>OU015749.1:104245415-104257030 GCA_907169655.1 Acomys percivali | reverse complement strand
TTTTTTTTTTTAAACCCGATTAAAATAAATGCCTTGGGGTATTATTTTAGCATTTTAGGATTCCCACACACCCACACACACACTTTTGATGTGGTAAACAACATAAATAAAATTATTTTGGAAATGACTGAATTAATTAGGTAGTAAACAGCTCAAACACATAAAGTCCTTGTGCTGGTTTGCTCTCGCCGCCGCCGTCATCCATACTTTGCGCATCCCCCCTCCCCCTTCCACAGCCCCTCCTTCCTCAGGAGGGGATGCTCCCTTTACACGGCAAGCTTCATCTCATAGAACAGCGCGGTTCAGTGACTCACCTTCCCCACACACATCACTGAGATCTCAATAGGACTGATTTTGTCCAGGAAGTTTCTAGAGACTCTGTCCTGCCTCTAGTCGTTTCTAAATAAAATCCTGCCTGTTTTCCCATGCTAGGAACAGTGCCAGGACCAGAGACTGGTCCCTTCTTTTTCTATCTTTTGAAAGTCCGTCCACTCAGCCCCAGGGTGCGCCTGCTCGGGCAGCACAGCCTTCCTCCATATGATGGCTCTCGGCCACCCACTCTCCCCTCTCATATCTTAACACCTCCTTTGTTTAGGAGGTTTTTTAAATTTTTATTTTATTTTGTCTTTTTTTTTTTAATTCACTTGCACCTTTTCTGTACTAGGACGTAGGCTTCTTGGGAACCTGTAATTCATGTATGTCTGTGTACCCTCAAATCACCTAGCATAGGAACATGAATGGTGGTTAGAACCTGGCCTTTTGTGTAGATGAGTGGGGGTGGGGCAGGAAATGCACTGGAAGCTCCCCTTTGCTGTCTCTAGCCCCAGGAACCTGCTCTCTGGACCAGAAGAGGGAAGCAGAGGCCTTATCAGCTCGTTTCCGTGCCTCCCTACAGCCCAGCACGTAGTAGGCAATCAGTAAATATCTACTGAACAACGAATGGCTTTGGGTGCATTGGTAATGGATCAGGACAGAGAGAAGAGCGCTGTGTGTGCCAGGCATTGTGAGTGGTGACATTCTGACAGCTTTGACACTCCGGTGCTACTTTATGGATGAGGACATTGAGACTCAAAGTAGCCTTTGCTTAGCCTGTCTTAAGATCAGAAGTTCAGTTGCTTGGCAGAGCTGGTTCCCACTTAAATCTCTCCCTGTGCCCAAGCTTGGCTGCACTGTGGACTGTCAGGATTCTCGCTTTTCTGTTTGTTAAGCTCCTGGTGCCTTAGAGATTGGGGAAGTGAGACTGGAGAGCTAAGCCGAGTTAGACCTTGTCTGCGGTCTATGGGACCTCTGAGGTGGAAAGCACCATATGGGATGCTGCTCCAGCTCCTTGCTCTGGGCCAGCTACCAGGAACAAGTGTAGCCTATTAACCTTTCCTGCTAGGCCAGGCCAGCATGTGGTTAGTGATTTCCTGATGCTGTCCCTCCTCTGCATTGCTTTGGAGGGCTGGAGGAAGGTGGTTCTGGGAACAGTGCTAGAGGGTTCATAGGCTACTTAGTATGCGGCTTCACCTTGGGGAGAGCTTGGTAGCATCATGCCCTTCATCTCTCTCCATCACTGTGCCCCAAAGAGAGGAGGGACAGAAAGAGACAGCTACCTGTGGTCTCATATCTTCTAGGGAAGGCACCCTGAGTTCAGGAATAAAAGGGATAGTCCTCATGTGCTGCCACATGAAAGGAGGATGTTGAATGTCACTGAATCCATGGGCATCCAACATCTTGAAGTGTGACTTATCACAGAGGTGTGTGATCTCCCTAGCCTTTTAGACCTTGTCCAGTGGAGCTGTAGCCTTTGGCACAAGGCTGTTTTGTCTGCCGTAGAACAACCTCATTGTCTCCAGGCACACACTGAGGGTGCTGGAACCTTCTGGAGTGTGTGTGTGTGTGTGTGTGTGTGTAAGAGAGAGAGAGAGAGAGAGAGAGAGAGAGAGAGAGAGAGAGAGAGATCTTCACCTCGTGAGAACCAGATTGTGAAGATTGGACAGCTATCGAGGATCCCACCCATGTGTGGCTCTGTTTTAGAGGGAGGAGAGGCGATAATCAGTACAGACTCAGCAGTTAGCAGTTGGACTGCTGACCAGTGGTGCGCAAACCAGGCAGAGCAGACAAGGGTTGGTGCTGCCGTCCTTACACACCTTGTGCTAGTGAGTTAGCGGAAAGGATCGCAGGAGCCTGGAAAAGAAAGGGTGTTTACTGTTTCCATAAGGGAAACAAGTGTCTGCTGTAGGAGTTTGGAGCTGTGAGAATATCCTGGGGATAGGGTGGGGTGGGAGTGAGGAAAGTAGTCCAGAAGAGGGTTGGTGGTTTTTCATTGTGAGGGTGGGGAGGGGGTCCACTGGGAGGTGGGTCCTCTGGGTGTTATGTCCAAGAGGAGCTCAGGCTGGTGACAAGGGGTGGGGGTTGTCTTACTTTCCATGTGAGAAGAAGCTAGAACCAGCCAGGCAGGCAGCTCTGCTCTTCTGCCGCCCAGGACGAACGTTAGAAGTTTATAGTCCAGTGTCTTGCACCTGAGGGTCCTGAGGCACCCCCAGGTATCGTGGGCATCCTTATTTGGCAGGTTGAGAAGCTCTCCAGTGAGAATGCAAATGGCCTGCTGTGGGTGGGTGGCTGCCCAGTATCCCAGCACTTGGGAGGCAGAGGCAGGAGGATTGAGAATTACAGGCCCACTTTAGAAGACTGAGGCTTGAGGGGTTTAGCTTCGTACTAAGAGTACTTACCCAACGTGCACAAGGATCTATGGGCAATTTCAAACAAACCAAGAGGAAAAGGGATAGGTAGGTGAGAGATGGGGGGGGGGGAGACACACACACACACACACACACACACACAGATAGACAGACACACACAGACAGCGACACAAAAGAGAGTGAGTTCTGCAAGCAAGCCTTGCCTGTGAGTACAGTGCTTATTGCATTGCCCCTGGGTGAACTGAAGCTACTGGGCACCCTGAGGACCAGTGGAGCTATGAGGACTTGTCCTAGCTGAACACCATGAACCCCAAGCCATCTCCTTAGGTCACATAACAGATGCCGCTATGTGTGCGTCAGTAAGACTGGGCTGGTTCCCTCCTGTCGAAAGCGGGACCAAGGGCTGCTATGTTGGCTGTGTCCAGGATTCAGTGTGGCACACATGCCTCTTCAAGATGCAACCCCCTTATCCCAGCCCCCCCGTAGCCCCCCAATAGTTGGCATACTCCTTCCCCTACACCCCCAGCCAAGCTTCATTTGGAACAGAATTCTTTCACTTGCCAGAGAAAAAGAAGAAAAAAAAGTCCCAAGTTCTAAACTTTTCATTAGGTAGTTTGGATAAAAAGCCTTCTGGGGTAGGCGGATTAAACCTCACAGCTCTCTCACTGGCTATTAGAAGCTAATTGAGCACCTAGAGCTCATTGGCACTGAGTTCTGCTGGCGTAATTATGCAAGGCCACAGTCATTTCAGTAACAAGGTAACTCCAGGTAAAGAGACAATGCCCTGAAACTTTTGATTTGCTGGGGTCTTCCTCGGTTGCTTTCTTTAAATGAGCCCAGGATAGACAAAAGCCTGGGCATGAGATTTGGGGGAGTAAGCTGTTGTCCTGGGTGATGACTGCCTCCCCAGCCTGAGCTCTCCCATGGAAACAGCCCAGTGTGTTTGGTAGAGGCCTGCTGTGAGCTAGTTTGCTCCTTGATTGAGGTTTGGGGTCGGGGCCCTTGCAGAGCGGGAGGAAGAGGAGCAGGTGGTTGTAGAAATAGGAGTAAGGAGGTTGAGTGAGGAACAGGGAGACTCCCAGGACAGTGTCTTCCACAAGCATGGAGGGCAGGACCTGGCACAGGCAATAAGGTAGATGCTGTCTGTCTGTCCGTCCAGTGTGGTGACACTTTCTCTGCCACAACATCTTTACATTGAACCCTGTCTTTACTTAGAATCAGGATTTATGAGTGGGCGGCTGTGTCCCTGAGGACTTGGGCTCAGCAGGTGCCAACTGGACCTTGAATGTGTTTTTGGAAGGAGCCCTAGGGCATGGACAAGCTGATTGTGACCTCTGGGTGGCCCTGCCTGACCTATGGCCTGCCACCCATCAGCCTTGAATCATGCCCTCTAGGAGGACAGCATGTAACTCGGCTTCCCAATATAGGCCCCTGCCCCCCAAGGTGACAGGAAGTCACTGTCACTAGGACACTCCATCTTCTGACACACATGGCTGGCCAGGCTCTCTTCTTTCACTTCTCAGCCCTGCGTTACCTTGAATTCTGCTTCGGGGGGGGGGGGGTGCTCTGTAAAGCTGGGTTTTATTTCAGTTTTTAAGTGAGCCATTGCCCAGCATTGTTTTCAAGCCCCTGCCTCAGCCTCTGGCCTGGGATGAATCCTCCTCACCATCTCCACAATGATAAGTTTGTCACAGTCAGAGGCTGGCTGAATGGAGGCAGAAATGTGGTGTTTGGTTAAATTGTAAAATTAGCTAGGAAAGTTAATGAGGCATTTCTGCCTCTGCCTCTCGAAACGCAGGAAGCTTATGAAGGTGCTTTTCAGGTACCTTGCCTAAGAAGAACCAGGCGGGTGGGGGTGGGGTCTGGCTCAGCATGCTTAGAACCCCCAGCACTTAGAAGTTGAGACAGGAGGATTACCATGAGTTTGAGGGCAGCTTAGAAGGCATAGTATCAGGATTGCCAGGACTACCTAGCAACAAGACCTTGTCTTAACAACAACAACGAATAAAGAAGGAAAGAGGGGAAGGAGCTTTTGGCTCATCAGATGCGGGTAAGACCTGTTTCCAGTCGATATTCCGTGTCCATTGTATGGATGAAGCCATGCTTATTACTTGTCTGAGCTTTCCAACCTGCCACTTCTCCAGCCTGAAGTTCACGTGGTGCCGCTTGCCCACTTGCAAGCGCTGACCCTCACGCACTGGAAGTCACAGTCCAGAGGTGCGTGCGGAAGCACTGCCAACAGTCTATTTTCTGCACACACCAAATTCGCAGGTCCTCTAATTACACTAAACAAACCGCTCTGTTTTCAAGCAGCAATTCGATGTCATTTTGGTTGTCAGGAGGACTTTAATAACGCCATGGGCTTCACCCTGGACATAGTCCCCTGCACCCTCGGGACCTTTTGTAGAGCGTGAACCAGAGACTGCCAGTCCTGTTTTCCCCCAGTCGGGGAGATGGGCATTAATTGTGACAGGCAATATTTTTGTTTTGAGAAGTGTGGCGCCTTGAGCCTTCTGAATTTTGAGCCTGAAGCCGGCAGAGCAGCGGCTGTAATGTAACACCTCAATTATGGTGCAGGGGGCCATGGAGCCAGACTCTGCAACCTACAAGGTTCCTTAGATCCCATGGCTGGAACCACAATTAGGGCTCCAGAAACACCAAAGGCAAGCCAATGAGTGTCATTTCTAACCGGTTTGAACTTTTTACTATTCCCCAACATCAGAAGCACCCGGCTAGAGAGCTCACTTCTTGTCCTCAATAAAGCGATTAAAGCTGAATGGGTGTTGGGGAGGTTTTTAGGCTGAGAAGGGCTAAAAATAGGCCCCACTCTGTTTTCTGAAAGCCGCAGTAGGCCTGGAGAGGTTGGCAGCCTGGAGGTGCTACTGGAGGGGGGCAGAGGAAGGGAGAAGGATTGTGGCAGGTTCTTGGGGTGCAAGGTCTGAGATGGGGTGGTGGAAGTGAAGCAAGGAACGCAGATGGAGGGGCTTCCCCTAGCTGCTGTCAGTAGTAAAGGTGGCTTGGTTGCTTCTCTTCCTTTGACGAATCCTCCAGACAGGAAGAGAAATGAAAATAATGGTATTAGTTCTAAATGATTGGCAGGTCCAAATTTTAAAATGGATTGCTTGGACTAAATTTTACCTATTTAGCCCTTAACCCTGTTGAAATCTCCTGCTGTTTGAGGTAAAGGGGTTAGGGCAGCGAGGAAATGAGCGTGTTATCAGAGGGATATGCAGAGAAAGGTGGGGGTGGGGCAACCCTGGGAGCCAAGAGGGAGGATGCTTTCAACAAAGCCTTAATGTACCATGGATGCCCAGGAGGAGTGAAACTGAAAGGACTCTGGTAACTGAAGGTCAAGCAAGAAAACCTTGTCAGTTTTAGTCTTTTTGAGGGCGCTGTCCTTTGTTAACACGAGTCCATTTCTCTACTTTGAGGGAATACTATTGTTTCTTATGACAGGGCACGTTGCTTCCATAGATGCTGAAAGGAGACTGTCGGAGGAGACAGCCTGGGCTGGACACCTGGGAAAGCTGGATGTTGCTTCCTGTTAGCATTTCTAGAAGAGAAGCACCATCTTTGGGGCTTGTACAGCTCACAGTCAAGGGAATAATGCAGAACGGGCCTGCTGAGCCCTGCCAAGTGCTCTCTCTAAAAGCGCTGTAGTGGTCCCACTAGTGACAGGGTTTGAACTCCTCGGGAGGGCTGTGTCTTGCCAAGTGTTGAAATATTATTACTACTTAACACATACACATGCACGCACGCATGCACGCGCGCACTCAACACCACAGAGTTGTAAGAGGCATTGGAGAGAGATGGAAAGAGTAGGAGAGAGCAGAGGATTCTAGAAAGAGAGGAGATAAGAGAACTGTCTGTATGGAGGTCACAAAGAGATCACACATTTTGAGAAGACAAGGCATCATCCTTGGTGAGAAAAGGAGGAGCCGCCTGGAGGAGGGGAGGACCAGAATGCTCCTGGGGGAGGAAGGCTTCCTAGTCCCAGAAGACAAGACCAAATGTAGTAGCAGTGTCAGGGATGGTGGTACCCAGGCAGTGGCAGGCACAAACTTGAAGTTTTATAGACTAGGCGGTGCCACAATACTTGGTTGGTATCTTTGGAGTAGCCCTGGTTTGTTTGTTTGTTTGTTTGTTTCTCACCACCACCACCTTTTTTTGAGACAGGGTTTCGCTGTGTAGACCAGGATGTCCTCAGACTCACATGCATCCCTCTGCCCCCACCCCTTCTCTCTGAGCTTCTGTCCAAGAAGCCATGTGAATCTTTCCCTGGGAAGCACAGTCCATGTATGCAGGTGTGTTTTGTGCTGACATGCATGTGTTCTAGGATGCCAGCTGGGAACCAAGCAGTCTGAGGATGTGGCAGAAGGAGGGGTGTGGTGTTTAAAGATGAGGAGGTCTGAGGCTTAGGTGGAAGATAGGGCTTTGGGGTTGCTTGGTACCAGAAGTCCCTCTTACTGCTCTGAACCTCTCACCTGAACATCCCAAAGTGAGGTCAGCAAGAAAGATGTCTAAGAGTATGAGATTTTGTATTTTCACAAAATGGCTGAATTTCCCCTTGTTATTTCCCTGGCTAAAAAAAAAAAGACCTAGTCAAGATGGCAGCACCAACTCCCTTAGATAAAACTGTTCTGAACACCTGAAAGTCCAGCTCAGCCTCCAAGGTGGCCTTTTTGGTACATCCTGGGCCCAGGGTAATGATGGCTCCAGCACCAGACCCTGCTCCATCTGTTCCATCGGAGGTTTCCAAGCTGAACGGAGGCACCCAGCCCTCGATGAATGCAGCCAGAGTCAGCCTTCCCATTGCCAAGGCTGAGAGCAGTCACGTTCCCTCTTGTACACGTATTGGGCTTTCTTTGATGATGACCTTCTGGGTGCCTCTCTCCTGTCCCGCTCCATTCCCCTTTTTCTCTCCTGAACTTTAAAACAGCTCAGGCAGTGCCGGTCAGAGACCTTGAATTCGTTTCCTTTGTTGCTTTTGGGGATGTCTTAGTTGCTCTCGAGCAGGTAATTTACCATACTGCATCTAAGTGTGGCCTTGTCTTGTTTCCCAAGCAGTGGGGTCTGTATCCAAGAGCCTCAAGGTAGTGTCTCCTCTATCCAGGCTATTCACTTTCTGTAATGGGCCCTTCCCTCAGGAGCCGGGGGAACAGGGGAGGCACAAACCTGGGGGGAGGAGGGCCTGTTACTCATCAGCCTGAGGACGTGAAGCTAGTCTGTCACCACCCTAGTGATGATGACTTGGACATATACGATGCACCAGGTTCTTCACACAGTTTCTTATTTAAACTATTGTATGAAGGTAAACAGTCACCCTTTGAGAGAGACAGAGACAGAGAGAGGCAGACAGAGAGAGAGAGAGAGAGAGAGAGAGAGAGAGAGAGAGAGAGAGAGAGATATCTAAGGCTTTATAGTTCATAGTGCGCCACTAGGAACAAAAGACACCGAAGCCCCACAGCACTATAGGACCTCCCCTGGGCTTGACCATCAGCTTTGGTCCCTATCAGTATAACGTGTGTGGAAGGCTGTTTCATCCTTCATAGGCCTTATAGTAAGAGGTGTTCGTGGGGCCTTGATTACCTAGTTACAGAAGTTGCTATGGGGAAGTGGGGCCGGAGACTGTAGTCAGGTGAGACCCTCCAGATCAGCTCTTAGACTTGAGTGTGTGTGTGTGTGTGTGTGTGTGTGTGTAACTATCATCAATTTACCAACAGACTTGGATTTTTTTTTTTTTTACATAGTTCAGCAGTCAGTGGTTTTGCGTGTCACCTTCTGGATGCCTAGAAGATAATGATGTTAAAAATTGCCCATGAGTGATGACGGGAACGGATCAAAGAGACACCATGTCCTTGACCTCCCAGACTCTGGTCTGTCCTTGTAACCGTTGTTTTATATTGGGGTCCCCTAGCTGGGAGGCACACTGTTCAGTGACGCCTGTCTTTCCTTAATTTCTGCTGAATGAAGAATTATCAGAGTGGGTAGCTTTTCTCCTTCTTTTTCTTTTCACTTTTCTGGGGTGGAAAATGTATCACTTGTTTTATGCATCTTATATAGTAACTTTGGGGAATCTTAATGGTAGATTTATTGATGTTTGTGACATGTAGCATTTACTGAACAGTTACTGAACAGTTACTGTATGCATGTGTAGGGCTAAAGACTTTACATGTATAATTCAAATCAATCATCACCTGATCACACAGGGAAACAACTCACTCATTCAGGGTGATAGCTAGGATTGGTAGAGTTGAGACTTGAAACAAGGTTTCTTTGATTCTGGAATGCATGTCTTTAATGACATTACTATTTAGCTTCTGTGTGTGTGTGTGTGTGTGTGTGTGTGTGTGTGTGTGTGTGTGTATGTTTGTGTTGGAGGTGTTTTTAAGTCTCATGTAGTCTTGAACTCTTTATCCTCTTGGCTCTTCTTCCAAAGTGCTGAGATTATGGTATGTGCACCATCAAGCCAGACTCCAGGACTAAGAACTATGACAGAAGTTCTTTCAGAGCCTTTCAGGTTCAAGTGGGAAGAAACTATGGGACAAGGTGTTTTGTTTTGTTTTTTTGTTTTTGTTTTTTCCATATGGGACCTGAGACGGGAGACTGTAAGATTGCTACAAAATCTCAAGGCACTGACAGCACGCTGCCTCTCCAACCCCATTAGCTTAGTGTTGGTCTCAAGTCTAACAGTGCCTAGCTCTTGTCCCCAACCCATCCCAAGGCCTCATCTCCTTCAGAGTAGACCCTGAGCCATGCACAAAGTACTAGCCTTTTCCAAGGCAACAGCTGGCTCTGCACACGGCCACCCTCAGCTCACATAACACCCGCCACACCCCACATTCCTTTGGCTTTCTGCACCCTCCCTTTGATTCGGGACCTTGGATCCCATGGCCTCTGAGTGGGGCCAGTGTCCCCACTGCAACTGTAGTACCATAGAGCCACACCCTGGAGCAGCACACCTGGAACCGGTGGGCTTCTGTTCGGTGATGTCTGGCCACCTGTTCCCCTTTTTCCTGTCCTGTGTCCCTTAACAAAAACGGATCCTTCCCAGTTTTTCATTTTGTTGATAAAGGAGAAAGCAAGAGCTGAAGAGAGCCAGAGCGGGTGTGAGGCTGCAGGCAGCGCTCTCCGGGAGTACACAGCTCCTTGAGGGAAGGGAACACACAGTGCTGGCCTTTGGAACTGGCAGCCAGTGTGCTGTTCTCGGTCTGATAAGAGGTACTGTAAATAAAACTGTACACTGTGGCCTGTTGTAAAATGCCCAAGTCTGTACTCTTTGTTCTGACAGCTTATGCTTTTTTTGGGTCTGCTGTTTTGGTACACTCTGTACTTCCTTATGTAAGCAGGCATGCATATCTCATCAGAACATTCAAGATGTTTATTTTAAAATCAAGAGGAATTAAAAAAAAAAAAAAAAAAAGGACACACTACTCAACATCAGTTGCTGGCAAGGCACTAGGTGTCCCCCACCCCCCACCCCCTCAGAGGCTCCTTTTAAAAACATTCTTATTAGCTTGGGGGTTGGGGAGGCTTTGAAGAGAGAGGGATTTTTGAAAATTTTTTTTCTTTTCTTTTGGCTTCAGCCTTTCTTCTCTAGAGAGACACACCCCTCTGCATCTGATTGTGTGTAGTATCTTTTATTGATTTCTACATTCCCAGGACCCCAACCCCTACTCCCAGCCCCATTTCTGGTTAGGAAGATGAGGGAGAAGGTTCTATACTTTGCCAAGAGTACTAGGACAGGAGGAGGAGGCCCCTGTGGGCAGTGCCATGGCTTTCACTGGGCCTCAGCTCTGCTCTCACTGAAATCCTGGCATTTAGGTAAAGCTTATTTATTTATTTTTCTAGTGCCTTTGGCTGGTCTTGATGTGATTCCTGTGAGCCAGGGATGTGAGGGTGGGTGCAGGTGCAGAGTGGGGACCCCTCTCCGTCCTGCTGAAACCGTAGACTAGCTCCAGCCTCTTCTTCTCACCAAATCTTTACCTGATTGTACATTTATTTGTGGCCTCTGTCTAACCTGGATGGCACCAGGAAGTTGGGGCTCCCAAGGGGAAAGTGACCCTGAAAAACCCTGGCTATTCAGGCAACTCTGTACCTCAGTGTGATACTGAGAGCTTCCTTGGGCTGTGGTATGTGGGGGGTCCCTGGGTATCTGATAAGAGCAAGATGTCTGTTTGTCTCTAACATAAATCAGACTTATTGACACCCTCCCCCAGATAAACTTAGTTGGGAGGGTGTCCCCGAAAGCAAATCTCCGCCAGCCAGTGAGTGTCCATCCTGGCCTCCTGAGGGAATACTGCCTGGAGATGAGAGGCTCAGAGTATATTAAAGGGAAGGAAGAAGTTTGCTCCTCTTGTGGGGTACACAGCCAAGAGGAAATAGGAGCCCCATTTTTCTAACCTTTTCTTCTTTTCCTGTGAGCTCCCTGAGTCCTAGCAAGAAACAAACATGTCCTAGAGTTTCTCCAAAGGGCCTGTAGAGAACCCAGAAGATGCAGAGTCAGGACTTCGCCACCCCTCCCTCCCCCCTCTACACACCCCCTCCCCCCTCCCTACCTCACCCTCTCCACCCCCACCCCCACCCCTACCTCACCCAAGGCAACAGCCTGGCAGTGTTGTGAATGCCCACCGTCTCCTTCTCAGACCAGGTTTATACCCAAGTCTACTCCCATAGAGCTCCCAATGTGCTGGGGAAGGCAGGACAGAAACGGGAAGTAGGCCCATTTGCAGGAGGCTGTAGGAGCTCATCTCCCAGAAGATTTAAGAGCTGGATGACTGAATTGCTGTTGATGCTGACATATTGGTCCTATGGCAAATTTTTCTTCTCCCCTCAACAAAACAACCACTGCCTTTTAAATCAACAGGACAAGCGAGGTAGGATGTGTGTGTGTGTGTGTGTGTGTGTGTGTGTGTGTGTGTGTGTGTGTGT
>OU015749.1:104218553-104245405 GCA_907169655.1 Acomys percivali | reverse complement strand
CAGCAAAGACTTTTGTACTTATTAGTATTTGGCATCTGCCTCAAAGAAACAACAGAGGGGACAGTGAGGTGCCATCCGGCATAAAGAAACTTGTCAACAAACCTGAGGATCTGAGTTCTATCCTTGGGTCCCACATGGTGAAAAGAGAGGACTGACCTCCACATTTCTGCCGTAGCATGCCCCTCCCCTTATCAATAAGTTAAAATGTAATGAGAAAATTAGACAGATAAGGTCAAACCCATTTTATAGCCAGGGAGCCACAGGTTTACTGAGGTAAGGAAACTTGAATCTTGTGTGATGTCCACAGCATAAAGCATTTGACTCAAGCCTGGGCTACAGGTCTCCTTGTTCACTGTGATTGATAGAAAGGTTTGGATGGGACCAACTCCCCTTCCTTGCTGTTACTGCTCCTCCTCCATTTCACATCTCTCTTTAAGTGGTCCCTTTCTCAGCTCCACCTGCCACTCCTCTCACAGGCCCCCATCTCTCTCCAGCCTGGTCTCCTTGTTCTCGGTTTGCCAAGAGGCTATTTCATGACAGAGGTCTCGTTTCTTCCTGTCTGCTCTCCTGTGTTTTCCCCACCAGGATGCCAACTCATCAGAGGTTGCTGCTCTGATCCCTCCTCCGCACCCTGCTTGTCTCTGTATCACACGGTACTACCTGGCCTCTTGAAAAACTGCGTTCGCATTGTAATTATAAGCTCTATGTCACTCACCTCCTGGCTTTACGGATGGATACCCATGAGACAGCCTCACGTAGGAAGGATGTAACAATCAGGACCATTTCAGAGCTGTGTCCCTGGAGTTCTTTTGGCTCTGGGCTGAGCCCCAGGGTAAATGTTGCTGCTAGGCCCATCATGCACCTACCTTCTTTTAGCTGGCACCGCCATTTTTGACACCCCATCCCCCAGCCTTTCCATGAATGCTTTCTAAATGTATCAAGGGTAGATGATGTCACTGTTATGCATCTCAGGAATGGTGGTGTGGTTTATACATATCGAGTTGTTTTGAATGCAAGCCTGACATCACACCGAAGGCAGCAGGGAACAACATACGCACAGTAAACAGGCAGAGACTGTCTTATTGATTAACAGATGAGGCCTCTATTATCGATCAAAGCTTGGTGAGGAAATTTATCACTTTTAATTTCAGGGCTGCCAAATATTTCTGCCTCTGAGCCAGCCATTACAGAGACAAGTTAATGTACAGCCTTCTTGGGAGAGGGGATTTCATCTGGGCACTCCGCTCTGGTGTTAGATCGGCCCTGTGGAGAGTCTGAGGTGTGAGCGTCTCTGCGGAAGGGTGGAAGGAATAGTAGGGCTTCATGAATGGGATCCAGTGTGGGAACCATTGTCTGTGCTTCCGAGTGGAGCATTGGAGGCTGGCCCAGGGTTCCTTGCGGGGAGAGGGACTTTTCACACGCTGAGCTTAATATCTTGACTTTGGCAAGTGTGGAGAGAGGGGGACGTTGCAGGCCACCTGATGCGGTCAGGCAGGCACTGAGGAGGCAGTCTTTTAGTAGCTGCTGTGTGCTGGTCTGTTTTTATCTTCATCCGAACCGTGGGTGATGGTGCACATTTGCCTTTCATTTCCTCCCTCCCTCCTTCCTCTCTCTGCTCATTCGCCATGAAAGCGAGACGCTCCCTACAGCCCCATTGACGGCTGTTTCTAAGACCCTCTCTGCGCCACATCCCTTTGAAGCTCACAGCACTATTGGGTTCCTAAGTTGATTACAACTACAGGGCTCCAAAGCAATGGTCCGAGCCCACGAGGTGCCTGCCCCTCCCAGTCTTCATCAGGGAGCTGTGAGAACAGATAGAATCAGATCCCTCGCAAATCCACCGAAAAATCATTGATGGTTAATGATTCAGGCTCACGGGAAGTTGCTCATTGTGAGGGAGCGGGGACTCCATCCAACCCCAGCTTCCCCATCCTGACCCTCTGTGTGCTTTTTGAAGCATTTCCCGTGTGCTCCCTCCCCCAGAACATAGATGAAAGTGGTCTTAGCTGTCACCTCTGAACACACAGACGCAGCCTTGCCATCGTCCCCATAGAAATTTTCTTGGCTTCATTTTCAAAGCTCTGTAAGCCATGGGCCAGGTGCTTGGCCTGAGGAGATCTCGTGGCTCTCAGGGACACCCAGAGGTTGTGGAAGGCCTCCTCCTGCCCCCAGGTAAAACTCAGCCCCAGTCACCTGAGGCAGAGGACTATAATTATTTTGAAGTCTCTTCAGGAAAAGCAATTTCATATCTGCCCTGGAGTGTTTTCAGTCCTCTTTATTTAGTCAACTCTTGTGCTGAACACAGATTAGAATGTGTGTAGCCTGTTTGCTACTGGAGATACAGGTGCCAGTGAGGCTGGGATCGTGGTTGCTTGTCAGCCCTTACCCTTGGCCTTGACTAGAACTGCTCTTTGGTGTCTAAGTCTTTGTGTTTTGATTCTTACCCCTTAAGGCACAGGTTTTCAAACTTACTCTTTTGACACAAAGTCTTTCTTTGTAGCCCAGGCTGACCTGGGACTCACCATGTAGCCCAGGCTGGTTTTATGATCCCTCTGTTTCATTTTCTTGAGTGCTGGATTTACAAATATGCGTGCACAACCATGTCTATCTTCAACTGGAAAAAAAAAAAGTACTGGAACAATTTTTTTCCAAATGCAATTTGATGTGAAACACTGATACATAAAGTGGGCGACTGGATTTGGTTTTGTTGCGCTGTTGGAAGGGAGTGGGGAGCTCGCCTCGTTGTCCATAAGGCTTATTTCCGGATGCAAGCCCGAGGAACCTGAAGATAAGGAAGATTAAGAGTTCTGAAGTCAGGCTGCTGAGATGTGCATCTGTGTCTGCCCTCTGTTCTGTGTTACAGCTGGCACATCCTTAACCTCTCTGAGCTTGAAGGCTCTTCATCTGCTAAGTAGGGGGCAGTAGCGGTGCAGACTCCAGATGTTATTGTTAGGCCTTGATGAAGTAATGCATGTTCAGCATTTAGCATGGTGCCAGGTATCTTGCAAATCCGTGGGAAATCCTAGGTGGATTGAACATAGCCATAGGGCCTGCAAATGTGCATAAAAACTGTGTGGCTCGTACAAGGTATTACTAAGACCCTTGGACATATGTAAAGAAGAGCTCGGACACATTGAACCATACAGAGAAGATGGCAAAGGGCAGAGCAGCGATGGCTGGAGGTCATGCCCATGGTCCATGGTCGTGAACATGAAATGGGCATAAAATAAACAGGAGTGTGACTAGTACAGAGATGCGAAGGGAGTCAGGCACCACCTAAAGACGGTGCTAAGGGACAGTCTGGCTTGCTGGGTCAGGTTATGGAAGACCCTGAGGTAAAATGAAGGAATCAAGAAGTAGTACAAATGGCCAATCTCTTACATAAAGAAGTGTGAGGAAATGATACGGCCTTCAAGGGAGGACCAGACCATATAAACCCAACCTTGAGTCTGCCAGTGTTTCAGGACTGATAGAGGATAGGGGAAGAATAAACCCATACAGTGGGGCGATGCATATTGAAGACATTTAGAAGGGAAAGCACCGAGACTTGAGAAAGGGGATCCTTCGATGAGCTGTAGAAAACTACCGAGCCAATAGTGTGATGTTTCAAAGCAACATGGCGACACTTCTGCTTTGAGCTTTCCAAGTATCACTCTTGCTGGCCCTGAGAATACTGATGGAGTTTAGGTTGCCATAGTCTCCCACCCTGAGTGAGGCAGATATAGCTGAAGACAAGATGATAATGGTTTCTCAGACAGTTGGGCTCTCAGGGTGTCATGGCACAGAAAGCTGAGTCACCATGCCCAGTTGTGAAGGTGCAGGTATCACAGCAGGGGCCTCACGGATGACTAGGGATTGAGCGTCTGAGGGATGCAGAGAGGCAGAAAGGTGTGGAAGAGTGGGCAGTAAGGAGGAGGAAGACAGCCCCTTCCTTCAGGGAGTCGCCGCAGCTCATTCTAGCTAGAGGAGAATGAGGTGAAAAATGAAGCAGGAAAGAATATGGCAGCAAGATCTGGGTGCATCCTAGGAAGGACTTTAGAGCTAATATCCAAAGTACTGGGAAATTTTGCAAGGGTCAGATCCAACTGGTAGTTTGGGGGTTCACCAGTGAGTTAAATTTGCACAGACTGAGTCAGCAGGTGTGTAGATATAAGAGGCATATACTTTTTCATAAATTACAAGGCAGCGTCACATGTCCCTCCGTGTTGGTGTCTGGTTTGCTCCTATCTAGCCATCCAACAGAGCTGGCCTTTCATCTTCATGGGGCTTCTTAGCTAGACTCTGCCTTAGTTTGTTTTACTTGTGCTGGCTTTGTTGCTTCTCCTCTGGGAGACCTGGGTGGGTGCTCACCTGTCCAAGGCAGATCTGGGTTAGCTACTGGGGCTATGGATTAGCTCCAACTCAGAACCTTCACAGGTATCCTGGCTGCTCCCCTAGTACCTAGGACACACCCCACCCTCTGGACTGTGATTCTAAATGTTAATCGTTTGTTTCTTTCAGCGGGTGCCAAAGCCTTTGTGTGTGATCAGTGTGGTGCCCAGTTCTCAAAGGAGGATGCCCTGGAGACACACAGACAGACCCATACTGGTGAGTGTCCCTGCCTCTAGTCCCCCAGACTAGCCAGTATTAAAGTACGAAGGAGGTCAGGGGATTGGGTGACATCCTCTTCCTGGGAAAAATGGTATCATCATGTCCATAGTCTTTGTGGATGGGAATGGACTTGTGTAGACGCCTGTCCATGGGGCTAGGCAAGCATTACAGACAGGACTGTGTCGTCCCTCCAACCTCCCATGAAAACAGCTATTCTGAGTTAGGCCAAGACTCTGTAAAAAGCTGCTGAGCTCTCATCTTCCTGAGGTGTCTTGCAAGCTCTTGCTGGGGACCTAAGGAATCTTCTGTGGTGTTGCCTAAATTCCCATAATTAATGGCAGGAAACTTCTTTACACTCTCTCTGGTGATGTCCAGAAGCCCTGGTGTAGCCACAGCGACTGATCCTCCCTCTGTAACTGGTTGAGTCATCGTCTATAACACATCCATCCAGACACAGGGCTGAAGAGTGTTAACTGACAGAGGTAGAGCTCTTTGGGATACCACAGTGCTGATTGCACAGCGTCAGCATCATCTTGTCACCATGATTGACAGCCCTGTTGCCATCATGGCCAAAGTTCACACTGGTTGGTTGCTCACGGCATGCCATGATCTCTCTTGGCTAGCCTTTCAGGAACCCTGTAAACTGACAGGGAGGCTACTCTTAAGTCAAAAAAAAAAAAAAAAAAAAAGAGGGCAGGGGCTTGCTGAAGTCAGGAGCAGGAGTAAGCATGATGGTTAGGAGGTTGGAGTGCCTATGGCAGTTCCTAAATGGAACCGTGGACTAATTATTTAGCCTCTTTTTACATGGGTTTCCTCATCCAGTAGGAAAATGGAGCGGTGACAGTATGGATCCCCCCACAAACAGGGCTTTGTGGGGAATAAACAAAATATTTCACCTGAAGTGCTTTGTAGAGTGTTTGGTTCATAGTAAGAATTTAATGGCCAGTAGTTGATTGATACAGTGTAACAAATATTTATTGCGTCCCCTCAGTGTGTCCAGGCTGATGGAGGAATTTAGGATATGGTAGCATCCAAGACAGACAATTCTGACTCTCATGGGACTGAGGTTGCTGCTGGGACATACAATGAAAAGTGAAAGTGACTGCTGCCAAGGAAAAAGAAAGCAGATGCGTGGGAGAAAATGAGAGGAAGTAATGTGGTATTTTGGATAAAACGGTTAGGGAAGAAGGCTTCTTTGAGAATGTGACATCTGAGCAGAAGCCTGCAGTGACGGGTGAGCTGCTCAGATGCCCCGGGAGGAGTGCCTGGGTAGTAGCACCTGCACTTGGAAAGGTCTCAAGGCCAGGTAGGGCCTCATAAGTTCAGAAGAGCAGTGTGCAGAGCAGAGAGCAGAAATGGCCAGTGAGCATGGAAATTAAGCATGTCTCTCAGTCCTGGATTCTGGGCTTTAGTCTGTGTTTGCTAAGCATTCTTCTGAGGGGCGTGTTAGTTCCTTGTTTTACAGCTGTGACGAAGTGCTTGACACAAGCACCACAGTGGTGGAAGTGGTGATTTTTGGCTCACTGAGCTTACAAGTCGGCCATGTCCCTCCTCAGGTAAACCTCGTTGGCAACAGCTTCTCAGACAGGCCCCAAGGTGTGTCTCCCAGATGATTGCAAACCAGGTTGTGTTGATACTGAAGATTAACTATCACAAGGAGAGGGACACTATTTGCAAACCGCGTGCAAAATTTATAGCTAGGAAATATAAAGAGCTCTTACGAGCTGAAAATACAATACAGATAGCTAGAAAGCAAACAAGTAAAGGAAATGCCACACAACTCCAAAGATAGACATAGCCAGAGAACACATAAAACGATGTTCCGTGCCATTAGCCATCAGGCAGATGTAGATCACGCCGCAATGAGATACCACTCAGCCCATCAGGATGTGGCTCTCCGAGGAGACAGATAGTGGCAAGCGTTGCTGAGGACACAGAAAAACCAAAAGCCTCACATGTTACCGACGGGAGGGTAGAGGGAGGCACAGCCACGTTGGAGAACCACCTGGAAGCTCTTAAGAGGTTTAAACATAGAACCACCAGATTACGCAGCAGTTTTGCTCCTTCCTGTCTACCGAAAGAGATGAAACTGCGTGTCCATGCAGAATCGTGAATGTGAGCATCCACAACGCCGGTCAGGTGGAATAACCCACTGTCAGTCAATTAACAAAGAAGCAAAAGACTAGGTGGACACGATCATTGAGTTCGGTTTAGTTGTAAAAAGGGTTGAAGTGTTGAGACATGCTACAGCATGGCTGAACCTTAAAAGCATTCGCTGAAAGAAGCCAGACACGAAAGTCCATGTGTTATATGGCCCTGCGCTCATGTGTAATGCCCAGAATGGGCAAATCTGTCCAGACCGGGAGTACATTAGTAGGGGCCATAGACAGCAGATGTCGGGAGTGAATGGGGATTGACTGCTAAGGGATCCAGCGTTTCTTTCGGGGGAGACAAACATATTCTAGAATTGTCTGTGGTGATGATTATGCAGTATATTAAAATCCATTAAACTGTATACTTTGAAAGTGTAGATATGCTGCATGCTGTGTGTGTTGGAGCTTTTAGAGATGGGCGAAAGTGTATGTGTGTGCATTTGCAATCTGTCTTTGTCAGGAAGACTAACTGGTAGGCCACACATGCCACCTCCTGTATTTTCATAGATAAATACACATATAGCTATGTAAGCACACACACACATGCATAGAGAAGGGGGGGGATAGTCCATTAAGGAGCCTTGGAGGGGGGAACTCCTGGGCCTCGTGCTTGCTCTAAATATGCTCTACCGCTGAGTGACATTCCCAAGCTCCACTGGGGCGTTTTGAGTGCTAGTGATTTGGCTTGATTTCTGTGTATGGAAGAGCACTGTGGAACTTGCCTTGGGAGTTGACCAAAGAGAATGTCCCAGCTGTTAGTTTCTATGTGGGGCATCACTCCAGCAACCCCTTAGAAGAACTGAGTGTTCTGAGGGTTGGTTGGGCCCAGCTGAGTGGTTTTCACTTGGACTCTCTCTTATGGCTGCCACTGGGCGACGGCTGGGGCTGGCACCCTCTAAACGATCCTCTGGGGTATGTGTCATGGTGACTTCTCTGCCCACACATCTGACGTAGGACTCATCTGGCTTGGCCTGTCAGCAGCAGAGCAGCCTTTGTCTGTTTCTACTGAAGACTTAAAACCTCAGGCTATAGGAATCATGAAGCGCTGATAGCAGCCCCATTGCTGCTGGGAAAAGAACTAGAAACACACAGTCTTACTTCTGTTCCATTTTACTGTTTAATATTGTCACAGGTCAGCCCCACATTTAAAGGAATACAAGCCTAGATTTCCCTCCTCATTTCAGAAGTGGTGAGAACTTACAGAGAAAGAGAAATTGATGGCAGCCATCTTGGAGGCAAGCAACTACAGTGCCTGGAGGGGACAAAGATTAGGTTGGATTCTGGTGGCTTTTCTTTTTTTTTGAGACAGGGTTTCTCTGTGTAGCCTTGGCTGTCCTAGAGTTTGTTTTATAGACCATGCCAGACTCAAAATCACAGAGATCCACCTGCCTCTGCCTCTGTGAGTGCTGAGATTACAGGTGTGCACCACCACTCCTGGCTTCTGGTGTCATTTTCTTATTGCTAGACCATGCAGACTCAGGAATCCCATTCCAGGAATTCTGACCTAGGGTAACTGAGGGGAATTTTGAGCCAGCTTTGTCATGTAGCTTCACTCTGTCCAACTGGACTAAGTTCACAGCAGCAGGAAGCAAGTGTCCTAAACCAGAGGCTGGGCAAGCAGAGTGCTGAGGCCAAGCAACAGGTTGCTTCCTCTCAGACAGGCCCAGGTGCTCACTGACTATCGTCTGTGTCTTAGGCATGTGCATGGGAGGGAGTAACAGCACAGCCATGTTCCAAGAACACTGAGGAGCTAAGGGTGGTCTGTGAACCTTGCTTTCTCTCAGCCAGCAGAGAGATGCTCCATCTAAGAGAAGCCAGCTCTCCGGTGTCTTCTGTGATGGCTACTCAGTAGACCACTTGTGACTTTCTAGATAAAGACTGAGAAAACTAAGCTCGGGCAAAGACAAAGAGTAGGGAAACTGGCATGAAAGGCCAAGGTAGCTGCTGGGTGGAGGCTATGGGCAAACTACCCCAGAAGCTAAGAACATCAGCTACCTACTAGTACCGAGCAGGCACTCAGTGAGGAGGCTGTGTCCCTCCAGAGCCTCTCCCTTATGTGTGGCAAGGCTCCTTTATCTGTACGAGTACTACTTCCTGCCAAAGTCCATTGTACCCCTTGGGCTGCCCTTAATGTCAATAAAAGAACATGCAAACTCTATTCACCATCTCTGTTTTAGAAAGGAGGCCTAAGGAGCCAGAGTGGGGCTCAGCTGGCAGAGTGTTCCCACCCAACACTACGTACACAGAGCATGGTGGTCATGCTGGTAGTCCCGTCATCTCTGGAGGTAGAAGCAGGTAGATCAGAAGTTCAAGATCATTTTCAGCTATATATTGAATTTGAGGCCAGCTTGGGAAACATGAGCGCCCCGCCCCCCAACACACACACACACACACACACACACACACACACACACACACACACACACACGCACACGGGGACCCAAGAGAGGGGTTCTAAAGGAATAGCAAAAATAATACTGCCTAGGTATAGTAGTGCACACCTTTAATCCCAGCACCTGGGAGGCAGAGGTAGGTGGATCTCTGTGAGTTCAAGGCCAACCTGGTTTCCACAGTAAGCTTTAGGACATAGACAGACCTTAACTCAAAAAACAAACAAAACAAAACAAACAAACAAAAGGAAGCAAGAAAGAAAATAAAATAAAAGAGTACTGGAGACAGACTAGCCAAGTGAGGTGGCAGGTGTCACCAGAGAGCTAACAGGAGGACAGAGAAGCCATCTGAGAGGGGAAGGAATGGTGCCCCTCCCCCCTGGGGAGCGTTGACAGCTGCTCACGTCACTTGATACTTTAGCTACATCTGTTTATAAATAGCCTAAGCTGACCAATTTTACAGACCAGAAGATGGAGGCCTAGAAGGTACCCAGCAGCACCCACAGAGCCGAAACCTGACCCAACTTCAACTTCAGTGGCCTTCCCATAGCTCCTCAGCTGCCTACATGAGCACGCCTCCGTGTGAGCCTGTGGGCTGAATGCGTCAGGGAGCGCCTGTGCTGTCCTTTACCTCATGGCCCTGTCCTGGCGCTCCTCATGACCCAGTTAACTAAGAATTCCTAACACTCTGATGCTCACAGCTTCATCTCGGAGTAGGATATAATTTCCCTGATTCGGCCCGGCCCGGGCATTCCTTGTTTAAGGGCCTTACATGGGGACGGATGCTAACACCAGATACTACATAGGATGCAAGACACAGTGTCCTGAAGATTATTACTAAGCCCCAGAACTGAGTGTAGTAGAAAGTAGCAGCAGATCCAGCGTAAGCTAAGCAGATGGTACCGTCACCTCTCCCCCTTTTGACTCCTCTTAGCCTGGATTTCTATCCCCGTGCATATGACACCTCCCCCAACACCCCCGCCCCCACCCCGTTCTCCATGGGCTCAGTTGGCGCTTCAGGAAGGCCATCCTTATGGCAGGGCTGGGCTCCGGCTTTGTTGTCACATTCTGGTTTTCTGTTTGGGTACAGCAAAGACTTTGAGGAGATAAACAGAGATCATTTTACACCTTTTATATTATGACAGATACATACTGCAAAACACTGCTGCTTCCAAAATGTTTGGGCTGCAGAGCAGCGAGGAATTAACCGCTAGGCAGCTCCCGAGAGGCTCGTTCTTCATTTACACATCAGAAGTTTTTTTTTTTTCTTTTTTCTTTTTTTACCCTGTTCAGTCAAACCAGAGTGAGAAAACACATGCATGTATATGCATTTTTGTATGCAAAACCAAGGCATCTCTTGGGTTCAGTAACAGGACCATCTTAAATTAATAAGTAGTTCTTTAAGTCCAGATAAACTGATAAATACCATTAATGGCTTAATTTATACTCTGGGTTTGAAATTTGACACACGGACACTATCTTGGCTCAGGAAACACAAGTGGTTTTGTGCCCGAGGTTTTAATGACCGATCAGTAATATAAATTGCTACATCACTGAGCAGAAATAGCCTCTCCTTGTCATTTGATCTGGAAACTTCTCCGGCCAGGCAGCAGTTAATAAATTTAAAAATAATTACCCTCTTTATTCAAAGCCAAACTAATTAGGAGTGGGTTTTACAAATCATAACGTTGTTCAAGGCACTGTTCATGCCCTCTTGAGACTTGAACAGGCCTGGGGGCAACAGACAATACTGGATGGTTGTAACAAGAGGGCAAAGGAGCTGTCTCGGCTACTGGGCTTAAGGGGAGTGGCTGGGACAGTCTTATGTTCCAAGGAGAAGGCAGCAGGAAAGTGAGGCGCCCATGAAGCTTGCCACGTGGGAACCTTCATTCTGGGCATCCATATGGAACTCTGGGCAGTTACCTACTGTGGTGTGTATATGGGAGAGTTGGGGTCAAGGCCAGTCTGTGTGGGAGCCAGACTGAGAGTCAGAGAGTCAAGGCACAGAAGGAGTGGACACAGGTACACATGCTTATGACCATTAAGGGAGAATCAACATACAGAGGCAGAGGGATGGATGGGATAGCTTTGGAAAAGAGTTGCTTTCTTGGCAAGTGTGGGTCTTAATGGAGTGGCTTAGGTTTAGGTAGCATGCTACACAAGAAAGAGACTCCGAGATATGTGCAGCCTTAAGTCTTAAGTGTAGAGCCCGGGGTACCAGTGCACGGTGGCCCAGGACTTGGATCTGGTGTCACACAGTCTTACCTTTGTCATTTATAAATTTTTTCTATCATGGTTGGACTGTTGAACTTCTTTAAGTCAGAGTTTGCTCAGCATAATATCAAGACCCATATGAGAAAAGTAATGATAGAACCTCCTAGTCTCTTTTGCCTTAAAACAGGAAGAGTCCTTTGAGCAAGTGTCCTCCACTGCCCACTCGTTAAGTGCAATTCAGAGGAATAAGAGCACAACAGGCCTATACTTCAAACACATTCATGTTGCAGATTTGGTAGATATCAAGAATGCAGAGACTGGAATGTCCAAAGGTGCCATTGCCCTGTCATATATAAACAAGACTGACCCAATGCAGAGCTGGGCACAGGATTAAGCAGGTGCTCCAGCCTTAAGCAGTACCAGGCATGTCCCCCACAACATCTTAGGGGAGGCCAAAGTAATAATGGCCTTGGAGGACTCAGGAGACTAGAATTTCCCAGTAGGATCTCATGTCTGCCATCATCACATCCCTAGAGTTCTGAATCTCCAACCTTCTCATAGACTTTCTACCTCATCCTACCCTTTTCCCAGAATGAAAGACAGAAACAGGCAGACAAAAGATGACTAAGGTCCTTATCATTCCTGGGTTTTGCGCCCCTGGGTACAGGGAACTAGGTTGAACTGGACTATGAACTTGACCCTGAGAAGTTAAAGCCTTGTCTCCTGCCACAGCCTGTTCCAGAAGGTGCTCTAAGCTGACAGCCTCGTTTTCTGTCAGTCAGAAGAGGCTGTTCCTTCATTCACTTACTCTCTTAGCTTTTGGTGTGTTATACCTAGGGTGTACCAGGTGCTTTGTGGATGTTGTAACTCATAATGGTGAATACAGCTTGGCTCCTATCTTCCTGAAGGCCACACGTTTGAAAGACACGAGCAAGAAAGTTGCACTTGGTTTTAGGGTACGGATAGTTGAAGAGCTGGCCTTCATGAGTGTTTAGCAGTTCTGGCTGTGTTAACTTTTCACGACTAAGGCAGGCATTATTTCTCTCATCTATGGTAGAGAACACTGAGATCTAGGGAACCCCTTCTTTAAGTGTTCTTCTCTTCCTGTGTCCCCCGGGTATTGAATCTGATACGCAGACCAGAGGTTTAAAGCCGATGCTTGGAAAAGGTAGTCAGTTAAGAGGGGGAAAAATAAAATAAAACAAAACAACCCCCCCCAAAAAAACCCAACAACAACAAACCTAGAATTAGGACTCAACATGATTTCATTTTCAGCCCAAGCTTCTCTCCTCTCTGACTACAAAATATAAGGACTTTCTTTGACTGGCCTAGAAAACAAAATATGTTTAGTTTCCACATTGCCATGTGACAGGGGAAGCCACTCAACCAAATTGAGTGTTATTTAGACACTGCTTTTCATAGACTTAAAACTGGCTTCAAGCTGGTCTCTCAACCCCAGAAGCTGTGGACACACCCAGCGGTGAGGGCTGTTCTGTGGACTCCGCTTTTCTCTTCCAACAGGGAATGGGCAGTGGAGGACACTTGCTCAAAGGACCTTCCTGTTTTAGGGAAAAGCAGACTAGAAGGTTCTGGCACTTGCTTTTCTCATTGTTGTGACCACAAAAATTACCTAACAAGAAGCACGGCAATGACAGAGGGCCGGTTCTGGCTCACAGTCTAAAGGCAGACAGTCCATGGCAGTGAAGGCATGGCAGCAGGTAGCTTCATGGTGCCTGGAATGTGCAGCTGGGACTCTTCACTTCCTGGCATCTGTGTGAAATAGGAAATGTGGGAAAGAGGTATTCACCTGTTTTTCACCACCCCCTTTTTTTTTCCCTAATTGGAGACTCCAACCTAGAGGATGTTACACCCCACACTCAGGGTGGATCTTCTTCAATTGGTCCTCTGTAGAAGTGCCATCAGCGACATACCCGGAGGGGTGTTTCCAAGTCCATTCAAGATCACAATCGAGATTAGCCATCCCAGAACAGCTGTTTGACTCCTTGGGCAGTGCAAACTGTTGTCTCTAGCTTTGGTGTTGGCATCCTGCCTCTCCTGGCCCACGTCTCACCTTTGATATGTCAGTGACACTTAAAAAAAGAGTGAGACATGCCCTTGACTCTGATCTTCAGTCAGAAGGGGGAGCCCTTGTTTTAAGGGCTCCTCATGGAGGCTGGCTGTGGGAGAAATGAAGGAGTAAATAGCAGGTAGAGTCAAAGGTTAAAGGGTAAACGCCAACAAGATCACTGAGAGCCAGCCATGTCCATCTGCCCACCTGGGCATAGCTAGAAGGGCATGTTGGCCACATAGAGGCCATCTCAGGGTGATGAGGTCCAGATTTCAAGTACTGTCACCATCTCCCGAAGCCCAACCTCGGAGGAAACAGGAGAGAGGAGAACATGAAGATGACTAGAAATAACCTTGATCTCCCTGATACTTGACATAAATTAAAAAAAAAAAAAAAAAAAAAAAAAAAGGGAAGAAAAGGCTTCAGGCCCCTGCCCAAGGTGGAAGGTAGCAGGGAGGTCAGGACAGTGAGTCATCAGACGGACAGGCAGACTCCATGCTGGTTGGCAGGATCTCACCATTGAAAGCATAATAGCATTTGACTTTTATAAATATCAGAGGTGATTCGTATAGCGTTTCACATGGTGTGCCAAGGAATTTAACACGAGGAAGCTCAAACCCCAGAATGGCCACAGAACGTCATAGGCACTTGGGGAGGGAGGGTCATGTGCTGCTGTTTGTACAGTCAGTGCCCCAGCATAGATTTACTCTTGACCTAATTTCATGCTGTTACTATAAAGGCATGCTTGATGCCTAATATAGACTTTTATTTTCCAAGCACAGATCTCGCAGTTCTGCGGAAGCTGCCTGCTGTAGAGTAGGAGGGGCAACCCAGCTGTCACTTGCTGCTCTATACAAACTGCCTTCTCTCTCTCCCCTCCCCCTGCCCCCCCCCAGGATCCCTCCAGCCAACTTCGGGAGGTGCCCCCTCAGTGCTGAGTTTTAAACTGGCATTAATGGGTTTGGAGTTTTTTTTTTTTTTTTTTTTTGGTTTGTTTGTTTTTTGGTTTGGTTTGTTTTTTAGAGCAGTTTTAGGCTTGAAGCAAAATTGCCTAAAAGGAATAGAGACTTCCAAGGAAGCCCTTGTCCTCACACACGCGCAGCCTTCACTAGGGTCAGTGCCCTGCAGTGCCATGGCTCTTTTGTCCCCTCAGTGAGCCTCCATGTGCTAAGCATGTCATTCTATGTCCCATGGCTGACATTCAGTTCCGTCTTGGTGTGGATCACGTCGTAGACTTAGAGCACTATGTATATAATGACACACAGCCACCATATGGAGCAGTTCCACTGCCTTGGAAATGCTTCTGTTTCCCCTTCATCTCCCCAGTACTTTAAAGAGTTACTTTATTTCACATTATGTATATGTGGGTGTTCTGGGGGTGACGGGTGTATTTATGAGTGCGCGTGCCTGAGGAAGCCAGAATATATGTCAAATCCCCTGGAGTAAAAGGCAGATGACGGTGCCTGGAACTGAACTTGGGTCTGCTGCAAGAGCAGCACATGTTCCTAACTGCTTCGCCAACTTTCTAGCCCTGCCCCCGATATGTTTTATATCTTATTTATTTTTTCTTGTCAAAGATTGCTTTTTGTATGTGTGCCACTGGAGGTTGAAGCTGCAGCCTTGAGCATGCTAAGAGAGTGCTCGGCCACTGAGCTGTATTCCCAGACCTTGGTACTGGGAAGTCACATGATCAAGGCTGTGTAGCAAATGCGTGTACCTCACAAGCCATCTTAACAGCCTTAGTTTTTCCTTTTCTCTTTGCTTTTTCCCCTCTTTTCCTTTGTTCCTTCCTCATTTACCCCACCCTGGCATCAGACTCCCAGTGGAGGCTGGCCTTCACTTTCTGATCCCAAGTGCTAGCTCCCAAGTGCTAGCATTGAAGGCATTCATCTCCACACTCAGATCCCCACATTGTTCATGTGAATCATTCCTGCCTTGGGCCATGATTGAGCAAATCAGTGGTGTTTGATTGTCTGGGCATGGGTAAAAAAGACTTGACCCAAGACAGGTTAGAGAAGAAAGCTTCTTGAGTTGTCACCTTGAAACGTCCACTTCATGCCAGGTGTTCCGCTGGGGTCCTGGGGTAGGGGAGCAGCAGTGGGCAGGACCCACATGGGCCTCACTGTCCCTCCCCTCCTACCATGGCAAAAAATGATGTTGGACACTACTGTTAGCATAGGGCGAGACAGTGTGGTACTTGAAAGGGACAATGACTTAGAAAGGAGAAGACGGTTTTCATCCTATTTCTGCCACAAGTATGCTTTAATGACACGTGTGTGTGTGTGTGTGTGTGTGTGTGTGTGTGTGTGTGTAAATGCTTTGTTTCTTTGACTCTCACATGCATAGTGTGGGAACAGAGCCTAAGATCTGATCTTGTATTGATAGTGTGACTTTCTCTCAGCCTGTCTTCTTATTTGATTGATGACTATGTTTAAAATACGTAGGTGTAGTCCAGTTTGTCTGTGTTTGTCTGGCATGTACAAAGCCTCAGCTTTAGGCTCCAACATTGCATAAATTGTACATGGTAGTGTATGCCTGTAATTCCAGCACTCAGATAATGGAAGCAGAAAGATCAGAAGTTCAAGGTCACCTTCAGTGATAATGGTGAGTTTGGGACAAGCCTGGGATGGAGATGTATGTATGTATGTATGTATGTATGTATGTATGTATGTATGTATGTATAGTCTCCATGTTAGTAGACGTCTGTTTTAAGCACTACAACAATATCTGGGAAATGCCCGTAGCTGAAGACGACTAGAGAACAGCACGTGCCTTAGCAGTGGTGGCTGCTTCTGCTTTGAGATACATAGCTTCTTTCCCTCAGCTGAAGACAGAATTTCGTTTGCTTTAGTTCCAAGCTTGCTTCATAGCTTTGCATTAAATACATACTGTGTCTGCATGGGAGACTAAGACGAAGACATTCTGCCACATAAAAACTGCAGAAGCGGAGGAGAAGCGAAGGGTTCGCCACTCTCTGGGCTTTAGGTAGACTTCCGCACATGGGACTGACTGATGGGGGCGATCACGGGTCCCAAGAAGCCTGAATGATATGACTGACAAGTGGCAGAGCCGGATGCAGGTGGATAAAACTGTCTTGGAGACTTCCCGTGTCCTTCTTGCCCCATTTAGACTACCTCACCATCAGAGTCCCTGCGGCCAGCCTTAGCCCCTCACACTTCTCCTCTGTCCTTCCTGCTGCCACTTGGTGCTCTGTTCCTTCCTTTCTGACACCCTCCCCTCTCCCCAGTGTCACCCCTGCTGCCTACTGACAGAAAGGAGTTAATAAAAACCTATGTGTAACTGAAACTTGAAAAGCCATAAATCGCCTTGTTTTTTTTTTTTTTTTTCTAGAATGTTGGTAGCATTTTGATTTAATAGTTGGACAAACACAAGGGCCTATTTTATTCAGAGTTTACAGGCCTCAAGGCTGTTATTCCTCCAAATTTAATAGCATCGAAATTGCAGGGTTCGCTATAATTTGCCTATCGCTCGCTGCTCCGCCATTGATGTTTATTGTCAGCGGGATGGAATCTCAATCCGACTCACTTAGATAACATGTCTGTTAAACATTTAGATAATTGTACAATCATTAACTTGTCACATTATTTTAGAGATTCAAAACAGAGGCAGGGTAAGTAGAGGTACCAAGGGAAGTAGAGGTGGTGGTGGGGGAACAGGGAACCCCTTTGGAGTTAGATAACCAGAGATGAGAGAATTGATTGCACGCGCTGCTGTCTCACCCAAGGTGTCTGAATTATGGGGATGTGTGCTGCAGAGAGAGGCCTATGGGGCTTTTTCCCCCTTCGGGCCACCTTCTTAACCACACTACCATGGTAGTCAAGCTGCTGTTTGCTGACCTATGGGACAGAGTGGCAGGTGCTCAGAAACCTTTGATGCTTTATCTCCAACTTTGTCCAGGAAATCAGTTCTGTTTTGTTTTTGCTTTTGCTTTTCAAGACAGGGTCTCTATGCGTAGCCTTGGCTGTCCTGGACTCACTTTGTAGACCAGGGTGGCTTCAAACTCATAGCAATCTTCCTGCCTCTGCCTCCCTGAGTGCTGGCATTAAAAGCGTGTGCCACCATGCCTGGCTTGCCCAGGAAATCTGAATGTGAGAATATGTGTAACTACTAAGCATTATGAATGAATTAAATGGCTATAAAATCTCTTAACAGAGATACCTGACCTAGAATGTTGTCTGTTTATGTTTTGAAGTTTTTTTTTTTTAAGGATATTTTAAAGTAAATTTGGATGAGGGCTGAGGATGGCTCAGTCTGTATAGTGCTTGCTGCATACACGTGGGAGAGTCTGAGTTTGGGGATTCTAAGCACTCACATAAAAACCTGGGTTAATATAAACAGAAGCCACCCTGTAATAGTCTATAATGCTCTATTGATATTAACAGGGACTATTTTAGAAACAGGATTAGAGGGTATTTTACTTTCTGTTTTTCTATGTTTTAGTAATTATTGTGATTAAACATTTGCCACTTAGATAATGCTAAAACCCTGATGCCACCTTATAAATTAGTAAAACTTCATGCTTACATCTCATTCTTCCCAAGGAGGGAGATTTCTAAGAGGATTTGAGAAGAGATGAAGGATATTCACTCTCCAGCCACCTTGACAGGTGCCTCAGTTCCCCCACTGTGCAGACAGACAGATGCCCAGAGGAGAACTCAGCAACCTGTCATGGACCTGTGCTGGTCTCTACAGGTCAGAGGTTTTGGAAACAACCACAGAAATAATAGTAGGGCAGTGATATGGGCATGTACACCTGCCCCTGAGAAATAAGATGGTGCATTCCTTCTGGTCTGAGAAGGTCCTGGGGCAGGGAAGTTGTGACTGTAAGTCTGTCTGGCTTTAAAAGACTGTCATATCCTGCATCCCCACAGTCTACACTGTGACTGAGGCAAGAACACCCCCCCCCATTTTCTGGAACAGCCTGTGTGTAACCAGATAACATAGAAGAATGGGGGAAATACAAATTTAAAACAAAACAACCCCCCCCACACATACAGCTTAGTGTTTCCCCAATTGTATTGTAGATAATGCAGGTATTTGGGGGTAAGGGGATAAACAATATAAATATCTTATAGGTTGTAAGCTAAATAATGCATATATTTAGAAAAACAACTTAAATATTTCATACGATGCGGTGTAGACTCCTGCCTAAATGATGACACTGGCTGCTGAGGGTGAGGGTTCTGTGGAGGCCAGAGTGGAGAACAGCAAGGATGCAATAAAAGAATGAGAGGCTGAAACTTGGCAAAAGATAGCCAACTATTACTGGCCCGGAACCCAAGTAAGTTGGGAGTTTTGAATTTTTTTTCTTCACCTGTGTCTTAAACATCTAATACCATTAGTTTCTAATATAACCATGGGAGAACTTATTTTTTAAGATTCATGTGTGTGTGTCTATGTGTAATTTATTTTCTAAGGTTTATGTGTGTGTGTGTGTGTGTGCGCGCACACATGCATGAATACCATGTCCTTGCTGTGTGCCTGTGGAAGCCAAATGAGACCACCTGAGCTGCTGGACCTGGGGTTTCAGGAAGCTGTGAGCTCCTGACCTGGGGACCGGAAGCAGGCTCCAGTCCTCCAGAAGAGCAACAAGTACCCTTAACCTTCTTCCTATCTCTAAGAATTTATTCTCAAAATGCAATTTCAACCAAAGGGAACTGAAGAACACACACCTCCACAAAAACTTACAGCAGCGGCAGCCTCATAGTCCAAAGGCGGGAACTAGCCAACATTTCACCAACCGAGGAGTGGACATTTTGGTATATCCATAAAATAGAATATGATTCACCCATGTAAAAAAAGTATAATACTTGTACATGCCATGTGAAAGAGGTCCAAATGAAAGAAAGAATGTAGACAGGAAAGGCTATATATTCTGTGAGATTCCATTTATTTGAAATGTGCCGAATAGGCAAGACCACAGAGAAGCTAAGTTACTGATTGCCAGGGGCCGGAGAGAAGAGAACAGAGGAATGGCTGTGAGTTTTCTTCAAGAGAGGATGAGAACATACTGGAATTAGTGGTGGTGATGGCTTTCGCCTTTGCTAAATATATGAAAAATCATTAATAGGGCAAAATTTTGAGGTGTGTGATTTACACTTCAACTAAGGGCAATGTTTTTTTGAAATGTGTGAATTAGATCCAAACTAAAACAAAAGTCATCTTCAAGCATGTCTTTTAAAGGGACAGCTTAATCCCACATTGTTACTGTATCACCGAAGTCTAGACAGGTAGCACTTTGTATCTAGTAACCCTTAGGAAATACAGGAGAGTGTGGCCATTCTGTCTGGAGACAACAGTAGGAGAGCAAGATGGCTCAGGGCTGCCTCTTTGCTCTCCCCATTCCTGTACTTTTAGAAATATTAAGGAACCTGTGTTTTTGTACTGGTACAACGTTCACAAGGTCAGGAGACCAGACAGTTGTGTGCTGGCCAGATCTGGAGTGGAAAAGCTACCCCGAATCCGGCATTGGTGCATTCACTTGTCAAGGACAGGACAGGACAAGACAGTATTGGCCCAGTGGCTCCTTTGGAGAATGAACCACACCAGTGATATGTGCTCAGTGTGGGAGAAATTAGAAAACACACAGAAACTAAGGGACTATGCCCCTGAGGTCCCCACCCCTGCTTCTTTGTACCCTTCTTTTAAGCACCGGTAGCATGGTGAGAGGCAAGGCACGCTGTTTGGTAAACCAACTGGTGGCTTGGTGGCCATTTTAATGGCTTCCTCGTCACCCTGCCCCGTTCCTTTTCTTCTGTAAGCCCAGTGTGCCTTACATGGGCAGTGAGGGGCCAGAATCCCGTACAGATGCTGGTTCTGGACCAGTGGAAGCAGTGGGCAGCAGACCAGGCGATAACCTCTTAGCTGTCTTGGCTGCTGTCAACAAGATAGAGCTGGGCAAGCCGGGCAGTGCTGTGGCTGCTGCTCACCGTCCCTGTTCCAGGCAGGCTCGGGATGCTGGGTACACATCTCATCCCCACCTTCAATCTTCCTTGAAGCTGTTTCCTTTGGTGTTCTTCAGCTTTGTAAATGGTCACTGGCCCTGGGCAGGGTTTAGGCAGGTAATTTGTGTCTTCTCCTCACTTAACAAATGACACTGCCTCAAGGCTGGGCCAATGGAGGAAAATCTGAGCATCAATTTGTTTGCCAGGCTAAAATCTGTAGTTAGGTAGCAAAATTAAGGATGGCCATACATATTCAGGACCAACTAGGGGAAATTTCATAGAGTTGATGAACTTCAGGCAGGTGATAAGGGGGTGGGGGTGGGGCAGCAAATGGCTTTTGTTCTAGAATGTTTTCTTGTGAGCATTAGGAAAAGGTACCTCACAAGGGGATTGTGGGTTTGGGTCAGACAAAATGTCTCCTGTCCCTACCAGGAGAAGATCCATTACAGATTGGAAATGACTTTGTCTCTAAGAGCCCGTTGTCAGATGGGCTGTGCCTTCCCTTCAGCCAAACAAATATAAAATGTTTCCAGCCTCTGCCTTGATTTTCTATTACTGTTTCACGGGACTCCAGAGAGTTTTAAGATAGCAATTTGATTAAGCTTATAGGGAAGATTCCGTCAGATAACATTCTTTTTCTGCAGGTAGGGAGAATGTGTTCGAGTATTAAGTATGTTTTAAAGGCAATTATCTTTTCCATATTCATTTTAGTTACAGGAATTGAAAAGGGGGAGACCTTGCACCTGTAAGTTGCCCCTTAGGCCCCCAGAGTCACTGTGGCTTCTTTCTGGAGAACACAGCGAAATGCTTTGGACAAATGAGTAAGCACCAAGTGTTTTTGAATTTGAGATGATTCAGAGGTTCCCCCACCCCCACCCCACCTCCAGAGAGCTGGTCTTATAGATAAGGGCTGGGTGTTGACCTTGTCTGACTCCCCAGCTTACAGAATGATTCTGGGTGTCCAGAGGGGGCTTGGCTGTTACTCAGAAAGAAGACATGCCTCATTAAAGGGCATCATGGTTCTACATGCCTGAAATTAGCATGTGTATGTACCTGGCCCAGCATTAGGGGGTGTTTAATGGAGAGATGTCTGAGGTCCTTGGAGTCTAAAATCTGTGCATTCCTAAATTATAGGGCTGGAGCAAGGGATGCTAGAGAACGTGCCTCTGAGCCTCAGAGATGCTCTGTGATTTTCCCATGATCACACAGCAAGTCTGACAGATACACTCTGTGCTTACGACAGAAATCCCTGGTCTTAGAGCATTCCTATTGTCTCTTAGTATATCAACACCTTTGTACAACCACAAAGCCCTGTCCTTTCCTCCCTTTCCTGCAATGGTCAGGGCAGGAAAGTATGTCCTGGATGGGGGTCGTCTATGTTGGTTAGTTGTTGTTGTTGTTGTTGTTGGTTTTGTTTTGTTTTGTTTGTCAATGTGTCACAAGACTAGAATCATTTGGGAAGAGGGTAACTCAATTAAGGCCATCAGACTGGCTGTGGGCAAACCTGAGAGGCATTTTTCTTTTTTTTTTTTTTTTTTTGATTAACAATTAATGTGTGGGGGCCGAGTTTACCGTGGATAAGGCCAGTCTTTGGCTGATGGTCCAGAGTTGTATAAGAAAGCAAGCTGAGAAAGCCATGAAGAGCAGCAGATGAGTAAAGAATATTCCTCAAAAGAAAAAGAAAGAAAGAAAGAAAGAAAGAAAGAAAGAAAGAAAGAAAGAAGGAAAGAAACATTCCTCTACAGCTTTTGCATCCTAGCTCCTTCTTTAAGGTTCTTGCCTTGACTTCCTTCGATGATGGACTGTGACGTGGAAGTGTAAAGCCTTTCTTCCCCAAGTTGTTTCTAATTGTGGTGTTGTATACAGCAGTAGAAACTTGAAGGCACCCTTCGTAGTAATTTTGGAGAATGAGGGTCTTCACAGAGAAGCCTTAAGAGCCTTGAGAGCCTGCAGGGACCCATAACAGGCTTGGCGGTTGATACTGTGCCGCTCCATGAAAGCCACTCTGCCCATTAGCTGTAGTTCTAAGTACTTTGAATTTCTTTAAAATAGGAAAGCCAGGGTCCAACCCTAGACAAACCTCACCCTCAGAAAGCTAACCATTGTGCCAGGGAGGAAAGCCTACACGCACGCACGCACGCACACACCGGAAACAATACTCTAGAGAACACACTGGATGTGATGCTTGCTCGAGGGGTTGAGGGTAGCTTTGGTGTTCCCTCAGTTTGTCTACAATCCTTCTTGCTATGGCCAGAAACCCATAATTCTTACATACAGCATTTCCCCCATGTTACTTCCCCAATGCACGCTCTATCGTTTACTGGTCTGAAGCTTAACAGGAACCCAGATTAGAGAGTTTACCACCTATACCTCAACGTGGTACCCTGGCCTGCACAGCGACCCCTGAGTGCTTGTTCCATCTCTGTTAAGAGGCTGGTGGCAGTGGAGGAACAGATGTGAAGTTGGTGGGTATATGGCATCACAGGCCAAGTTCCAGATGTAGGGAATGTTGGCATCTGTGATGTATGTGTCCTCTTGCATCCTTGAAGATTTCTGTTCTTCAAAGCCGCCTCCCCCTGGTCTTATTCCAAGTACCCATTAGAATCTTGTGAGCGAAGGCAGCAAGATAGCTCAGAAGGTAAAGTGCTTGTCTCACAATCCATTAAAAGGCATACATTATCCACACATGCCTTGCACACATATTGATGGCGGCTGCTGCTGCTGTTGCTGCTGATCACGATCATGATCATTATCATGATAAAAAGAGTCTTGTTAGGGAACATTATGAGGAAACATACCAAGCAAGGACTACCACGACTCCCAAGTGAAATCAGGAGATCTCCACCTGGAGCCCAGACATTGCTGATCTTCAGAGATGCTTAGGAGATTCTTACGTGTCACTGGAGCTCGGAACTCCTGAGAGGGAGAAGATCAGACTTTGTTCTATGGCCTGGAAAGTATCCCCCACTCCCTTTTAGTCCTGGACCTAATCGCTGGCCACCCTGTAACGCACCTACACAGAATACTTGCTCCTGTTTTTATAAAACCCTATAAGTTGATGGTGATGTCTGAACCATTTGACAACATAACCCTTCTGCTGTCTTATTTCAGGTAGATGCTTGGGAGGGATTTGTTGTGTGGTTAACTCAAGGCTTCCTCATTAGAAGACTCTTCTGTTTGCATTCCGATTTCTACTTCGTTCTTGTCAGCTGTAAGGCCTTGGCTAAGTCACTCGACCTTCACAAATCTCAGGGTCTTTAAATGAGACATGGGGACACAAAAGGGCAGGGGAGATTGGTCAGGCAGTAAAGGTCTTGCTGTGCAAGCATGAGGATCTGCATGAGATTCTCAGAACCCAGGTACCATCCAGGGACATCACTGGGGACAGGAGACAGTGACAGGCGGAGTCCTCAGGCTTAATGGACAGCTCCTAGCTGAACGGATGAATTCTGTAGGACTTTATCTCATAACACAAGGTGGAGAGCAATTGAGGAGGATACTAGACTGCAGGTTGACTTCTGACCTCTCCATGCATGTACACATGTACTAGCCCGCACACGCGTGCAGCACAAACACACACACACACACACACACACACACACACACACACACACACTCACAGAGGATACCACACTTGGAGCATATACACTAAACTTCAAAGAGCGATTTATGTGAGGATCAAAATTACCTTGGAACAAAGTATATACTGTTTGTGAGTGATGAAACACCGCTCAGGTTTGAAGTGGTGATCATGCCGTCTCTTCTCGGCGGCATCCACAGGAGCTTTGGCTTCTGTGTGCTCTGTGATGCTAGTGCCCTCCATGTGCCCTCCCATCCCAACCCTCTGGCCCCTTTTTTTCCCCCTGTGGCTTGCTTCCTGCACCTGCCACGCTCTGCGCCTGCACACAGGATGAATGCAGTACAAAGGCAAAGCCAACCACTATTATGTTCTGAGTGGTGGAGACAATAGCGAGGGGAATGGGCTGAGCCATTCAGGACTGAAGAACCCAGTGTCAGGTGGTGGGCAGAAGTTAGGAGGAGAGGTTTCCTACGATTGTGACCCTCTGTCATCTGAATGGGTGCATGAGTCGGACCCCGCATCGTCTGGTAGGTTGAGTTCTAGAAGAACAAGAAGACTGCACACACCTGCAAGCCTTTCCGCCGTCAGACATGGTTTGTGTAGCAAGCCCTGACACCTGGCTGGCCTTCCAGGAGCTGGCGAGCATGATCAAAGGCTGGGTCAGAGGTGCCCTCTGGGTGGCTGCACAAGCTGAGTGCAGAAAGAGTGGGCACCCAACCCTGATGGTGCGAGTAGGCAGGACTGAATTAGGCTATGCTCAAACTGAGGGGCTTTTTTTGCCCCTTACCCATTCTCCCCTGCTTTGAGTAAGCATTTTACCAGCCATCTCTTGGGGTGTCAACCTTTGTGTGTGTGCCTGTGTGTGCACGCAGGCATTCATTAATCCCTTTCCTTGGTTTTTTTGAGGTTAGGAGCGTCTGGGATTTGCGGAGGGAGGAATGGTATAAAAGGGTAAGGCAGGAGACCCTGGTGCCTGGATTCAGCCTCCCACATTCCGGAGATCCCCAGAGGCCCCTCTACCCAGGCCCTTCAGCTCTGAAAACTATTGTGCTCCCTTCTGGCCTCTGACCCCGAGGCTCTGGGAAGCAGCAGGTTGTTGACACATGGACAATCATTTCTTGCAAAGCACAGGCTTCCCCTCCCCAGCTCTGTGCTCTCCCCAGCTCGTGTTCTCTCTCCCTCTCTCTCCCTCTCCCTCTCCCCCCTCTCCCCCCCCCCTCTCTCTTTTCCTTGGAGAAGAAGGAAATTAATCAAGGATGCAAAGAAGGGAGAACCCCTATTTCAGGTCCCCCAGACATCTTCCCACTTGTCTGGGGGATTCTGTAGTCTCCTAAGGCAGAAGCGTGAGTCCCCTCTACAGCCACTCGAATCCTGGTAGTATGTAACATGGCCAGGAAGTGGCTCAGAAGGAGCCTTTCTTTTCTGAGTGTCACTCACATGAGGAACCCTACATTTTTTTTCCGCGAAGGGTCTCTGTGTCTGTCCTCTGCAGTCACGGGAATGAAGAGCTTCCTAGCCCTGTTGCTGCTCTTCATGAGGAGTTAGGCTTCAGGGAAGTAATTTGTTCTTTTGGAGGTTTCATTTGCTCTTTGGTGGGAGAGGGTGGAGTAAGCTGCTTGCCTAACGGGCCTAGTGTGTGCCTCACATAGACGTTTGTGTCAGGGAGTGCTTGGCACACTGTTGGGCCTTCTGCAAATGCACACATGGATTATGGATGGCTTCCCTTAGAGCCACGGCTATATTTTGTATTATTCTTACTGGCAGGATAGGGTTCCCAAACTTTTCCCTCCTCCTCTCTCTGTCTAGGCCATTTTAAAAGCATTATTCAAAGAAACAGGTGGAGTGGGAAAGAGACTCCTTTAAATTTTCAAGCACCACTTTGCATGCCTTTCACCTTGGTCTTAGAAAGTGGCTAGTCAGGAGCCAGTTAGACCAAATAAACTCAAGTCTGTGTTGCCGGCTGCCAGATAGCCCCGTTCAAGGGCTGGGTTGGTACCATGTCTCCAGGAAAGAAAAAAAAATAGCTTGTTAACTACAGAAATATCTCTCCCTTGTGCTCTAATTCTGAAAGAAGTGGATTAGTGTGGCCATATTTAACCTTTGACCCTGAGACAAAGGCATTATCAAAATTAGTTACTAAGAGAGTCTGTCTTCCCCCTCTCTGCCCCTCTCCCCTGTTTGCAGGGGCTTGGCTAGGATCTTGGTAAACTTAAGAGTCAGAGCAAAGGTTTTGAAGGCCATGGTTGCCTTGGTGACAGTCTGGGTCTTTCGTTCACAGCCTGGGCCCTGGAGATAGTCAAATGTGGACTAAAGGACAGAGCAGGGAATCTTGCACTCATGTGTGGGTTGTTTCTGACATTGTTGAAGATCAGTCTCTATTCAGACAATCTATTGGATTTTAGAACGATACTTTCACAATTTTTAACAGCTCTGTACACTGAACTGTCATTAGAGCTCAAATCATGAGTTGGAAGGACCGGTATCCAGTGCCTTCCTCTATCCATCCCTCTGTCCACCCTGGAGTCCAGTTTCTTTGGGTATAGAGGTACATCCTGATCTAACTTAGCACTTGGTTTCAAACCTCATCCTTTCTGTTACTGACTGTCAGTATAGCCTGGGCTAATTGAACTCTGTCTTCTTATCTGCAACAGCAGAGTGACAGTAACGCCTCCTGGAACTATCTATGTCTGAGGTTAGATAACGGTGGGATATTTTACCAGTGGTTAGTGACTATCATCTGCCACAATATTGCCATTGTCACCAGTGTCCTTGCCACAACTTCTTCATCACCCGCCCCCTCCAAGTCCCCATTGGCTCCTCCTCAGATAGTCCAGGCCACACTGGGGTTTCCTGCTTCTCCTCTCCCCTTGGGGTGTGTGTGTGTGTGTGTGT
>OU015749.1:104187611-104211521 GCA_907169655.1 Acomys percivali | reverse complement strand
TGTGTGTGTGTGTGTGTGTGTGTGTGTCCATGCATGTGAAGTTTTTTGCATTTGCATGTATATGCATATATGTATGTGTGCTTGTGTATGTTTGTGTATGTGTGCATTCATGTGTGTATGTATACATTTGAGAAGCTGCAGCTTCTGGCTCTCCTAGCCAGAAGATTATGTTTCTGTATCAGAGTCATTCATTCTTACTGCAAAAGAAAATTGCAATTCTGGGCCTAGCTATGTCCTAGGCAATAAGGGAGATTAAAAGTAGATAGTTTTTCCCATCTCTGCTCTGGAAGAACTAACATACATATGCGTGCATACGTACATACACACACATATGTGTATACATATGCACACACACACACATATATGAGATAATGTAGGGCTGGAGAGATGGCTCAGTGATTACCAACACCTGCTCCATTGCAGAGGACCTGGATTTGTTTTCCAGCACCTACATCAGGTAGTTCACAATCACCTATATCCAGTGCTGGGGGATCATGACATCCTCTTCTGGCCTCCATGAGCACACATCCATGCATATAAACACATGCACATACACACATAAGTAAGAAAACAAATATTTTAACTAAAAATAGAGCTCTCCAGTAAATAGTTAGAAGGCAGTTTAGGGTGACTGTTCATAAGGCCACGCTGATGCTACTTAAGCTATATGCAATTCTGCCAGGAGCCAGTGGTGGCTTCCTTCAGAACCTGGTTGCCTTGGGCTAATCCTGCAGTACGTCTGGCTCGGGATCTGGAAGCCCTAGTGTGTTCAGAGTGAGCATTTATGGAGGTGAGTGAGTTTTCCGCCATGTCTGAACAAGACTGCAGGGATGGAAGAGTGGATTGGGGCCCATGCAGGTCCCTTTGCTGTCTGACTCCTGGACCATAGGCTCGAGGCTAGAGCTCTTCATCCACGATGAGTCTCTCTAGCCCAGGGAGATGACCGGAAGGAGTGGGCCTTGGCCTCTGTCAAAGGTGATGAAGGAAAGTGTGAACATTAGGGGACAGAGAGGTCAACTAAAGAGGGGATGACTAACTCGAGGTCACTGAGAGAGGAGAATACACTGTTCTTTGGCCCCAGATGGTCCTTGGAATAAATCAGCACAGGCAGAAGCAGACTTCCAGTGCAAGGAAATTGGAGCAAAGACTCGCCTGCCATTGCTCAGTGACATAACCCAGGCCTCTGGCCCTGAATGGCAGCCATTCATTTCTCCATGGACGGTGTCAGAAAGAGGGGATGGCTGTGTGTGTGCACACGTGCATGCATATGGTGCATATAAACATGTCCTTTTATAGCCTCTTATTCTCACAGGCAAGTGTGGGTGTTTATGGGGTGAGGAACATAGGGAGGTTTTTAAGTTGGAGCCCAATACTGGAAGGTTTATAAGTGGCTGTTTGTTTCCCTCTGTCTCAACCAGTGGAAGGAAAATCCTCCGAGGGCAGGGTCTCCTTTATCAGTGTGTTCCCAGTCCCCTCATGGTACAGGGGCAGGTCACAGGAGGTGCCAGAGGAATGAAAATGGGCAAAGCTTCGGCACAGCTATTTGTCTCCTCTCCTTCACCAACCCACTTGTACATAAGTAAATTGTTGACGACTGGGTGAGGTAGGGTAGGGACACGCTCCTCATAGCCATCACATGAGTAGGTGTCACTGTCAGGCACGTTTCTCAGGTAGGCATCACGGTGGCCCGTGCTTGGAGACTTGTAAGCATATGCAGGACACAAGCTGAGTGTGAGCATTACAGTGCCCTGTGGCACTGTTGCTAGCCCAGAAAGCAAGAGGCAAAGTGAGAGGCTGTCTTCCCTTGTTTGCCCGTGGTCTCCCTCCAAAGACTGTGGCCTTTCCTTTCTCTTTGCAAGAATCCACGCAGGCTTCTTAGGGGTGAGGATGGGGCACAGCTATGCCGCAAGAGCACTGAGTAAATACCAATGATCGAACGCATGGTCCCCCAAGAGGGTCTTCTTCCCACGAAGATGTTAATTGGTATAAATGTACTGCCCTTACATTCGAAGACATCCTTTCTGTACGGACCGCACAGACCTGAGAGTTCAGCTCAGCTTACGCTGTAATCTTGGGGACTTTTAAGCTGTATTCTTGGGGTCTCCATCCACTGGAATGAAGCTCCTTTGGAGCATCAAGCCCCATCCTGCCTGTTTAGAAGTGAAGCAATTGGCTTTGTCGTAACATGTAAAGCAATGTGCGCAGTAGCTGAAGAGATCTCTGCCTGAGTTGGCAGTTGAGGTAGATTTTACCCATTCCCCACGGGCACCCTCCCCCGCTCCCCCCCACCCCTGCCTTCATCTCTCACCTTCCACTCCTTTCTGATTTCCACCAGCCTCCTGGTATTTCAGAAGATCCAAGATATAGGTTGCCACCATGCCTAGTGGGGTGTTGTTCCTCTCCCATTCACATCTTAAGACCTCGGGAAGTCTTCACGGCTGTCTCAGGAATGCTTTCTCCTCTAGGCCCCTCAGAGAGGGCTTGGGAGTGATTAACACCCTCTGACCAGTGCATTTAGCAGGAACTCCCAGCCTTCTTTCAGCAGGCCTTTGTTCAGTTAGCAACTGCAACCGAGTAGCAGATGGCTGAAGAACGAAGGGGCATGGATGAGGGTGTGCTATGCAGCCCAGGAATGTGTGGAAGTGGAAGTGGTCAAGGAGCGGTAAAGGGCTGGTGGCTATGACTCACTGTTTGCTTCTTGTGCTAAGTACTTTTGTGTCTTTATGACCTGTAGGCTTAGATTTTTTTCCAAAACCTACCTTAATTAGGATTCTTAAAACACTTCAGCCTCACTTCTAACCCACCCACCAGAGGAAAGGGAGAAGGAATGTTAATAGGAAAAAGGGGTCGTGGACCCGTTTTAGACTAGTTCCTTGGGCCAGTTGTACGCTGCGTTGTCAGGATACCAGCAGTCCAGTCCAACAGCCAACACCAAACTGCCAACATGAATCCATAGAGGTGTCACAATGCAGCAGAAACGGCAAGGCATTGACCAATCAGACATGGCCAGAGTCAGTTGGATTACCATGAGAAGTTCCTTGGAACATTTCTCTCTTCGAAGCAAAGACCAAGGAAGACCAGCAAAGTGTCGCACAGTGATGTAGCAATTCAAAAAGTGTCATCCCACTGTCTGTGGCGTTCTATTTACTTGTTCTAAACATCACCTGCCCTCTCACGTGTCTCCTCCCAGCAAAACATCACATGCCCTCTCATAAGACATCTTCCAGAAAAAATCATATGACACAACTGAGTTTTCAAAGAAACCAGAAACTTCTATTTACCTGACTGAACTTCCAAGTAACCCGATTGAACAACTGAAGAGAGATGAAAGGTTTATGTTGGTTCCTGGTTGTAAAAGTTCAGCCTGTGGTCACTTTGCCCCATGTGTTGGGACAGAGCGTCATGGAGGAAGAGTGTATATGGTGGAGGCATGGGGCCTAGTCTTCACTTCTAGACAGATGGGAAACTGAGAAAAGTGCATGCCTATGCTCTAAGTTGCTATCTCCTTTTCCCCCTTTTACTCTGCAAGTGTCCTCAATCCATGGGATCATGGCACCTATTTTCAGAGTAAATTCCCCATCCCTCCCCATCCCTCCCCATCCCTCCCCATCCCTCCCCCCCCCCCCATTAATCTTTACTAGGAACGCACACAAAGGGAGCCTAACGAGGCTCCCAGGTAATGGTAGATCCAATAGAGATGACAATGAAGATGGCCAACTACAACCCTGCAGTTTCCTCCATAAAATATACTTCATGGTACAGAGTAGTCCTAGGCGATAGCTGTGTGTCGCTAGATTCTTCATATGGGCATCTTTGGAATGACAGGTTCTTCCATTCTTGCTTTTCCCATGGATCTGAGGACTTGGGAAAACATTGGAGGACCCCAATCTAGGCTTGAATGAGCCTGTGCTATAGACAGAGGAATACAAGTTAAATGTGTAAAGGATATGCACTTAAAGAATATGTGGTCCCTGAGGCTTATAACTTAGAGGGAATCCGGCTGGGTAGTTGGAGTGGGTAGGTAAGAGTGGTAAGTTGCCCAAGGATAGTAAGAGTCAAATGTTTTGGGCTCTGGACATCATAACTAGCGATTCTGGCTCACACTCACAGAGAGGCAGTACCAGATTCATTTGTTCATGCATCCGTTTGTCCGTTAATCCACTCAGTAAATATTGAGTACCCGAGATGTAGCGAGTAGTTTATTAGGTTCTGAGAATTGAGTGACATGAAAGACAGGAGTTCCTGTCTTGATGAGTCTCATGCCTTCTATGAAAACAGATAAGAGGTTAGGCAAACTATGTAAGTACTGTCACATTGCAATGCTGAATATCAAAGATTATATTTGAGTCCCCCAGCCCACCCCACACAGTTGTAGATAAGCCTTTGGGAGGTCTCCTGGGTGTCGTCTCATCAGAAGAATGAGACGATGTTTAGTTAAGACAGATGAGTAGTGGCAGAAAGGGGAAAATGGTATGCAGAGAGCCAACATGGGCACAGGTCCAAAGGTGAGGGAGTTAGGGCAAGTTCATGAACTAAAAATGGCTGTGGGAAGAGGCTAAGATTCTCACGGTTAGAGAGAAAAATGAGACTCCACGGCAAAAGCCTCCCCAAAGCCATTGTAAGTGTGCTGGTCTTTTTTCTAGGGACAGAGAAGAGCTATTAGGAATTGTAATCAAGGACACGACATTAAACGATGGCAAAGAACGGTTACCTTAAGGGCCATGTGTGAGTAGATTGGAGGACTTTTACCACGAAGTGGGGAGATTACGTGGGATGAAGTTGACGTCATCTAGGCAAACAATATATATATATATATATATATATATATATATATATATATATATATATATATATGATAGCCAGGTGTGCTAGTGCACACCTTTAGTCCCAGAACTCAGGAGGCAGAGGCAGGTCGATCTCTGTGTGTTTGAGACCAGCCTGATCTACAAAGCGTAGGAGAGCCAGGGTTGTTACACAGAGAAACCCTATCTTGAAAAAAAAAACAAAAAACAAGTTTGAGCTTATACAGTTGCAGCAAGGATGGATAGGAATGGATCAGAAGACACGGGAGAGCTGAAGACATTTGGCTGATACCCTATGAGAGGTGAGAGAACACCTAAGATGATGCCTGGTTTTATTTCCTTGCATCATTGAGTGATGATGGAGTTGGAAAGTGAGATGGGGTACAAGGAATTTGTTCCTAAGCTAATCAAGAGTGTTGACACTATACTAGTGAGAGTTGGGACATTTACAGGTGGTGTGGGGTTGGCAAAAGACCAGGCTGGCTCTTCAGAACTCATCAGCATGTAAGTGGTTGTCCAGAGCCCTGGAAGGAGAAAAGTTTACATTACGAAACCCCCTACCCATCATCTCCTCCAAGCCAAGCAAGACTAGACAAGGAGTCGGGTTGAGAAGGAATCGGGGCTGGGACACGAGAAGGTAGAGTTACTCAATGTAAGGGGTGCTGTGAATGCTGATGGAAGAGGTTGCCAGTTTTAAATGCTGCTGATGTGTCCCCTAAGAGGAAGATGAAAAATGTTGGCTTTAGTGGCATGGCGACCACTGGTTATCAGAGGGGAGCAGTTTTGGGAGTTGGTAGAATGATGGAGGACACAATGTGATGCTGCTGGGCTGAGGAGTGCGTGGGCATTTGGGAGGTGGAGGCAGCATGTGTGGGTGGCTCTGGGGTACCGGGAGTTAGACTGATAAAAGTCCAGGAGGTGAGGTGAGTGCGATAGGATATTGGACAGGGAAGCCCAAGGATTGGCCAGTAGTCAGAGGGTAACTGAACCACTGGCTTAACAAAGCAAACAAAGGGAAGATATTGGAAGGTCAAAGAGCCATCCTAGTGGGAGGAAGTGGACTGAAGAACTTGAAAGGTGTATGAGTAGATCGGAACTGAGCCGGTTTCATGACGCAAAGCCCTAGACTGTCCCTTTAAGTGCCTCCTGGGACAACTACTGAGTAATTCAGACTCTGTAGGCTTGTGCATCTCTTGCAGTGTTTGATAAATCACACAAGTTTATTCCTTCATGGTTTGGGAGGCTGGGCAGATCCACACTAAAGTGCCAACATCTGTTGAGGACTTTCTCACTGGGTTATCCCATGGCACAAGACTAGAGGACAGAAGGAAAGTAGTAAGGGTCGTGAGTAGTGCAAAGGAAGTAAGGCCCAGGACAACGCATCGTTTACAAAGGAACACACCTCATCCATTAGGCCCTGCCTCCTAACACTGCCAATTGGAGGGGGGCGGGCATGTTCAGATTACGGCAGTACCTAAGTTAGAACATCACGATCTACCATGTATGTCATTGCTCCCTCCTCCCAAAACACCCTCATGCAACCTGCTGGATCTGTGATCTAAACAGCTACTGTTTTTCAACCTTTACCATATGTTGTCATAATAGACACTTCCAGATGGGATCTAACTGCCTTGTTTGGTGAGTATTATGACCAACTCTAACAGAGAAGAAGCTGACGTTCAGAGAGGTCAGGTCACTACATATGATTATATAGCTAGGAAATAGATGGTTCTGGAGGAAGTTGAGCCTAGGCTTGGTCTGCCTGGAGAACATAGGCTGGCTCTCACTCTGGTCTTCTTAGCCCACAAGCTTCTTGGGGGACTAGGAGGGCTTTATTGCAGTCATAGTCTCAGAGGATGATGCTTACTCTGCCTTTGTTTGTTCTTGTTTTGTTTGAGAAAGGGTCTCACTGTGTAACCCAGGCCAGGCTTGACCTCACTTTACAGTCCAGGCTAGTCTTTTACTTGTGTGGATCCTCCTGCCTCAGCCCTCTGACTGCTAGGATTCAGGTGTGCATTAGAACGTACTACTAGATAAGGCTACTTCCTTTTTCAGTGTTAGGATCTGAGGCTAGTCTCCCTCCAGACCTTTCTCTGTAGCATCCTGGGTATACAGGCAGTAGGGTGTGGTACCAAGGAGCATATTATATACCAGTTGTCTGTGGAATGTGCGCACTGTGCAACTTCCTACTCCTGGAGCAGATTTAGTCAGGAAAATTATAGGGGACAGCATGGTGTGTGTGTGTGTGTGTCTATGTCTGTGTCTGTCTGTCTGTCTGTCTGTCTGTGTGTCTGTGTTTCTTGACAACAATCCAGTTCCAATCCCACCCTTCTGAATAGCGAAATGGACAGTCTTCTCCTTCCAGGCTTTAAAGTCCACGCCATGCCTCCAGACGCTGCATTGATTCTCTTGCTCAGGCTGCCGAAGTTACCTCTCCATTGTGCTGTGCAGCAGACCTTCAGATTGACTGGCCTCTGACTCACCACTATACTCACCCCCCCCATCCCCACTCAGTTCCCCTTGTGGTAGGACAGGAAGCCTGGTGATTCCTTAGAATCCTCCAAAGACAGCAGCAGGGGATGTATGCAGCACAGGGCAGGGCTGAAGTTCACAGGAAAGCCCTGGGGCACCAGAGGGCAGTGGCCTGCCACCCCTAGCATCCCCCATCAGATATGCCCTTCTAGAACCCTTCACACCATCTGTGTGCTCACACCCAGGGCTCCCCATACAGCAGAGGGATGGAGAGAGTGGGGATGGAGAAAGTGAGGTGGGCAGTAGGGAAGGTGTCTAAGACACAAGGCCATAGGACAGAAGGAGCTCTATAGGGCCGCAGCCCAGCTTCTTTATTTTGTAGAATAGAAGTCCAGTGAGAGAAAATTCAACTAGGTTAGTCTTTCATCCAACTGTTCATCTTTCTTTCTCATCCAGTAAATTTTCATAGATCATTTATTGGAACCAGGTGATACACTGGTGTATAAGAGAAGTGGACCTCACTTACTTTCTTTCTTTCTTTCTTTTTTTTTTTTGGTTTTTCGAGACAGGGTTTCTCTGTGTAGCCTTGACTGTCCTGGACTCACTTTGTAGTCCAGGCTGGCCTCGAACTCACAGCGATCCGCCTGCCTCTGCCTCTGCCTCCCGAGTGCTGGGATTAAAGGCGTGTGCCACCATGCCTGGCTTGGACCTCACTTTGAAGTAGCAATCATTCTGACAGAGGGGGGGAAACAGTAAACTGTGAACTTGAAGGACTTGCTGATGTTAGAGCTGAGAAGCAAACTTAGCCCTCACCCAGTGTCATGGAAGGAGCCTCACACTGTAGCGCTCCTGGTGGGTAGACTGAACATCTCATCTGTTCTTGGGGGCAGATGGGAAAGCTTAAAGAAGTTAACCCAGATTTTAGTCTGACTACCTCTTGACAGTAGAGTAGTTGGAGAGTATAGGGAACTGGGAACTTTAAACCAGCCTACACCATGGATTTGAATTATTGTTATTTTCATATGAGTAATTTGAAAATACCAAAACCATTTTCCCCCGAAGACAGGGTTTCTTAGTGTAGCCATGGCTGTCTTAAACTCACTTTATAGACCAGGCTGGCCTCGACCTCACAGAGATCCACCTGCCTCTGCCTCCCAGAGTGCTGGGATTACAGGCATATGCCACCACTGCCTGGCTCCCTGAAGCATTTTTAAGAGTATACTTTAGTGGTGCTAATGCATCTTCGTTGTTGCGTAACCATCACCAGCATCCGTCTCCAGCAACCCTCATCCTGTAGAACTGAAACTGTGTATAGTAAGCCTGACATCCAAAACACCTTTCTCTAATCCTGTGAGCCATGATGGTTTGTTTGTTTGCCCTGGATTTTTCAGAAAGGTGAAGCCCCAGCACACATCCTCAGTATGATGCCTGTGAGAAGTGGGTGTATAGCAGAGTAGTCGAGCACTTGCCCAGCACACAAGATCCTAGGCTCAGTCCTGAGCAGTGCTAAAACCAAGAAAGACAAACAAGAAAAAGGACAGTGTTCATGAATGTGTAAAGCAAAACACGTAAGAGCTTAATATACTTCTTAAAAATACTTCTTCCAAAATCATTTGTAGGCTGGGTGCAGTAGAAGCATCAATAACCCCTTACACACAGGAAGCTAAAGCAAGATTGTTAATCCAGGGCTACCCTGGGATGGATAGAAATATATATATATATATATATATATATATATATATATATATATATATATATATATAGTGAGTTTGGAGGCTAGCCTGAGCTACATAATGAACTCTAGGCAAGCCTGGACCATATAGCAAGATGTGGTCTGAAGAAACAAATAATATATTCTTAGTGCAGTAACATTTGTGATTCATTGTTATCTATGACCTAAGAAGACATGGTTGGAGAGCTGCCATATTTGTGTAGGTGTGGCTTTGATAAAAGACATCTCCAATGTGGCATGAAAATAGCTTATCCATGACAAAGGTGCTCCAGGCACCGCAAATCTGGCTCCTTTGTGGTTAATACCCACCCTCCGCCGCCCGGGCCTGAAGAACTGCAAAATTTCTCAGTGAAACCCAATATGGTCTACTTCCCCATCCACGTGCACCAACATCCTGAATTCTAGCCCTGGCAGCTGGGGAGTTTCACAGGCTTCTGCTTAAGAAGCCTTGCTGAGACCCGAGTCTGCCCTGCCTGCAGGGGCAGAGCAGACGGTGGGAGATGCTGGTGAGCAGGCTGTGGCGAATGAAGCCTTCCTCTTGCCCAGCATCGCAGGAGCCCAGCCAACAGGAAAAGTTCCCCATTCTCCCCGGGAGGCCGCCAGCCTGCTGTCTGAGAGGGGTGGGGCCAGTGCCCTCTAGAAGTGTGCCTTCTGGCAGCTTCTCCACGCCCCCCTCCCACCCCGTTGTCCAAAGGCCTCATGCAGAAGGGAGCCATATGGCCCTTTGTGGACACATTTTCCCTGGTACAGTATCTTCCTGGTATAAATGTGGGACCCAGTGCCCCAGAGTCAGCTGTCTGTCTCCTCCCTGACTGGGCCCCTCCCCACACCAGCCTAGGGGAGAAGCAAGTTGTTTGGGGGGGGGGGGGACAAGCTCACAGAAGCAGGGAACCCTTTGGAGTCAGGGTGAGTGAGAAGTGTCTCAGCGGCACCCACACCCATGCCCACACAGAAAACAGTTGAAGTAAGTCAAATGTCTCAAAGTCAGATCCTTTTTAGTATGAATTTGCTGTGTCTCATTCCGAGCACTAATTCCAATTTAATTGCAAGTGGCCTGAAGCCTCTTCAATAGGAGTAACAAATGGTTTGATTTTGTAAACTTCATCAGACTGCATTTTAAATGCGACACAGTAGCCCAACTCGAATGCCAATGAAGCGCTGGAGTAGCTCTCTGTTTACTAATTATCCGTTTTTACTCCAAGCCACGCTGGCTGGCTTGTCTGATTAAATCGGATTTGTGGGATAGAGAGCAGCTAGCTGAGTTTTCTCTATAGTAAACGAGATTGAAACTATGGGCCGCCTGGCTGCACACTGTAAATTATATTTCCTTTTAAAGGGGACGTGTCTCTTTTATTTCACTGTGGTCCCCCCTGCATATTAAACTTTTACAGCACAGAGCTGGACGCAGCCGCTTCTCGATGTGGCCTCTGACTCTCTATCCGGCAGCCCCACGTGTGTCTGGGATGAAGGGAAAACCCTGGGCACTGCAGTCGGTGGTCCCTCACCCTCTGCCTACTTTCCCCCTTTAATTCCTTCCTTTCTCCCCTTTATACTAGAGTTAAATTTTCTTCTATATTACCTCTTTCGTCCATGATTTTCAAAGGTCCTTGAGATGATAAGGATTCTTAGAAATCATACTGAGTTAGCTGGAAGAGCTCTATAGCCACCCTGTACCAGAGTGATGTCAGGTTGGGTAGCAGTAAGCTGGAGCCGGCTGAAGTTGGCCAAGCATTTGGTTACTGTGGCTTGAATGGCAACGGAAGAGATTTGCTAACAATGTCGGGTTATTTTGGTTCATGCTGCAGTGACAGGCATCCTTCTCGCTGAACGACGTGAAGTGTAAGGATCGCCGAGCATCTAATACCTGTGGCCCAGCAGACCAGGACACGTAGCAGTCACTAGTGGTGTGTGTGTGTGTGTGTGTGTGTGTGTGTGTGTGTGTGTGTGTGTGTGTGTTTTCAAGGTTCTACCCTCCCACCATCGGCCCAGGTGCTCTCAAGCTTATTTGTTTCTTCCTGTTTTTAGGATAGCAGATCAGTGTCTATCACCGGTTCTTGCACGTGCGCACGTGCGCTCACACCTCCCCCCCCCCACAAACCTGTGCGCACGCGCCACAAGAAATGAATGCAGGCATATTGAGTGGGGGTGTAATCAGACCACACTTAAACGCTGCTGCCATTTCTGAGCCTTTCGGTCTGGGTTTCATCCATTCTGCCCTCATTCTTGGGGTCTGTCTTTGTGCCTGGAGCTTTTTGTGTGTTCATTTGCTTTTGAATGTCCTGCAACATTAACACATACACTTTTCCCTCTCGGGCCATTGTGTGCTGTACTACAAGAAGCCTCACGGTGTCTCTGATAGCCTGGTTACCGTGGGAATGAATGGCCCGCCATGCTCTCGGGCCTACAGTCCTCTTTTTAATTGTTGACAGTAAAAAGCATTTAAATGCTGCTTAATTTGTAATCATCTTCGGGGAAGAAGGAGAGGACCCATTAAAATGTCAGTAAAATGAATATACATCTTCTCTTTCTCTTGATTTTTTTTGTTTTGTTTTGTTTATTTACAGGAGATTTTTTTTTCTTTTCACTGCCAGTGTTTGTCAGATATTGTAAATGCTCCAAACCAATCAGTATTGCTCTTATTTCTAGTTTTTGTCTGCCTTGCTCCCTCCCTGCTCTATGTTATTCTCTGGGGCTTTGTTTTGTCTTGACTCTCTCCTGCACCCCTTTCTTATACTTGGTTTTTGTGCCCAGGTAAATTGTTTTCCCTGCAAAGATTCCATTTCTGGGCCCCATAGCCCTTTCCGGGGCGCCTCTGGTGACTCTCTGGGTACTAGAGAAATGCCTTCCTTGGAAAAATGTCTCCTGTGCTTGAAGAACTACCTGAGAACCATTTTCTCCACCAGTATGGAAACTGGTCCCATCCTTAGCTGGCAGCTCCATGCTCTCTGCCAGCCTCTTTGGTACTCTACTTAGAATGCAGGAGCCTCTACTGTGCATTGGGACCAGGCTAAAAACACTAGGGCACTAGAGTCAGAGGAGCCCACTCATCCTGCTCTGTGTACACCCTGTACTTCGCTATCATCCTGATGCTGAGATGTGGAACTTTGTGTCTCTACTTTGCTGCTCTCTCACCCCTGCAGAAGAGCCCTTGCCTGGCTCACACGGGGCTCAGGGGGATCCATATCCCCAGCTACTCAAGAACCGCTCATCACATGAATGGCCAGTTTTAGGAATAGCACACTAGATCTCTGGGAGTGGTCCCCCAAGGCCTTGCTTCATTCTTTTGCCAGGAGCTCCCACCTCACAGGGTCCTTGGGAATGTTTGTGACCTGGATCGGCACCTAGCCCTACCTAGTCAGGTCCTTCCTCGGCTTTGCCCATGACTGTCAGCGTGTGGTTCCCATTGAAAGCCTACTGAATCACTTGAAAGCCCTCAGCACTGTGCTCCATGGGCCTAGAGCAGTGGGTAATAGAGACGGACAAATACATTCTCCAAGGGCCTTTTATGTCCCCCCTCATTGTCCCCACACAGAGCTGAAGGCATCTAGCCAGGAGGCCACCCCTGAGAGTCCTTGAGGCAAGCAGGCCTTCTCACCGAAGCTGTCACTGCTCTCTGTCCTGTAGCCTCTTCAATCAGGAGTCTACTAACGATGGTCACAGAAGGGTTGGGGCAAGAGGCAAAGGCTGGATGAATAGTGTGTCCTGGCTGGTCTCCTGCCTTCTGACTCCTCACGACACACTTCTGGAGCTTCTGTTCCCAGAAGCCCCCAAAACCAGGTGAATTGGACTCCAAGAAACCCCGTTTTCTCATAGTCCCCAGGCAGCCTTGCAGAAGAGCAACAGGTCACCCACTATCCATAGAGGTCGCAGACCTGAAGACAGCCAAGGGGGATAGACTTAGGGAAGAAGTGACTTGGCCTAAATGCGAGCTATAAGAGCTCTGGGTGAGGTTCAGAAAGCCCAGAGAGTTGACCGTCTCTCTCACCTTAAAGCTGTGATCCAGTACAACAAGCCCAATAGAGAAATGGATGCTTTTTTTTCTACAAGGCCCTGGCAGAAGTTAGCATGACATCTACCTGTGCCAGGCTCCATACCATCCTTCCCCGAGACCGACTAAGTCATCCCTGACAGAAGGAAGCCCCCCAAGAAGTCCTCGCTTCACACCCACAGGGCTGGCCCAGAGTCAGGGTAGGTGAGGCTCTTGTGGGCTGCCTGATCCTTCTCCCAGGGCCGTTGAAGTTGGTCCAATTTTTCAATCGCGGGCCAATTAGTTTGACAAATGGGGGCCCCTGTGGTGCCAGGGCACATTTGTTCCGGGCCTGCGCACTGGCCAGGCCCCATTGTCCTCCGTCCCACCCCCGTGTGAGCCCATTGTCGTCCCCCCCCACCCCCCAATCTCCAGCAGGCCCTGCTTACAGTTGATTTATATGGGCAGGCGTCCTGCAGGCTCCAGGCTTCCCTGCCACAGCTGGCTGAGGTGCTTAAGGCCTCGGACTCCCTGACCTTTGCCCTGGTCCTGCTGTCATTTTGAAAGTTACAGACCAGAGGGCTGCATACCTCTCCGGATTTACTTTCCACACCCCCCCAACCCCAACCCCCCCACTCCCTTCTCACGCTGCCTTCCCTCCCCGGTTCCCTTCTAGCTCCCTCTGCTTTGACTGACTGTAGAGGTTTTTCAGTTCATTTTGGAATGTCTGCAAGGAGCCTGGGAAGCCAAGAGGACAGGGGATGCTGGAGCAGGTGAAGGGACCACCAGAGGCAGCAACTCCTTGCCAGGCTGCCGAGGCTGCAGCTGCCACTGGCAGTGCAATCTCATCCTCAAGTTCATGGCATTCTGAGTCGTATGTGCATTTTGGAGATTCGGAGTAACCCACAGGAAACCAGCACGTGTGACGTCATTATCCCTTGGCATCTCTGCCAGGGTAGCTGCACCCTAGGAAAGGGGACCTGGCATAATACGAAGTGGGCTGTCCATAGTGGCTGACAGCAAGGAACAGGTCTGGTCCCATTGTCACCCCTTAATTCTCTCTTACAAACCAACACCCCCCTCCTTCACCCCTCCTGCCTTTCCTTTACCTCCCTTCCTTTCTCTTCCACCCGTCCCACATTTTCTCCCCATCTTGGGCGGGTTTGTTGGAGTGATTGACAAAATTAGTAAATCCATTCATGTTACTTTTATTGTGCAGGTCTCAATAAATCCCGAGTGTCCGGGACGCACCTTAATGAGCTAGTGAGCTGACAAATTTGTTTACTGTAGCTGGAGGTGCCGGGTAATGAAATGCGCTTGTGTCTGGGCTCACTGCTAAACAAATACCCAGTTTCCGGGAGGCAGCAGGCTCTGCTAGCTGCCACAGCCTTGAGGAAGCAGCCGAATTCCCCAAGAGGCTAAAAGCTGGGGTGTGTTTTGAAAACTGCAGCCACTCACCCTTCCGTTGCCTAGCTTTAAAACAAAATTCAATCAGCTGCCTGCTCTCCTTTTATGTTACTCGTTGAGGAATTTCTGTTCCTCTGACAATACCAAACCCCGGTTGGAGAAACGTGTAAGTACCTCCCAAGGTTTTAAAAAGATAAGAAAAGGAGAAAGAGGGAGTGAGGACTGGAGGAGACTGGAGCTTGACAAGGAAGGCTAGAGGCTGGGAAAAAGTGACCAGCGGTAAGTGACCATATAGGAGACAAACGCCTATGCACAAGCTAATGCTAACTCTCTTGGAGGCCATGCTTTCCAGGTTTTTTTTTTTTTTTTCAGCCTAAGGTGAGCAGTCATAGGCAGAAAGTGGTTGAGAGAGGCTGGGCTCTCTCTCTGCCTTGCTGCCAGCTAATGTTACTGAAGGGTCAAGAGGGCTGAGATGTGCTTCAGTCACTCAGCACCCAGAGAGAACTCAGAGGACAAGTAACCAGGCAGCTGGTGGGCCTTCTGGTAATGGTTTCCTAAGTCCTCAGTGATGGCTCAGGGGAAGTCAAAGAGATGGTCTGCATTTGTCTTCTTCCTGCTGCCCCCTGCATCCACACCCCCGCCCCCAGGGCCTTTTCAGCCTCTTAAGATGCAGACAGAACCTTCTGCCTTTAGTGTGAGTCAGCTGCGCCACCTGCATCTGCCTCTGGCGCTGTAGGTGACACATCTCTGTACCTTCTTCAACAGCAACCTGAAGGCACATACGTGGTGGTGGGGGGAGGGGGGAATTTAACTGATGGCTCTGGCATCATAGGGAAGATAATCCTCATGGCTCAGCAGCAGCAGAGAGACCTGCCTGCAGGATTAGACAGGGGGAATGGAGGTGAGAGGTTTCCAGTTTAAATCGAGGTTTTTTACTTAGCCTCAATTTGACATTCGTTCCCACCCACCGGGGAAGCAGCTGCTTGGGATGGTAAGAGAGATGGCTTTTCCTTGCTGACTGGGATTGGACACAAGAAACCCATCTGTGTTCAACACGCACGCACATGCACGCAAATGCACGCACGGATGTACTCGTGCACTCGCACGTATGCATGTGCACACACGCACACACACAACATGCACACCCCACATGGAGCAGTCCCAGCTTGCTTACAAAAAAAAAGAAATCCAAAGAAAAACAAAAAAACGGATGTATATTTAGTTTCCTCTGCTCTTTTGATTAAGGAACTGTTTGTGTTGAAGGAGATAATAAGAGCCTTGCCCCAAGACAGCGTCCCACCTGAGCGCCTTCGCCAGCTGCGCGCCCCTCCGACCGTGCTGCTACCTTTCCATCCAAGAGCTAATTGGCATGGAAGTGGCACAGGTGTAAACACGAGGCTTTTGTGTTTCACAATTTTAGACCCCATCATCACCTGGACAAGATAAAGGGCCAAGATCTGTGTCATCCCTCCTGCCTCCCTGTTCCACCCCGGCCTGGCTTGCTCCCAATTGTTGCTAAAATTAAACGTTTTAAAATCAGGAACCTGTAAGTTGTACCCGCATTACACCCCAGACTGGCTGTGCTACTTTGGGGGACATGGTGTGACAGTGGCTTGGCATAGCTCCATGCTGCTGCCCGCAGCATTCTCAGTTTTTCTCAGAGCCAAGAGTTTCAACTGTACTGCAGAAAAGAGTTTCAGGATAAGTCGGTAGTTTTTTGTTTTTGTTTCTGTATTTAAAGAAGATGAGATCGTAGGGTGGTTTCTGAGGTGCATTAGACAGGACTTAGTCTGGTAAAGAAAAACCCTGGATCACAGTGATCTGAAGACCTCCTTCCTAGGGACCACCTTAAAGTTCCAGCCCACTTCCCAGCAACACCATGTCATAGGGGGGCATTTCTGACCTAGTCAGCAGCTACAGCAAGGACAGTAGTTGTCTGCGCCAGGATCACAAGGCTAAGAGCAGCTATACTAGGCCAGAAGTGGGGCTTTTGCACTGTTTCACCATATAGTATAGAGTGACTGGTCCTTCAACGGTCAGAACTCAGACAATGGTGTAGTCTGAAAGACTGGTAGGCGGTGTCTTAGTCAGGGTTATTATTGCTGTGATGGAACTTGGGGAGGAGAGGGTTTATTTCACTCACAGTTCCATATAATAGCTGGTCATCAAAAGCAGAGAGGGCAGGAACTCAAGCAGGACAGGAACCTGGAGGTAGGAGCAGATGCAGAGGCCACGGAGGAGTGCCACTTACTGGCTTGCTGCCATGGGCTTGGTCAGCCTGTCTTCTTATAGAGCCGAGGACCTCCAGGCCAGGGGTGGCCGCAACTCACATCAACCACTAATGAAGAAAATGCTCTGCAGTCTTGCCTACAGTCCTATGTTACAGAGGCATTTTCTTTGAGGTTCCCTCTTCTCTAATGACTCTAGCTTGTGTCAAGTTGACACAAAACTGTCCAGCGTAGGGAGCTAGTGAGTTTGACACCTGTGTATCACCCGGCATTAGTGATTGCCATGGAGATAGGATAGGATTGTGTGGGAGGCTCTTCCTAGCAACGTTGCATATAGACTTACTTCTGAGCTCTCACCAATCCGAGCTGTTTCTGTACCAAGACCTACTGACCAACACCCACCCTCCCTGCATGCATACAACTTTTGTCGACATCCCAAAGTCCCTGTGTATTGTCACTGCAACATAGAGTTATCAAGTGCCGGTTTGCATTAGCACCTGTGCTGTGTGTTGGGGGGAGATACGATGGCTTTTTTTGGTTCCACCTTTGGCAGCTTAGTCTCATAGGCAGAACCAAAAAAATCTAAAGTAAATGCAATAAAGGGTTTTATGTGTTGTGACAGTGAGTGTTCGGAGGAACATGGTGTCCTTGGCACGAAGTCCTAAATAGTGCAAGTCATCCAAGATGCCATTGCTGGGGTCAGCTTCCTGGAAGAGGCAACCCAGAATCAATAAAACACCATATGCTTGGTCATGGAGGAGGAGTTCCAGGAGTCACAATCCAGGTTGTTTGTTCACTGCACAAGGGCGTCCAGTGGAGAGAGAGGTGAAGATTAAACTCTAGCTCTCTCACTGGCCAACAGGGAGGACATGTTGTCTGTCAGAGACAGGAGATGGGCTTTTCCGGCTTAGAGGAAGGCATCATTTGGGCTGGCATTAGCTCTACCACTAACCACTTTGTGAAGTCTTTTCAAGTGGGGCTCTCGTCTATTGTTCTAAGCGGCCATAGTATTATGGGAAAGGATGGACACGCTCCAACCTCACAGAAGATCCCAAGGCAACCAGATTGGCAGAACCGGAATCTCTGCTCCTTTTTCCTCTCTCCATCTCACTGACCGTGATTTCTGAAGACTTGTCTTCATACCGTCAGAGTCTTCCTTCCTGATGAGAGGGGACTAGCTCGGATTCTGGTTGTTGCCTCAGTGGAGGATGGAGCTCTCAGGCATTGTAGGGAGCAGTGTGCTAGCGCAGTGGGTCCCTCGCCCCGCCACACATCTCACCGCAGCTAATGAATTGCTAATACAATTTTCTAGATAATTTTATTTCCATAGCCCCACATTTTAATGTGTTTCCAAAAGCTAGCATTTATTTGCTTAATCTCCCAGTGTAATAGAATCGGCCCTGACTCATCATACATGCAAACAATCAGCTAGGCAGAAACGACAGCAAATCGTTTAATAACTCACATCTAGTCTTTAGATTTTTAACTTGCATGCGCCAATAGTTTTTCCTGGGTCTTGTTCGCTCCTCAATCCTTTCCTGGTTTTTCTTTTCTTTTCTTTCAAAGTCTTTTTCTTTCACTATGACTGGTTGGTTTTTCAAGCAAAAGAACAGGGAAAGTAGATACAGAACCGCTAAGCCATCTTCTCACCCCACCACTGCCCTGAGTCTTGGTTGGTGGGTAGGGACCACCAAGTAGGGACCTCATGCTTGTGTGAGATCCCAGGAAGGAGAGAGAGACTGCTGGGGTCCTAATATTTCTTTTTAGTTGATTATCATGGAACTGTAAGCCTGTCAACAGTGTCAACACGGCCATTTAGGATTTTTCACTTTTCCCTACTAGAGCCCAGCTCAAATCAGGCTGCTTTCTTCCTATCTACAAAACCTCTGACTTCATCTAGCCTCCATCTTCCTCCTGTAGTAGCAAAAAAAAAAAAAAAAAAAAAAAAAAAAAAAAGCCATTAATTCTCTCCCTGGTTCCGGTCACTTAGCGCCATCCACGCCTTGGCTACGTACAGAGACACTGTCCACCAGGCTGTTGGCCACTTGAACCTGTCTTGAGTCAGTTTGAGTCGCTATAACATGTGACTGTTGACTGGATGCCTCATATCTAGAAACTAGTGTATCACAGTCCTGAAGGCTGAACATGGCCGGGTTCCCAGGATGCCCTTCTTCCTAATTGCAGACTTCTAACTGCATCCAGTGCTGTGACTATGAAAAGGGATATTTTTGATAAAGGCACTAATCTTGTTGAGGAGGGCTCCACCCTGGTAATAGAAGACTTTGTAAAGCTTCTACCTGCTAATACCATCACCTGAGGATAATGATTTTAACATACTCATTTTTTTTTTTTTTGCAGTGAGGGAGGGGGCACAAACATCTAGACCTTTGCAGTCCTCTAGCCCTTCTGTGGCCCTGTTTTGCCTGTAGGATGCCATCTGTGCTGTTCTTCCTGGCACATGTGGTCCTCTGTAATCTGATCTCCCCAGTTTTTCTGGCTTGTCTCCATCCTCTCTGCTACCTGCTCTGAAATCCATTGGCAGTGCTTCCTTAGCTAGGGGTGGGTGCCCCATTTCTGGCTTCTCAGATACACCCCGTTTCTCAGAGCTGAACTCAAAAATCTCCTTTGAGGCTGTCTCGGTCACCTTTGTTTTATCCATGCGCTGGGTGGTATTTCTTGACCAATGTCCCAACCCCAACAAATCCTCTGCGTCATCGCAGCCTTTTCCTGGTCACTTGGTAATAAGAGTACAACAGGTAAGTGGACACAAAGCTAATTCAGGCCTGCTAGATGGAGGTGACCCACTAGAGCGGCTTCCAAGCATCTTGGGAACAGCAAGGGGCCAGAATGCCACAGGAGACTCGGTCTGCTCTGTTAGGTGGCAGCTTTTCAGGGTGTCCTCCCGGAGTGCCATTCATTCACCCTCTTAGTCCACATCCTGGGGATCTCAGAATAGGAAGCCTTGGCTTGGAGAGGCATGGCTGTCCAGAAAGCCTTCTCCCTTGGGCTGATTTAAGGCAGCTCTTTGAACACCTGGCCTAGTTGGGCTTTGTGTGGGGTAGAGTTCAGGGTAAAGTAGGTGCAGGTGCTGAGAACCCTCAGCTTGAATAAGCTGGTACTGCTGTGCTGTGCTGTGCATTGGGATGTGTTGTGGGTGGACTCTTGTTCACCAAGCTGGGCTGGACACTGGAGGACTCGTGTCAGCCTTGCAGCTGTTTCTGCCTGCCCAGGCAGACTGTCTCTTTCAGCATGTCCTCCTCCATTGGAAGGGGCTGAGTCCCTGAGATGCTTCCTGTGGGGCTTGGGTTCAGAAAGCTTCAGATAGCTGTGCCCCATGACCAGCCTCTGTCTAAACTTCCTGGGCCATAGCTGCAGTGATACCAGCATGCTTTGCTGCTCAAGCTCCTTACTACCGTGACCGTGTCTCTTCCAGGGAAGCCCAGGCAGGCAGATGTGTCCAAAATGGGGTTCAGAAGCTAGGGAGGCAGCTCAGTTGGATGAAATGATTGAATGGCAAACATGAGGACCTGCACTTGGGTGCCCGGCACCCACATAACAGCCAGGCATGACTGTGTGTTCCTGTCATTCCAACACAGTTGGTGGGGAAAGGCCAATCCCATGGCTAATTGGCCAGCTAGTCTAGCCAAAACTGCAAGGTGCAATGAAAGATCCTGTCTTAATAAAACAGATGGAGAGCCATCCTCATGTCAGCCTCTGGCCTCCAAACACCCCTTCACACATGTGCATCCTGCATGTGGTATAAAGGTACACCACACACACATACACACATAGTAAAAACTAAAAATAGTTGGGGTTCAATTGGTGATTCCTAGACCTAGGCATTTTCTATATTCTCGGCTCTGCCTCTTTCCTCACTGTGTGACCTTAGGCAAGTTATTTAATCTCTGTTTTTCCCTTTGTAAGTAGGTTGGCTAGATGCCTGCCCTAGAGGGATGCAAGTTTTAAATGAGATGACAGCTCAGATAAAGCACGTAGTAAAAATGGCTTTTTTTTTTTTTTTAAAGCTCTCTTTCCCTTCTGCATTCAGACCTTAGGAGGAAATCAGGTGTTCTTCCCCCATGCAGTCCTGCTAGTAGGTAAAGCATGGCTGCAGGTATCTAGGCTTCAGTGTCTGCCAAGAGAGGCATCGATGGGGTAACTGTGAGAAGAGAATGGATGGTGGTCAGTGGAGGTCTTTGCCTTTTATTCCAAACTGAGCCATGTGTGGTCCTGAGGAGGCAAGAACCAGCAGAACTCTCGTTTGCTGTTGCCATTGCTAGTCAGGGAGGCAGCAAAGCTCTTCTTATTGCTCCTCCTCTTCCTCTCTCACCTGCCCCCTGGAAGCTTCCTCATGACGGCACTGAGCAGCCTAAGACCTTCAGTGGCCCAAATGTTCTGACATGCCTTCCACTCTGGACGAAACTGACAGACTTGACCACCTTTTCTGTTGGTGTCCCTCACACAAGGGACAGCATTGTGGGACTGAGCACCGGCAGTGCTGCCCAGATAACGACAGAGAGAAAAGCAGACGGGCTTGTGTCAGGAAATGAAATCCAAAATGGCTGGCAGGGAGCTAACCCTAACCTCAGGAAAGAAATGAAGGAGTCCCTTTGCTGCCCCCAACTACGAGCTCTCTGGAAACTGGGACGCGGTAGTCTCCTCATAGTTATCTCTCCTTATATGAAGTCTGTGGTTTTAGGTGAGTTATGACACAGCAATGGCCGGCCCATAGGACCCAGGTTATTGTTGGTTTCCTCAGAGTCTATCCTGTCTTACCACTGTTGCCTCAGACTCTGTAAGATCCCTGCCATCACAGGTCCTTCATCACCCACCTTTTCCTGTGCTGCACTCAAGACATTGGCAGAAATGCATCTCCTTTCTCATCCATGTGGTTTTGTATCTTTTCTCCACTAACCTTTAGGTCTCATGGAGGCAGGGAACCTGTTGGCGGTTTCCCTGTAGAGCTCCATCCAGGGTACTCAGTCAACAGTGCATGGCCTGGGCTGCCCCTGGGTTTGACCTTGAGTGTGGAGTTTAGGATTTCTAGGGTCAGTGCTGGTCTTACCCACCCCACCCCACCCACCCAGGGGTGAAAATCTGGTCTTGGGTCTCTACCTTGCTGAGGCTTTCCTGCTGCTCTCTCCCACAGGCACGGACATGGCTGTCTTCTGTCTGCTGTGTGGGAAGCGTTTCCAGGCACAGAGCGCACTCCAGCAGCACATGGAGGTTCATGCAGGCGTGCGTAGCTATATCTGCAGTGAGTGCAACCGCACCTTTCCCAGCCACACTGCTCTCAAACGCCACCTTCGCTCACATACAGGTAGGCTGATTCAGGGCATTGATGGGTGGGGAAAATCTCTGGACCTTATATGTGGGCTTAACCTCTAAAAATATATGGTATGTAGTGTGTGTGTGTATGTGTTTATGTGGGGGGTGTGGGGTGTTTGTGTGTGTGGTGTGCTGCGTGTATGTGGGGTGTGTGTGTGTGGGGTGTGTGTGTGTGGTGTGGGGTGTCTGTGTGTGGTATGTATGTGGTGTCTGTGTGTGCATGTGTGTGTGGTGTGTGTGTGTGATTTGTGTATGTGGTGTGTGTGTTTGTGTGTGTGTGTGTGTGTATGGGTGTTCAGATTGAGGAACTTTCAGCCATTCTCTGCTTGAAGCTGGACACAAAAGGGCTCTCATAGAGCATTTAAATACTGACAGTTCTCCCAATCTACTGCCCATCCCTGTACCTGTAGACAGTTGGTTTCTACTCTTTCCAGACACAGCACAGAAAGTATTCATTAAAGCAAACAAACAAAAACCATACTGTTGAGGTCTACCCTCAGAAACTTTGACTCAGTGGTCCAGGCAAGGCACTAAGTCTCAGCACCACTGATAAGTATTCCCAAGATATTCTCATGTGGGGTGGAAGTGGGGGTACAAATTGCATTTTGAGAAAAACTGACCTAACTCTATTGTGATCCCACCACCGCCCCAATCCATTCAAGAACATTACTGAAGTCAGCTCAGGGCTCCAGAGGGCATATTGAACAACACATCCTGCCTTCACAGCAGAGACAGGAGGCCTCCACTTTGGTCTTAATGCTGTTTAGGAAAGACAGTGAGAATATTTGAGCATCGAGCCATGAGCTAGCCCTGCTCAGCCAGTTTACAGGATGGAGTGAGAGACAGGGCATGTGTGAGTCAAGTAGACCAGAGCTAGTTGCCCAGTCCTAGCCCGTCCCTGCCACCACCCTCTCACTTTAGGGGATAGGAAATCTAGTTATGTTAGAGGGCCTTGAAGGAACTCTTGATCTTTTCCTAGCAGGGGAGTAGACGACTTAACTCTTTTCTTTGCTCTAAAACAAAATGAGATCATCTCTACTATCCCCGAGTGAAAGAATGTCAATTTCTGAAGAGTCTCTCTCTCTGTGTGTGTGTGTGTGTGTGTGTGTGTGTGTGTGTGTGTGTGTGTTGTGGGAGAGCTGGGATCATGTCATGTCTCTGTGTAAGCATGTAAGTAGAGTATACACACAGGCCTGCTTGAGAGGACCTGACTGCTCCCTACATGCTTGACAGAGGGTTGGAAAAACTTTTCATTCTTCAGAGCCTTCTCATAGCTAAGGGACGGAGTGTGTGCCTGGTCCTTGCCCGGGTGACAGGTTTTACTTTCAGGGGCTGAGCTGGATTGTCCTGCCAGTTTGTCAGCATTCTCACCAAGGAGCCTGCCTCAGCTCTGGGGTTCTGCATACCATCCTCATCAGAGGAGCACAATGCCATATAGTTACCCAATGTGAAAGGCTCACCAGATACTTAGAACTGCCTTAGGCTGCTAATTAGAAAGGAGGGGGTCTTAGCGGGTAAGCTCCATTGAGAAGGACCAAAGAGAAAGCAGTAAACACAGCAACGACTTAGACTACAGTGTCTGCATAAAAGGGTCTCCCTGTAAGATGTATACACCATCCCGTCAATGTCTCCCTCAACAGGTCTTAGGGAAGATGGCCAGCCTCCTTTAACCACTTGCAGGTATGCCACTGGGTCAAGTTACCTGACTTCCCATGGCATGAATGAATCAGGCCCTACTGATCCCACCCAGGATGCAACTCCTTTTGCCTATGTCATCTTCTGAGAGTTCAGTTAGCCACAATTTAGCCCTGGTCTACCCTGTGTCAGCCAAGCTTCAGGTCTCCAGCAAGGACAGAGTTTGGGAGAAACCCTTGCTTATTCTAGAAACACAGACGTGTCTGCCCCTTGTGCGTGTACGTACATACGTACACACACACACACACACACACACACACACACACACACACACACACA
>OU015749.1:104153103-104187601 GCA_907169655.1 Acomys percivali | reverse complement strand
CACACACACACACACACACACACACACACACACACACACACACACACTCAGCACTCATTGATTTTCACACCAGCCCAGCACAGGCACTGCACACCCCGGACACAATGCCTCATTAATATTCCGTTGTTCTTGGCCCATTTGCTTCTGGGGCTGGTGTTTAGCATCAGCAGCTGTGTTTGGTGCGTTGGTCCAGCCGTGTTCTTGGCATTGATGGATCCTTGATTCACATGGCTCCTCATAGAATAAACTCTCAGCTGCACTGAAGGGAGGGGCCGAGAGGAAGGGATCTGAGGAGCCCAGGGGCTAGGGCTGAGGTGGGAGAGGTGACATTGGGGTTGGCCAGAGCTAAGGAAGCCACTAGGTAATGACAAACTGGGAAAGAAAGAGGGTCACAGGTGCCCTGGGCAGGCCGAAAGGTCTCTAATTAGTCTCGTTTGTCCTGCACTTAATGTCAAGCTCATTAACGCATCTACAGAGTTAATCAACATACCACAAATTGGATTTTGACTTTTGTCGCCAGCTTTATGTACATTATGGCCAGCCTGACACGATTAGCTCTCTGGGAGAGGGTTGTAGGTCTGGTGGCCACCGAGCTGTAAAACCTGGGTGGGGTGAGAGTGGGGTATGTGTCATGGAAAATTGTCATTTTTTTTTTTTTTTTTTTTTATTCTCTGAATGCTTTTTATTCTTTCCCTGGGCAGACTCAAGAGAGTTCCTATTTAAACTCATTTAACATGTGATCCACTTCATAATTAAATTCATAAAAATCTGATCAAACAAACCCCTCTGTTGTTTGTTAAACTCTTAGGGCCCCCCTCTGGAAGCAAGAGGCACACACAGGCAGCCAGCCCTCCCTCACTGCCACCACCCCCTCTTCCCGGGGGTGGCGGGGGCTGGATGACTGCCGATGTACGTTTTAATTACCGGCTTCAGCTGAAGTCTCACGTGGCCCTTGTTTTATTTATTTATTTATTTATATCTTAATGAGGATACTGAATCTTTGATTAAAGTCGTAATCGTTGCCGATTCAGGAAGGAGGGGGAGCTGGATGTCAGACCAGACGGGGCCACGTGTGCAGACAGAGAAAGAGGAGGGGGCGGTCTCATACACAAGATATCCTTCACTATGGTAAACCCACAGTCGATTAGTACCTGTGTCTGTGAGGGCTAGCATCTTGGCTTTGATATGGGGATGGGAACAGGTCCTTGGTATAGCTCTAGTAGTGAGAAAGAACTGTTAGTTTCCCCAGTCCAGAACTCCAGGACTCAGTCCATTTCCAGATCATTGGCCAGGCATGCCTCTGAGGCAGGACAGTGCCCCCTTAGATGCTGAGGACTGGATAGAAGGATGGTTCTTCTCTTTGCGCGTCTTTCGTGGCGCCCCACCCATCCCTACGCCCTCTATGCTTTTTTTTACATCCTTCATCCCATGAGAGAGTCTGCCAGTGAACAGATCCCCACAGAGCCTCCCCACAGAGCCTCAGGAAAACGTTCTGAGCCCTCTGAGGAGGTGAGAATTTATGTGGGTGCAGGGGCCTGCGTTCAGCAAGAGGGACGTTTGGTTAGCGGCCCACAGAGGGGAAATGGCAGAGAGAGTAAAATATCATTTTAAAGAGGAAGTGAAGGCACAGGCATGCGAGTCTATAAGGAGAAGGACAATTTATGCCCAGGCACGAGCACAGTTTGACATGGGGATAATGAAAAAACGTAGGTCATTGTGGATGACTTAAGCCTTCAGCAGCTGAAGAGAATGTATGAAATGCAGAGGACATTACACGGTTGGCAGCCTCGCACATCTGCAGAGGGACAAGTGAAATACAGTGGGCCATTCTTTACCATAAACTGTGGTTGTTGGAGATGCAGCCCAGAGAAATTGTAATTACAGTGACAAGACGAATCAGCGATATTTAAATATTCATGAACAAAGTCTGGGTGATCAATCTATCTTTATTGTCTGCGCCTTCACTCCTGTAATAAATAAGTAGCTCAAGACCTCACCTTTCATTCCCCAAGCTCGACACCTCAGTTACAAAACTGCAAGGTGGTTAACCCCACTTCTACCACCTCAGCCCACAGGGATTGAAAGTGAAGTGTCCCAGGGAGAAGGCGGTGAGCTGGGGGACATTGTTCTAGCTTGAGGAAGGGCTCGTCTTTGTAGTCCAAGCCACAGAATTCTCTTAAGAGTTGGTTCTGAGTCATTCCAGGGCAAACACGTAGGGTACAAGGGTGGGAAAAGGCCGATTCTTACCCTGGATGTGCTTCTTGGTGGCCCTGTCAGTCAGTACAATGCAATGGTGTCACTTAGCCATGTGTTAAAGTGCCCAGTGTCCAGACTCTGGGACCAGACCAGAGCTGAAGTCCTAACTTAGCTACTTCTAGCTAGGTGACCTTGGGACAGTGGCTACGCATCTCTAAGCAACTCATTTTTTTTTTTTCTCTCTCTCTCTCATTTGTGAGATAAGCCTATCTTTCATCAGATAGCTTCTATGGCCATGTGGCACGATTTCCATGAAGCATAGCAGAGAGAAGACAGCCAAATTGGGACCACTTAAATGGGCAAAGAGTTCTTTTAAAAATTATATTCTGGGAATTAAAGACCAAAAACGTGGACGATATTCTTCTTTATGGAGACAAGAAGAAAATGTTGCTTGGTCTGCCTGGGGAGCTGAAGGGAAGCATCCAAATGGGGGTGATGTGTGAGCAGGGATTGAGGGGTGCTTAGGTTCACCAGGAGAAGTAGAAAGGATGCAGAAGGAATACATTAACTGGTCGAGTAGGAGAAAGAGCAGATGGCATCTGGGGACTAAAGGGAAGTTCTTCAAGTTGGAGGGATTTTTTTTGAGAGTAGTGAAGCAAGGCTGCAGTGGCCCTTAGCCCCGAGCCAGAGGAAAGGGAAAAGAGCTAGTGTAAGGCAAGGTCTGGAAGCCCCCAGCTCTGCTCCTCCCTTCTGGGGCCTGTGTCCTGAGGACTGTTGCTCTTGGCTGGGCCAAGCAGGCTTTCTTTCCCTGGGACTAGCCAGTTACCCGTGGATGACTTTGCAGCCACAGTAAAGTAAGTCTGGATGTCTGAACACAGGAATGGGTTTTCCACGTGCTGGGAAGCAGTCAAGTGACTTTTGAAGGTGACGAACGTAGGTACCCAAATGCACCCTGCAATCCCCCAAACCAGAGGGAGGAAGAAGGAAGGGCATGATCTAGCCCGTTGTCCCCACAGGTGACCACCCCTATGAATGTGAGTTCTGTGGCAGCTGCTTCCGGGATGAGAGCACACTCAAGAGCCACAAGCGCATCCACACAGGGGAGAAGCCCTATGAGTGTAACGGCTGCGGCAAGAAGTTCAGTCTCAAGCACCAGCTGGAGACGCACTACAGGGTTCACACAGGTACTGAGGGCCAGGCATGGGAGTCCCTGGGCTGGCGCTGGGTGGTGACTGGAAGCTGGTGGTTATCCTGAGGAGAAGTTCAAGTAACCATGGCTCAAGGCTCAACCAGAAAGAGAAAGGCTTAACTAAGGGATAATACAGGGACTGGAGAGATGGCTCCGTGGTTTCAAAGTGCCTCTTGTTCTTCCAAAATAAAAGGGTTTGGTTCCCAGAACCCATACTGGATGGCCCATAATCGGCTGTAACTACAACTCCAGGAGATCTCATGGAAGGCATCACATTCGTGCTCACAGGCACACAAATAAAATTTGTTTCTTTATTATTTATTTATTTTTTGCTTTTTCAAGACAGGGTCTCTCTGTGGAGCCTTGGCTGTCCTGAACTCACTTAGTAGACCAGGCTGGCCTTGAACTCACAGAGATCCACCCGCCCCTGCCTCTCGCATGCTGGGATTAGAGATATGTGCCTCCACCACCCAGCTTAAAAAAAAAAAAATTTTTTTTTCAAAGAGATAATATGGTGGTCTGAGAATCATGGCCCTCCTCTCAAGGCCAAGGCAGGCATTGCTAATCAGCGGTGGCAGGTGATAGTCATCCATTGCAATAGGGTCTCATGGGCCCAGTCAGTCCCCTGAAGCAATCACACCAAAACCCATCCAGGCGAGCTGGGCAATATGAGATGCTCAGTCCAAGTCCTAAATTAATGGTTAAGTTGGCCACATTAGTGAAAAGGGAAATCTGAGTGGTTTTATTTTGCGCCATTCATGGTTAGAGGCATAATCAGAGGGCATTAAGTTGGGATAAAGGTTGGGAAGCTGTGACGTTAGTTCTGGTCTGTTCTGAAATGAAAAGAGCCAATACATTTAATAGAAGACTTTTCCACCATGTCAGAGTGCTGCCACATTCCTCTTTACATAGAAGTCTCTGTCGTTATTGGGGTCTGAGGACAGACAGGGATTAGGGTTGGAGGCAGCAGATCCCTAGGACTCGCCTTACTCGAAAAGCCTATTTCTTTCCCGTTTCAAGTTCAATGACATCACCTCAGTTGCTTAAAATGAGCCCCAGTGGGAGTATTGACCGGAGAGCAGTAGAGTTCTGTCTTTGGAGAGCTGGTTGTTAAATACCCACCCCCTGTAGTCTGCCATATGCGGGGAATTCCTGTGAAGGTAAGGGTGAAACAGAGCAAAGGACGATGCCCTATCTGATCAATGGGGACAGCACCCAGTCCAGAGAAGGGCATGGTGACCTCAGCTTAAGGGAGAGAATAGCCTGGGGAGGGGCAGCCAGCCAGCCAGGAGTAGATGGCCGAGCTGTTCTTAGAGCTCTGTCTTCTTGCCTGAGCTCTGTTTTTCTTGTCTCTGGCTTAAAGCCACAAGAGAGGATGGGGTGCTCACTGCTGACAATTGGAGTGTGACCCAAGGGATACCCCAGAGTTCCCGGGGGTTTCCTCAGTCCCTTGTTGTGGGATGTGACCTAGTGGGCAGATCATTAAATGCATCGGCAGTGACTATTGTAAATAGCTGGTCGATTGTTAGATCACTTTGGCTGTTCATTACTTCATTATTTGCTGGGTCCTCAGCACGGAGGAGTATCGATAGCGAGATGGCTGACCAGTTAATTACTGTATTGAAACGAGGTTCCCTTACATCTCTGCTCAGCTCCAGGGGACTCTAGTGGGAAGGAAGTCCAGAGAGCTGACTAGGGTATCGTCATGCATTCCCTAGGTGCTCTGTACTTCCCGTCCCACCGGTCCTAGACCCATAGGCAAAGCCCAGAGGAGGTTCTCATGCTGGTCTCTCAGATTTCCCCTTCTTCTCCTCGCCTTTTATCTGTAGTTTTCTCCACCCTATCTGTTTCTCCTGTTCCCTGTGGCTGAGCTTTGTTATGTAAAAGCATCCTGAAGGGCTTTAGGGACTTCCTCCTACCTCAGCACACATTTCCTTAATTAGAAGGGAAGCACCCCGGGGGAGGTCCCCCCATCCCCTTCCCGGTTGCCCCTCCCCCACCCCTTAATAAGACAAGGGGCCAGGGCTGCATGGACCATCCTCCTGTTTCTAACCGAATTAGCCTACTTAACAACAGTTACAAAATAAAAGTAGAAGTGCAGTACCCCCAATAACCAGACCAAGAGCCCCTTGTGATCAATGGATTGCCATAGTAGATGGTCCATAGTAGATGCCCTTGGGATGTTCTGTTGGAGAATACAGAGCTGGAAGAGGATGGATGTTCTCCAGCAGACCCGAGGACATTACAGGGTCCTTCTGGTCCTCACATTTCCCCTGTTCTTCTCTTGTCTCCTCCACAGGTGAGAAGCCCTTTGAGTGCAAACTCTGCCACCAGCGCTCCCGAGACTACTCAGCCATGATCAAGCACCTGAGGACGCACAACGGCGCCTCGCCCTACCAGTGCACCATCTGCACGGAGTACTGCCCCAGCCTCTCCTCCATGCAGAAGCACATGAAAGGCCACAAGCCGGAGGAGATCCCACCCGACTGGAGGATAGAGAAGACGTACCTCTACCTGTGTTATGTGTGACCGGGGACAACACCCCCACCCACACACACAAATACACACACAGGGTAGAGCAGCGGCAGGAGGCAGCAAAGACAAACTAGAGTGAGATAAAAGTGGAAAGACTGCAGAGAAAGAAATCAGAAGGGAAATGAAAGAGACAGACAGACAGACAGACAGACAGACTGACTTGGTAGATTCCTTCTGGGACTCCAAGTGATCTGGCTGTCATACCACTGCCCCGTCCCTGGGGTCTTGGCCCTCCTTGATTTCTCTTGGGTGGGTGGGTGGTTTTGCTCATTCACACAGTGGCATATATATATTTTTTCCTCTCTGCAACCTAGACTTTCCTTTTGTGTCCAGAAATGGAGAGCAGGAAGCAGGTGTGAGGCCCTCTGGTCAGCCCTGGGCCTCTGCCCTTAGCCATCCTTTCCCGTCCTCTGAAGAGGGTAGCAGGGGAGTTGGAGATGGTATGGGATCCCTGGCTGATGCTCAGAGTGGCAGCTCAGGTGTAGCGGGGCAGACTGGGAAGGAAAAGGGGTTCTGCTCTTCCCAGCTCCATCTGATGCCCCTCATAGTCTCCGAGAGCCCTGTGGCTCCGTCTCATCCTTCAGCATCTTGCACCTCCTTGGTGGTTGTCGGCTAGTCACAGGGATTCACACCCTATGTGGATCTGGACTCTAGATCTTCCTTAGGTTCCTCCTGGGAAGAGCTGTGTCAGATTTCAAAACCCCTTCCTTCCTTCCTTCCTTCCTTCCTTCCTTCCTTCCTTCCTTCCTTCCTTCCTTCCTTCCTTCCTTCCTTCCTCTTTGAGAGAACACAGAACAAAATAAACTAGGCACTGTGCCCCAGCCAAACTCCTCATGAGCAAGATCCCTGCTGAGCTGCTTTCTGCTTGCAAAACAGAAACAAAACAAAACAAAAACCAACTAAATATATTCCATCCCACCATCCAAATAAGCGCACATCCCTGCAACCCCATTTTAGCCCCTAGGGGGAAGGAATCCCATCATCTTACTGAAAGGTCCCATTGTCCAAGAGAAGGAGTAGACGCCCTCCTGCAGGTGAGCTTTCCTTGCAGGTGGGAGTGGGTGCACTGCCTGAGAGGAGTTGGCTGGGGGGGGGGGGGGGGAACTGGCCTCGGGGAGACAGGAAGACTAAGTTGTTGCTATCATACTGAGGGAGAAGCCCAGATCCTGAGTTCCTGGCTCAGGCCCTCTCATCCCCCAGGGAGCATAGGGAGTTGCTGACGGCTGCTTTGGCCACTTGTTATGGTCGCTTTTTAGCACATTGTACTTGAATTACCTCAGTTGCATTTTTTTTTTTTTTGTGACCTCATGAGCTTTTCAGTCCTATATCCTTTTTTTCCCCCCTTTGGGTGTGTGGGGGTATTCTGTTCTAACATAAGTTAATAGATAGCCTTGAACTTGACCTGGTAGAGAGGCCCTCTCCTTTGGCTGGAAGCTGTAGGAAAAAGTGGACCACTCAGGATCTGAATGGAAGGCCAGGAGAGCTGAAGAAGGTGGGAACAGAGAGGAGGATGATTGAGCTCTCACTGTCCCCCAGAGTGTCACTTATGAGTCACTGTTGGCACAGTCCAGGGTTTAGACCATCAGTACTTTAGTTCAGTCTGAAACACTCTAGAGAAAACTCCCCTGGTCATAGAATTATCTGGACTGTTTAGGTTTTCAGGGGGCCTGTTATTAAGATCTGTACAACCACATGGTCCCGTCTTGCTGTTAATCACTGCCAAAATTTCCGTGGTTGGTGTGTATGCACGTGGTGTACGTGAGGGGCAGACCAGCTTGATTTTATTGTGCTGGGTGGGGCAATGTTTTTCTAAAAGCTACCTCTTCTGTTTGTCCAGTCTTTCGTTTCTTCTGCCTCCTCCCACCCTCCAGCCTCCCCACCTTGAAATTTGGAAAGCATGTTTGCAGTAACCCCCTTTGCTTTGGGATGGCCCCCCCCACCCCTCACCCCTTTCATTTCATGCTTTATATGATATGTTGTTGTTTTTCTCCTCTTTGTTATGAGAGAGTCATGGCTGTGTTTTGATCTTAGATTTTAAAAAGTGGTTTAGGGAAGCCATTGGCAGGGGCAAGGGGTTGTGAAAAGTAACAGAAGGTCAGAGGGATGGGCACTGCTGTAACCCCGCCCCCTGCCCTTAGGCCATGCCCCCATCCCCGCCCATCTTCCCTCCAACCTCATCCACCAAATCTGAAGGCCTTAAATGTTGTGTGTTGGGAGGATATGGGTTTGGGGAGGGGGTGGCGCTTGACTCTCGGTGTGAACTAGGGCTGGTGAGGTTCGGAGGGCACTATTTTGGAACGACAGTGATGACTTAGTGCAATGGAAAGGGAAAAAAAATGTTAAAATTTGAAATATATCATCAGAGCAGTTATCATGCTCATAAGTGAAAAGAGAGTCTTTTTAGGGAGGAGCGGTCTTTAAAAATCACTATGCCTCTCTCCCCAAGTCCTGGGGGAATAAAGTGGGAACTGTTGACCTTCAGGGGAATCTGTGAATCTCAGAAAACAGTATTTTTAACAGTAAGATGTCATTCAAAATTGGTGGTGGAGGGAAAATGATCCCGCTATTCCACAGAAGTGGCTGGCTTCTTGCTTCCTAGCCCTTTCCCATTCAGCTCACGCCTACTCTGCCCAATCACAAAAGCTTAAGAGGGCTAAGCTGATCTTTGCAAAGTCTAATATTTTTGTAGTATTTGTTAGTCCCTTCTTCAGTTCTACAGGACCTTCTTGCTCTTTCCTTTTGTAATGTGAATGGGGCTGGGGGAGATTTAAAAAGGGAAAAGGTTAAAAAAAAAGTTCACCGTTATCAACAGTAAAATTTGTACGTGTGTGTGTGTGTGTGTGTGTGTGTGTAGGTGAAATCACGCTGTGTTGTCTGTGCTGCTGTCTCACGGTTGGTTGGTACTCACTCAGCACCTACCTGCCCTGTCTGCCCTTGAGGGTTCTGGGGATCCTAGTGGAGGGAGGGACAGCTTAGAAGGGATACCTTCCTTCTGTTTCCCTTTGCAGCCCAGCCCCTGTAAGATGTTCCAGCATGTCTCTTCCCCCAGCTTCCTAGTCACGAGGAGGAAATGGTTTTCAAGTTGCCAGGGCCTTCTCTGCTGGGCTCGATGGCCACTGGGTAGGTAGGAGGCTGTCAGGACGCCTTCTGCAGCAGCTGGAGTTGAGGGGGCTGGAAGGGCCAAGGTGCTGTCTGTCCTTCCGAGGAAGCTTGAACTGTATTTGTCCCACTCTTCTTTGAGCATTCTGGTTTGTCAAGCCTCTGCCTTTGGCCATGTTCTTAAAGAACCCTGGAACCCTGGCTTGCTGCTGCCTTATGTTCTCGGGGACCTTCTCCCACCTAGCAAATCCAAGCTGCTTACTGGTTCTCTCCCCCTGCCCAGCTTCTACGAATGAATCCCTTAATGCTTCTGATGTCACTGGACCCTTCCCTCAGTGCTTCTCCCCTACTCACTCCTTTGCTCATTTAAAGCATTTAAAATCCTATGTGTATATAGGATAAACAAATATATATATATATATATAGAAAGAGAGATATAGCAAGAGAGATATAAAATAGAAAATGTCGTTGCTGCTTGGTTGCTTTATGTGAAGAAGAAGAAGGAGGAGGCAGATCTGGGGTACAAGGGTGGGTTGGAAGGCTGGGGGAACCCAGTGATTCAGTACAATCCAGGGATGCTACGCGGGCTTATTTCAATCTTTGTGCCTGAACGGTTTTTCCATGTTGAGGGGGGAAAAAAAAACTGCTGCAGATTTTTACAAGTGTATGGTACGCTTCTGGATGAGAGGGCCCTTCTTAGAGGAGAGGGGAGAAGGAAGCACTTTTGGTCTTGGGGCATGGTGGGGGAAGTGAGGTGGGCGGCTTTTGGCCAACTCCCTGGCAAGCCAGACTAGGGTGGACACTGGGGAACACTGACCTGTGAGACCGATACATAAAGAGCTGGGGTTCTGTTGCTTTTCTTTTCCCTCTGCTTCCTCTCTCACCCCCTTACATCCAGTCTCCTGGAACTTCTGGCTTGGCAACTGTGGCTGCACTTACCTGGAGATGCCAGTTAGGAGGTCAAACAGCAGAACTAAAGGGTGGAGTGGGGGCGGGGACAAGAAGAGAGAGAGATGCCCAAGAGAAGGGCGCAAGACAAACAGAACAGTTGGAATCGGGAAAGAGTGAGGAGAAAGGAGTAAAGGCCTGAGCAAGCCTGCCTGCTAGCTGCTCTGAGTCCTCGGCTCCTGGGTGGCCCACTTTGCAGACAGGGTCCTCCCCCATCCCCCCACCCCCACCCCCCGTGTGTATCATAGTATTTGTTCACATAGTGTTATGCATGAACCCTTGTAAGGTGAAGAACCGTTAATGATGCACCATGCCATCGCCCTATATATAAAGATAAATAAATAAATATATATATGTATGTATGTAAGTTATAGCACTGAGGGCCCTGTGGCCCTGCTGGACCAAGCAAAGCTAAACCTTTTGGTTTGGGTGTTATGTTTTGTTTTTTTGTTTTTGTTTTTTTTTCCTTGCTTGTCTGATATTGTGAGAGAGCACAAGTGCCAGTCCAGTTGCTTTTGTATCACAGAATAGTGTTTTGAATTCATCAATGTTCTAGTTAATGTCTACCTCAGCGCCTCCACTTAGCCTAATTCTAGGAGGTTGCCCAATTTTGTTTCTTCAATTTTATTGGTTCTTTTCGTTGTTGTACAAATCAATCTCCCCACCCGTGTCTCTTTCTCCTCCCTCTTCTGCTCCTCTCTCCTGTCCTCTCCCCTCAGCCACCCTCTTCTTTCGTCAGGTTCCCCTCTCCTCCTGTTAGCCCCATCTCTCCCTCCCTCTGCCTCACCTTCCTCCAGTCCAGATTGCAGGTTCTTTCTGTCCACTCGAAGTGTGCTCCCCGTTGCCCGCCGCTTACCCCGCCTTCGTTTCGTGTAGATTGATGCGTTCCTTTGTAACTTCAGTGTTTCTGACAAGATTTAAAAAAAAAAAAAAAAGAAAAAATTTTACTGCTGCAGGTTTTTTTCTCCATGTGTCACTAAGTGAAGTTTGTGCCTTCTATAGCAAAGAGAATATTTTTTACATCCTACTAACAGTAGATTTTTTTGTAGTGAACATTTTTTGTATTTTTATTTATAAGTCTCATAAGAAAAAATAGCAATGTTCAGTTGTATACCTTGAATCTGCAGTTAGAAGAGAATAAAGTTAATTCAGTTGTCTCTGGCTCCAAGTGTCCTTTTAAAAAAAAAAAAAAAAAGCATGCCACACCCTCTTTCTTTCCTGTCTTGGGTGGGAGTACACTGTCTGGAGATGAAGGAAGAGAAAGATATGTGTTAACAATAAGTCTCTATTTCTTATATAATATATATATATATATTTCCCCCCCCTTTGAGACAAAGTTTCTCTGCGTAGCCCTGGCTGTCCTGGAACTCACTCTGTAGCTGGCCTCGAACTCAGAAACGATGTAATGTGTCTGTGTGTGCACATGTACATGGATACACACGTGAACATCTGTCATGGTGCTGATGTGGAGGTCAGAGTACAACTTCTAGACAACTTCTACCATATGGATTCTGAGGATCACACTCATCCTCGGTGTCAAGTTCCTTTGCTGCTAAGCCATCTCAGCAGCCCCACATCCAGCCTTTTCACATGACACTTTAATGCTACATTTACAAGTCATACAGCCAGGGATTGAACTCAGGTCATCAGGCCTGCCAGCAAGCGCTTCATCCACTAAGCCATTTTTCTGGCTCCCATTCTTGCACACATGCCAAGCACATGTGTAGAGGTCAGAAGACCATTCTTAAAAAGTTGAATTATTTTGTGTGTTTTTTTCTACATGTATGTATGTGCACCATATGTGTGCCTGATGCCTGCCCTCTGAGGTGAGAAGAGGTCCTCAGATTCTCTGGAACCAGGCTTAAAAATGCTTGTAAGCCATCGGTCAGGTGGTGGGAACTGAGTCTGGGTCCTCAGCAAGAGCAACAAAGTGCTCTTAAAGTGCATCTCTCCATCCCAGAATACTACTTTTGGGTGTCTGTTAACACTCGCCATTTACCATGTGAATCCTGGGAATTGAACTCTGGTCATCCAGCTTGGCAGCAGATACCTTTACTCACTGTGTCATCTGCCATATCACCAACCTTACTTTGGAGGTGGGGCCTAAGAAGCAGTGTCAAATACATGAATGCCATTTGATCTTGGAACAATGTACTAAGTGACTTTCATCATTCATTCAATAAAACTTGCCTGAGTGGCAGTTTCTGCAACTGGCAATTCAGGAAGCGGCACTCAGGTTGTCAACATGGTTCAAAGTGTGTGGCGATTGCTCAGTGTTGTGCAGCCTGTTCTTGGTGATCTAGCCATGTCCAGAGCAGATACCAAAGCAAGCTGCTTTTCCCTGGCTTGAGGCATGATCTCCTGTTTTCTGACAAGTTTCAGAATTGGCTCAACACCAAAGCATCCACCCGATTGAAGGCCCTCGGTTCTGAGGCATTCACGACCTGTTGCAAAGAGGGAGGTTTTGCTCAGTGGTCTAGCAACTGCCTGACATGTACAAAGCCCGGGGTTGGGGGGTCAGGGTGGGGGTGGGGAGGCATATCCTGTTTCCAGCTGCACCTGGCTCATTTTCAGCTCTGCATCCAGTTCTGCTCCAGGGACACACAGCCCGACATCTCTTGTCTTTTCCCACCAGCATCAGCCATCTTCCCTCCGAAACCCAGATGCGATTCAACTCACAGCCACCACGATGGGTCACTGCAGAGCTAAACAATGCCAAGCATTGACCTGGCCCACAGCTGACTTTGAGCCCGTGTTCCTGCACTTCCACTGCCGTGCAATGTAAAAGAAATCTTGTGTGCGGGATCAGGGGTGCGTGCGTGTGCGCGTGTTTCTAGTTCCTATTCGCAAAGGTCTGCTAGCCCTGAGGTGGTTGAGCTGAGAGCCATGAAGTTATACCAACCCTACCACCCCTCCTAGGAAGAGGTCCAGCCCAGGACAGGCAGCTAGCTTCCAGGCTCCCTCCTGTCCTCTCCTCTGTTTTTCCTTCCTTCCCTATTCTTTCCCCTCATCTTCCACCCACCCAGATTTGCTTCACTCTTTTTCACCCCTCTTTTTTTTTCCGTCTCCCACTGTCATCTCTTGGAGATTTTTTTGCTCTGTACTTCAGTCCCATGCCACACGTCTCCCCTCTAGGACAACAGTCTTTGGCTAAAGATGTGTATGTTTTGATTAGAATCTGGCTCCCCTCAACCCTTGCCCCCTCTCAGCCAGTTCCACCCCTCCCCCGCTGCACCCCGCCCCTCCCTCAGGCCTCAGCTTTCTCTTGACAGATGGGAGGGCAGTGGGCACTCCCTCTTTAAAACAACATTTAATCGCTGTTTTCTGTTCTTGGACATCAAAGCTGGGGCTTAGGCGCTGCACTGGGGTCCTGGCGGCTCCGGCTCTAGGGGGAGAGGAGGTGAGTGAATAGGGGCTGGCTGAATGGGCTTTGTGTGACCGCCGGGGTCTGCCTGCTCTTCGTGCTCTTTGACCCAGATATGATCTCATGGAGAGAAAGGGGCCCCCGGCCAGGCCAGCCTGAGAACGCTCCTCCAAGGCCTGCTGCAGCCCCCTCCCCTCCCTCCCTGGGCAGCGGGCCACAGCTGCCCTCTGCCCCAGTCCGCAGCATGGGCAACTAACTGCCTCCAGGGCAGGCCCCGCTGGGGATGGGGGTGGGGTGAGGCACAAGGCTGAGGTCAGAAGAAGGGGGTGAGTGGGGCGGGGGAGAGGCAGCTGGACTGGAAAGATACAGCCCCATGTTGGGTGGATAGAGATCTTCCAACTTGTGGTCTATGACTTGTGTCCTATGGGGTGGTTGGCAGGGAGCCCTCTCCACACACATACACAGCTCGCTATGCCCCTGCTGGCCTTTCCTGTCCAGTGCTCTCTGTTCTAGTACAGCCTTGTCCAGTGGCTCTGGATGGCCTCCAAGGAGAAGAGAGAAAGCCCAGAACTAACAGAAGACCCAAGGACTTTTCCATCCGTCCAGTCAGAAGCACCCACCCACGTCTCCACAGCCACACTGCCTTCCACCTGGTTGCCAGCATGGCCCCTCTGGCCTCAGCATCATCACCCGCATTTTCTCTTCCCTCTTCCATCCTGTGCTTTCCTTGAGGTGAATGGACCCCTCCCTATAGATAGCATTATCACCGCTTTGAAGAGACCCTGGTGGTTCTTCATGACTCCTGGATAGGATCCAAGTTCCCCCAGTGAGACCTCATCGGATGCAGTCCCTGCAGTCTCTCCTCCACATCCACCACCACCTTGCTGTTTCCCCAGCCGAACACAGCACAGAGCAAGCTTCCTTCCTGGTCCTCTCAGCTTCCCGGAGGGAAGTCTTGTTTTACCTCAAACACTACCTGAGACTGAATTTAGGTGTTGTGCTCCATCCTACCTCTTGTCATCGCCCACCCCCCCGCCTTACAGTCACGTAAGCTCTCTGTTGTCCCCATCTCCAGACGTCACGTTCCTTGAGGTTAGGAACCCTGCATTCTACACCCTGGTGTTCCTAGGGCCTAATACTGCACTTGGCAGCTGCCCAATAAACCTTTGTTGAATGCACGGGAGGCAAACAGATAGTGGGAAGAGGAGAGGCAATTAGCTCCCTGAAACTGAGGATGCAGTTGTCAAGGGTGAGGGAAACGAGCTAAGTAGGGTGAAGCCCCTCACATCCCCATCTAGGCATCTCTTCATGACATGCAGGACTGGCATACATGGGAGTGGGTTGGGGCGGGGGAGGGGGTAGATACTCACTGTGGGCTCCTGTGTCCCTATCCCGATGCCTGCATTTGTTCCTAAGGTCACCCTAACAGAACAAGGTGTGGCAGGCTCAGGATGGTGGCATTTTATAACTGGGGACTACCTGGCTCCAGCCTGTCTGGGATGAGATGTTAACATGAAGACATGAGGTCTTCGCCTCATGGGGAGCACCCCCCCCACACACACACCTCTTTGCTTCCAGATTCAGAGCTACAGCTCTGCCCACTTCCAGCCCCAGCCACTCCTCACCCAGAGTGCCGGTGGACTCCCCTGGGCTGCTTTTTTTTTTTGGCACCCGAGGGGGTGTCTCAGTGAAAGTGAACTCTCTCATTTAAACCTGACTCGGCAGCCCTGCAGCCCCCTGCAGAGCTAATTACCCTGTAGCTCCAAACTGATTGCTGTACACTAAGCTTAAGCCCTCCTTTATTTATTTACTGACTACATTAATAGCAAAGCCGAATGGCTTTCAGCTGCTCCTCACTGTACACCTCTGGCTGTTTCCCCAGTGCCCAGCTTCTCTAAGCCGGACGAAGAGCCTCTGAACTCACCACCCTAACTGAATCCCCTGTGCCGGACAAAAATGAGAGACCGTGATTTTGTCCATACCCTATTCCTGACATGTTGGGTACCTTCTCTGGCTCACTCTTGGGCAGTGGGAGAACCAGCTGAGCTCACCAGCTGGAGGGGTAAATGGGGCAGGGGGTGGGGCAGCCCTCATTTACAGGACATGTAATAAATATGCTTCCCTTCGGCTTCACGGCCCTTGGGAAGAGGTGCCAGCCATTGGCTTCCTTTTACAGGAGAGTAAACAGAGGCTGCGACACTTTTCCTCCCTCACTCCCACCTCCCACCTCCGTTAAGGGTTGAGCCTCCTCCTCTCAGTCTCCAGTCTCTGGTTCCCACAGCACCTAGTGCTTGTCACCCACTAAGGATTTCCTCCCTGTACTGAATCAAACCCCACAATCCCCCAGTGTTTGCTTATGTACTTGGCCAGACTTTGCTGGAAACCAGGGAACATTCCCAGGAGATATTCCCAGGTGAGCCTGAATCAGGTCTCTTTACCCCGGTGACGCAAGTCCTGCAAGGACAGACAGCATCTGTACCTGTGACACGTGCCCTGCCTCTTTCCCCGTTTTTCTGCGGTTCAGGAGGCCCACAAGAGCCACAGACAGTTTCTCTAACACCCCCTGAGTTCTTGAGGCAATACTGGGTTCTAGCTGTGAGACGCAGCAGTATTCTGAAGACCAGAAAGCCTCAAAGGGCCTCTGGAGTCAAGCCTCCAGCCTCTACTTTGAGTCATACTAGCTCGATGGCTGACATACTGGGCGCCTCTGAGGAAAGAGGACAGATAGAATTTGGCAAGAAGAATCCAGGACTCAGAGTCAAAATGACCCTGTGTTTCAGGACAGCTCTGCCATGCTCTGTATGGCTTTGATTGCTTATTAAGACACGCCAAGGACCCCTCTTCTCAAATGTGAGATGGGACAGCAATTTTTAGCCCATCTACCTTCAGGGCACCTATGCCAACTGGTGTTAAGACCCTTAGATCAGCTTTCTAAAGACTCCTATGACAATGTAAGCTATAAGGGGATGGGACTGGTATGGGATGGCCTGGAAGGGGAGCTGGAGGCCTAGGTGTTACTTCCCAGCCCTTGGTCTAAGTGGCTCCGGAAAGGACCACAGTGCCAGTCCGGAAACATAACTAGGACTCTGTCTCCACCTAGTGGACATGACTGAAAATGCATCTACTGCTCAGGCGTCTGGAAAATAAAGGGCTTTAATTGCTGAGTCTGCCCTGGTTGAGAGTAAAGACAGGTAAGCAGGGACCATGACTCCCATTCATGCCAGGGAAGGAACAGAACTTGGTAAAGGAAGGTCAAAGGGATCTCTCTGGAAGTCCTCTTGAGCCACTACATCTTCACTCTTGACATGCTCTCCCACCTATACTCCTCTTGACCTCTTAGCCATTTAACCCCCACTCCTCTCATCCCCACAAACACTAATTCATACTTAACCCTCACCTCACACAGAGCGATGACCAGACTCACATGGACTTCAGCTCCGCACAGCTTTCTACCAAGAATGACCCAGCAGGCCAATGGAAGTGAGTGCCCCCCAGGCTGGCTAATAAGAAGTGATGACAGGACACACTATGTATAGGGACAATGCAACAATCTATGCCCTGTGTCCTAGAACCACCAGGAATCCTAGGATGGAAAGGAAGTGACTACTGCCTTGACACAGAACTGTCCTTCCAGAGCGGGGAGTGACCCCGGTGCATGGCCCCATCTTTCCCTGGATAGACATCAGTTCTCCGAGACAGTGGCTCTCTCACACTTGGATACTTGGGTCTTCAGACGATGTGTCTTGGTGTCTCTTTCCTCCTGTTCCTTGGCACCTCTGGGCACCCCAGATAGTTGCATTAGAATGGGGTTAGAAGATGCCCCCCAAAAGCACGTCTCTAGCATTCTATGACTCTGGTTAGCTCCACACAGCCTTAGAGGGGAAAAAAATCACTGCCTTCATATCACCTGTTACCTTTTCCTCCTTCTCTTTTAAAGCGGAGTTTGGGTTTTTTGTTTGTTTGTTTTTTAAACCCCATACCTAATTAGAGGGGTGTGCAGAGGTTGTCTTCAGGATAGAGTGAGCTTCTAGTGACCTCTGGTGGAAAGAAGGGGAAATGCCCATGTGGCTGGCTGGCTGGTAGCCACTAGCTACTTGGGAGGGTGAGCACATGGGGCCACCCAAGCCTGACCTGAGAGACACTGACCAGGATCTCAGAAATCTCTTAATAATTGCCCCCTCCTCTCCCTGCTTTGCCCCCACTGCACACACCAGTGCTTGATATTCCCATTAATTCTGCACAAAACAGCTGAGACCAGGCTGGGCTGTCTAAATTATATTTCTCTGGTCTCAAAGAAAGTAAACAACAACAACAACAACAACCAAAAACACCAAAAACAAAAACAAGAAGCACATGGATGGTATAGCATGATGGTTCCCAAGCCCCAGAGGGTCTTCTCAGAGCACTCCCCAGTGCAGGTTCCCTGTCTGCCTTCAGAGACTGGGGGCTGCCGCAAATTCCCACCACAGACGAACTCTATGAGGGAAGGCGCCTGAGTTCTGCTGGCTTCTGGGATATGCAGGCGGGGTGTCGATGCCCTGTCAAAGGTCCTCCTACAGTCTCCTTAAGCTCTTAGCTCCCCTCCCCCCTGGCATCCGCTTCTCCCTCACCCATTTACTCCCATAGCTATGCAAACCAGTCTTTATGCAGCTTAGGATCAAGGATTGGTTAGTTCTCTTATATCCAAGAAAACCTAAACATCTGGATTTCCCGAATTCCCTTTCTTCTTGGAAAGTTGCCCAGACCCTGAGAATTTATGTCTTAATGGCAATATCTACTCACATATTCTAATCCTGGCTTCCCCCACTTCACCCTGTACTCCTGGAGGCTAGCTCTATCGTGGGCTCGGCCTGCCCTGCCGTTTTTTTGTTACTCCATACAAGAATCACGCTGAATGTTTTAGCCCCTGCCTACACAAGATTGCATCTTCCTCACCTGAAGTGGCTTGAAAGCTGTGCCAATGTGAAATGTGCCTCCCAGGCTCGTGTGTTTGGGCACTGGGTGGCCAGCTGGTGTGCTGTTTTAGGAGGTACCTCGGAACTTTGCCGGAGGAAATGAGTCACTTAGAGAAGGCTTCAATGTTTCATATTCGACCCCCACCGCCCATCAACTCTCCACTTCCTGCCTGCAGCCTTCGTGTAAACTGTTGCCTCCTGTTTCTGCCCCCCATACCTCCCTTACCGTGATAGGTTATAGCCTTTCTTAAGCCATGCGTAGGATGCTAGGGAAGGTCCTAAGCAATGTGGCCATGGTCTACCTCTCTGAACTACCGCACTCTTTCCGTTATCCTTTCACCCTGGTGCCCAGCTCCACTGCCTTCCACCTCTTTCAAGGACAGGGCAAGGTTTTGTACAAAGGCTTTCACCACCCCCCTCCCCGCCCCCGTCCTTTGCCAAGACCTCCTTGGCCCCATACACCTATATATGACTTTCTTTCACATGCAGCTCAGATCTCAGCTCACCTGTTCCTGACCATACCATCCCAACCTCGCTTTTTGTAGCATGCACCACCTCCTGACATGATCCTCTTTTGTTTGTTTGTTTTGTTTTTCAAGACACGGGTTTCTCTGTGTAGCCTTGGCTGTCCTGGACTCACTTTGTAGACCAGGCTTTGAACTCACAGTGATCCATCTGCCTCTGCCTCCTGAGTGCTGAGATCAAAGGTGTGCGCCACAACTACCCAGCCATATGATCCTCTTGTATGAGTTTACAACCCTGCTGGCCTTGCTTGCACCATACGCTTATTGAAAAGTGTGCTTGCCACACAATTGTTGTTATAACCAATGCTAATATTTATTTAATATCATTGTGTGTCATACATTGTCTTAGGTTTTACATTTTTCTCATTGGAGTGTTATATATTAATTGCTAATTGTACAAAATAGGGAGAAATGGCTCTGTTGATAAAGATGCCTACTGCCAAGCCTGATGACCTGAGTTTGGTCCCTTGAACCTACCTGGTGGAAGAAGAGAACTGACTCCCACAGGACATCCTTTGACTCCGCCTCCCACACTAAGTATACAAATAAACAAATGTTTAAAAACTGTACACAACTGTATAAAATAATGGCGTTTACTATGACAGTTCTTCCTACATAATATTATAGTTTGTATTGGTTATTTTTCTTGCTATGAAAAAAACCTAACAAAAACAACTTAAAAGGAAGGAAGGGTTTATTTCTGGGTCTTTGACTTGGTTCCATTGCTCCGCCAGGCTGTTTCTATGCCAGTACTATGCAGTTTTTAATTACTGCTGCTCTGGAGTACAGCTTGAGATTAGAGATGGAGATGCCTCCAGAAGACCTTTGATTGTACAAGATTGACATAGCTATTCGGCTATTTGTTTTTTTGTTTGTTTGTTTTTGTTTTTTCTTTTCCCATACAAATCTGAGAATTGTTCTTTCAAGATCTGTAAAGAATTATGTTGGCATTTTGATGGGAATTGCCCTGGATTGATATAGATTGCTTTTGGTAAGATGGCCATTTTTACTATGTTGATCCTATTGAACCATGAGCATGGAGATCTTTTCATCTTCTGATATCATCTTCAACTTCTTTCTTCAGCGACGTGAAGATTTTTTCATACCAAGGTTACAGTTACACCAACATATTATATATATGTATATATACATATGTATGTATGTATGCAACACCAAGATATTTTATGATGGTTTTTGTTGTTGCTGATATTTTAGGATTTTTGTTTGTTTGCTTGTTGTGTGTGTGTGTGTGTGTGTTGTGAAGGGTGTTGTTTTCCTATTTTCTTTCTAAGCTCAATTGTCTTTTGTACACAGGAGGGGTTCCTGATTTTTTTTTTTTTAGCTGATTTTGTATCTAGCCACGTTGCTGAAGGTGTTTATCAGCTGTAGGAGCTCCTTGGTAGAATTTTGGGGGTCACTTATGTATGCTATCATATCATGTGCAAAATTTGATACTCTGACTTCTTCTTTTCCAAGTTGTATCCCCTTGATCTACTCAATTATTAAAAACAAAGAAAATTGAAATTTGCAGGCAAATGGATGGAACTAGAAAAGATCATCCTGAGTGAGGTAACTCAGACCCTGAAGCACACGCATAGTATAAACTCACTTATAACTGGATATTAGCTATATAATATAGGATTTACCTATAACAAGACATTAGCTATATAACACAGGATAACCATACTACAATCCACAGATGTAAAGAAGCTAAATAACAAGGAGGACCCTATGGAGGATGCTAAGGAAGGGCTAGAACAGACACTGGAAGTGCTTGAAGAGAGAGAACAGGATGGGAGCCTACCATAGATGTCCTCTGAAAGACTCCACCCAGCAGGGGATGGAAACAGATGCTGAGACTCACAGCCAAACTTTGGGCAGAGTACAGGGAGACTTATGGAAGAGTTGGGGGATAGAAGGACCTGAAGGGGACAGGATCTCCACAAGGAGAACAACAGAGCCAACAATCTGGGCCCAGGGGGACCTGTAGAGACTGATGCATCAACTAAGGACCATGCATAGTAAGGACCTAGACCTCCTGCTCAGGTGTAGTCAATAGGCAGCACAGTAGCCTTTTGGGTCCCATAATATGGTGAGTAGAGGCTGCCTCTGACATAGACTCTGGTGCTCACTTGTTGGTCACTTCCCCCTGATGGGGTGGCCTTGTCAAGCCACAGAGGAAGAAGTTACAGGCAGTCCAGATGAAACTTGATAGGCTGGGGTCTGATGTAAGGGGAGGAGGGCTCCCCTTTCTGAGGATTAGGGGAGGGGGGAGGGGGAGAGGGAGGGAGGGTGGGGCCAGGAGGAGATTATGGAAGGGCCTACAATAGGGATGTAAAGTGAATAAGTTAAAAGTAAATTTTAAAAAAGGAAGGGTTTATTTTGGCTCAGGGTTTGAAGGTGCAGCCCATCGTGGCAAGGGAGTTGCGGTGGTGGGAGTGTGGGACAGATGGCCACATGGCATCTGTCGCCAGGAGGCAGAGGCTGGTAAATGAGATGCTGCTTGCTTTCTTCTTTGTACTCAGTCTGGGTGCCTAGCTCATGAGACAGTGCTACCTAGATTCAGTTTGGGTCTTCCCTGTTCAGCTAACCCTTTGTGAAAACACGCCATAGACACATACCAGGGGTGTGTTTCCATGGTGATTCTAAGGCCCATTAAGCCAATGATGAAGATTTAACCATCATATCCTTTGATCAAACCCCCTATCCCATAACCTTCTCTTGTCTTAGGCCTTTATTGGAAGCACTTTAAAATGAAACCTTTCAAAGATAGTCAGAAGCCAAGGAAATAAAATAACCTTCATAAAACCCATCATCTAGACTCGAAATTACAGAAAAAAAAAATGTTAATCCTGCTCCATATCCCTCTAGTTTGCCATTTTTTTGTTTTTGTATAAGTATATATGAATTTAATATCCCAGCCATCAGGCCATTTTTCTTCTATGTACTTTTTTTTTTTTTTTTTTAGAATGAGTTTTCACCTGGACATGGTGGCACCTTAATCCCCAGCACTGAGAAAGTTGAGTACAAGGCCCACTTGGCCTACAGGGTAAATTTTACAGCCAGTGCTACATAGTGAGACTGTTTGAAAGAAAAAGAAAGAAACAAAAGCTTTCTTCTGCAATGTCCATGTTGTCCAGACACTTTTAAAGACTGGGGATGAGGGGCTGAAGAGCTGGGTAAGACAGTCGCTAGCTGATGGTGCAGAGGACTTGGGTTTAAGTGGCTTACAAGTGTCTGTAACTCTACTTCCATGTGATCTGATGCCCTCTTCAGGCCTCTGTGGGCATTGCATGCTTATGGTACACATAGGTTCATGCGGGCAAACATTTATACACATAAAATAAATACAAGTACGTCTTTTAAAAAAAGATTAGGAAAGACTCCTCAGTAGCATTACCAGACTTTGTTCAGATTTTCCTGATTGTCTTAAAAATAAGTCTTTGAAGTTTGTTTTATTAACGAGCCAAATTAGGTCCCGGTGTTGCAGTGGTTTGCATTTTTTCTGAAGTCTTATTTCCGGAACTGCTGACTTGCTGAAGGCAGGTGGGAGACTATTTGAGCCTGCTCTAGGGCTAGGCTCTGGAAATTTAATCTGGGGAGCTCCTGTGGAATGCAGTCATCTGGTCAGCAGAATGGGGACTCCTGGCCTCCGTGAGATACTTTAGACGCTTTGAAATAACCAGTGGCCTCGCTCCCTGGTACAGGATCACTGAGGTGTCAGCTGAGAGCAGTTTCTCTCACAGAACAGCTAATTGCGCCTCTTAACCCTTCCGCCAGCTTCTCCCAGATGGCCAGAACATCTGTGGGATCTTCTCACTCCTTCACAGAGTTGCGTCTTTATCTCGCACCCTCTGGACCTCATTGGAGAGGGTCGGTCTCCGTGCACCACTTTCCTGAATTCTGTTCTATTTGGCAAAACACCAGAACACATTCTTATGTTCCTGTATTGGATATTTTTCTCACTGCTGTCACCAAATACCTACGAGAGCAACTCGAGGAAGAAAGGGTTGTTTTGTCTCATGGTTTCAAGGGGCGTGACACATTGCCGTGGGGAAGCCATGGTGGCAGAAACTCGGTCGCATTGTCTCTGCAGTCCGGAAGCAGAGTGATGAAGGACGTTACTCCGCCCACTCCGCCCACAGGACAAGGCTGCCCACATTCGGGATGGGTCTTCCTTTCCCAGCTAAACTTTTCTAGAAACATCCTCACAGATGCATCCAGAGAGACGTTTGCCAGGTGATTCTATACCCATCTGAGCTGACAGTGAAGACGAGTCATCACAGACATGTTGGACTCTTATTCTGTGACCTGCGCCGATCCTCTCCTAAATTAACAACTGAGAAGACAAGCAAGTAACGCTGGTAGGCCAAGTTTCACAAGGACCATGTTTTCTGTTCCTGCGGTGGCTGTCTTAGATCTCTTGGGCTCAGGACATAAAAATTTTCCTAATAGGCACATTAAATTGACAAGGGGAGACGAGCGGATGCAGGTGTGAGCTCTGGGTGAGGAAGGCTGGCCTGCGCAGTGTGGAGCCTTCCCCCTGGCCTGTCTTTCCTTTCTGTAGAGCTGAACCCACAACTTAGTCTTTTCTCATTTCTGGAAACACTTCCCTTATCATTTTCGTCATGAAGGTTAATCTAACACATAACCTTAACCTTAAAAAAAAAAAACCCTTTAAACAAAATCTTATTACACAAAGGTTGTCACATAATTTGACACTTCCCTACTTTGTACACAATTGTTCTCACTCTCCACAGGTAGGCTGCTTCTGAACTTCTCATATGGTGACACAACGCCACAATCCTGACTGTAACAGAACAGTTAGAAATGCCTCGGAGACTTAAGCTAAAAGCAGGATGCTGGCATGTGGCTCTGTGGCTCTTTCACCCAGTATCAGGAATGGACAAATGTCTTGATTTAATAACCCAAAATTGTCTGTATGCATGGACAATGACAGCAGTAAACCACGATATATTGTTAATGGGAACCAGTAACTGATAGTTAAGAGTGACCCGCCAGCCTGGGCTTCAGTCGTTTTCTTCAGGTGACTTCTCTGTAGTTATGATGAGGAACCTGCCTGGACTTTCCTGTCATAGTTCATTGAGAAGGCCAAAGCTCCACTCTAGGAGCTAGAACACACCACCTCCCGTAACTCCTCCCATCCCACCCACTGCGCCCATTCTAGGGCCCTTCTCTTCTTTAGGAATTTCTGTCACTACAGCAAGGAGGCCACCCCAGCAGCATCCAGTGGAGCTGTTCTTACAGCCCTTGTTGGAGCAGTGATTTCCCCCCTCTCCACCATGTTCACAAAGTCTCTCTGAGCAGAGAGCATCGTAACTAACCTCTGAAGAGCTAGCTCTGCAGAGTTTTCTCAGCTATCAAAGGTCCTCCAATACCCTGCATGCTTAGCAATAGTCATTGCAGGAATCTTGAGTTCTCTTTTAATAATTTCTATACCTGTCTTCTGATCTTCACTAGCAGGCTTTAGTGAATCCAAGGCTGGGGTGCAGCAAAGCAGAGGGCAGCCTCCCTCCTAGAACAGCGCCTTCTTCGGCAGCCGCTCTTGTCGCACTGAGAGCATCAGTAACTCTGTCTTTCCTCTCACGTCACTGTCACTTTTCCCTCCCCAGCCTTCAGCACAGCCACTCCACCTGAAAGTTTAGCAAGTCGCTCATTCAGCTTTTCCAGCTGCTCCATGATTTCTTGAATACGCTTTTCGATTTGAGCTCTGCCACTTTTCCCTTTCAGAAAGCATGGCGTCATCATTGGTGACAGTGACCTCTCCTCATGACTTTTCCTGAGTCACGAGCTTGAACATCTTCAAGATTTTAGATCCAATCCCTCTTCTCCAAATACTGCAGCACCAGGAGCACTAGCCCTGTCTTGAAGCTGGTTCCTCCTATTGTCCCCAAAGCCTGGAGCTTTGACCCCTACAACCCAAAGACCAACCTTTAGCCTGTTCGAAGCCACTGTGCTTAGAGCTTCTCCATCAACATCTTCAGCAATTATGGCCAAGGGCTTCCGGTGAGCACTGGCCATCTCAGGAGCAGGCACAATGGACTGGACACCAGGAATTTTCATTTCACTCAGTAGAACACAGGCGTCTTGGAAATCACATTTTTGACCTTTTGATGTTTTAATAAAATATGGGGAAACATACCCTCTATCAAGCCTCATGCATTCAATACTTCTGAACTCAGCATTCAGGGTTTTTTCCATCCTTCACTGTGATGGCGCCCTGTCTCCCAATCTTTTTCGTCACGCTAGAAATGATATTTCCAACGTCCTTGTCTCCATTTGCAGAACTTGTAGCAACCCGAGCAATTTCTTCAGGGGTTGTCACAGGTCTAGATTGTTTTTTAAGTTCAGCAATTACAGCATCAACAGGCAACATCACACCTCTCCGGATCTCCACTGGATTAGCCCCTTTGCTGATCTTCTCAAAAGTCCTCCGTGGCAACAGAACATGCTAGAACAGTAGCAGTAGCTGTGCCGCGCCCTGGCCTCTTCATTTGTGTTATCCTGACATCCTGAAAAAGTTTAGCTCTGATATTTTTGTATTTATCCTTTAAATCAATTTCCTTTGCAACAGTGACTTCATCTTTTGTTACTTTGGGACTTCCCCCAACTCTGTTCAATAATCACAGTTCTTCCCTTTGGCCCCATTCTAACAGCTACAGCGTCAGCTAAAAGGTCTACACCTTGAAGCATTAAGGCTGGAGCATCCACACCAAATTTTACAACTTTGGCCTAGGCCGGAGTGAGATGAGGAGCCAGTTCCCTGAGACACTGGTCTCTTATGGTGAGAAGCAGTGGAGGCAGGGAGCACAGTGTGAGGCCGTTGGTGGCAAGTGAGGGCTGGTCTCAGCTTTTACTCACCTGAAAATGTATTTTTGTCTTTTAACTTTGAAGGCCGTTCTTGCTGGATGTGGAATTCTGAGCTGACACCTTTGTTTGTTTTATTTTGTCTAGAGTGTCTGCCTTTGTCTCCCAAATGCCGCTGTGTCTGACGGGAACTCGGGCACACTTTCCATCAGTTCTCCACAAGACCGTGTCCTTTCATGATAGTTGGGTTCTCATTTTTCAAAAGTTTAAGTGTTGGGCTGGAGACATGGTTAAGAGCACCACCTGCTCTTCCAGAGGTCCTGAGTTCAATTCCCAGAAACCACATGGTGGCTCAAAACCATCTATAATGTGATCTGATGCCCTCTTCTGCAGATAAAGCACTCTCATAATTAAACAAACAAACAAACAAACAAACCTTAAAAAGAAGTTTAAGTGTCATGTGCTCAGGTTTGAGTCTCCTCAGCTAGAATCTGGCTGAATTCCCTGGGTCCGTGGGTTGTTCTTGTGTCACCCAAATCTTAGGACCATCCAGTGATTTTGTCTTGTATTTTTCTTTTTCCCCCTTCACTTCAGGGAGTCTAACTTTAAGTATGCTGCACACTTTCACTCTTTCCCACAGGTCGCTAACACCATTACATTTTGGTATAATTTTTCTTTTTTCCTCTGATTGCATAATTTCTTTTTTAAATTCATCTTTTAGCACACCCCATTCCATGTCATGCATGATTATATGTTGCTCACAACATTCACCCCCATTTTTCTTCTTTTGTTTCCGCTCCCCTCCTCTGTTGATTCTCTTTCTGCTTTTATGTCACACACATCCATATATATTTAATATATTTGAACAAACACACTTAAATCTAGGCTTCATATGAGTGAAAAGATGTAATATTTGTCTCTTTCCTGTCAGACTCTCTTGCTCCATCTTCCTTGCCCTAGAGGTCACTTCCTCTCTCCACATCCCCTCTCTACTCTGACATCACATGTTTGTATTTTAAAGTCTAGATTCCACATGTGAGAAAAAAAAACAACAAGATATTTGTCTTTTTGACTCTGGCTTCTTGGCTGGATACATGACCTCCACCCTCCTTTTCTATAAGTAAATGGCACTGGTTCTGTCTTCAGTATGTCTGAATAAAACTGCATAGTTGTATATTTCTCATCTTTAGCCTTCTATCTGGATAATTTCTATATTTCTGTTTCCAAGCTTATGGATTCTTATTTTTGAAGCCTTCAGCCTGCTGTTAATGCCATATTGCAAACTCTTTTCATTTCAGGCTTTGCATTTTTCATTCTATAACTTCTTTTTTAAAAACTTTTTCTGTCAAGATTTTCTTTTTGTGGCTCATTAAAATCACCTTTTCTTTAACTCCTTGAACACATCCATAATGGCTTTAAAGTCCTGGTCCATTAATTTTATCATCTAAAAGTCTGTTTCCATTGACACCTTGCTATTTTGCAAATAACACTTTCCTGTTTCTTGACATATTTAGCATTTTTTTTTCCTGGAAGTTGGGAATTGCCAGTGATGTGGTATAAGAAGTCTGGATTGTGCTATTGACCAGTTAAAAGTAATAACATCTTTGTTTCCTCAGGCTGATTTTGGGTCAGTGTTTTTGTCACAGCAACAGAAAGCAAACAAGATCCAAGGGCCTGGGGAGATGGCTCATCAGGTGGAAGCATTCACTATGTGTTTGAGTTTGGTTTCTGTGGCTAGACCCAAACACCAGGACCAAAAGCAACTTGGGAGAAGAAAGGATTTATTTAGCTTACAGGTTATAGTCCATCGAGGGAAGCCAGGCAGGAACTTGATGCTGCAGGCTCTGAAGGAGTGCTGTCTTGCTGGCCGTGACTCTGTCAGCTCGCTTTCTCAGTACACCCCAGCACACCCACTCAGAGGTGGCACTGCTCTCAGTGTGATGGGTCTTCCCTAGGCCAACTTGATGGAGTTAACATCCTATCTGAGGTTTCTTCTTCCCGGACGACCCTAGTTTGTGTTAAGATGACAAAAACTAACCAGCACAATGCACAAACATAAAGACCTGAATTCAGACTTTCAGAATCACATAAAAAGCCACGCATGGCTACTTGCACCTGTAACCCCAGTGCTGGCCTAGAGCAGAGGAGACAAGAGGGTTACCGGGGTGCTGGCTACCAGCCTACCTGAAAAACCTCAGGTTCAAAAAGAGACCTTGTCTCAAGGGAGTAAGGATGCGAATGACAGAGGAAGAAACCCAGCATTCTCTTCTGGCTTCCGTCTGAATTCATGTGTATACACACATGTACACACTACACACATAGACATGTGCACACTATACACACGTGTACACACTATACACACATGTACACGCTATACATATACATATACAAGTACATACACACACATACACACACCACCACCACCACCACTAAAACACACCATGGAGAAACCACTGTTGCAGATTGAGTTGTTTCCTTCTAAAATGATTTGTTAAGTCTTAGCTTTCTAGTTCAGAATGTGACCTTTACAAGGGCAGTTAAGATCATTAGGGTGGGTCCAACCCAGCATGACTGATTTCCTGATGTAAGCAGAGATTGAAACATAGACACACACACACACACACACACACACACACACACACACACACCACACACACACACAAAGAAGATACCACACGAAGAAGGTAGGCTGCATTCACAAGCCAGGAAATGTCCAAGAAATCCAGAAAGCACAGAGTCCAGGAGAGCGTGGGGAACACACGTGTCTGCACTGGGAAGGAGAGAGTGTGGACACACCTGTGTCTGTCTACACTGGGGAGGAGAGAGTGGGGGTGCATCTGCATCTGCGCTGGGGAGGAGAGAGTGGGGGCACATCTGCATCTGCGCTGGGGAGGAGAGAGTGGGGGGGCACAACTGCATCTGCACTGGGGAGAAGAGAGGGGGGCACACCTGCATCTGCACTGGGGAGAAGAGAAGGGAACACACCTGCATCTGCACTGGGGAGGAGAGAGTGGGGGGCACAACTGCATCTGCACTGGGGAGGTGAGAGTGGGGGGCATCTCTCTCTGCACTGGAGGAACCAACTCTGCCTACAACTTGCTCTCAACTTCTGGACCCAGAACTGTGTAACAGTGAAGTTCTGTTGGGTCATTCATCCAGACTGTGACACTCCATTGCAGCAATCCAAAGAGTGCACCCTCACATGTGACCTTCAGGGTGCTCTCTGAAGAACTCCTTCCTCCCACGTCCCATCAATTCCATTTGCTTCAGCAGCTCCAAAGGCTGCTGATGTTTTCCTTTGGAACCTATCAGGTCAGCTCGAGTCTTCTTGGGTACCACATTTCTGTGCTGGGGTTGAAAAGTCATCCTCAGGCAGTGTATACAGATGGTGAATATGGAACTGTTCTTCTTAGGGGTTGTGGTCCTGCATACATACACATACGCAAGCCAGCACTCTCACTCTCAGAGGCCAGAAGGGGATGTCGGGTCCCCTGGAACTGGAGTTACAGTCAGTTATGAGCTGCCTGACTTGGGTACTGGGAGCCAAACTTGGATCCTCTGGAAGAGCAGTAGGCACTCTTAAGCATTGGTCCATCTCTCCAGCTCCCAGAGGTTTAGCTTGACTCCGGGTTTCATTCATGGTGAGTTGGCTCCATAGCTTTGGGGCCTGAGGCAAGGCTGTGTGTCAGGGGCAGGGAGTGTGGTGTGGGGAGCTGCTACCTCATGGGGTCTGGGAAGCAAATAGAGAAAGGAAAAGACTAGCAGCTCAGCCCTTCCTTTCAGGGCACATTTTAGTGAGGTGACTTCCTTCCAACCAGGCCCTACCTTCTGAAGGCTTCACAACCTCTCCAAAGCACCACAGGCTGGGAACAAAGCCTTTGATGCATGGCCTTTGGGGGCATGTCCAGGATCCAAACTACAGCCTCACAACACTAAATGATGGGTTAAGATTCTCATGTTTTACAAATAAAAAATATAGAGACAAAAATAGACCAATTAATCTGTCCAAACACCCATATCTTATAGACTATAAAGCCAGACTTTGAATCCAGGCAGTTTAGATGCAGACTCTGCCTCCTTGTGTATCTTACAGGTACTCAGTGAGGACATTTTAGATGGATGCCAAGATAGCTATCTCATTTCTTCTACCTCTGTTGCTCATTGTATTAGTTACGTTTTGTTGTTGTTGTTGTTACCATGACAAAATACTAGAGAAAAGCAGCACGGGGAAGGAAGGCTTATTCTAGCTCACAGTTTGAGGTGCACAGTCCCTCATGGAGAAGGGACATCTGGCCACATTGTACAGAGACAGGAAGGTAATGGCTGAACGTTGACTTTGCTTTCTCTCTCCTTTTCGTTTTATCCAGGGCCCCACCCAGCCCATGGAATGATGCAGCACAGTGCTCGTCCAGGGTGAATTTTCCCTCCTTGGTCTTCCCTGGACACACCTTATAGACACACTCAGAAGTTTATCTTCTGGACGATTCTACATCTCATCCAGCTGACAATAAAGATCAACCCCCCCTCCCACCAGCCTGTTCCACCTGCTTGAGAAAAATCCCAGCTTACATAGATCCAGAACAGTTATTTCTCCTGCACCCAGGCTGTAGTGCATGCTGGAGAAAACAGTGCTTGTTGGCAGACTGGGATCCTGGTAAGTTACCCAGACCATCAACAGCATCTGACACATTTGTTCCTTTCCAGCTGGGGATCATGGGATTCAGGACAGCCTCCCAGGATCCCACACTCCGTGATGCTTGAGTCCCTTACATAAAATTTTGTTTGAACAGAACCCATACATATCCTCCAGAATGATTTTTTTTTTTTTGGAAAGATTCATTTTAATTTTTATCCATATGTGCCTGTGTTTCTGTGTGTGGGTATGTGCACAGGGGTGCAGGTGCCCATGGAGGCCAGCAGAGGGCATTTGAATTCCTAGCACTGGAGGTACAGGTGGTTGTGAGCCACACAGTGTAGATTCTGCAAACCAAATGGGCTTCTGGAAGAGCAGTACTTGCTCTTAACCACTGAGCCATCCCTCCACCCTCCTAGATGCACTTTAAATACTCTCTACAGTGCATACAGTGACACGAGGTAAATGTTATACAAATAGTTACTGCTTAGGATATAGTGACAAGGAGAAAGGTCTATATATGTTCAGTTCAACGCCTTCCCCTGCAAATGTTTCTAACACCTATGGGTCTAGATACAGAGGGCTGCACTGTGTCTCCTTCCCCCTCACTTGCCACAGGGTTCTCACCCCACATCTTAAACACCTGCCCCTCCCCATCCCGACTTTCAGGAAAAACACCATTTCCAACTGTGAATGCTGTTTCCTGCATCTCCTCATACATTTGACTTGTGTTGGCACCCGTCCTTGCTTTTCCCTCTCCTGTCAAAATATTTAGTGTTTCTCTGTCAAAACCTCATCCACTTTTAGCTACTACCCTGTGTCTTTCACAGCCAGGCTTTTTTTTTGCAAGCTTGTTTTCGCTCCCTGTCTGCACTCCCTCTCACCTCAGCTCACTCCAGCATCATAAGATGGCTTCTGTGCTCTGGCTTTACTGATGTACAACTGTCGCCTTTGATCTTGGTTAATTCTGCCCTGTGCCTTCCTTGAGTCTATTTACTCTTTCAGTAGCGTCTTCATTTGGATGCTTAACTCGTCTGCTGATGGCTTTTCCTGTTTACTGAGTGTTTAAGGCTGTGAATTTTCCTCTCTTTAATTCATGCCAGATTCCCCCCACCCTCCCCCCAGATAGTTCCTGTTTGGTTTTGTTGCCTCTTTGATCTGAGTGTTCAGGTGAAAATATTATAATATTTCTGGGCAGCAGATTCCTTTGTTTTCTGGTTTTGCCTTCAGTGTTTATTCTGTAGCACTTTGGTTTGAGGAAATACTGGATTATTCTTAATTTAGAGGGTTTCTTTTCCTAAAGAATTTATCCATGCCTGTGCAGTGAAGTGTCATGTCTGTTCCATTGGTAGCTTGGAGAGAAAGGATATTTACTACTTCCAGATTATAAAGCTGTCTGCGTTAATTAGCTAAATTTTATTAACTACATGTTTTTTAGTGTGTGTGTGTGTGTGTGTGTGTGTGTGTGTGCGTAAGAGAGAAATGGAGTGTGTGTGTGTGTGTATGTGCTCTGTGTTGTAGTCATGTGAGTGTGCAGATGCAATAATGCATGCATGCCCATGCATAGTTCAGAGCAGGGTACCCTAGAACCTTCCTCTATTTCTGTCTATTCTACTGCCTTGAGCCAGGCTCGTTATATAAATGGTAGGCTGCCATTTTGGTCAGGCAGCCTAGCCAGTGAGCTCTCCAAATCTACCTGCCTTAGTCAGCTAGTGCTGGAATTACAAGCATGAGTAGCCATGCCTGGATTTTTTTTTTTAATGTGGGTGTTGGGGATTTGAACTCAGGTCCTCATGTCTGCAGAGCATGGAGTCTTACTTACTGAGCCATCTCCTGACATTGCTGTTTCCTGTTTCCCCAATAATTTTGGGAGGCGTGAGCAGAGGGAACCTTTACTTTCCCTCTGGATTGACTCTACAGTGTCAGAGAAAAGAGATGCTTTCATGATTATTTCACAGCCCAGCACACATGAGGAGAGGATGGGAGAATCATTCCCCTTGTCCCCGAGTAAGTGTATCAGTACGCTGGTGCTGACATAACAAAAGGCCCCACTTGGGCACCCTTAGCAATACAATTTTGTTTTCTCACCATCTGGAGGCTGCAAGTCCAAGGTCAGGGTCTTAGTTGCACGGGTTTCTCCCATGGCATCTCTCCCTAGCTTGTGGGTGGCTGCCTTGTGACTGTGTCCTCTGATGACTTCCTCCCTGTCCTTGTCCATGTTCATTGCCCTCAACCGCCCCCCCATATGTTTATATCTCAGGTCTCCTTTTTACAGTGATGCTGGTCCTGTTAGAGGAGGGTCCTATATCCTTAGGGCAAAAGTCTCCATCTCCAAATACTCACATTTGTAGTTCAAGCTTCAGTGGATAAATCTGGGAGCAATACAGTTCAGTCTGTAGTGATGGGGGATGGAAATAGGAAGCAGATAAGAGAGGTGTGATGCCTTCCCTCATCAAGGGGAGACTCTAAATTAGATCTCCGCCTGTTCAAATGAGCGCTTGAAGAACAAATTCCGTCTAGTCACATGACAAATATCCCATACACAGCATCGGTTTCCAGCTCAGCGCACTCTGTCTGTGAGCCCCAGACCTGCCAGATTTCTCTTAGGGTTGTTCAGCGTCAAGCTGAGCGTGCTCAGAACCAAACTCATTACTTCTCATCCTCCCACACCCCATGCCCTCTAAGTAAAGCTATTTTGCCTGTATCCACAGTACGAGTATCATCTTTTGGTGATCTGGGACAGAAACCAAAGGGTTGTACAGGGAGGTGTGGTTCAGTAGACACAAAAGTTTAAAACCTAACTTGGGGCTCAGTTAGTAGAGACCTTGCTTGGCAGGCACAAAGCCTGAGTTCAGCCTTTAGCATCACAGAAATAGCACGTGTGGTGGTGCACAGCTGTACTCTCAGGTAGGGGCAAGGGGTCATCCTAAGTGGCAAAGCAAGTTTGTAGGCAGTCTAAGATACATGAGACCTTATCACAAAAATAAAAACAAAACCCAGTCAAACATCTTCATCTTCTCACTGCGGGTACCTCTGGGTGCTCACGGGGGTGTTTTACTTGATGTCAGGCAAGTTATATAAATCATTGGAAGACTTTCTATACAAGAGCAATAAGGAGAGAGAAGGGGATTGGGGCTCTGACCTATAAGCCAAAGCCACTGGAAAGCCTGGGGGCTGAGGAGGGAAGCACTGGAGGTGACTACACAGGAGAGGTAAGACAAGTAGCCATGGGGAAGAGGCCTCAAGAAAATCCCCTCCCTGGCTGCCTTGTCCTTTACTCAGTTGTTTAGGGGTGAGACTGGAGGTGTGGCTGGGATCCTGAGAATACTTTGATCAGGAAGGGTCTAGGGCATCAGGCTGTCCTTCTGGGAAGGCCCACTCCCTTCCATGGCTCTTTGGGAAGCCCCTTGCATCTCACATAGCACCTGATGCCTTGCAGGCAAGTTTTGAATTCGCAGTAGATACCTACCTGGATTCCATGCTTGGCCAGAATCCCCCAGAAGGCAGATTCTCTCATTACTTTCTGAACTAATGCTTGTCAGGAGAGATGTAGGGCTTTTTTGGCCCAGGTGAGGTTTGGGGGACAGTAGAGGACCATGCCACTCTCATAACAGATGCTCATTCCTTCACCTAGCACAGACTGGGGAGTGGCGCAGGAAAAGGGGGTAGCTAGGTTTAATTGTGAACTAGACACAATCTAGAGCCACCGGAGGGCAAGGCCTCTGAGAATGTCCACGAGGGATGATCTTACTTATGTCGTTGGTGTGGGACACCCAGCCCACTCTGTGTGGCAGCATTCCATGGGCTGGGGCTTCTAGCGTGTAAGAGTAGAGAAACCAAGCTGAGAATTAGTGTGCACGCATCCATTCGTTGTCCTCCTCGGCGCCTTTTTTTAAAATGTATATTTTATTTATTATAATTTATTCATATTACATCCAAATTGTTATGCCCACGATCTCATCTTCCCATTCCCCCTCCCTCCCTTTTCTGCCCTATTCCTGTCCCCTAGACCTCTGATTGGGGAGACCTGCCTTACTCCACTGTCTGGCCACAGCCTATTAAGTCTCATGAAGATAGCCTGCATGCCCTTCCTCTGTGTGTCTGAAATGTTGTCTTGCCAAGGGGCGGTGACCAAATTATGGGCACCAGAGTGCATGTCAGAGGTTCAGCAGAACTCCCACCTCCCCCCCCCCCCCCCCCCCCCCCCCCCCCCCCCCCCCCCCCCCC
>OU015749.1:104135818-104151842 GCA_907169655.1 Acomys percivali | reverse complement strand
AGAAGAAGAAGAAGAAGAAGAAGAAGAAGAAGAAGAAGAAGAAGAAGGAGAAAAGCCCCAATATAATTCTCCAATTAAACATTTCCTGCCATCAAGTTTTCTTATGTCTTTGATGCCTGCATCAATTTATGTGTTGCTGTTACCTCTGAATGAAACAAACGAGCAGGGAGCAGATAGCAACTAACGGCATGCTAAGTTCAATAGCCCATTTCCTCCCTGGATCTGTGGGCGTGCGGCTCTGTTCTGAAGCACACGTACATCCAAGCGGCGTGGCAGCACGCTTCCTGCTTGCAAAACTATTCATAATTTGTTTATTAGACCTACAGAGACAAGTTGTGCCTAGTGTGCTCCGAAAAGGACCAAGACTTCCAGGCGTTTCGCCATCTGAAGATGTTTAAGAAGCAGTTAATTGCTCAGGCATCAGATGGCAAAAGCCCGCAGGTAGGCAGATGAGTTCAGGCAAGAGAATCGCTGCCCCACTGAACAATAGGTTAGAGGCTGGGCCAGAGGCAGGGTTATAACAGGACCCCTGGGCCCAGGCAGTCTTCTCTCCTCGATGCTCTTTTCATCTTGCACATCTCTTCCCAGGGTCCAAATGCTGTTGCAATTTTATGTCAATTCTGATTGCTGGAAGTGTTGTTTGAGCAGGTCGTGCCTTTTCCTTCTGGTCACCCTCTCCCCCTCTGTCAAGGAAGGTTCTGGAAATACAGCTGATGCTTAATTCATGCTCGTTGATTAGTTTTTGGAGTGTTAGATAATATCGAAAGGACCGCTTGGCAGCGAAGAGTGAAGAGAGGAGGGAAGCCATTGACCCCACGAGGGCACTCCTGTTTCCACACACTCTTTCTGCCCTCAGCATCCATGCTGAGTCCTGAGCACTTCAGGTGGTACCCAGGGCTCTGAGTGCAGACGAAATCCCTCATCCCACAGTTTATATTTCCAAGTTGTTCATTCTCTGATGTTAGTGTCAGCAAGTCTCAAGCTGGGTTAGCAAGCTAGAGCCTTTGGGGAGATGTGCTCCTCAGAGCCTGGCTTTGGTTCTGATAGCGCCATTTTGGTTTGAATGTGAAGTGATCCTCCCAAAGGTCCTTGTGTTTGAATGTTTGATCCTAAGCGCTAATTAATGGCACTGTTTGAGGAAGTTGTGGACCCTTTGGGAGGCAAGACCTATATAGGGGGAGTAGGTTACTGGGGGGTCATCTCCTGCCCTTGTTTCCACATCGTCTCTACTTCTTGGTCTGCCCAGATGTACTGTGAGCAAGCAGCCTCACACTCTTGCTGTCACAGCCACAGCCACAGCCACAGCCACAGCCACAGCCACAGCCACAACCACAGCCACAGCTGTTCGTTCCCCTAGTGGTACCCTCTCCTCCATGACAGGCTGTATGCACTCAATCCATGAGGTCAAAGAAGTCTTCCTTTACATTGCACCTTGTCAGGGATTTGGTGAGGAGAAAAGTAATTAACACAGAATGTTCTGGAGCAGGTGGATGTAAAGGAATGCTGTAGTCTAAATCAGCTGTCATTCATTCATCCATTCACTTCATTGTTCAGCTCTTCTGTGCCTGTGAGCTTTCCGGGAAGTCTTGGTCACTGTCTACACAGATAAGAACTTTCAGAAGCTGAGAACACAGCTGAGGAAGACGGCGGCATTTGGTCTTCAGGGATGAAATGTGCACATTTAAAGGGAGCAGGGAAAGACCTGGGTTGCACCTCCAGAGTACATAGCTACATGCAAGGATTTTTCAGAAGCATCCCATAGAAGCTGTCTAGGGAGAGGAGGATGAAGAAGGAAGGGGAACAATGGGACAGAGTGGAAAGGGAATGACGGCTGAGCCTGACTTCTGAGCAAAGGAAGGGACAAAAATAGGTGGCTAGAAACAAACCTGGAACCACAAAGAAACCACTCCAGGTTCATGGTGCAGGCCCAAAGAGACTCAGCAGGGTGGCAGCCAGCTCCTCATGAGTGAGTTTTCAGCTCCGATGGGTCAGGATCACTGTTACTCTAAACACAAAACCCAGAACCTTCGCATTAAACCTGAGGAATCTCTGTCGGCTCCACAAGGTGACCTTTCACTGTTGAGATCTGGAAAACACAGACATACCTTTCTCTGGAGTCGAGACTGGGGCATGGAATCTGTAGTCATGTGCGTGGACTAGAATCCCTCGATAGTGATAAAATTTCAAGGACAGAGGAAGAGCCACCATGGTGCCTCCATTCCTCAGACAGATCCTTCCCAGTAATGTAAGGCACTTGGAGTTGACCTCGGATTCCGATGCCTTTAGCTTACAGCTACAACTTTACAAATAAATACAGAACTAGGGAGATGGTTTCAGAACCTGTTTTATTTTCTACTTCAACACAAATCCTGAGAAGGGTGTCCGTAGGAAGTTGATGTTCATGACCCTGTGGTGGCTGAGTAGGGCGTGTGGCAGGGGGCGCTGACAGGAAAGGGAATGGAGTCACTTGTAGGGCTTTAGCAAAGGCTACGGGGGGGGGGGGGGGGGGGGGGGGGGGGAGGCTCACCAGGAAGATTTGTCGGCTTCAGGAAGAGCCTGTTTCCCCTTGTGCTTGCTTCAGTTCTTTAAAGCCATGGGTCAGGCGGGGACAAACGGGCTAAGTATCAGGCATCCCCTACAGAGAGAATGAATGTGGCGCGGGGTCAGTGGGCTCTGGGCGTGATCAGTAGTTGCCCTCATGACCATGTCTCCCTGGGGGCTTTTGCTCTCTTTATCTGTGAGATGTGTGACGAAGACCCTCAGAGTTTATGAGAGGGAGAGAATGTAGAGTGACAAGGCGCCTACGTGTGTCCCATGAGCTGAGCATGCTGCAGCTGGACACTCTTTCCCTTCCAGAGAGAGTGCCACCACCAGGGATTTGGATAGTGTAAATGGCCTGACAGAAACGGGGATATTCTAAGTGATGCTTGCGTCTCTCCCTCACTTTGGTTATCAGACTACTGGAACAATGGACTCCCAAGAAATCGATTTCCCACCATCGCTCTGCCACCTCGTTCTCTCCATTAACCTGTTTTATTCAGAGCCCTCACAGCAAAAGCTTTCCAGGTTATTATGCGTGATTGCTAGGTAAATAGAGATGTTTACTTCAAACAGGGAAATTTACAATATACTCTACTAATGGCCCGGGATGGAGAAAAGAGTCGGACCAGAGATGTAAAACCTCACTTCCCTATACTTCTGAGGGCTCTATAGATTACATGGAATAAAGAAGGAGGAGCTCCCACCATCTCCCTTTAAAAGTAATATGGAATCTGCAGTGTTTTTAATGATCCTGGGGATTAAGTCTAGGACCTTACAAATTCTAGGCAAATACTGAACCACAAAACCATATCCCCAGCTACTCCCTTAGAGACAGGCTTTCACTGAGTTGCCCAGGCTGACCTTGAACTCACTTGCTCATGCAGAAAGGCCATGGGCCCATGATTCTCCTGCCTCAGCCTCCTGGGTTTGCAGACCTGTGCCATCAGACTTAGCCGTATCTGCAGTTTCTGGCTGCATGTCCCATGTCTTCTATGGTCACCCCTTCTAAGGCTGGAGGCTTGCCTAATGAAGTGACAGTCTTCAGCACAGAGAGGTATGGGCTTTCGACTTTAGTTTTCTCCTCAGCCTAGTGATCTGTGGTGTGACGCTAATATCTCAGCACCTCGGTTTCCTCATCCCTAAAATGGAAACAACAGCTGTTCTGGCTAGTTTTATGTCAGCTTGATGCAGGCTATAGTCATCTGAGGGGCGGAGACCTCAGCTGAGAAATTGCCTACATACGATTAAGCTATAGACAAGCCTGTGGAGCTTTTTTTGTTGTTGTTGATTAATAATATGGGAAGATCAGCCCACTGTAGATGATGCCCCCACCCCCACTGGGCTGGTGGTCCTGGTTGCTTTAAGAAAGTAGGCAGAGCAAGCCATGGGTAAAACCCAGTAAGCAGCATCCCTCTGCGGATCAGTTTCCTGCCCTGACTTCCTTCACTGATGGACTATGATGTGGACACATAAGCAAAATAAACCCTTTCCTCCTCAGGTGGCTTTTGGTCATGGTGTTTTATTGCAGCCATGACAACAGCCCTCTTGGGATATTATGACAGTCCTACTGAAAATGAATACACTCAGTGTCGGACAAAGAAACACACAAAACAAGCGTAATCTGGCGAAAGTGTGACCCATGACCCAAACCAGGCTAGCAACCGGGCATGGACAAGATGACATCATGCTTTCCTCCCAATTGGCTAATTTGGAAAGCAGGGCTATAAGGAGGATAAAGAGACTCACGGGAGGAGGAGGCGTGAGGAAGCAAGCACATGGCCTTTACACGTGTTGTTGAGGAAAGATTGACTTTCCCACACTCCCAATGGCACATTGGTGGTAGATACATACATATACAATGTTCAATACAAAGATCAGGGCCCGCCTTACGCATGTGCACGAACAAAGGATTCTAAGGTGAGCTAGTGGATTAGTTATTTTTCTCGTTGCTCTGGTAAAACACCTGATGAGAAAGGGGTTTGCTCTTGCTTATGGTTTTGAGGGGATCGTTCTGTCATGGCCAGGGAAAGCAGCAAGAGGGGAAGTCACACGAAGTGGCAGGGACAAGAGGCCAGCCGGTCACACGGGGTTATTGCCCAAAGGCAGAGGAAGAAGGAGATAGGGCCAGGCTTGGCTACAAAATCTCAAGGAAGGCCTGTCTCAAAAGACCTCTTTTCCTCGGTGAGGCCCAACCTCTTAAAGGTTCCACGACCTTCTAAAACCACACCGCATGGACCTATGGGAGACTTGTCACATTCAGCTGCAGCAGGTAGGAAAGGCAGTTTTCTTTCTTGGTCTAATACAATCCACATGACCGCACTGGGGAAAGAGCTTTCCTCAGGAGGAGGAACCACTCTTGTGAGATGTGATTTGAGAAGGCTAAAGAGAAGCAGGGCAAAGGAAGGGTATGGGGTGCGCGGGTGGGGGTGGTACCAGGGGTGTGGGGGGTGGGCATGGGTGGGGGAGTAGGGGTGTGGTGAAGATCAGAAATTCTTGGCAACCCGTGCTGAGACTGGGCCTAAAACTCTGCTATAGTTCAATGCTGTATGTTTCCCAAATGCCTGTTCGTTTAACCATTGTCCCTAGGTGCAACCTACGGTGGAGCCTTGTGGGAAGTTTTAGACTTTTGGAGAAGACTGCAGGACTCTGGGCCCTTCTTTCTCTTTGCTTCTTGGCTGCGGAGGTGAGTAGTTTGCCTCTTGGGTCGTTAGTGTCTCATGTTCACCATTGCCATCAATACCGTCAGTGGAGACCACCTGGTCTTGGATTATTAGAACCTCTAGAATTGTGCCTGGGATAACTTATTTTCCTTGTTCAGAGTTCAGGTTCAGGCATTTTGTTATAGGAACACATGAGCACATACAGAGACAGTGCCTTAGAAGGCGCTGCTAATACATGGTGTACCTGATATGGCTGAAGAGGCCAGTGCTTCAGTCAGAGGAGCCAGGAGGCAGCTGTGGACTCCTGATTTTGTTCCTGTGCCCCTATACAGTGCTATCGTTTTTATGGAAAGGATTGATACTACTCAAAACAGGGCCTTGAGAAAGTTCAGGGATTGGGGTGGGAGGGGGAGGGGGAGGGCGGAGGGGAGAAGCTACCAGGTGTGGTGGCGCAGGCCTTTAATCCCAGCACTCAAAGCAGAGGCAGGTGGGTCTCTGATGTTCAAGGCCAGCCTGGTCTACAAAGTGAATTCCAAGACAGACAGACAGACAGGGCTACACAGCTCCGGATTTCAAAGCAGAGGGAGATAGCCAGGGAGGCAGCTTAGAGCACCGAGCTCTGGGGTAACCAGAGTCCATTGGTAAATATTTATTCTGCTTCTGACATCTGCCAGACACAATGAATGTGACAATAAGTAGTGGACACAGCCACCATCCTCTCTGGGCTGGCAGGGAGTGACAGCAGCATTGCTATAGGAGGTGTGAGCGCACACACCTAACTTGAGATGTGGGATACTTCCCCCAGGAGTAGTCTCAACAGACCTTTGAGCTAAGTGGAGGTACTGGGCTATATAGGCAGACTGTGTGGTGGAGGAGGTGGGCTATGAATCCAAGGCATTGCAGATGGAAGAAACAGTGTAGCTTAGGTGGAAGTCATAGACAGGCTGAAGGCATGTTTGGGGACCCGATGAGGAAATGTTGCCAGATTCTTGTACAGAGAGACCTGACCCTTAAGAAGGCCTTGAGCCAGGAAGTAGTGCTAACTTGTGCCAGCGGTGACTTGTCAGACTCGCATCTGAGGACCGAGTTCCAAGAGCAGCAGGGCATAACCTTCTCTATTTTTCTTTAGTTCCCTTTTTGTCTCCTTTATATGGTAACATATGAAGGGACTTGAACCAGCCCAAGCATGGCGAACATACTCTGGCAGGTCTTGCCCTTCCCTTACTCCTTGTGCCTTGCTAAGAACTGTTAGATCACACCCCTAAAGCCAGCCCCAAGGCCTAGTATTTTCATATTCGGCCACTTCCTTCTCTGAGGCTGACCACGAGGTCCAACTATCAAAGTATTAAAGTCCAGTAATGAAAAGCCTACTTTGGGGCTGGAGAGATGCCTCAGAGGTTAAGTGCACTGGCTGTTCTTCAGAGGTTCTGAGTTCAAGTCCCAGTAACCACATGGTGGCTCACAACCATCTATAATGAGATCAGGTGCCCTCTTTTGGTTTGCAGGCACACATACAGGCAGTACACTGTATACATAATAAATAAATATTTTGTTTGCTTGTTTTTTTTTTTTTTTCAAGACAAGGTTTCTCTGTGTAGCCTTGGCTATCCTGGACTTGCTTTGTAGACCAGCCTGGCCTTGAACTCACAGTGATCTGTCTGCCTCTGCCTCCCAAGTGCAGGGATTAAAGGCGTGTGCCACCACACCCAGACTTAATAAATAAATCTTAAACAAAAACAAACAAACGAAACCCTTGGGCTCACCTAAATAACTTGCCCAATTAAAATTAAACACCTCACCGTAACACGGGGTTTCCCCTTTTACCTTCATAACCCTCCATTTGCCCACGGGCCACATCTGTGTCCTCTCTATCCAGAGGCAGTCCTCAGTACCTCGGGGACAAATGTCCCTTCCCCCTCCCTTGCTCCCTTCCTCTTCTCCTTGTCCTCTCTTGTCTTTGTCCCTTATTCCTGCCCTTTGTCCCTCTGGCGCAAATAAATCTCCCTTGTGCTGGAAACTTGTCTCATGCAGAACACCAGTCCCTTCAACATAGACTTTGACTGGGTTATCTATGTTACAGAGCCATGGCAGAGTCACGCATGCACACAGATACTGATTGTGCCACTTGCTGTCCCTTTGTTCTGGGAGGTCTCTTAAGGAAGAAACACACGGAGTGAGCGTGTGCTGTGTACAGCTCTGCCCTCTGTCTAGCTGAGAGGGGAGGAGATAGCAGATAATAATAAACAAAAACCGGTGCTTTCCTGTGGGGATCCGTGAAAAATAGTAAGCAGAGTGGTGCCACAGGGCTAACTGAGGCAGAGGCCGGGGGAGGGGCTGTGAACTGGGAATTGGTAGAAACTCATCCGAGCTTGAATTCACATAGACAGATGGAATGAGGGTCAGGAGTACTCACGCTGAGCCCAAGTCCTCCTCGCTCTGTGGCAGAACTCCTCAGAAGTAGAACAGGAATGGCTTCTGGAAGCCAGGTGTGTTGGCTCATGACCGCAAGCCCATCACCAAGGAAGCTGAGGCAGGAGGATTTCCATGATTTTAAAGATTTTTTAAAGCCTGCTTCTCGGCTCCATAGCAAATACCAGACCAGCCTGGGTTATAGTGTGAGAGTCTGTCCAGAGAGGGCAGGGAGAGGCCCCAGAGAGACGGACCAACACTTTCGAGTGCTTCCTGTTCTTGTGAACGACCTGGGTTCAGTTCCCAACACCCGTATTAAACCGCTCACAACTGCCTGTAACTCCAGTTCCAGAGGCTCTGACACCATCTTCTGGCTTCTGCAGGCACTTGTACACATGTAGTACAAACAAACTCATGAAAGTACACATGCATCCGTGCACGCATGCACGCACGCACACACTTTAAATAGAAAAGGAAAAAAAAAATGCTTCTAGAAGCAGGATCTCCAGGCAGGATGGAGCTTCTCCCAGAATGGACCAGGCCGAGCACCCCCACAGAGGACTTGGCTTTTAACTCATCAACCCTTCCTTCTTCCCCTCTTGAAAATCTGTCTCTAATTGTGGATACTGGCCTGGAAGGTGCTTTTTCTTCTGGCCATAACAAGATGCTGCTTGGACTTTGCTGTGTAGCCATGGCAACCAGAGCGGTACAATACAGTGGTAGCCAGGTCTGTGGGATGATAGTGATACCCCTGACACTCCCTAAGGGGTGGGGGTGGGAGTGGGGTTGGAAGACCTCCCCTGGTAGTTTAGCTAGCACTCTCTCTCCTAGCTGCAAGTGATTTAGGGGGATGTGAGAGATACAGAAGTGGAATGTTGTAGGGCTGGGAGAGGATAATGCAGCTTCCACGAGGTCACTATCCATGATGGGCTGTAACTTTTGTGGTGACAAAGCTGTTTGAGGCCACTTATGTGCCTCTAAGTAACCTGTTACCTGTGTTCTGTAAGAAAGGCCAACAGACAAACAAACAAAAACTCACAAAAATCACACACTGGTCTCACCACTTTGTATTTTGGTGAAATAATATTTTGATCTTCCATTGTTACCCTTCTGGGGTGCTTGGACGTCTTTCCAGGAAAAACTATCAGGATAGAATGTCCTTGGAAGGCAGAGTTGTGTTCCTCCTCAGACCAGTGGGACCTGATCTGGAGTTTTCGTTGTTCTTCTTTCTCTGGGCACAAGGGGGCAGCAGAGCTCCGAGTTTAGCAGGCTGTAGGGGCAATAGGGGCTGGAGAATTCTTCCTCCCTTTGCTAGTCCATTGCCTGCTATGTCCTCCTGGATCCCAACCTATTAGTGGAGTAATCAGGAAGAGGAGCGCTGCAGGCAGCGCAGAGCATCCCGATCTTCACACCTCCAGTATTCATTCCCCTGACTCCACCACAGAAGCTAAGGCCCAGGAAACCTCATCTCCTACTGAAAATGTATCCTGGGTGACACACCAGAGCACAGTCACACCTGCTGACCTTTGCAGGAGAAAACTTTTCAGCCTTCAAACCTCCCAAAGACCTTGGACTTGGGGCAAGAGAGCCAAGCTCAGTGGGTAGGGCGTAGCTTTGTGAGACCTTTGTGAAGTCTCGAAAGATAGGCTCCTCCAAAAGTTCATTTGATGGGAAAACAGCCATTGCAATGCAGTGCCTAATTAAGTACGATGAGAAAGTTGTTCGGGACACTTGGGGAGCCCAATGGTAGAGGAGAAGGTTGTCAGAGAAGGCTTCCTGGAACTAACGCCCCGGCTAGGTTTAAAGGATAAGTCAAGTGGTGATTGTTGGTGGTGGTGGGGTTCAGGCAAGGAGCCAGGCAGTGTGAACAAGAGATTAAAGCCAAGAAACCATGTGGGCATTGAGAATTCCAGCTCAAAGAGGCAAGCCCTTGGTGTTGCAACCAAGAATAGACTCCTGCTCCGTGAGCTGGCTTTGTGCCTCTTCAGCCAGTTGAAAGGGCTTTCCAAACAACTTGGTACTTTTTTTTCCCCATGTGTGCTCTGGAGGGCTGACTGCAGGTGTGGGGCAGCAGGGACTGGAGGTTGGGAAGGGGAGTTGAGGGCCAGGGAATTGATTTTCAAAGCGGTCATCGTGTGTGTGTGTGTGTGTGTGTGTGTGTGTGTGTGTGTGTGTGTGTGGCGTTTCTATTTTCCTGAGCCCAAATAAGTGATGCTTTTACACACTGGGAGCCAACAGTGAAATTGACAAAGGGGGCTGAGCTGCTTAAACATGCCTGCACCTCATTCAAAAGAAACACAGTTTCAGAAGCAAAAACCCCTGCTTAATTAGGGCAGGTCAAAAGTAGGTTCCTGATTAGAGAGAATCATCATTTTGGTGAAGTCAAACTGAGTAGGCAAACAGGTCAAAAGGAATGCTTGCAACAGATAAATCCCAGTGACCTGACACCAGAAGGCCCGGAGAAAGACTGCCGGTCCCAGCAACAACAGGATAAGGAAAGACCAAAAGGAATGTGGGCGGGTATGACTGGGAAATTTACAGAGAAAATTTCGACAGCTAGCAAGAATTTTTTTTGGGGGGTGGGGCAGAGAGTAACTTTCACTAGTTTTCTTCGTTTCTGAGGGAAGGGAGGAGGTACACAGCCAGGCTCTCTCTCTCTTAACCTCTTGTCTTAGGGGAACCAGTGGATCCTACTTCTTGGGCTTGATTCTGCCACCTCCTGATCCAGCCCCATTTTCTCCCCTTTCCTACTGGCCCTAACTCTGGGTCCCTGGCTGATGGAAGCCACATAAGAGAAGACATCTGAGTGCTTAATGACCACAGCTGCCTCCCAAGCCTCTGCCCACTCCCTGGTCTGTGATGGGAACAAAAAACGAGCACTTAGTCGTGATGCCAGTGGTCTGCGGGCCTTGTCATATTGTTTGGCTTAACTCACGGAGATGCGAGGTTAGCTGCGGTCCAATGTCTCAGAGAAAAGAAAAATAAATAAACTATATGACTTTATTGTTATATCAGCAAAAACTAGTAGGTTGTGTTAAGAACAGAGGCTGGGAGGTGCAGTGATGCAGCAGCCGGTGGGAACGGTGACTGGGGTTGCCTTACTGGGGCAATCTAGTGGCCATGTCAGGGACCAGCATTTTCTGTCCTGCCAACCTGGCCTGTATACATTCCCATGCAGAGGAGACATGGAAGTCTGTGGAATCTTTGCTTTGGGGCCTGGGACACAATCTGCGTGTCCGTGACTCGAGGGCTGGATAAATGGGTGGATGGTGCAAATCATGGGAGATGTGCAGTGACAAGAAGCTGTGAACGTTGTGCACAGAGAATCATTCAAAAGCAACAATGTAGGAAGCCTAGAAGATGGCCCAGTGGTATAGGAGCCTGCAGTTAAGCATGGTGACCTGGGTTTGATTGCTGGGACCTACATGGTAGAATGGGAGAAATGATGTCTTCAAGTTGCCCACTGATCTCCACACTAGTAACACACACACACACACACACACACACACACACGCACACACCACAATGGTTAATATAATCATGTTTTAAAAATCTGTCTCCTCTCAAAAAAAGTCTCCTCTCTCTCTCTCTCTCTCTCTCTCTCTCTATATATATATATATATATATATATATATATATATATATATATATGTGTGTGTGTGTGTATATATGTACATACATATATATATATATATATACATACATACATACATACATAACATCTCACAATGACTGTCTATCTGGATCAGAATGGAATTGGGATAGGAAAAAAAAAAAAAAAGAAAAAAGAAAAGTCAAATGGCTGTGTTTCCTTCTACTCTACAGTTTCTTAGTTCATTAGCTCTCTGACAGGAGTTTGTGAGACAGTCACAGGTTTTCTTCATAGAACCTGACTTCCAGCAAGTTGTTGGATTCATCTTTATTTTTTTTTAGGCCTGTGTTCAGCCTTCAGTGCTTTTTCTGATTTAATAGCCATTTTCTTTTAATCATCTGACCACATATATTTTTTTTTTCAGAAACAAAACAATAAAAGAGGAACAGCAAGATAAAATCCAACCTTGTTCCCAACATCTACTCAGATTATAAAACTGTCTGCACTTGGCACAGACAACATGGAGAGAGAGAGAAAACACTGAGCTACCCCTGTGTCTGGGCAGCAGTCCTCAGAAGAGCACAGATGTTCCCGATTGGTATTTTATCACTGCAGTAATTAGCAGGAAGCAAGACAGAGACTATTGAAATGGGAGCTGGGGTTTGGGTGGTAGAATGCTTGTCTGGCATACATAAAGCCCTGGGTTCCATCCCGAGCACAGCATAAGGCCAGGTTCTGTGGCATTTGCCTGTAACCCCAGAACTTAGGAGGCACGGGTATGAAGAGGGGTTCATGATGAGCTTTAGTCTCATAGCAAGTTTGAGGCCAGCTTGGACTACACGAGGCACTGTCTCAGAAAGAAAGGAGAAAGAAAAGAAAGAGAAAGTGTGTGTGTGTGTGTGTGTGTGTGTGTGTGTGTGTGTGTGTGTGTGTGTGTGTAGCGGTGGGGCGCTGATAGAAATCTTTAGAGCAGAGACGGAAGCTGAACAATAGTGTGTGTTGTGTAAGTGTGGGCAACAGTGTCACTCTGGGAGGAAGAGGAGGGAAGAGAGGGGCGGAACAATCTAAATAACTTAGAAGTCCGGGAACTGAGGCAGCTCTGCTGGGCTGCTCTGGACTTTGGTATTTCATCTGTCAAGCACACATAGTTCTCTGGCCACCAGCCACAGCGTGGTAACTGGTACCAGCCTCGGCCAAACACCCTGACCCCAGCTGTCCTCTTTACAGGTCACAAGCCATGTGCATCTGGAAACTGGCCTGGCTTAGCTCAGCTATTTTTCCTAAGAAGCCCTCAGCTGTTCCACTTGCAAGCCAAGCAGATGTCCACCAACACTGTTCCTCCACAGACCCTCCCAGGCATCGTTCTCAATGCTTACTGAAACTCTCACAGTGCAGTCCGTAGCCAGCTTAAAACCTCAAGATATGTGATCACCGGTCAGATACCTAGAGTTTCTGCCTGAATCTCTGTGGCTGTGCATCCTCAACCTGAGCCCTGTGAGCGTGTGCGCTGTCGGAGCCATGAGAAGGCAGTTGGCTCTGGACACACGTTGGCTCCTCAGGTCTGATAGGGCACCTCCTTTGTAGACTGCAAAATATGGTTTCCTATCACCCGGCAAGGAAGGCTACTCTCACCAAATGCATCCATTAAAACTCGCGTCAGGCCTTGTGGGGCCACGTCACATTTGATGACTTATCATTCCTGTAATACTATTCATCATTAACAGCTAAGCGTATGAAAGAAAGGCTCCGAGATTGCCGGCTCTTCTGATTGGCTCCCACATGATTGCCGGCTCTTCTGATTGGCTCCCACATGATTTGCCGGCTCTTCTATTTCAGGAGTTATTTAATCTGGCTCTGGTTTGGAATTCTGACATTGGCCTGTATATAGCATGAATTATAGTATATACAAAATTATAGTTTACCAGAAGAAGTCTTTGCTGACACATCTCTGCAATATAAATGAACCACTGCCTCCACTGAGCAGCCTCACAACTGCTGAGGTGTAGCTGAGGTGTGGATCTTTTTTTTTTTTTTTTTAATAAGTGGGAAACCATGGAAATCAAAAGAGAACTCATTCCCCTGGGACCTGTATCTACTCGGACACCGTCTGGGGCCTCTAGTCTAAAGCAGGCATTGGTTCTCTCTGCCTGAGCTGCATTTTCGGTGCCTTTCCCTTCCATCAGGCCATGTTTTAAAATTTTGGTTTTACTTTTATTTATATGTATATGTGCGTTGGGGGTGGGGTGGGGTGGGGAGTATAGACCAGCAGAAGGTATCAGATTCCCTGGAACTGGAGTTAGAGGTGACTGACTGTGAACTTCTCAAGGTGGATTTGGGGGAATTGAACAAGGGTCCTCTGTTAAATGCAGGCTCTAAACTAGTGAGCCCTCTTTCCAGCCCAAGTGGTCCCATGTTTGTTGAGATGGTTACTCTATGCTGTAAAAAGAAGCATGCTGAATCCTGCAGGGAGGGAGCGTGGGTGGAGACCTATATTATCTGTCCGTACCCTTGAACTGCAAAGCTGGTTGGGATGACTGCATTTGGACAGACTGGGTTTTGCTGGGGGTGACTTGCTTGTTCTTAATGCACAGGAACCATTTGATTAGTTTGAGAGGAAAAGCTACAGGGCAGGCAAGCTGCAAATCTCAGGAGCTGCTGGGCAGAGGGAGATGGAGAAAAGACAAAGTCGTAGTGTTGAGTTACAGTCAGCAATGGAGGTCTGAGAGGAGCTGTTTGGAAAAATTGGGCTGTGGTGAGAGGGTTCTGCAGACAATATCCCAAGTGAGAAAGCCCAAGCAAAGTAGGATCAGCATGCCTATGACTTTGATTGCTATCCAAGGAAGAGACAGAGAAATGCTAACAGTTTCCAGGCACATCTCAGAAAAGCAGGCAGGTTTGGCTGTGCAGGCTTGCAAGCAGCTGCACACAGGAGACATTTTAATTTATAGAATTAAAAAAAAAATTCTATAAAATAGAGAGCATGAGATGAAGAGTTTCACAGCATTTCCACATAAAGATGGCTATGAGCAGGATGCTGGCTCATGCTGCAGGTGGCTCCTCTTTTCCTGCACCCTCTGGTGGGGCACAGTCCCTCCTTCCTGCAGCTGGGTTTCCACTATGGCGGCAGCTGACACAACACTCAGTGCTTCTCCGTAAACAGTACAGTTTACTTTCGTCTGTTTTATGCTCCATAGAAAGGGAGTCTACAAGGTCTTCTTGTGATTGGCGGCTTTCACCCCACATCATTCGGAGACTCGCCAGCTGATGCCTGTAGCGCTCAAGTACTCCAGGGTCATTGTAGCTTTACTCTTAGTTGATCTCCTTTACCATTGCTCGGCAGTTACGTTGTTTCTAGCTGCCCCCCCCCCCCCCCGCTCATCTTCATTTTCCATTTGATTGGATTTGGAACCACTCCTGAGATATACTTCCGGCCGTGTCCTTGAGGCCGTTTCCTGAGAGGTTCGACTAAACAGAGAAGACTCACCTTGGGCGTGCGCAGCGCCATCCCATTGGCTTGTTGGGGAGGGGTGAGTAAAAAAAAGGGGGGGTGGGGAGAGGGAGAAAGTGGGTGAAGACCAGCACTTATCTTTCTGCTTCCTGTCGGGCTACGTTATGAGCAGCCCCATCGCACTCCTACCACCAAGCCTTCCCACGGTGGTGGACTGTATCCCTTCCAACTGTCGGCCAAAGTAGACACCTCCTCCCATAAGTCACTTTTGGCAATTTTTTAGTCACGGGGCTATCCCAAACAATGCTGTAAAGAACGCTGTGGCCATCCATGTACAGGTTTTCTCTAGGTGTGAACACTCTCTGGGTCTGATGTCTATGGTTAATGCTGCCTGTTCTCCGGAAATGCAGGGTAATGTGTTTTGGTAAGGTCCTTGGTTCTGGTCACATTATCACTTGTGCCATTTTGATGCAGGTGTAGTAATGTTTCACTATGGTTTAAATTACATTTTGTTGACTAAATTAGGTGTCATTTTATAGGTTTGTCGGCCATTCCTTTGTTATAAAATGTCTGTTTGAGTCTTCTCTTTTCATCTTTATCTTCTTTTGGGTTTCCAAAAGTGTCTTTTAAATTCTGTATCCCAGCCACGATAGCTCACACCGTTCATCTCAGCACCTGCGCGGTAGAGGCAAGCAGACCTCTGTGAGTCTGAGGCCAGTCTTTGTCTATATAGTTAGACCATGTCTCAAAAACCCAGCGATAAGTAAACACATGACTTCCTGGTCCCTTGTCAGCGCTTTATGTATGGCTTCTCTTATCTGCCAAGTGGTCCTCCTCTCCCTTAACATTCTTAACTGGCACACGCTCAGATTTATAAGCCTCTCACTTATTAATGGCGTTTGTGTCAGTTTTAAGAAGTCCTTCCTGACACCCCAGGCTATGAAGACAGTCTTCTCTATTACCCTCTGAACCTTCAAACTTTCATTCTGTGTATATAGTTGGTTAATACGACCTAACCGAACCTTGCTCACAGTGTGAGGTGGGGCTCTTGTCTTCTCCTCTTCCCTAGGATGCTCAGCTATCCCAGAACTATTTATTGCAAGCCCTTCTCTTTCCCTACTGATCCGAGCCACCACTCTAGCACACATCAAAGGTGCACAGAACGCCTATCCTCAGCCCCTCCACTCCGGTCCATGGATGGGTCTATTTATCAAGTCCGATGCCGATACTGCTCAGCCTCAGTGGTGATAGCCCTCTAATACGTATCTGTATCCGGTACAGAGAGTCCTCCCTTCTTCTTCTTCTTCTTCTTCTTCTTCTTCTTCTTCTTCTTCTTCTTCTTCTTCTTCTTCTTCTTCTTCTTCTTCTTCTTCT
>OU015749.1:104101637-104120501 GCA_907169655.1 Acomys percivali | reverse complement strand
TTCTTTCTTTCTTTCTTTCTTTCTTTCTTTCTTTCTTTCTTTCTTTCTTTCTTTCTTTCTTTTAACCCAGCATTGCACATAAGCTCTTGTAGCCCAGACCTGCACTCATTAGGCAGCCAACTTCTGATCCTCCTGCCTCCACTTCATGAGTGGTGGAATTGCAGACAGGCAGTACTACATCCAATTTATAAGATGCTGGGGGTGGAGCCCAGGGCGTAGTACCTGTTAGGCAAGCACTCTGTCGTCAACTGAGCCAAATCCCCAGGCCCTGTGATCAACAGCTTCGAAACCTGTTTGTTTTAGATCCTATTTCCCCATAAATAGGTAACTACTGTAAGAACAATTAGTCAGCATTTATGCCCCATGACTACTTTCTATGTGAGGGTCAAATCGCTACCATTGTGCAGTGTGGCAGAGCTCAAGGACAGCACTAATAATTTTAAACAAATAATAATAAAAGACTGGGAGAAGGAGATAGGATTATTGTGATTAATTTCATGTCATTATTTACTTTATAAGGAGATTTGACCCAGCTTTGGCTAATAGGGTAACATTCAGACACCAGATTAAGATGGTTTAAGGTCCACAATGTGGACCACACTGACATCCTCAGCCCTGACCAAAGAGATCTGGGGTCCCCATAGCTACAGCAGTGAGTGATGCTGGTCCATGCCTGTTTTTCAGAACCAAAGGACCTGAGAAGGAAGAGAAGTTGAGGCAGGCAATCAAGCAAGTGCTGAAGTGTGATGTGACCCAGAGCCAGCCTCTGGGTGAGGTCTCGCTGCCTCCTGCTGACTGCTTGCTCAGCACACTGTGCCTGGATGCTGCCTGTCCTGACCTCCCCACCTACCGAGCTGCCCTGAAGAACCTGAGCAGCCTGCTCAAGCCAGGGGGCTCCCTGGTGATGGTGGATGCCCTTAAGAGTAGCTACTACATGATTGGAGAGCAGAGGTTTTCTAGCCTTCCCCTGGGATGGGAGGCTGTTCGTGATGCTGTGGAAGAGGCTGGCTACACCATTGAGCATTTTGAGGTGATTTCTCAAAATTACTCTTCTGCCACAGCCAACAATGAAGGACTGTACTCCCTAGTGGCGCGCAAGTCGGACAGATCTGAATGACACCCTGGATCCCAATTAAAAGCTTGCTGGTTCATTTCAGGCTGTGACTCTGACTACAGTGTTCTCTGTGAGGTGTAGAAGCTGACTAGTGGGGTCCCCATGGTTCAGGGGTGGATGGGCAGTCTAGGCTGAGCTCATGAACCATTGCTCTGTGTTCCATACACATATTAATGCTATGGAATCCTCAGGTGAGTAACCTAGAAATCTGGGCTCCCTTCTTTTGTATATTCACAGAAGAAGGCATCACTACCACAGACATATAGATACTACCACACTTGGGAATCACATGTAAGTCAAGCTCACACCACAGAAACATCAGTTTTTCTACTGTTAGCCTCCTAAGGAGCTGCTGCATCCTTCTCTTGTACTCTTCCTGGAGAGACTGGCACACCCCAGCCTTTGATGCTGATAGATCTACTCTGGGCTCATCCAGTCTCTAATGGATACTCACCCCAAACACCTGCACTGGTCTATCTTCAAGGTTCAGGGACGGCTGGTCAGTTATTTCTTTCTATTCATCCCAATGGTCCAATCTTTTTCTTTTCTGAACTTCATCTCATTTTCAAATTCTAACACTCATGGATGTCTCTTCCTAGGATGTTAGCTAACCATTCTGTGCCTCAGTTTCCTCACCTACACAGTGAAATTGAGATGGAACTGCTTGTCAAGGTGATGAAAATGAACTAAAAGCTCGAAAGAATCCAGAAGGATGCTCGTTACACACTAGGCATCTGATGAATGATGATGGTTAGGTCATCATTATTATCACAACCATCATATTCTATCTTTGCTGTCAGTTGCCAAAGCCGCTGATGAGAAATGTTTTTATCTCCAGGTAGGAGAGGAGTCCTTCTTGGGGGTCTCCACTGGTGTGGCTTGCCAAGAGCATCCACGAGAAAATGGTTTCCACACCACAAGCTACCAGGTCCTTTCTGATTCAAGAGCTATCCAGCAAACATGTATTTAGCACCCTCCATGTGTCTTTCCTGTGCCAGGTCCTGGGGATGTAAATGAAGTCCCAATGTCAGCTGGCTCAAGAGCTCTCATCTTTGCAGACACAGTGATATGTCAAGGACTTCGAGATGCTGCCAAAGACAGTCCTCTCTGAAGTCCCCACCCAGAGTCCCCTTGCTCAGCACCTTCTGCTCAGGCTGTCCAGCCTGACAGTTCTGAGCAGGGCCATGTAGAGAAAGCTACTGCCCTGCCTATATGTCAGAGCCATGCTGGCTTCCTGCCCAAGTGGCAGAGAGCTCTTACTGTCTATATCAGGGTTGGCCAGAGCAAATGCTTTCTGGCATCGTGGGTCATACAGTCTTTCTTTATTGATGGATTGATTGAGACAGGGTCTCACTATGTTGTTTTGACTGTCCTGGAACTCACAGAGCTCCACCTGCTTCTGCCTCCCAAGTGCTGGGATGAAATCCTTGCTCAGTCTTGATCACAGCTAGTGAACCCACAGTTGGAGCAGAATTGGCCACAGAGGACATGTAAATGAAAATACAACTTCACTCTCTGAAACAGGTGGATAGGTAGAGTTGGACCAAGGCTTGTGATTTGTAGATTTTGAGCTGATTCTGAAAGTGGAAGCAGCTTTACTTGTGGTTCAGGTTGAACTATCTTGGGGACTCTTGGGATAGCATGAAATACTCAATCCTACTTATAAGGGTTTGAACCCTATACAAGGGTCAGGCCAGGGGACAGGTGGAATATTGTTTCTTATACACTCTGTCCAAACTGTTTCATTATCTTTATTGCTGTTCCTCTAAATCATAACTTCCAAGCTTGAAGGCATTCCATAAATACAAACAGAAAATGGGGAAACAATGCCAGGTGAAGTGTCCACTACATCGATATTTTCACACTGAAAGCTGCCATTCATTGGAGTATCATAAAATCAGTTGAGAGTACCACAATGCACATTTTAAAAATGACAGAATAATCTTGGCAAAAATATCCTGATAATAGAGCACCATGCAACAATATTTTATGAAGTTTTGCTTTACAAATCTGCATTCCCATCTGCTCACATACTGACCTGCACTTAGACACAGCTAAGTTAGCACTGTAGGCGTCCTCCACCCAGAGTTAGCTTTCTGGCTGTGCATCCATCTGAAAGATATTTATTACATTCCTGTTACTGCTGTGTTAGTTTCATTTATGTTGCTGTGATAAAATACCCCGACAAATGGCAACTTATGGGAGAAAGGAGTTTAATTCAAGTTACGACTCCAGGTTACAGCCCATCGCTGTGGGAAAGTCAAGGCATAATCTTCAAACAGCTAATATCACCTCCACAGTCAGGAGCAGAGAGAAACAAATGTACACATGGCCAAGTACTTGCTTGTTGATCTATTGCTTGGTTCAGTTTCTCCACTCTTACATATTTTAGGACTCCCTGCAGACCCTGGCCTGGCTCTTCCCTCATTGGTTGACTTCAGACAATGTCCTCACAGACATGTACCCAGGCCAAGCCGATGTCGATGACCCTTCAGAGAGCCATTCATTCTAGGTGAGTCTAGGTGTCAAGTTGACAATGAAGGCCAAGCATCACAACTTGCTTATTTGTTGGCGGATTATGACACAGCATGATACAGCATTTGCTACTGGCTAGGAGCCAAAAAGTTGGGAGACCAGCTGCCTGTACTCTGGGCTTTGGAGACTGGACTATGAGAACTCACATTTTTTTCTTTCATGCAGAGACAAAATATGCTGCTGCGGTGGCTGCTGCTTCCTAAAGAATGCTTAGTCTCTCAGAGAAACTTATATACAACTATAACACCATGGCTGAGAGAAGGGCTCGAATGGAATGTCGGTAGCATTGCGTGCTTGAAGGGAGGGTTCCAAAAAGCATAGTATGTGTTCTGGGTCCTGCTGGCTGAATAAAGATCTGTTTGGCATCTAGGAAGGAGGAGAAGCCTGGGGGACAGTGTGTATCGAAGCATGAAATGACTCTTGCCAGTGGCAAACACACCCACCCTTTACCACATTGGTTTTTTCAGTGACACACAGTCCTAAGCAAACAGTTGGCTTCTGGTTTTTTGTTTGTTTGTTTGCTTGCTTGTTTGCCTTTTCGGAAATCAAACAGACCAACCAAGTCATGAGCAAACACGGACTTTGGGGGTCACTTTGGTCCCAACTTGTAAATGTCTTTGACCGCTGACCCCGCTCAGCTTCTTCTAGCGAGCTACCTGAGGGAGGTGTTGACCAGTTTCACCCTGAGGAAACTTGTGTGATGTAGGAGGCTGCATGGCTGTGTGTAATGCCCTGGGGAAGACCATGGAAAAAGAAAGCTATTAAAGAGGTGGTTAGCCCATTTAGTGCCGTGCAGCCCAGCCTTGGTAATTTCCTATCATCTGGCTGTCAAGAGTAATCAAAGGAGATGTTTGTGATATGGCTTACCAGGCTCCGCTTTGAAGACTGTGACTGCCTCCCTAATTTTAACTTCTGGCCAACTCAAGGATGCGAGGCAACTAGTAAATCATATGGATGGGGAGAACATTGGGAATTGAGGACAGAAAACATTATCATCCTTAGGGTACCACGCGACTTTCATCAGGCTGGAGGTCCTTCTCGAAAACAGGGGCAACAGGCATCTCTCAGGACTAGATGAGATGCCCAGAAAGCCATTCTATAACCTGCTATGCTATATTCAAAATCTGCAGTATAATTAACTCCCTCCAGAACAGCCATTGAAACACAAGCTGCTGCAGTCATTAGATTTTCTTAATGAACACAGGTATGTGTGGTCTTCAAAACCTGCTTTGTCTTTTTATCCACGTCTGCACCATGGACACTTGGAATCCAATCTTCTTTGGAGATAGGCATTCACTCAGAAGATATTTATCACATTAGATTCTAAGTCTTGCCTCTGGCTTCATGGGCCTTAAGCCCTGGGGAAGGACAGAGGTCATGGAGTCTCACAGCTCCTAGGAAGTTTATGTACTAGTTAGCTTTAATTGTCACCTTGGTACAGGCTAGAGTCATCTGAGAAGCCTATATTGAGGGATTGCTTACACCAGATTGGCCTGTGGGCATGTCTGTGGGGGATTGTCTTTAATGGTAATCGATGTAGGGGAGCTCAGCCCACTGTGTGCAATACCATTCCCTAGGCATCTGAAGGAGAGATAAACATTAAACTTGTTTAGATCACAAGTGGGGAATGAGAAAAGACTTGTGATAGAACAGGTGATGTTTATCCCCTTAGAAGTTGAGCCGCCATGTGTGGGGGATTGATTATTAACCAGCTGAAAAACATCCTTGAACAAATCCTGAGAGGAGGTATAAAATGAGCCAAAACAAGAGGCAGTGCCTTTGGAGACTCTACTTTGAGATGTTTCTAGAAAGAACTGCTGGAGGGAAGGCTTCGGGGCTCCAGCTGAGGTTCTGGATTCTGGTTGCTCCAGCTTCCAGCAGAAGAAACCCTGCTGATTATGCCAGGAGAAACGTTCCTCGAAACTGATATCCTTACAGTTTTATTACTGTATTCTTTAATCTTCTTTTCCTATTGTTTAGGTTAGTCAGGTTATAAGTGAGGTACTGTTGGTTAATAGGTTTGTAATAAACTATACTTGTTTTAAAAAAAAATGAACCTACAGGCATCTATTGTGGTTCTGGATGGTATAAGAAAGATGGATGAGCGAAAGTAGCGAGCAGCCAGTGAGCAGTATTCCCTCATGATTTCTGCTTAGGGTTCCCATCCAGACTTCCATCCCTGATGGACCTGGAAATGTCATCCTCTAAGTTGATTTTTCAGAGTGCCTCCCCAAGCAACAGAACAAAATTATACTATTAAAAAGTGGATCTTTTGGTCCCCAGCAATCACCAGCCTCTTCTGACAGAGTCCATCCAGACAAGACACTACAGGTTCATCTCACAGCTTCTGTAGATAGCCCAGGTCTGTGTAGCTCAACTCTGTCAGAAAAGATGTCAGCTTCTACGCTGTGTTTTTTTTTAACACGATAGCAAAGAGAAATGCTACTGTGAGCAGAACCACTGGCACATCCTGCTTCGTATTTTCCAGTGGGAGTAAGAATCTCAACTTTTTTCGTCCTCCATCTCCCTCACCCTTGCTGTCCAGTTTCAAGCATTGAGTGGAAGAGCATTGCTTGACCTCGATGTGGCCAGCAGAGGGCGCACACGGTTCTTACTAAAGCCTTTCCATGCTTGGGCCCATTCAGGCCAGAAGGAATTTAAATAGAAATTAAACCTTCCGAAACAAGAAACCTATTTCCTTTGGACACCCAACGTATGAGGTTGCTAAGAAAAGGGGAAGAGAGCTCAGCACATTTTTCTCTAACAAAAAATATGTGATTACTTTTACACATTTAAATTTTTTTCCCTTTTGGGTCTATACACAAAATGCAAATTTTAATAACCCATACAGAGGCTCTGGGCCAGTTTAGCATGAGAAATCTTGAATATTAGATTATGCAGTTAACTTATCATCACCTTCTATTTCCTGTTTATTCAACAAAGGGGCAAGAAGTTTTTGTGCTTTTGCAAATCTTTTAATATTAAAAAAAAAAAAATCAAGAAGTCTTTCCGTGGCTTTGGTTGCTGACCAAAAGATGAGGCTCCAGATTACAATTTTAATTTTAATGGTGTCTGGCAAATTAAAGGGAAGACTTGGGTGAACTTCAAACTTTCCACAGATCATTGAGTTAATATTAGCTTTGTTCTGACTTAAGTGTTGAAAACCCAGAAAATAATTTCTCTCTTGCCTAGTTATCATCTTTCCCCTTTCAGGGGGAAAAAAAAAAACCTGTTGGCTACTTAATAAACAGGTAGGTTGTTTTCAGCCAAGTGACTTCATGCCCTCCAGGAGCAGAAATGTAAGCAGCGCAGAAGAACACAGGGAGGAAAACAGGCGGTTCTAGAACAAGCTGTTAGTTGATTGCCCCTTACTGCTCAGTGCTGAGGTTTCTGTCCCCCTTAACTTGTCCCACCCTCTGAGACTTGGTAAGTGTGAGAACGCTCATCTGCTTAATATGACCTTTGCCCTTGCCAAATCAATATATCAACTATGTCCTTCTAATGTAAATGAAGACTCGGAAAATGACAAGCTAACACCTCTTGTTTAATTGCTGAAGAGCTGAGGTTGGGGTCAAGGCAAAGCACTTTACCTTTGAAAACCCTGGTTTTCCACTGCAAAATGAGAGGTTGAGTTATGGACCCACAAGGCCCTGCGCTCTATTAGTGAGTGTGTGTGTGTGTGTGTGTGTGTGTGTGTGTGTGTGTGCGCGCGCGCGCGCGCGCGCGCGCACGCGCGCATGTGTGTTTGTGTGAATTAAAAACCATGCCTGTTGAAATAGAATCCTAACACAAAAGCTACCTGAATTAATCCCATCCTTTAAGATTCAGGTAAAGCAGGTGGGGCTGTAGCTCGGTTGGTAGAATGATTTCCTAGTACACAGAGCCCTGGGTGTCACATGAGATCTAGTATGGTGGTTTGTGCCTGTAATCCCAGCACTAGGGTGGTGGAGATAGGAGGAATCATCTCTTTTTAATCATGACCTGGTCTTCTGCATCTCACAACCTCTGACCAGAGTCCTCCTGATCCTATGGTCTCCTAGATCCTCCTAGCTATAGCATACTTGGGCTGTTGGCTTGACCAAAGCTTCAAGATTTCAAGACAATGGGACTCATTCACCCTGGATAATGGAAGCAATTTAAACTTGGTGTCTACATTAGTCATGGTTCCTTACAGGAACAGAACGGATGGAATGTATATAATTATAAGAGGGGGCTGATTAGATTGCCTTGCATAAGCAGAGATTGGAACATCCTGCGATAGCTGTGTGCAGGCTGCAGAGCCAAGGAAAGCAGGAGTGCTCTGCGAGAAGCTGGGAACATTCGAAAGAGGAACCAATGATGCAGGCCCAGGATGAGAGGGGAAGGCCTCTCTAGCCCAACTCAGGGCTCAAAGGCTGAAGAACCTAGGCGCCTGGTGTCTGGGAACGTCAGCCACAGCAAAACCTGAGCTTGTTTAAGAACGTTCATGAGTGAGACCCCAAAAGAGGAGCAGGGAATGCAGCCCCCATCCCTAAGCAGGAAACTACCAAAAGAAATGTTAGTTTCCTCCAATTGAGTCTCATTGGGTTTACAAACCACACCTAAGGCAATCCTGTGCCCAGCAGTAGGCAGCCAAGAATAAAATGAACCAACAATAAAATGAACTCAATGATAATTTTTTTTTGGAGTATTTTGTGTTTGTTGGATTGATTTTGTCTCATAGTGCTTTGTCTGGACCTTTTATTTTAACCTTATAGATCTTTTGCTTTAAGTTATGGTTTTTGATTTGGTGTTTTTATGAGATTTCTATATAAGTGAATATGTGTATCTCTGCATCTATATGTGTTTCCTGTTCTTTTTCTTTGCCTCTCCCTTTTGTTTGTTTTGTTCCTTTCTTCCCTTCATTCTTTCTTTCCTTTCCTCCTCATCTGTCTCTTCCTCCTCCTTTTCCTTTTTCGATACCTGTTTGTTTTCTAATGAGAGATAGAAAGAAAGAATGTGAATTTGGGTGGGTGGGGGAGGATCTGGAACAAGCTGGGGGAGGTGAAACCATAATTAGAATATTCTGTATGGGAAAAAAAAGAAAAAGGATTGAATTGAGAGCTCAAGCTTGCTCTTTCTGCTTCGTCCCAGCTTGCTGGATGGTGTTACCCACATTCGGTAGGGTCTCCCTACTCAGCTCACACACCTTCCTGGCATTCGTCTCTGCAAAACACTCTCAAAGATACATCTTTCAGAGCTGTCTTACCAAATTTCTTTAATCCAGTGCAGTTGTTACTGGAGCAGTCAGAGTAAGAGCCTGACCCCTGACAGCCCTAAGCCTGGGCCACCTGACCTCAACAGGCCAACTAGGGAGCCCAAGTGATTGGGGGAAATGCAGAGATTTATTCAATATGGCCACGCTGGAAATGGCCCAAGAGGCCAGTGACCTGGCCCTCACTCCTAAGTCAGCCTTTGGAGTTCTGACACAAAGTTTAGGTCTAAATAGCGGGGGCTAAGAAGTCCATCATCCCTGTCTGGACCTCCTACAAGGTGTTCTGACAAGTGCCACAACTGTGTGAAATCTCTTTTCTAGAAACAAATTCCTGATTGTTTGGCATGGAGGTCTCAGCCTTTCCTTCTCCCAGCACAAGATTCCCGGGGGGAAATGTGTTGGTGGATGGTCTGATGTATTTTGATGCTAATTACTGCTTGCTGTCTGTGTGACCCACCTTTTGCTTAATAAAAAGCCATCCCACCTGGGCAGGGCAAAGGAGATAGGTGGGGCTTAGAGAGAGAGGAATCTTGGGAAGAAGAAAGGATGGCCATGAGGAGAAAGGAGAGAGACCTGAAGGGAAGAAAGGAAGGCTGTTATGGGTTAGATGGAGGAGAACTACATGGCCAGGGTTGATGGAGAATCCGACCCAGATGAAGAACATCAACAAGTGTATGGGATTATAGGTGAGAAGTAGTTTGACAGAAGTTACTAAGAGCAGATGACATGGGATTGAGGCAGGGATCCCACGCCTGCCCCACTATGAGAGGTAGTTTAGAGGACTGATATCTGCCCTGCCCCAGGTTAACTAAGGCTATTTTAAAATATAACAAGTGTCTGTGTCTTGATTGATTGCTAGCCAAGTCTCTAGATAATACATGTAATTAAAAAAGAAAAATAGAAATGTCAGTTCCTTGGGGGCGTTGTTGCAATCGTCTGATAGCCAAAAGGAAGGGCACACGTGTCTTTTTAGAATATCTGCATCCCTGCCATGATAGTTCCAAAGTTAATAAAGTGTCTGACTCAGGGTTTTGTTGCCGTGAAGAGACACCATGACCAGAGTAACTCTCATAAAAGAAAACCTTTAAAGGAGGTTGGCTTATGGGATTAGAGGTTTAGTCCATTACTGTCATGGTGGGAAGCATGGTGACACACAGGCAGGTATGGTACTGGAGTGGTAGCTGAGAGTTCTACCATATGGATAGGCAGGCAGCAGGAAGAGAGAGAGACATTGGGCTTGGCTTGAGCTCCTGAAACCTCAAAGCCCCGCCCCCCCCCAGTGACACACTTCCTCTAACAAGACCACATCTACTCCACACCTCACAGTAGTGCAGCTCCCTATCTATAAGCCTATGTGGGGCATTTTCATTTAACCACAACAACCCAAGTCAGACACCACATGACCACCTCTTGTCAATCCATCCTGCAAACACATTGCTTTAAGCCATACTTACTCCATCTCTAAACAGAGTCAGCAAGGCTGTGGTCTCCCTAACACATTGTCCTGGGTACAACCTTCCTCAGAAGAGGATAGATTTTCTGATAATATGTCCCCTATTCCTGACACATTGTCATAGCTTTTTGATCCTAATCCAATGGGGGAATTTCTGCCCTTATCAAGCTATTCTGTATTTCCCTTCTTTCATCCTCAGGCCTCTCCTCTGTAGCTGCTTGTTCAGTCCCAAATACCTCATCAGTTTGCGTCTTCAAACCTTGGCTAGACCCCTGAAGCTTCACTTCCTTTGAGAATTCATGGTATTTTCCCTAAACTTTGGTAACTGTGTTGAAATTTAAGAGGCAGGGGCCAAAGGCAGGAGGGCCTTAAGTTCAACTCTATCTCAGATAGACAGACAGACAGATGAGAGGTAGATAGATGATAGATAGAAAAGTAGATTGATAGATAGACAAACAGAGATAGATAGATAGATAGATAGATAGATAGATAGATAGATAGATGATAGATAGATAGATAGGTAGATGGATGGGTAGATAGAGGTGATAGATGAATTAATCTCTTTTCCCTAACCAAGAAATAGGATCCTGAGCTTCCTAGTTCTAGGAATGGTTCTAAGTGCTGGACAGACAGGGGTACAAGTCAGATGGACCCCTTACCTGACCTTCTGGAGCTCACAGTCAAGATGGATACAGGTGAGTAGCTTTACTATGTCACATGGTGCCACTGGGAAAACAGAATCTAGACTTGGTCTTAGAGGGTGGGCACACAGAAGAAGGGATGTCTCAGATAAAGTAATATTAGCTAAGGGGGGTGGGGTGAGAAATTAGTTCCAGATAGAAGAAAGCACACGTACAAGAACATGCAGAGGAGAGGGAGACAGTGCACAGGCTTGGTAGCTGTAGAAGATACTGTAGTGTGCACCCAGACACCCCACACACTCACACTGAACTTACACACCTAGCCCCTAGCTGCTCTTACTGTCCACAGCACACAGCAGCCTCTTCTCAGGAGATGTGCTCTTAGCTGATGGGAGCCATCTAGCGATAAGCCACTGTCCTCAAGGCAGCTCCCATGGTCCTCCAGTTCCTCATCAATTCAGCCATCACTAGAATCTACCTGACATCACAGCCTTGCCAGATATCTCCCATTTCCCTTGCTAGTTACCCTTAAATGTGGTCCCTGGGGTCAGATGTGGCAGCGCACATCTTTACTCCCAACACTTGGGTGGCAGAGGCAGACAGATCTCCTAGAGGTGGATGCCAGCCTAGTTCACACATAGAGATTCTGTCTTAAACAATAACAGCAACAGCAACAACAACAACATGACATCTCAAATCCCTGGGCTGGACTTCTGAGAAACCAGTTTTAAAGGTAGCACCACAGGGAGGCCTCCTGAGGCTGAAGTTGCCATGGGAACATGGTTTGAAGTTTTCATTGACTTAAGTTACTGCTGCTTTCAAAAATGTTTCTCTGACCAGGGCTTAGTTCCCAGCACCAACAGAAGGCAGCTTTTTAAAGATCCTAATCCAATGGAGGAATTTCTGCTCTTATCATGTTATTTTGTCTCTCTGTAATTCTTGTTCCAGGGATCCAATGCCCTCTTCTGGCTTCCACAGGCACCTGCACACATGTGGTGGACATAAATTCACACAGGCACACCCAAACACATAAGTACAAAATTTTAAAAATACCTTGCTTATAAGTTTCCTCTGTGATACAGCCAATTATGTTTCTGATTCCAGGGTCACAGTTAATCTTTGCTTTTATCCGCCCTCCTGATTTTACAAGGCATCATGAGACATCATAGCACCTGGGTGGCGTCCTTCTGAGCCTCAGTCTTTTTAAAAAGCAAGAATAATAATCTGTGCTCTTTCTGCTTTATTACAGCCCATGCAGAAGAAAGCCTAACTCTAGCTGGAGCATCACCTCTTGTTTGAGTATAAGACCTACAAATGCCTACCACACCTCACATTAAGTAAAGAGAGTATGCTTTGCTCACAACTGTCTGAAACTCCAGCTTCAGTGGATCCAACACCTTCACACAGATGTACATGTGGGAAAAATACAAATTCACATACAAATATATAAATCATTAAAAAAAGAGAGTCTGCTTTCAGTCTCTTATGTGATTCATTAGTGAGTAGTGACTATATCCACCTTGAAGATAATGATAAATTCTGTTTCTGAGCCTATATGCCCAGACACTAAATCCAGACATGGACAATCCCTGAAACTTAACCCTAAATATATGTTTTTCCTTCCTTCTTTTACCCCCTATAGATTGAGGTGAATGATGATGACCACCACCCCATGACTCAGGTTGGGAGCTGGACCTGAAAGATGCCTGGAAAGAACTCTAGTAGAAACCACCATGAGGCAAACACATGGAACCCCTCTTCACTATGCAATGAGCTTTTCAGTTTCTTGCTCCTGGGCAGTGAATATAATCCATGAATTAAAGATAATTAGTGCCCTTCTAGAAAACACAACTTTAATTACAGACAGTTAAGTGTGTTTAGGGCATTTGAGAAGAATCAAATGTTTCACAGTTCACAGAGGGTTCATGCTGGCTGCAGGGGAAGCTTGGCACCCTTGATAACTCAATTATCATTAGAGGAATGTGAGACAGAAGGAAACCAGCATCGAGGGGCATTGGAGGATGGAGCGGTCCACCTTAATACAACAGAACACCCCACTGACCCATCGCTTATGGAGGCTGAACATTCAAGCCCTGGGGGTGAACTTGCTCTCTCCCCTCCTTTGGTCTCATAGGCAACTGCTAAATGCCAGGTACTGGGTACTAGAGAAATGAACAGTAAATCCAGCATACATGGCTCATCCTCTCAGAGCACTTGGTTTATTGGCAAATGCTATGGGGTAATGATAGAGACTGAATCCATGTGTTGAAATCTAACCCAAGGTGATATTTCCAAGTAGCTAGTCAGATGTTAGCAGGCCTGAAGGTCACTGAAGATGGGCCCCTCCCTCATAGTCAGCAGTTACATTTCTGGCCTTGAGTTGAGAAATAACTTCTGTACTGTCCAAAAGTTCACAAGCTACTAGGTATCCACATAGTACCAGTCTCTTCTGGTAAAGGACTAAGAAATTCCATCGTCTCCTCTCTTAAGCGTTTGCACTATGGAATACTACTCAGCTATTATAAACAAGGAAATCCTGAAATTTGCAGGCAAATGGATGGAACTAGAAATGATCATCCTGAGTGAGTTAACCCAGACCCAGAAAGATACACATGGTGTATACTCACTTATAATTGGACATTAGCCCAACAGAGATGTCTCCTGAAAGTCTTCACTTAGCAGGAGATTGGGATAGATACTGGGACTTCTTATTGGGACTCCAGGTAAGAGAGGTAAGGGAGAATGGGGAAATAGTAGGATCCACCTACAAAAAGACCATTAAGGCTGAAGGATCTGGACCCAGGGGGTCTGCTCAAACTACTGAACCAACCAAGCACAATGCATGCAGTAAACCTAGAACCCGTATCCAGATCTAGCCAATGGACAACACATTCTCCACAGTTGTGTGGAGAGCAGGGACTGACTCTGACATGAACTCTGGTGCCCCCTATTTGACCACTTCCCCTTGGTGAGGAGGCCTGGTGGCACTCAGAGGAAGAGGAAGCAGGTTACCAGAATGAGACCAGAATGTGACTGTGTAATGGGGGAGGAGGTCCTAGGGGAGGGGAGTAAGATGAAAGAGGGAGGAAGGGGGAATGGAAGATACAAGTGAGGGAATAACAACTGAGATGTAATATGAATAAATTACTTAACAAACAAACCAAAAAAGAGTTAATCCAGATGGACTTGTCAACCAGCTAGACAGCTCTCAACCCCTACAAAACAAAACAAACAAACAAACAAACAAACAAACAAAAAACAGCCACTGCCGCCACTGCCGCCACCACCACCACCACCACCACCACCACCAACAACAACAACAACAACAAAATCCAAAAAGCTATTCTGGGGACTTTGAGAAATAACATAAAACTTAACTAAAAATGTAGATTGGCACAATAGACTCTGGTCACTGTCACCCACTAAAGTGTTTCCCTCTGCAATGGTCCTTCTGGCTTTGCCCATTCTCACCTCTCGAGAAGACCTCACTTGACTCTAATGCAGTCTGTCTTCTATCATATATTCAGCATGTCTCCTCTAAACTCTTTCATAGAGACCCCCAAGGATGTGGTGCGGGGACACGTGTGGACCATCCCAATCCTGCAACAGCTGCTGGAGATGGAGTCTGCTGGCGATAATTTGATCATGAAAATGGGACCCTCATGCATGGGTTGGGCTAGTACCCTTGTGAAAAGACACACAAGAACTCACTCTCGGGCTCTGCTCTCTGCCATGTGAGTACAGCATTATAAGAGGGTCATTTGAAAACCAGAAAGAGGGCCCTCACCAAATGCCTCTGTGAGTGTGTGTGTGTGTGTGTGTGTGTGTGTGTGTGTGTGTGTGAGAGAGAGAGAGAGAGAGAGAGAGAGAGAGAGAGAGAGAGAGAGAGAGACAGAGACAGAGACAGAGACAGAGACAGAGACAGAGACAGAGAGAAAGCACAAGTGCCATGGCACATATGTGGTGGTTGGAGACAAGTTCAGGAGTCAGTTCTCTCCTTCCACTGGGTTTTGAGGCAGGGTCTCTCTTGTTTCTGCTGCTGTATATGGCAGGTCAGCTGGCCAATGGGCTTCCAGCCAATTTTCCTTTCTCTGCCTCCCATCTCATTATAGAAGTGCTGGGGATTACGGATGTGCCCCACAACATCTCACTTTTTTTTTACTCGGGTTCTAGAAACAACTCTTCAGGCTTGCATGGGAAGAGATTCTACTCTTTAAGTCATCTCTCCAGCCCCCACCCCTGCCAAAGACTTTTAAATTTACTTATTTGTAGTTGTCATGATGTTTCATTATGGTACTTTCATATGCATATCATTAGATGGTGTTCATTCTTGCTCCTGCCCACCTCCAATCCTCCCCAGAAGTTTTTTGAGCTAAGATCTTGGGATGAGTAAAACCTAGCAAGGTGTGCAGTTAGAGGGCTGGGGGGGGGGGTGGTACAGGGTGCACAGATGGGGCAGGGAGGTGAACGGTGGCATTTCATTCCTAGATGAAATACACCAAGGGCCTGACAACCAGAGAGCATGGCTCGATTTCAAAAAGGAAGGACGGCATTCTCTAGAGCTGTTCTGCAGGGCTTAACTGAGGAAGGGGCTCTAAAAAGAGATACAAAGGCTGAAGGCTTTTGGACTCTGCATCCATAGCCCTGGTGTGTATGTCTGGGAGTGGGTGTTACGTTCACGTCCATGGGTACATTTGTATATAGATTCATGTGCACATGAATGCGTGTCCATGTCAAAGTTAGCAGTCAGGTGTCATTCCTCAGGTGCTGTCTACCTCGTGTTTGAATCAGGGCCTCTCATTGACCTGGAACTTTGCCAAAATAGCCTAAGCAGCAAGCTCCAGGGTCCCAATTTGTAAAGCAATCAGCTTTACCAACTATATGGTCTCCCCACTCTTCCACATCCCCTCTTAACAGCCCCACCCACCTCGCCCCAAAACTCAGCCCTCATTCAATGTACCTGACAATTAGAAAGCGTCACACAACTATTTGTCAAGTGAAAAGACTAGAGGGATGCCTTTGGGTGTCTACCTCAGTGGCTCCCTGGGCTTGACCTGTTCCTGGCTCCACTGAGAACCTCTGTTCACCACAAGGGTGAATCAGCAAATACCGCATTACTGCTCTCCATAACTTAATACGCAGTGTTGATTCATTAACATTGAGCTCACGATGATATCATTGTAACACACACTTGAAGGAAGCTTATCTAACAAACCTATGTCTCTGACAGGCATACCACAGCCTTCTTGTGCTTAAGAACAGATGGTGGCATATAGGGATAGAACGATGGCTCAGTGGTGAAGACAGTAGCCTTTTTGCAGAGGACCTGAGTTCAGTTCCCAGCACCCACGTTAGGTAGCTCACAACCTCCTGTAAGTCCAGTTCCAGGGGATCCAGTGCCCACTTCTGCCCTCCATGGACACTGCACTTACATTCACAAACACGCAGAGACACATATATCTACACATATTTTTTTTTTAAACAGGAGGAGGAGGAGGAAGAAGGTATCATTTTGGAACTATGGTTGGGGACTTATTTTAAATTGTAATGACTTGGTGTTTGTGGTGTATTAAAGACAGAAAAGGCTGTTTTAGTCATGGCTCCCATGCCAAAGCCTTCATTTTCCTTACAAGTTTGTGGGTGTGTTTTCTTAGGTGTGTTGAATCTTGTGCCCTTGAATATCTACCATCCCGAGGACGGCTCTGAGGAGGAGTTAGCTACGGAAGACTGGGAAGAAATAACGCAAATTCTAACAATGGTCAGCAGGTAGGTATCTTCTGTGGCTTTAAAAAAAAACGCTAATAGATGTTGAGCACATGTGCCTTTAAAAATGTTACTTTAAATAAAATTATTCAAGGGTGGATTACTTCATTAAAAAATTGTAATGGCTTATCACAAAGGACAAAAAAGTGAAAATCATGTCAGTAGATAGACCATGACAGGACATTTGTTTACAGTTTCAGAGCTAGGATTGGAAGTGACAGGCTGCCTTCTTTGATCTCAGCTAAGAATGTGTATTGGGCAACTCAAAGTTTTCAGTGCTCTGCAAGTGTCCATGAGCATGCAGTGATGGTGGCATATTGATGGACGGCTTACGCGTTTTCATGAATAAGTAAATCCACACATACTGAATCCATGAATAATGGCCACCAACTGTATTTCTGCAGTAGCATTTATTACTCTGAATTGAAGTGAATGACTCCTGTATCCTTTTTCCACTAGAATTTATTGGCTACCCAGTGAACTTAAAGAGTTAGCATAGACCGTGGAACAAAGTCAATGACACACTAACACAGGAGATCCAGCGGTGTGCTTTTTCCATGTGCATTTTCCCATGCAATGCCTGCAAGAGCCCTGTAGAGTCATTATTCCTCATGTGCAAGTGGAGAATCGAGGCTAGGCAGTAACGGCAGTACTTGCCTCTAGGAGTGTAACTAGCGTTGAAACAAAGGCTAACTCGGAAGTGGGCCAAATCGCTAACCGTTGAGTTGTTCGCCATAATTTGGTGGGCATGCTCAGTACTGAACCATGGAGAGATGGCTGGGTGCACAGGGCATGAAGAAGCACAGAGAGAAATATCACCTCAGCTTCAGGGACATCCAGAGAGCTCTTGCCCTCTCAAAGCTCTATTTGAGGCCTAGATTGTCTGTCAACAGAGCTGTAGCCAGTTCTCAGGGCCAGCTGCTTACCAATCCCATCTGAGTCCTTCTCATGGCCACAGGAGACAAGGAGGCCAGCTTAAAATGTCTGTGCCTGGAAGGACATAAGGATGTCCCCAGTGAGAGCTGTTTCCATAATTCAGAGCAGGCTGTCAGACTTTTCCAAACACAGAAAGAACAGACTCTCCAGAGAGGGGTTGGCTGCTGCCTATGTGCACATTTTTATACCTCAAGGGTCTGCAGGGCATTTGACTCAGTCACCTCACATAAGATGACTAAAGATTGTGCTCTGCTTTCCCCTAATGGCCTGCCTGCCTGGCCTGGCTATGATGATTTCATCTTTGGAGAGAGCCAAACTTCTCCCTTACCCGCAGAATTTCTAAGGTCACTTAGCTTCTTCAAGACCCACATCTCTACTCACCACCCCCTCCCCCCCACGTTGTACCAGATGCTGAAGCTTTCGCACAGCACCATGGCTACCATGTTCCTGTTAAGCAAAGTCTCGCTTGATCCTGGTTTGTGTTAGGTAGAGCTTGTCTGATTTTTCCCAAGGCCACTTGTGCAGTAAACATGGCTGATCAAAATGATGAAGTGGCTGAAATCTGTCTCCATTAACTCCACGGCCGCCTGAGTTCTACACTCTCCTCTAGATCATTACTGCTGAATTATGGCAGTTCTGTCTCTCTCTCTCCCCTCCCCCTTCTCTCCCCTCCCCTTCTCTCCCCTCCTCCCCTTCTCTCCCCTCCCCTCCCCTCTCCTCCCTTTCCTCCTTCCTCCCTTCTCCTTCCTCAACAGCAACAGGTTCCTTTTATAATTTGGCGTACTGTATCCCGGGATTTCTATGATCAGAAAACAGTGTGCAAATATGTGGCTCAACTAAAACTGGGCCCTGTATAGGCAACTGCACCATTATTCCTTTCAAGGAAACAGACAACTTCTTACTCCAGATGCACTAACAGGTACTGTAGATCTGGGGGCATCCATGTGTCCTGTTGTGCGCATGACTTGATGCCCTAAAACTTGTGTCTGCGAGTCTCCCCCACTCCTCACAGCAGCGAGTACTTCCCACTTCCCCTCTTTGTTTTTCTTTCCTTATCACTTTTTGCCTCGCGCACCTGACCGCCCTTTACTCCTTAGAGCCTGGCTACCCAACTGCTCCTCCCCATTTCTGCCATTGTATTTTTTCTTTCTGACCTGTTCCTCCCCCCCCCCCCCCCCCCCCCCCCCCC
>OU015749.1:104089467-104101537 GCA_907169655.1 Acomys percivali | reverse complement strand
CGCCATCATCCCCTTGACTCCCTCCCCTCCCTCTTCTCTCTTAACTTCCTTCTTTTAGGCATCTTATTACAGCAATGCAAAAAGTAGCTGCTACAGAGGCACTATGTCACAGACATGAGAGTGAGTTGGTATCAGGCTACCCCATTGTCGTTCTGCTTTTCTTAAGCATCTGTCAGGGAGAGGAACACAGCATGTTTTGCACAGTCAAAATCCCTGGCTCTTTAGAGCTGCGTTGATCGAGACAGTCGCATGAATCATAGTTGCATGAATCAAGAGATAATTTTTAAGAAAGCATTATCCTATTCTGAGCAGCGAGCACACTACTGGGGTTCCACGCTGTTGTCCAGATCTTCAGGTTGCAGCTCACGACTACTCTAGTGTTGCTTCTAGCTCTCTGTCTGCGTGTGCCTTTTGCTCTAACATGACTTCAGTGCTTCATTTCAGAGAGCCCTTCATCCAGCCTCTCTCTTCTCTACACTGAGCCAAGCGGTGCCTTCTCTGAACTACAGGAATACAAACAAACTGTCAGTTCTTTACAAGCAACATAATATACTGAATTCTTGAAGCGTTCCTTATCTGTATGAATGAAAAAAATTAATGAATGAAGTTTTTAAAAAAAATTTGATGGTGTATTTCTAAGCTTTGGTCACTTAAAAAATAATAATTTTGGTGAAATTTTCTACTGCCGGTGAGTCAATACACCTAATAGATTTTTTTCTTTTTCTTTTTCAGTCTACAGATTTATGTCTTCTTTGAGTTCTGGGAAATTCTCTTAGTATTTCTTGTTATGCATCCTCCTGCCTAACTATTCCTCTCCCTTTGGAACACCAATTCTACATATGATAGATTAGAGATTCTTGCTTGAGCCTCTCCAACTTTGTTTCAGTCTTCCATACATTTTTCTCATTGGATTCAGGGTGACATCTGTATATGTTCAAGATAAGCTGTGCTGTAAAGCAGATAAGCCCAGAGAGCAAAAACATAGTCTCTTTCTTGTGTCCATCATAGTTTGCTGCAGGTTTCAGAGCTCTGGGCAGAGGACTCCAGACCCATTCCTCTCTCGTTGGTGCTGCTATCAACAGGTGGGGATCTCACGACCTTCAGGGAGGAAGACGGGGAACTTGGGGTGTGTAGTGGCCAGGACTAAAATTCACTTCTACTCACAGCTGAGTCCTATTTCCTCAATCTCAGTACGAAGACATCCAGGAAATAGAATTCTCATGTGTGCTCTGGAGGGGAAATGGAAGAGATGAGTGTATAACCAGATTTTTAAAATCATATTTGCTTTATTCTTTTTTCCAATAAACTTATGCTTTTATATATAATGTAACCTACTAAGTTTTAAATCAAATTTCTATTGTTTGGAATATATAACATTTAATAGCCTCCTATCTATCTAAGAATGATGTTTTCTCATTTGTGCCTGAGGATTCTAAACACATTTGTCCTTAAGTCTGTTAACAAGTTGCCTCATTATTTCTGTTTCCTTAGATGTACTGTGTCCTGTCTGCTGGATATGCCAACCAGCTCTTAATAGTGTAGATATCATCATGTGCCTTATAGTTTTTATTTGAAAACTGGTCACGCATGGGAGTGTTTTTCTTATACTGTTCCCCTCTGCCAGATGCTTTCAGAATCACCTCAGACAGAGCCTCTGAGATGCCAAATCTGAGACGTGCCTTTCTATTAGAGATTCGACACTTTGCTCCACTGTAGAGCACTGTGTCTGAGTGGTATCCTTATGCACAGCAAAGGCGCCGTTCCCATTTTTACATCACAGTCAGTCTTTCCCATTGTCCCAGAAAAATGATCATAAAATTTTGAGATAGCCCCAAGTTCCCTTGTGGAGAGCTTGGGCTTAGCCAATCTTTTTACCCAGGGCTCTGGCTTCTATTACACACTCATTCCCAGGGAGCTTGGCCACTTTTTATCACATAATGACTGATGACTTGGCCTGCACATCTAGTGGGCCCTATTTTTTTTTTCCTTCTTGTACTGCATATCTCAATTCCTGGTACCTTTTAGAAAGCCTGACCTATGTCTTCTCATTGAATTAAGTGTGCTACCATCTTTGTCACCTGATCCACATACCTCATCACAGTTACTCATGTCTTCTCAGCTAGACTGTAAGAACTTTGAAGGTAGATTTTATTCCCTATTTATCTGGCTGCCCCAGTGCCCAGCATAATGGCTTCAAACTAAAGATACTTAATACTGAAGAAATTAAATTTGAGATGTTTTGGGCCTCTCGAGAAATCCAATTTTAACTATAGCCCAGAAATGAGTCCCCAGTGCTACAACATGATGTTTGCAGAAGATAATTTACAGACGTAACCAAAAGGCATGTATCTGGACTCTGTAAATGATGTTCTGATCTGCCTGTTTGTATGCTAACTTGTGCAAGGCCTTTCATTTGCTCTCACTTTGCTCTTTTGAAGATATAATTGCTTCTTGGTTCCATATTTCTATTGCTCATTACACTGTTCCATACCATTTCATTCTGAAAATAAAACAAAATGGGATATTTAAAATTAATGGTGCGAAGCACAGCTTTTTTCTCTTTCTCTGTCTCCTTCTCTCTCCCTCAACCTCTAGGCAGAATTAGCAAATGACTTGAACACAAGCCATTCCTTTTATTGGAAGCGTCTGGGTTTCATTAGGGTAAGGAAAATCACTGATTAAAAGGAGAGGCCTCAGCCAGTCTTCACAGAGTCACTAAGGTGTTTGTCTACCCCTGCTGTCTCCGCCCCAACCTGACACACTCATGATGGCTGCTTCTGTTTTAATGAAAGTTGAAAAGTCAATCCAATTTCTCCAAAACCAGGTAAGCATGAAAGTGGAGTGAAGTTTTTAAAGTGTTGATGGAGTAGTAGATCCATCAACCTACAGAAACTCTCAGCAGAATTTTTCTTCAAAAGCAAAAATAATCATCAGTAGAGTAAAAAGGAGGGAGTGTGCGATGGGCAGACCTGCCGTCAAGAAATGCTCAAAAAGCCAGGTATGGTGGTGCACACCTTTAATCCCAGCACTTAAAAGGTAGAGGCACATGGATCTTTGTGAACTGAAGGCTACCCTCATCTACCTAGAGTGTTCCAAGACATCCAGTGCTACATAGTGAGATACTGTCTCAAAACAAACAAACAAACAAACAAACAAATGCTCAGAGCAATTCCTCAAGGTAAAATGAAAATATTCTTTCATGCTTCACCATCTATCTTCTTCTCTCTCTCCAATCCTCTATTTCTCCTCCTCCTCTTCTTCTTCTTCTTCTTCTTCCCTCTCTCTTCCTCCTCTCCCTCCTCACCCTTCTTCCTCCTCCTCCTGCTTCTCCTCCTTCATCAAGGCTTCTAATATGTTTATGAGGCTGGCCTGGAACTCACTCTGCAAACTAGGCTGACCTCAAACTTGCTGTCACTGTCCTGTCTCATGCTCCTGAGTGCTGGGATTAGAAGTATAAACCACTAAACTTGGCCTAAGGCCTTTCTTTTCTTAACCTTAACTGATGTAATGGATAACTGTATCAAACAACCCTAGAAGTACATTTGATTATGGATACTGATGTTTGTGCATAAATGAAATAATTGATATCAGTGACACAGGCGGGGGAAGAACTATTATTACTTAGTTGTAAGTAATTACTTAGTTGCCCTACCCATAAGGTAAGAGAGAACTATTTGGAAGCAGAATTTGATTTTTGAACATGTACATAGCAAACTCTAAGATGATCACTAAGTATAACTGATATACAAAAAAGAAAAGAAAAATGGAATAATAACAAATAATCAGGCAAGCCCAGGAAAGACAGAACATAGGTGAACAAGGAACAAGAGTAATGAGTAAGAAACACTAACAGAACAAAACAAAAGTTAATACAATGAGGACAATCATTGTGAATGCCAACAGCCTAGATTCAGCAGTAAAAGTATGGTTAAGAGTCTGTAAGCGTGGGTCAAGAAGAGAAAACCAACTATATGCTCGCTATAACAAACCCACTTTAATCATTAAGTCACATATCGATGAAAAGGAAATGGGTGAAAGTAACCAGTGTCAAAGAGGACCATTACAAAGAGAGTGGAAGCAGTCAGTTCTTCAGGGAGATGTACCAGTTCTTAATGCTTGTGCACCTGAAAGCAGAGCACCAAAATATATGTACAAGGTGAAAGGACAGGCTAGAGAGATGGCCAAGCTGTTCAGAGGGCTCACTGCTCTTGCAGAGGAGTTGAGTTCAGTTCTCTTCATCCAGATCCAAAGGCTTACCGGAACCTGCAACTCCAACTTATGGAGATGTGATGTCCTCTGCATGCGTGCATGCACGTACACACGCACGCACGCACGCACGCACGCACGCACGCATGCACGCACACACACATTTTTCAAATAAAAATCTTTCAAGGAAAAGGAAAGATGATTCTAAGATTGTGGTTGTTGGTTTCAACACCCTTCTATTAAACATAGCTGGATCAGGCAGAAGAACCAGTGAGAAGTTAGTTGAACTTAATCAGCTGGATACAATGAGCAGCTAGAGGTCATCTGTTCTAACATTGCAGACTGTTCATTCTTCTCAAATTTACATGAAGTGCTCGCCCAGACAGAGCATATTCTCATCCAGAAAATATGCTTTAGCAAATGTAAAATAATGTGAATCCCACAATCTCAGTTTTTAGAGTGCACTGAACTTAAACTAGCAAAAAGAAAAACAGATGGAAAATCCCCCAAATACTCTGAGGTTAAAAAACACATTTATAAGTAACACAAAGTTCAAAGAATTAACCTCAGAAGAATTTTCAAAAATATTTCGAAATAACTAAAAATAAAAACCACAGCCTACCAACTTGTACAGGATGCATGAAAAACAGAACTAAAAGGGGAAAGTGTATTTAAAAAATAGGACTGGGAGAGTCTAAAATCTAACAATTAAGCTTTTACCTCTGGAAACTAAGAAAAGAACAAATTAAATTCAAAGTAGAACAAAAGTAATAAAAACTAGAGCACCATGCAATGATATTGAAAACAAAAATCTAGGGAGAGCAATCAAACCAAAACCTGATTCTTTGAAAAGACTGCTAAAACTGGCAAATTCCTACCTAGGCTAAAAGAGATGTGTTGTTTTTAAAGAAAATCCCAGCTGTTCTATTTTACTAGTAAAGACTCAGGAGCCAGCTGCTTCTGTGAAAATCCTGCTAGCTCAGAGAGGCAGTGAAAGAACCCAGCTGGCCTTCCTACTTAGCACATGTCCTGATGGAAAAGGTCCAAAAGGCTTACTAGTTCAGCTGACAGGCCAGGAGGGAAGGCCCAAAAACAAAACACCAAAAAATAAAAATAAAAATAAAAATAAAAATAAAAATAAAAATAATAAAACAAGGCCAAAGGCTTGCTAGCTCAAAGCCCAAAAAAGCCAAAGGCCAAGGAGCTGTAGAGCAAAGGAGATAAAAACTAAAAGCCCCTTTTACTTCCACACGCTGTCTCAAAGTCCCTCCTACTCTGCAGTTCCTGTCAGCTGGTTTCTTGCTCTGCCTCTTGATCTAGGGTTAACTTTATTAAATCGTGTGTACAGAAAGCTCTTGGATTAAAGGTGTGTGCTGGGGCTGGCTGACCCACACCTTAATCACCTGTTTATAATAAACAGAAAATTCTTGGGTTAAAGATGTGTGTTAGGGCTGAACCATGCCAAACAAGAGACATGTTCTTACAGTTCAGCATCTCAGGGATCACAATGTGATCAAATATCCTGCAACAGAGGTGTTACAAATTAGTGACATCAGAGATGTCATTACAGAATGCATGGACTTTCAAGGCATAAACATGGAACATCACGAGCCATTCTGCCTACAAGTCTGATGACCAAGAGGAAGCTGATTGACTCATTCCTTGAAAACCACAGTCTGTCATTATTCACCCAAGAAGAAATAGATGCTCTGAAATGGGCTCATATCTACAAAAGGAAATTTAATCAATACTTAGTGACATATCTGTTATGATAGGGTCCACTGGTGAATTCTATCAAATATTTAAGGAGGAATTCTACTAAATGCCTTATAAACTCAGAAGCCATAAGCAGAGAGAAGGCCTCCAACTTGCCCTGTGATCCGTCATCACCTTAGTACCAGGGCCAGACGAAGACTTTCCATAAACAGAAAATTATTAATCACAGTTATTAATGGAAGACATCTGTAAAAATTCCCAACAATTTTTTGAAAAACTGAACCCAACAACATACAAAAAACAATTAGGTATCATGGCCAAGTGAGATTTATCCCAGATATGCAAAACAGGTTCAACATTTGAAAATCAGTCCGTCATTACAACAGGGTAAAGGGGGAAAGAGTGGCATCAGCATATTAATAGGCACATACACATTTGATAATGAGAAATACTTTTAGCAAATTAGGGCTAGAGGGAAAGGTCTTCAACTTGATCCTGTGTATAAAAAACCCAACAGGTAATGCCTTACTGGTGAGAAACTAGCAATGTTCTCCCAGCAGCGTGAACACCACGCAGGCATCCAAATGTGAGGGAAGAAGTCGTGATATGGTCCCTCTGCTCTTCCTAAAAGTAACCTGATGTAGGCCTCAGGGAAAAGGAAAGCCATGATGTTCCTGGAAGCAACACAAGAAGAAGGTTGGGTGCCCTTGAGGTTGGTGTTGACTTGTTGGAATTGACGTGGGAAGCCCATTTGTAAAGAGAGAGCAGGCTAGGCTTCATTACAATTAAAGATTGCTCTTTTCCAGAAACCTTATCAAGAGAGCAATAAGAAAAGCCATAGGCTAGGAGAAAACGTTTGCCAAAGATGATCTGATAAAGGAGTGGTGTTCAAAACACAAGGGCAAACCCTTAGAGATCAACAAGAAAAAACAACCCAAAATAAAAGCGAGTCCAGGGGCTTACACTGCAGATCCTTGAAGCACACTGATGACAGCAAGTGATTAGGAGAGATCCTCCATGTCGTATCACCGAGGAAAGGCAAACTAAGACATCAACAAGAAGAGCCTACATCTAGAACCTAGGACCCTGATAGCATCAAAGATGCATGACAGGAGAGAGCTCTCAGTTGGAGTTGGCGGGGAATTAAAGCCACAGAGTCATTTACAAGATGATCAGCAAACTCCAACTACTCTTAGCAGGTGAGTAGTGCCAGCAATCCCACTCTGGCATTCACCCCGGCCAGGAAAACTGGGGTCCACGTAAAATCCTGCACATGGATGTTTATGGCATATTTTTTCATCATTTTCCAAACTTGAAAGTACTCAGGATATCTCCCAGTTGATGAATAAAGTCATTCTAGTATATCTAGATGGGGGAGGGAGAGGGGAGAAAAAAAATACATACTACTGATTTCAGGGTATAGATCACAGGTAAAGCACTTGCCTAGCGTGCATGTGGTGTCTTTTTAATAACACACACACACACACACACACACACACACACACACACACACACACACCACATACATACAAATAATAGGTTGAAGAGACCTGAAAAGACTATGTCCTATATGATTCCAAATATTTATCTTTCTAGATAAGGTAAAAGTATGAATGAAATCAAAAGGTAAGTGGTTGCCAAGGGCTGGTGGGAAGAATGGATGATTAAACAGAGCATGGGAAGTGTCTGAGGCAGTGAAAATACTCTGCGGACGCCGTGATGATGGGGAGCAGGCATTATCTATTGACTAACCCACAATGTACTCCTCATCAAGAATGAGCCCCACTGATGGTGTGCGCATGCATTTCTCTCAGTTGTGTCAGCAGTATTTTTCTGGGGAAGGATGCCAAGGGAGGAAGGTTGTGCCTGTGTTTGAGCCAGGGAATATGGGAAATCTCTGTACAACTCGCTCACATTTTCTGCAAACGTAAAGCTTCTCTAAAATAAAAACACAGTCTGAAGGAAGGTGGTTCATTTGGGCACAAGCCTGAACATGTAGGTTGGATTTCTGGAAGCACACATAAAGAGTCAGATGCAGAGGTAGGAGGCAGAGACAAAAGAACAATCCAGAAGCTCAGGAGCCAGCTAGCTAGGACTGTGGTACAGCCGCAGAAACAAGATAGACCCTGCCTCAGCAAGGTAAAGGATGAAAAGAGGGAAACCAACTCTTGAAAATTATCCTCTCTCTCTCTCTCTCTCTCTCTCTCTCTCTCTCTCTCTCTCTCTCTCTCTCTCTCACACACACACACACACACACACACACACACACACACACACACACAAACACCAAAGCCTATTTAGAAAAGCAATAGTAATACCATTCAGATTTACTGAATTACTCTATATCAAACCCTTTACCTTTTTTTTTTTTTTAGTCTATGGGAGAAGAAATGGTATGTGTGATCATTTGGTTTGCTTAAGCAGTGATTGACAGAAGAAAAATTTGATTTTTATTCTGGTCATCTCCTTGTCTTTGGGAAATCTAGACAGATAAAAAGGAAAGCAGGGGCAAGGCTGCCTAAGAAATGCGCTTATGTGTTATACAGTTCAAGTCTATTAGAAAGACGAAATCATGGAATTTGGATTAAACACTAAAGGGAATGTTATTTGTTCACGTGAGGAACTTGTCTTCAGTTAGGCTGGAAGCAGCAACTCAGCCAACAAGGTCTGGGTTGCTTTTCCTATTTCCCTCTGCCTTGGATATGTCTTTCCTCAAGTGGCCACAAGATGGCTGCCAGTAGCTTTCCACACAGGGGCATACTGAAGATATGTCAGGTCAGGAAAGAACAGGGATGTTTCTCTTCAGAATCCCTTGAAAACGCGTTTGTTGTCCACATTCGCGGGTCTTTTGCCTTTCTTTCGCCAGCCACAGGGCTGGACCAGTTGTTCATCTCTAGAACAGAGTGTGAAGCCCGCCCCCATCAAGCGATCCACTGTGTGTGGGAGGGAAGGACACACAGTGTAATCAAGGTGCTGAATTGAGGAACTGGGTGCCCAGTGTCCAGACCATCACACTTCCTCTGGAGAGAATCTTTTCTTTTCTCTGACCTTGCAGGAGAAGATTTGGGGGGCAGGGTGGGGCGTGGTAAAGAGGCAGACGCATGAGAAGTCCGATCCTATCTCGTTTTGGAGATAATGCTTATATGTTGGCCTGTCTTTAGGAGCTGGCTGACTCTCTTTGTGTGAAGAAACAGTGAGTAAAAATTCCTATTTCTTTTTCTCCTCCTGTCAAAAGTAAGCTATCTGATTAAGGATGCCTACTTATGATGTGCTTAGACTTTAGTCTCTCCAAATGGCAACTCTAGCAAGAAAGAACGCATGTCTTGGGCTGGCAAGATGACTTCATGGTTAATGATGCGCCTGCTGCCAAGCCTGATATCCTGAGTTCAATTCCTGGGCCCTACATGATGAAGGGAGAAAACCAATGCCCTCATACAGTCCACTGTCCTAGTCTCTCTCTCTCTCTCTCTCTCTCTCTCTCTCTCTCTCTCTCTCTCTCACACACACACACACACACACACACACACACACACACACACACACACCAGGGTAGGGAGAAGAAGACAGGGGGAGAGGGGAAGAATAAAAGTAACAATTCGTGTGTCTTGGCTCTGCCCTCTGCTGTACGGGCTCTTCACTCCCTTTGCTATCATCTGCTTATGCCTTAGCCTGAGAATGACCTTTGTGTCCATTGCTGTACTGTCACTCTGTGGTGCCACCAATGCCGTGATGATCGTTACTCAAATTCAAAGTTCTCTTCTCAAGGGCTTTTAAAAAAAGATTTATTTATTTATTTATTTATTTATTATTTAATATATAATATTTAAATAAATAATATATTTATTATGCAGTCCTCTGCCTGCATGTACACCTGCAGGCCAGAAGAGAGCATCAGATCTCATTATAGATGGTTCTGAGCCACCATGTGGTTGCTGGGAATTGAACTCAGGACCTTCAGAAGAGCAGTGAGCCTATGAACCACCTGAGATGGGCGCTGGGAACTGTGTGTCTTCTGGAAGAGCAGCAAATGCTCTTCAATACTGAGCCATCTTTCTAGCCCCAAAGGCCTAATCTTATTTCTCTTCTTCCATATTTCTATTATTACTTTCACCTCTTAAAGTGTTGAGATACTTTCTGTGTGTAGCTCAGGTTAGCCTCAAACTCATAGTGATCCTCCTGCCTCAGGCCCTGAACAGACATTCACTGTTTTTTTCAAGATAAAATATGTATTGATACAGGGTTTCTAGGTAGCATTGGCTGTCCTGGAACTTACTCTATAGACCAGGCTGTCCTTGAACTCAGAGATCTGCTTGCCTCTGCCTCCTAAGTGCTGGGATTAAAGGTGTGCGCCACCACGCTTGGATTGTACTGGTATGTTTTTTTAAGCATTGGAAACAGTATTCAAAAGACCTGTTTGCTCTTCCTTCCTTTCTTTCTTTCTTTCTTTCTTTCTTTCTTTCTTTCTTTCTTTCTTTATTTCTTTCTTTCTCTTTTTGGTTTTTTGAGACAGGGCTTCTCTGTACAGCCTTGGCTGCCCTGGACGCCCGTTATAGATCCACCTGCCTCTGTCTCCCTGACTGTTTGCTCTTTACACAGTCATAAGACAAAGAACAAGGAGGCCCGAAGATTGAATCTATTTCTTGTATTTTACAGGAGAAACAAAATCAAAACAAAACAAAATAAAAACCCCTAAGACTTGTCACCTATGCCATATGGAAGGCTGAAGTGACCAAGACAATCTCAAGTAACGGTCAATCCCCTGCCTCTGAAGTGGGACCCACAAGGAAGTTTCCTCAAGTGAGGGTCTGTGTTTCAAATCACAGTTTCTAGAACACTACCACACCTCCCACACCTCAAGTTGCTCTTCTGTAATAAGACTTAACATTTGCTGGCTTAACGGATATGTGGGCCATCCACAAACAGGGTTGAGAGCCATGGCTTTGGAGTGCTTGCATCATAGAGTCCCTGCAGGCAAATGTTCAGCATGCATAGTCAACTCTGGCTTCTGAGCCTGGCTGGCCCACTGCTGACTTGGCCAAGACAGAGGTAGGAAGAGCAGCCAATTCTTTGTCTGAACAAATGGCACCTTTAGGCCTGTCCCACCCGCAGCCAAACCAGCAGGGGTGGATGTGCTTGGTCATGTGACTTATATGCATCTGCTCTGATTTCTTGGAGCTGGGGAAGGGTTGAGCTGTGAGTGAGCTGAGGGAAGGATAAAATTGCGTAGGAGAGGTTCAAGAGAGCTGTTGATACTATCGAAGGAAAAAAAAGCCCATACTGACCTAATTATATTAACAATCCTTTTACTCCTCCCAGTGTACATGTCCTATATGTAGTCAGGTATAAAACTGCTTGCCCACTGTAATTACTTTCCTCTATAGCTTCTTTTCAGACCTGGCCTTTATTAAGGCTCTTTAGGTATATTGTGGGGGAGGGAGGTGGAAAGAGATGGGAGACGGTGGCAATAGGCTTCAAGCACGTCTATAAATTAGGTCATTGTTGTATGAATGGCTGGCTGTGATATATTGGTGGGTTTGAAATCAATTTAATGGCAAGCACATTTAACCCGATTGGAAAGGAATGAGATATAGAATAGAAGAGAATAAAATAGATCAGCAAGTATTACTGTTAGTGTGGGTGGGTGTGGGCACCTGCTTACAGTGAGCCAGATGCAAAAATACCTCGTGTTTTTTTTTTTTCCACCTTAACGACTTTGTTGAGGTATGATTGATTTAACTTAAATGTGAAGTCTAGAGCAGTATAAGTCAGAGAAACAGAAAGTGGAATGCTGGTTGCTAGGGGCTGGGAGCAGAGGAAATGGGGAGGGGTTGGTCAAAGGGGATGAAACTTCAGTTAGGCAAGATCACTGCATGCTGGAGACCCCCTGAATAAGACAGGGTTAGATGAGCCATATTGTGTTATGTGTGAAGAGAGGGCTGCGGAGATGGCTCGGTTGGTAAAGCACTTGCCTGCAAGCGCAAGGATCTGAGTTTCAGATCTCCAGCACCCACATAAAAAGCGGGGCACTGCGGTATGCCTCTGTAGATCCTTGGAGCACAGTGTCCATTGGACTGAATCAGGAAAAAGCAAAAACACGATAAAAAAAAAAAAAAAAAAAAAAAAGGTGGAAAATGATTGAGAAAGGTAC
>OU015749.1:104071577-104089067 GCA_907169655.1 Acomys percivali | reverse complement strand
ACTGAATCAGGAAACCGCAAGTACGCTATCAAAAAAAAAAAAAAAAAGGTGGAAAATGATTGAGAAAGGTACTCAGTGTCAGCTTCTGGCCTCTGCAAACCTCAGTTACTCATGAGCGTGAATGAACAGATGCACACACACACACACACACACACACACACACACACACACAATTGTAAAGAGGCTAGATGTTATATTAAGGCTATTTTGCTTGACTAAAGAGAAAATTATCTTGTTAGAAATCAGGGTCGGCATGCATGTTGAGTCCTTAGCAAAGGTCACTTCATTTCAGGTCTCCTGAGCCCAAATCCTCTCTGCCTACAGTGTCCGGGCAGTAGGCATGCTTCTGTTGGTTGCAGGATTTCCACACCGTCTCATTCCTAAGGAATGAAGATTGGCTTGTGTGGTATTATTCGCCTTGCTACTGTACTACTGGGGATTTGGCACTTTCATTTGTAGCTAGCATAAATAACCCTGCTCCAAATATTCTTATAATTAAAGTTCTGTTGTTCTCACGAGTTACTTATATGGGGTACATTTTTCTGGCAGGATCGTTTTTTTGTGGCTCTACTGCAGAAATTAACTAATTTATACTTTACCAGTAACGATCTCCCAAGTCTCCCTGGTGCTGGATTTTATCATTTATCCTTATACTTGTTTATCTGATATGTGTTAAATGGCCCTTTCTAATTGTTTGCATTTAAATTTCTTTAATTAACTTTCGAAGCTTAGCATTTCAAATGTTGGCTTAATGTCGGCATTCCTGGTGTTTGAAGCTGGTTGTGTGTGTCCCAGGCCCTCTGGGAACCTGATTCAAACTAGCTCAATATATTTTAGATGGCAACTTTAAATATGCTGCTGCGTCTATAGCAAATACAGTTTCTTATTCTCTTGCGTCTCTTTTTTCCTCTTGATTTTGTGGAATTTCATTATTCCAAAGTTGTAGGGGTTTTGGGTCGTTTGTTTTTGTTTTGTTTTGTTTTTTGATACAAGGTTTCTCTGTGTAGCCTTGCATGTCCTGGACTCACTCTGTAGACCAGGCTAGCCTTGAACTCAGAAACCTACCTGCCTCTGCCTCCTGAGTCCTGGGATTAAAGGCATGTGCCGCCGCCGCCGCCGCCGCCGCCGCCGCTGCCGCCGCCGCCACCACCACCCTGGCTAGTTTTACGTTTTTATATAATTGAACTTGTCATTATATTTTTTAACTTGAAAGTGTCCCCATTTTTAAAATCATAAGCAAGAATAGGTGTTATAAATAATAGTTTAATGGCACTGTTTCGTGTTTCTTAACATGAATTTTAATTATCTAGTACACAGACACAAGATAATAAACTAAAATAAAACAAAAACTCACCAATCCCTCCTTTCATGGAGTGTGAGCACGTAGTTAAGAAATGAGCTAGGCTTAAGTTTTGGTTTGATTTTGCTTCTGTTATTTTAAGACAAGGTTGCATGCGGCCCACGGCCTCCGGCTTTTGTAGCTGAAACTGGCCCCAAACTCCTGATCCTCCTGCCTTCGCCTGAAGTTCTGTGATTTTAAGCATGGTCAAGCCATGCCTAGCTCATTATAAACCTTTTTCCTGATATCTTGTTAATCCTTGGTTTTCTGGTGAGTGGTCTGAGACCAGTGTCATCTAAGAACTTATTAGAAATATAAAACTTAAGCCATAAGGTGGCTCAGTGGGCAAAGGCACTGCCTGCCAGCACATGATGACAACTTGGGCTTGATCCCAGACACAGAGAGGCAGATGGGGGGGGAGTGGGGGGGTGATGAGGGAGGGGGGGAGGAGAAGGAGAAAGAGAAAGGCAGAGAGAGAGAGAGAGAGAGAGAGAGAGAGAGAGAGAGAGAGAGAGAGAGAGAGAGCGCATCAGGTGCCACTCCACGCCCACTGTATGGGGAACTAAGGGTGGACTATCACCTGGTTTTAACAAGCCCTCCAGGCAGTTCTGACACAGGCTTTTACTTGAATACAAACTCAACAGCCACAGTTGCCTTCACTTCTAACTTTGAATTAATTGGTACTAGAAATCATCTTTCCTTGCTAGGCGATTCCCCTGGGGTCTACAGAATAGTATTTATTCCATTTATCAAAATACCCTGCGACAGTGCCCCTCCACCCCCATCCTTACCAGCACAGCCAATTACGTGCCAGCGTCTTCATTTGCAGCCTCACTCGTTGCTCTCCCCCCACTCAACACCCACTAGGACTTTCTACTTGTTAAGGTTTGCATGAGGAGGTTCTTCTCGTTGTCCCCTCTGGGTTATTAGCTTTGTGATATTATGTGTATTTTTATCTTTGCTTATGGAGAACCTCTCACTGTGCTTGCTCATTATTTTCTGTCCTCTGAGGTCTCTCCCTGGTGGCTTCCTCGCTGATCACTTCCCTTCTCTCAAGGTCAATTTTGAAACATCTTTCAATAATGATGCAGGCTGACAGAAGATAGCAGTCTTAAAATATTAAGTTTAAAACATCATAGGAAAAGTTCAGAAAATGTCGTGGTGAAGAGAAACCCACAGAAATTATCAGTGTTGCTAACTGGGGACACTTTGAGGACTTTCAAAGGTCATGGTGTTGATGAGGTCAAGGAAGCAGCTGGGTTTGGGCCCTAAATGTAGACACCCTAAAGCGGATTCTATCAGTTCATGTGGAGTTAATCAGGTTTCCAAAAAAAAGAAAAAAAGGAAAAAAAAAAAAAAAAAAAAAAAGAAAAGAAAACCCTGGCCAATTAGAGTCAGCTTCAAATATACCAAAAGCATTTGCAACAATCTTCAAGATGCTGTCCCAAAGTTTCTGAAATTTTATTGTTTAAGATAATTGAATCCTTAAATCCTGGCTGTCAAGATGGCTCAGTAGGACACACACTTGTGGCCAAGCTTAGAAACCTAAGTTTGATTCCCGGAATGCACAGGGTGGAAGGAAAGAAATTCTCATAAATTGTCTTCTGATCTCACTCTGTCTCTGTCCATCTGTCTGTCTGTCTGCCTGCCTGCCCTCCCCCACCCCATAAAGGTAAAAAGAAAATACTGAGCCCCTTCACTGGGCATGTACAACTACAAATCGCCACAATTTGGTTGCAAACAAACACACGCAGGGAAACTATGTTCTGCCTCAGGGAACTGCCTCACGCACCTCTGGACTCAACCCTCTGATAAAAATAATGGATTCTGAAGTTACTGATTTTACCCCATTACATTTTTTTAATAAGTTTGTTTATATGTATTTATTTGTTTGTTTGTTTGTTTTGGTTTTCTGAGACAGGGTTTCTCTGTGTAACAGCCTTGGCTGCCCTAGACTGACTTCGTAGACTAGGCTGCCTTGGAACTGGTAGAGATCCGCCCGTCTCTGCTGAGATTAAAGGTGTGTGTCACCACGCCTGCCTACGTTTGTTTATTTTTCATTTATTCACTTTACATCCTGATTGTAGCCCCCTTCCTCCCCTCCGTCTCCCCCCAACACCTCAGAAAGGGGGCGCCCTCCTCCTTATCATCTGGCCCCAGCCTATCAAGTCTCATCAGGACTGCTGCATCCTCTTCCTCTGTGGGCTGAAAAAGTCGCTCCCCCAGGGGAAAGTGATCAACAAGCGGGCAACAGGGTCCATGTCAGAGGCAGCCCCTTACTTCCCATATTGTGGGGCTCCCATGGAGACTGTGCTGCCTATCAAGTACATCTGAGCAGGGGTCTAGACACTCTCCATGCATGGTCCTTGGTTGGTGCATCAGTCTCTGCAAGTGCTCCTGGGCCCAGATTTGGTGGCTCTGTTATTCTCATTGTAGAGATCCTGTCCCCTTCAGGTCCTTCTATCCCCCAACTCTTCCCTAAGTCACCCTGTGCTCTGCCCCAAAGATTGGCTGTGAGTCTGAGCATCTGCTTCAATCTCTGCTGGGTGGAGTCTTTCAGAGGACTTCTATGTTAGGCTCCCATCCTGTTCCCTCTCTTCAAGCACTTCCAGTGTCTATTCTATTTGCCCTTCTGAATGAGAATTAGGCATCCTCCCTAGGGTCTTCCTTGTTATTTATCTTCTTTAGGTCTATGGACTGTAGTATGGTTATCCTGTGTTTATGTGGCTAATATCTGCTTATAAGTGAGTATATACCTTGTGGGTCTTTCTGGGTCTCAGTAACCTCACTCAGGATGATCTTTTCTAGTTCAATCCATTTTCCTGCAAATTTCAACATTTCTTTGTTTTTAATAGCTGAGTAGTATTCCATTGTGTAAATGTACCACAATTTTCAAATCCATTCTTTGGTTGAGGGACATCTAGGTTGTTTCCAGATTATGACTATTACGAATAATGCTGCCATGAACATAGTTGTACAAATGTCCTTGATGGATGGTGGAACATTTTTTTGGATATATGCCCAGTAGTATATCTGGGTCTTTAAAAAATTATTATAATTTACTCAGAATACAGCACAATTGTTATGCCCTTGCTTTATCTTCCTGTTCCCACCCTCCCTCTCTCTTCTGCCCTATACCCCTCCCTAGACCTCTGACTGAAGATGACCTTCTCCCCGACACATCACCACAGCGTGTTGGGTCTCATTCAGATAGCCTGCATCCCCTTCTTCTGGTGGGGAGCCTGGCCTCCCCACCAAGGGGATGAGATCAAATTGGGGGCACCAGAGTTCATGTCAGAGGCAGTTTCCTATCCCCCCACAACCCTGGAGAATGAGCTGTCCTTTGGCTATACCTGAACAGGAGGTATAGATTCACTGCATGCATTGTCCTTGGTTGGTGCAAGAGTTTGTGCAGCACCGCCCCCCTACTAGCCTTGATGATCTCCTTGTGGGGCTCTTGAACCCTCTGGGTCCTCCCCATCCTAACTTCCATACCACTCTCAGCCCAGACTCCGCCCAGAGTCTGGCTGTGAGTCTCAGCATCTGTCCTGGTCTTGAGGTATCACTATTCCCAATTTTCTGAGAAAGTGCCAGATTGATTTCCAAAGTGGTTGTACAAGTTTGCACTCCCACTAGCAATAGAGGGGTGTTCCCCTTTCTCCACATCCTCAACAGCATGTGCTGTCACTTGAGTTTTTTTTTATCTTAGCCATTCGGATAAGTGTAAGATGAAATCTCAGAGTTGTTTTCACTTGCATTTCCCTGATGACTAGGGATGTTGAATGTTTCTTTAAGTGTTTCTTAGCCATTCAGTATTCCTTTGTTGAGAATTTTCTGTTTAGCTCTATAGTCCATTTTTTAATTGGATAATTTGGTTTGGTGGTGTTTAATTTCTCAAGTTCTTTATATATTTTGGATATTAGCCCTTTGTTGGATGTAGGGTTGGTGAAGATCTTTTCCCAGTCTGTGGGCTGTCATTTTGCTCTGTTGACAGTGTCCTTTGCCTTACAGGAGCTTTTCAGTTTCATGAGGTCCCATTTATTAATTGTTGATCTTTGAGCCTGAGCTGTTGGTGTTGGGTTCAGGAAGTTGTCTCCTGTGCCTATGAGTTCAAGGCTCTTCCTTAATTTTTCTTCAAACAGTTTCATGTTGAAGTCTTTAATCCACTTGGACTTGAGTTTTGTGTGGTATGATAAATATGGATCTATTTGCATTTTTTACATGTAGACATCAAATTGGACAGGCAACATTTTGTTGAAGATGCTATCTTTTTTTGATTGTATGGTTTTGGCTTTTTTTTTTTTTTCTTTTCTTTTTTTTTTTTTTTTTTTTTTTTTTTTTTTTTTTTTTTTTTTTTTTTGCCAAAGATCAAATTGTCTGTAGGTTTTATTTCTGGGTTTTCAATTCAATTCGATTCCATTGATTCAATAGTCTGTTTTTATGCCAATACCAAGTAGTTTTTATTATTGTTGCTCTATAGCACAGTTTGAGGTCAGGGATGGGGATACCTCCAGAAGATATTGTACAGCATTGTCTTAGCTATCCAGGTTTTTTTTCCCCACATGAAGTTGAGAATTTTTCTTTCAAGGTCTATAAAGAATTGGGTTGGCATTTTGATGGGATTGCATTGAATCTGTAGATAGCTTTTGGTAAAATGGCCATTTTTACTTTGTTAATCCTACCAACCCATGAGCATGGGAGATCTCTTCATCTTCTGATATCTTCTTCAATTTCTTTCTGCAGAGACCTGAAGGTCTTTTTTTCCATGTAAGTCTTTCACTTGCTTGGTTAGAGTTATACCAAGATACTTTAGATTTTGTGGCTATTGCAAAGGGTGTGGATTCCCTACTTTCTTTCTCAGCCTATTTGTCTTTTGTGTACAGGAGACGGGGGTTGGGGGAGCCAGAGAGCAGATTATAGTATTAAGTGTGTGTGATGCACGTGAGCTCCTAGGTGTCTGGGTCTGTGCATAGGCGCATAAAGGCCTTTGTAACTCTCTAACCCACTGCTTTAAGCCATTTGACATAGCTTGGCTATCCAGGGAGTCTTAGGAGTCACCTTTTTCTGTCTCCCCAAATCCTGGAGTTACAAGCACACACAGCCATGCCTTTTTTAAATGGGTGCTGAGGATTCAAACTCAGGTCCCCATACCTGCAAGGTTCTCACTCTTAATGTCTGTGCCATCTCCCCAGTCCTCTAGTGTAGTCTATTTTTAATTGGCTATTCTGTTACTTATAGGGAAACTAGCCTCATTTAATGTTTTACTTAAATTAAATATGCCTTTCACAGTGGTAAGTGTGGTGGCTCACACCTGTAATTCCTGCACTCAGGAGGCAGAGGCAGGGCAATTGGGGTGATTTCAAAGCCAGCCTGCTCTACATAGCAAGTTCCAATAGAGCCAAAGTTACATAGTAAGACCCTGTGTAAAAACAAAACAAAACAAAACAAAACCCAACAGCTAAATAAAAGGCTTTCATCATTTACAAAAGCAGACTTTATTATTGAGAACAGCTTTTGATTTTTATTTATAGTGCCCTCCCCCAATCCCATTTCATCCTGTTATTAGAGTCTTGTATCAGTGTGGCTCATACTTTACCACTGATAGTCCATCTTAATGCAATCTTGAGATTCCATCTGTACATTCTCCATATTTTGGTAAGTATGTGATGATGTATATCTCTTTTTATAATATAGATTACAATCTCACTGTCATAGAAAATTTCCTATGTAGTTAGGTATGGTGGTCCATGCATTTAATCCCAGCACATGGGAGGCAGAAGTGGCTGAATCTCTGAATTGGAAGCTAGCCTGGTCTGCATAGTGAGTTCTAGGCTAGCCAAGACTACACAGTGAGACCTTATTCCCAAAACAAAACAAAAACGTCTATGCCCCACCCATTCACCCCATCCTCTATTCCTTGAGATCGCTGGGTTTCCCCCCTAAATTGCCTCCATAGTTTAGCCTTTCCAAGAATGCAACATTGTTGGTCTCACACATAAAGAAAGCCCTTTCAGATCAGTTTAGAACTTAGCAAAATGCATTTTAAGTGTCTTCCATGTCTTTCTGTGACTGAATAACTCCATTTCCAAACTGATTTCTTTTTTACCACTGGATAATATTCCACTGTATGGATGTACCAAATTTTGTTTATACATTCATCTATTGACATCTTGGTGCTGTCTGTATTTTAGAAACTAGGAATAAACCTATTAAAATACATGTGCAAGTTTTAATGTGTACATATGTTTTCAGCTCATTTGAGTAAAGAGTAAGAAGTGCAATTGCTGTATCATATGGTACGAATGTGTTTATTTTTTTATTTTAAGAAACTGTCAAATTATCTTCCAAAGTTATACCATTTTGCTCTCCCACCAGCAGTAAAGGAAGAGTTCCCATTGCTCTGTATTCACACTGACATTTGGTGCTGTCAGTGTTTGGGAGCCCAGCCATTTCCAACAGGCACACGTTTGAGCAGGCTATTTGGAACGGCTTCTCACTGTTGCTCTTCTACTCTCTGATGACACAGGATGTGGCCCCATGTTTGAAAATATTTATATCCCATCTGTAGATCTTTTCTTGGTGATTTATCTGTTCAGATCTTTTGCCCACTTTTAAGTTGGGGTGTTTATTTTACTACTGTTGACTTTCGTAAGTTCTGTGTGGTATAATTTAGATGCCAGAGCCTCATCAAGTTTATGTTTTGTAAATATTTCCTCCCAATTTAAGATTTATCTTTCCCTTTTAGCTGTATTTCTGAGGACTTTTTAATTTTAGTGAAGCCAAACTTGCTTTTTAATTTTTTTTCATGAGACGTGCGTTCTGTGTTGCATCTACAAAATCATCAAGCCAGACATGCTAGCTCATGCCTGTAAACCTAGTCCTGAGTGGCTGAGCCAGGTCAGTCACGAGCTCAAGGCCAACCTGGTCTATGTAACAATACCTCATGCCAAGCAAAACAAAACAGATCCAACAAAGCCACTCCTCCCTTGCATGCCTTTAAGTTAGCTGATGTGTTTCTATGGGTCTATTTCTGGGCTTTCTGTTTTGTTACCTTGATTCTTCTGGGCCAGTCTTTCAACAACTCATTGTCTTGATCACTGTGAGTTTGTAGTAAGTCTTGAGGTTGGCTAGTAACCTGCTTCTGTACGCCCCCCAATTCTACTCTGTTTTCTTTTTGCCTTTCTATGTAATCTCTGACAGTGTGGTGTAGAAAGGTCCTTTAACTTACCCAATCACAGATGACCTGGAGGCCTAAGGCCTTTGAAGATTGTTCAGATTCCTATGTAAATCCAGATCCAGTCTTTTCCTTTCTACCACGCCTCCAGACAACAGACCAAGCATACATATGAACTAGCATCAAAATTGGTTTCTTAGTTACTGCAGCCAGCCTGTGCACACAGCAGAACCTGGTGCTTACCATAGATATGGGTCCACTGCACAGCAAAGATCATAGCAAACAGTTCAAAGCAACTGGGAAATTTATCACTTGTGATGTTGGGAGGGCTGGAAATGAGGATGCTGTCAGTGTGTTTCTTAAAAAAAAAAAAAAATTCAAACTATGGCTCATTGGATCTGTCATCAAAATCCTAACAGTTCCCGGGGCTATTAAAATGGCTCAGTGGATAAAGGTGCTTGCAGGAAAAATGTGATGACTTGGGTTCAGTCCTTGGGACCCATATATAGTAAAAGGAGAAAACTGACTTCTGCGAGTTGTCCTCTGACTTCCACAAACATACTGTGGCATGCATGCCCACGCATACATGAAAAGTAAATAAATGTAATAGAAATAAGAAGAGACCAAGTAAATGACACTAAAATACAGCTATCCCTGATCTTAAATCTCTCATTATTTCATGAGTATGTCTGTAAAGCTAGGGGGAGGGGATTGTTCTTGTTTAACGTGTGATATTTAACATGTGATACCTCTACCAACCTGAAGGGATTAACCTTTTCTCCTTAGAGAACAATACAGATTTGGGAAGTTGTTACGTTAATTTCCTCTGAAACGCTGCCTCCTGTGGAAGGATGAGGGAGGTTCTAAAGACACAGGTAAAGAAAATCTACAAATCTCAGGGAGCTCCTGAGACTTAGAAAATTCCCAAGGCCCCTTCCTGAGCTCATACATTTCTGACCAGCCAGGGCTCCCTAAGTGGTGTGGTAAGCTCCAGGGAGTTTGCACGGTTTCCGTAGTTGTCACTCAGGAAGGGATGGGACTTGGTAATCATGCAACTGCCTTTGAGTCTCCTGTGCAGCAATCCCTCAGCCACACTCTGTACGTAAACCTGATAAAACATTGTCTGTCAAGATGGACTTTGATGGGATCATTACTTTGGTCTATCAGCAGTTGATGTCTCCTCAAGGAAAACATCATGCAACAAAACCAAACAATTAAGGAAGAATAAGAATAAGAATAAGAATAAGAATAAGAATAAGAATAAGAATAAGAAGAAGAAGAAGAAGAAGAAGAAGAAGAAGAAGAAGAAGAAGAAGAAGAACAAACCATGCACACTTCACACACAGAGAAAACCAACATTCAGTTTAGCATTTCCTGTGTAGTCCTGGTTTTACACATGTGCCCATTTTAGCATTGCTCTGCTTCCTTACTTAGTTATATTTCCCTGGGCCTATTGTTTAAGAATGTGTGCATGACTGCATTTTCTGTTACATCTTATTATGGACCCTTCCGATGGTATTGCTGATACCTCACAAATACAACTTTCAACAGTTGTGCAATATTTATTTATCATATAACATTCCAACTATTGAATTATTCTGCTAGAATTTTTATTATAATTATATTTCCATATAGTACAATGTGTGGCATGTCGCTAATTTCAAACTTGTCCCTAGTAAAGACACGGATGCTTTGTATTTTAGGAGGTGGCCCTCTTCAGCAATTTTGTTGTCAGTTTTGTCAAAACATGTGTGTTAACACATTAGTGCCATGTTCTTACTGTCTTCACATCCAAACACAATGCAAGACACTTATCTTGTCTTGTTCTCATCAATTTGTTTGTTTTTGCCCTTCTTGTCGCTCTTAGCCAAATATAAATATCTTCTTTCTTTTTCAAGTTAAGACAGAGTTATGGGACAATGGCCTTTAAGAAAAGATTTCTAAATGAAAAGCCAACCAAAGAGCTGTCAAAAAAACAAACAACAAAAACCATACAGACTTGTCATTAATGAAGGCCTGCCATCAGAACTTACCAAAGATTTTACATGCATCTATGAATCAAAATTACTGAAATGCCCTAAAAATCTTCTCTTCCACACACAAGAAGCTGAATTATCCCATTTCAAACTATATAAATCAAAATGTAAGAAAATCAGAACGGAAAAGAAAAATATACAAGTTCCCCCTTCCATCTCCATATAAAGTTGAGTGACTGAATCCTTCATTTTGCTATTTTAGGGATATTTTCTATCCAGTTTATCCAACTTGTTTTGTAGTCATGGACACCTCCCAAGACTACTACATTAACTATATTTTTCTAATAATATTTATGCATATTGTGGTGGTTTGTTTTCTTTTGTTTTGTTTTTTTGAGACAGGGTTTCTCTGTGTAGCTTTGGCTGTGCTGAACTTGCTTTATAGACCAGGCTGCCTTTGCAGAGCCACCTGCCTTTGCCTCCCAGGTGCTGGAATTAGAGATGTGTGCTGCCAGGCCTGGCTATTGTGGAGGCTTGAATAGGAATGTGGTGGGTTTTTTTTTTTTTTTTTTTTTTTAACAAAATCTCAAATTTCAATTTTACCAATAAAGGCTTGGGGCTAGATGCTGGGGTAAAAGCCTGTTATTTCAGAGAGGCAGAGAAAGCACCCAGCTGACCTTCCTCCTCAACTGATGTCCCAAAAGAAGGAATGCTCCTTCCCCACTCCATCTGAAAATACCCTCAAACTAAATATCTCTCTTAGAGACCTCAAAGGTTACTGTGAGGAATGGTCATGGTTTATTGTAGAAAACTTTAAACAATTTTAAATGCCATATCCAGCAGATCTCCAAACGGTTTAAGGACCACAATCCATTAAGTACATCTGAGGCACACAAACTTTGTTCCTAGTTACCTGCTTCAGACTCGAAGCTGAAAATGCACACAGGAAGCTAGATGAAGCCTATTTCTAGAATCAGTTAGTACTCTGTATGACTACTAATATCACGACAGAAAGTTTATATATACACAATAATCTTATAGGTTTTGAGATAATATTTATACCTTTAAAAAAGTTTTAAGGAGTCAAATGAAAACCAAAAAATTATGAAACTAGTGGCAATAGAATGGTCCCGTATTTTTGTTTTGTTTTGTTTTTTGTTTTTGTTTTCCTCTATCCCACACCAGGTATGAGGCAGATAGAGCCGTGCTCCAACTCCAAAGCCAGCTTCACTTTTTAATTGGATTGGGAGCACAGCTGATGTCTGTAGAAGGCAGAAGAGACAAGATGGAGGGGGGCAGTTGGCCAATTGGCCAATTGACTCTTTTTCTTGGGACATTTTCTCTTGATGATCCATCCTTTTTCTTTAGATGTTTCATTTGCTCAGTGGTCTCTGGGTTCCTCACTTGGATGCTTTTATTCTCCTGGAAAGATAAAAACAAAAACCTGCCCCAAACCTAACTCTGGGGAGTTCCTTTTTTGGCAGGCTGTATCTTTCCTAGAGCAAAAATTTTTTTGGCAACAGAAAAAGTATTATCTTTCTATTGAAATAAAAAAAATTCATTTGCAATTTTGAAACTAAGTATACCTTAGTATGTATGGATAAATATATCTATGTTTTCCTTTCTCTTTATATATAAATTCAAGGTTTAAGTGTATTTATTTTTAGATCACAAACGACATTTACTTTGAATTTCAGCCTGCCTTTTTCAAGTGGCTTTTAAATTTAAATCATTGTAATTCTTATGTGTCTTCCTCTGCCTCCCAAGTGCTGGAATTAAAAGTGTGAGCCACTGCCCGCCTATAAATTCCTTATAATAGTTATTATCATAGGTTTGTTTTGGTTTAATTTGGCTCTCTGTTTCCCTTATTTTTTAATGTTAGAGGTAAACTTTCAGGTTTTGTGAATGTGTAATCCATCATTTTTGCTGATTTATTCTGAATTTATTCCCTGGAGAATTTTAATATTCTGGTCTTAATTAAGCATGATGCTAATTTGTCCACTGTTTCATTATTTTCAGACTTTTGTCTGCCTTGCCTGTATGAACTACATGAAATTTTGTGATCTTGCAAAGTCTTTCTAGGTTTTGCCATTTCCATTCATGCCTCCCATGACCAGATATCTTTTCCATTTATCTGCCAGTTTGTGGTTTTCTATTTTGATGACTATATAGCTATATTATTGCACATGCACCATGAATTAGAGAAGATAGAGTTTTTCCTTTGGCTTTCCTGGTTGCTTGTCTTAGAGCCAATAGGGCTGCACTGATTTTGGGGTTCTTTCCTCAGTATTGGCCATTCCATCCCCTGGTCTATAGGCTGCCATTTTCCCATCAGTTTTGGTTCCACCACAACGGAATTCAGGTAGGTTCCAGTTCCACTGTGATGCCTTTCCTTCTATGGCTAAGCCTGAGAAGGGCTCTGCCTTTGAATATATCCAATCCATCATTGTAAGGGACTACCTTGTGACTATACGGTGGTTGGCAATGACTGAATATAAAGCTCTCCATGCCTTGTAAAATGTCCAGATTTGTTTCCTAAAAAGTGAATATTATTCTCTGTATATGGAAAGCATTTGCAATAGACGCCAACAAGCAAACGTTGGCAGACTCTTTTTTTTTTTTTTTTTTGCTTTATGAGGAGTTCCAAGTTGCCAATTTACCAATAAAAATGATATCCATAATTAGGGTATCATCTGGTTCAATATTGGTCATGATTGCACTTATGGAGATGAGCTTACTGGCAGTAACAAACGCTGCTGTTTGCTCCTATCCCCATTGCCTTCCTAGTAGCCCTGTAGAGGATTTTTGTAATAATCTGTAAATATTGTACATGTACAAACATACAAATTAGGAGATGTATCTGAGTTTTGTCCCTGGGTGATGGGATTAAAGGCGTGCATCACCACTACCTTGTTTGCCATACCTGTAGAATTAGAAAACAACTAATTGATAGAGACCTACCTGTCTCTGATGGGCTTAGAGACATGGACAGCTACCAACCTGCTCAAATATTTTATCTTAGCTTCAAATCACTCCAACTCTTAAAGATTTAGGAAAGAAGTCTGAACTATAGTAACCCTTTGAATTTACTTAAAACACGTTAAATCTTTTAACTGTGTTTTTAATACCAAACAACAAAAATATCTTTTTTATTTAAGAAAAAAATTCAAAAGCTGATATCCAAGATGGTGTGGACCACATGGCAATCTACACACCAACATTCTAACATGGAATTAAGACATGTGGGCTAAGAAATCTCACTATTCATTTCACACCAGTAAGGAAAGTGTGCCGTTGGTAAATTATCAGTCAAAAATAGTATTATTTTATTTTTTCATGTCTGATTAAATGAAAGGCATTTGTTAGTCTTTATAAATTAGTTTGAACTGAATGACCAAGCTGTCTGATAAACTATCCCCTCTCCTTATTTAAGAGATCTCTCCTGTTCAATTCTAATCTTTATCAATTTTAATGGTATCTACAACATAGCACATATCCTGGCTTCCATTCTAAGGTCAACACATCTTTAAAATATATAATCTGATCCAGGTGTGGTGGCTCATGCCTTTAATCCCAGCACTTGAGGCAGAGGCAGATGGATCATTGTGAGTTTGAGGCCAGCCTGGTCTACAAAGTGAGTCCAGGTTAGCCAAGGCTATACAGAGAAACTCTGTCTCCAAAAACCAAAAACAACAAACAAAAAACCATCTGATTTAATTTAGCAGTTTTTTTTTTACTACTATCCAATGTCTCTCTACAGTTATTGTTCCTTTCTCATTAGCATTTTAAAAATTTAAAGTTAATAAAGCAGTGTGTGTTCTATCTCTGAGAGTCTTTATTACCCCTTTCTGTTTAGTAAGCATATCTTTTAAAGTGAAATTAGATCTTCTGTAACTTCTTGTCCTATAGGATTGTGTGGTATACCTGTGATATGCTTTATGTTATAATATGAAAAAAAACCCTTCATTTTACTAGATACATATGCTGGACCATTGTCAGTTTTAATTTGTACAGGTGTCCCCATAATAGCCATAACATTTAATAAATGTGTAACTACAGAATCAGCTCTTTGAGAACTTAAAGCAGTTGTCCATTGAAATCCTGAATGTCTATCTACGGTATGGTGCACATACTTTATTTTCCAAACTCTGCAAAATGAAACACATCCATTTGCTAAATTTCATTTCTTTGGGTACCTTTTGGGTTACTTCCTTCAGGTAATGGAGTTTGGTTATACTGAACAAGTAGCACATTTTCTTATAATTTCCTTGGCTTGTTGCCACGTGATAGTAAAATCTTTCTTCAAACTTTTGTTACTAATATGGTGTTTCTTAGGAAAATCTGAGGCTTCTGGCACATTTCCTATTAATAGCTGATCAATTTCATCATTACCTTGCGCTACAGGGCCTGGTAGACCCATAAGCTGTCTGATATATGTTATATACAGTGGATGGTTTCTATTTCTGATTACTTGTTGTAGTTGAATAAATAATGAGGTTAATTATTAATCATCCACAGTAAATCCAGTGGTTTCAATATGTAAAACAACTCTGCATATTGAGTCAGTAAATATATTAGGAAAGCCTAATAATACCATAATGATGGCATACAGCTCTGATATTTTAACTGACTCATAAGGGCTCTGAGCCACTTTGCTTATTTTTACTGACTTATAACCTGCCTTTTCTGGATTATTTGCATCAGTATAGAAGTAGGGGCTCCAGAAATTGGTGTCCCTTTTCTTAAATATGGGAGAATCCAACTTGTTCTTTTAATAAACAGAAGTCTCTTGTTTGGGGGATATTTGTTAATCTCTCCCCTCCCCAAAAGCTACTGCAAGCTCTTTGTCAATGTTCATTTTCTGCCCATAATGCGGCCGTTCAGCATTAGTAATGGGTACCACAATTTCTGCTGAGTCTATTCCTGCTAATTGATGAAGTCTCATTTTTCCTTTAAAAATAAATTCAGAAACCTTTTCTATATAGGTCTCTAATTTTTTTACTCTGTGTGCTAAAAATATCCATTCTAAGATATTATCTTCTTTCTGCAAAAGAAGTTCTGTGGGAGAATGAGTAGAAGGCAAAATAACTAAAATATAATCCATCTTTGGATCCAAGTGATCCACGTGTGCATCTTGTAATTTTTTTCTACCAGAGCCAATTCTCTCTCAGCCTCTACTGATAATTTTCTTGGACTATTTAAGTTTCTACCACCTTGTAAGGTTTGAAATAAATTACTTAGCTCTTCAATAGTTAATCCTATTATGGGCTGTAGCCAGTTAATAACCCCCAATAATTTTTGAAAATTAAGAGTTTGTAATCCATCTCTCCTGATTTGTACTATCTGTGGTCAAATTTTCTGCAAATCTATCTTATATCATAGAAAATTGATAGAACCACCTCTTTGTATTTTCTCAGGAGCAATTTGTAATCCCTATCAAAGCAAAATTCTCTTTATTTCATCAAACATTTATTCTAAGATATCTGCATCTGATTCCACCAGCAAAATATCATCCAGATAATAACTTATAGATTGAAGAAACTTTTTACAAATTATTTCTAACGATTGTTGTACAAAATATTGGCACAAGTTAGGACTGTTTAACATTCCTAGTGGTAAGACTTTCCAATCTTATATCTTTATGGAACAACTATTATTATAAGCAGGTACCCAGAAAGAAATCCTTTCCCTATCATGCCTGCAGAAGGCCCCTTAGGGCATTTCCAGATAATAAAGGGTTACCTTGTCAGCCTTTGCTACACTTTCTGCATACTCTAGAAGACTGGGGCCTTCTTTTTGCATTATCTCCAGAAAAAAAAAAACAAAACATTGTTTCTAGGAATGCCTTGCCTACAATACCCTTTCAAATGACCTTCGTTACCACATCTAAAACATCTGACAGTTTGATTTTTCTTAAAACTTTTAGAAATTACTTCTATCAGAATAGCATCAGAAGTGTGAGAGCCAGTATCAGCTGTATTTCTAATCCATTCATCTATTGGTGCTTATCTTGCCTTTAAAGGCCTAATCATGGTTGTGCATTCTGAATTAGCATTTTCAAAAGCCAAAGATTCAATGAATATTTGTCTGACTTCTGAATCTGATACTATTCTATTTACAGCTGAAGTCAGCCTTTGCAAAACATCAGTGGATGCTTCTTTTGGGCCTTGTCTACTTTTAAAAATGACTCAGGCCTCTTTCCTGATTCTTCACCCTTGTCCTATGCATTTAAAGTTGCTAAACAATACAGTGCCAAGATGTGATCATCAAATTCAAGATGCCTTTGTAGCTCGGAATACTGACCTTCACCTAGCAACTGATCTTGGGAAATATTAACACTTCTAGCTCTATTTTGTTGTTCTGTGGCCCTGGCCTTCTCTTTCTACCATGTTCACTGTTGTAACTGTGGACCAGTTTCCAATATTGTGCACGCCTTTAATCCCAGCACTTGGGGGGCAGAGGCAGGTGGATCTCTGTGAATTCAAGGCCAGCCTGGTCTACAAAGCAAGTCTAGGAGAGCCAGGGCCATCATACGGAGAAACGCTGTCTTGAAAGAAAAAAAGAAAGAAAGAAGTCAAACAAACAAACAAAACCTCAAAGAACCCTTGAAATAAATGTCCCTCTCCTCTACCTCCTGTCTCCTCTATCCATCCTACTTAGCAATAAAAAGAACAGATTGATAATATCTGTACCATTATGCTGTGGCAAACATGTTCATATACATGCACAACATAAATAAATATTCTAAAACTCAATAATAAGGCAGCTTCTGGTGGGAAGATATACGAGTAGAAACCTCCAGGTCTCATTCCTTAGGAGTCACCCATCTTCCATCTTGTTTATTAATGCAGAGTTTCTCATTGGTTTTGAGTTCATAGATTAGGCCAGACATCCCAAGGAACCCATCTGACTCCACCTTGACAGAGCTGGAGTTACAAGTGTGCTTCACTGCATACACACACACACACACACACACACACACACACACACACACACACACA
>OU015749.1:104056781-104071567 GCA_907169655.1 Acomys percivali | reverse complement strand
ACACACACACACACACACACACACACACACACACACACACACACACACACCGCTAAATAAATGAATAAGTGCAATTAAAAGTTTCTGGTTTTGTTTTTTTAAATAAGATGAGTCTCCAAATGGTCTGTCCCAGAATGTCAGAATGCCTTGACTGGACATGCCACTTGCTCCGTGTTGGACTAACAGACACCCCACCCCCACCCCCCCACCCCTGCCTCTAAGACTGTGGGTGTGAGAGTTGTCAGCTTCCCCAGCTGGGCAGTGGAATCAGAGAGACAGAACATGAATGTTCTTACTCTTAATCTGGAATGAAAAGGTTTATCCATGAAGACGCACTGTTATTGAGGACTTTTGTTTGAAGGGAAGGAAAGAAACTTAATTAAAAAAAAAAAGAAAAAGAAAAAGAAAAAGCAAAAAAGAAACAAAAAAGAAACTCAATACAAACTAGCTTAATTCCCAAATGAAATATATTGGCAGACTGCTAAGCTAGTTCACCGTCAAAGGAGGAAAGTGCTGGAATCAAGAATGGAAAGGGAAGCCTAGGCACCAGAATGCTGAGCACACAAGCCGACAACATGTGGTCTTTCTTCTCATCCTTTTCCCCTTTCTCTAGATAGCTTCTAAGAAATTTGATATTAATGGTGGCATCATTGGAATGTGATGTGCCTTCAAAATAAATTAAAGAAGAGTCATGGTTATTTGAGCTCATTAAAATCACACCACACTTGTAGAAAGATGCTTTCTTTCTTTCTTTCTTCTTTCTTTCTTTCTTTCTTTCTTTCTTTCTTTCTTTCTTTCTTTCTTTTTCGTTCTTTCTTTTTTTGTTCTAGTATTTTACTTGTTAAAGTCTCCCTCCCTCCCCCCGCCTCGTGTGTGTGTGCGCATGCACGCGCAAGTGTATATGTGTGTTTGTGAGGGACAGTGTCACTCCTCAGGAGCTGTTCAGATTCTTTACTAAGACAGGGCCTCATTTTGTGCTCACTGAATAGGCTGGATGGCCAGGGAGCCCAAGAAATTTACCCATCTCTGCTTCCCCATTGCTGGGATTATAAGTGTTGCCCCCCCCAATGCCACCCTGCTTTCTTGTGTGGGTGCTGAGACCCAAACTCAGGCATTTTCAATAGGTATTGTGAGATAGATGTGTAATGCTCCTATGTTGAGCTGAACTGGCCTGTAATAACCATCACCCCACAGATCCAGTTATGCAGAGATGAAGAGACACAGCTGTACTCCTGGGGCTGTTTCTATAGCACCTTCTCTGGGGATAGAGGGATTCCTCATAGCTCCGCCACATCAGGGCAGTGTAGGTCTCGTGAGACAGCCAGTACACAACCTACAGAGAGCAAGACTGCTTCACAGATCCTGCTCTAGGAGCATGCTTAGAGGCTCCACAGGCCAAAGATCACAGTTAAGGCACTATGTATCAATCAGTGATCAGTTTTTCAAAACAACCATTAATGACTTGTATGGTGGGTTTAAATGTGGAGGGCTGGGGGCAGAGATATAGTTCATTTGGTAGGGTGCTTTCCTGGCACGCCTGAAGCCTCGGCTTTGATCCATAAGCACCCTATAATGCAAGCATGGTAACATATGCTAGCAATCCCTACGCTCCGATCAGGAAGTTCAAAGTCATTCTCAGTTCAAGGCCAGCTTAGGATATGTGAGACCTTGTCACCAAAATATATACAAACATATACATGGAAGGCTGACAATAACCGGGCAAAGTGAAGTTAAGTGCTTCAGACTGTCCAGCATAAGAAACACAAACAGAAGCTGTGTACTTTAGGTGCTGCTAGGCAGCCACAACCATCATTTTCTAACTCAAAGCTGTCGGTCTCATTTTTTTTTTTTTTTTTACCACAGATGCACAACTTACTGGACTTGGCATGTCAATGCATCTTCAGAGGTTTCCTCAAGAAGAAAACAAAAGGGAGTTGTTTTCCCAGGCAGTACAGGTGCCATTCAGCACCCAAGCATGCAGAAATGTGATGGAAAGCGCATCCGCAGAAAAGTGTGTTGTTGGCGTATTAGCCAGGCTGACCTATTCTCTCAAGCTATTCAGAGAAATAGCAGTCATTTGCAGTGGTTTTAGTCAACTGCTCCCTCTATCATTTTGTGTAATTAGGGCCAGCCATTTTCTTGAAGGTAGCCAAACATGGAGAGACACAGCCCCCACCCCCAAAGCTCCATTTCTGCAGCCATCAGGAAGTTAATGGTCTCCAGACAGAACAAGTCACTGAGGCAGCGGCGACATCAGCACGGGACATGAGTGTAGCCAGGTGGAGAGACAGGGGAGGCTGATGTATGCAGTCCTCTCTGTGGATAGAGGAGAGATGAGTGACAGAGCTGTTTTCTAAATGTCCTACCTGTCTGTCACCTGGTGCCAAAATGCCCCCTTTGGATATCCGGCCTCTTATTTTTATCTCTGGAGATCAGAGCCCCCTCAGGATTCAAAAGCTTATGTATTTTAACATGTCAGAAGAGAAAGTGATAAAACGAAATTTTCCTGCCACACAGGGTGAAGGGAATTTAAATATGTAATTGCTTTCGGCAGTGCCTTTGTTCCAACACTACCCTTTCATCTACTGCTCTTAGAAATGACTTTATTACCTTCCCTCCTGCCTCCACCACAGGCAATTTTCAAAGCCTCCGCCACACAGGGCTCTGCTGCTTCGTTAGGGCTTTGTGTCCCAGCATCACTGATGGTATCAGCGAGAGCTGGGAGAGATAAAGTTTGTTCAGATATTAGCCATCATAGGGAACAAACAGCTAACGGCTTCTGTCAGGAGCAAACCCTGCTCTGAGCTGATGCTGAGAGCCTGTCCTATGCTGCCCTAGCACACCTTCCTCAATGGCAAGCAATCTCAATTGGACTCACACACAGGATCCTTGCCAGTGCCTGTCCCTCAGGCTTTATGCTGTGTGGATTTTGGTTGGATGGTTTTGTTTTGCTATTTTGGATAGTCATTAAGACATAAAGTGATCTTTTTTGTTGGTTTGTTTTTTTGTGGGTTTGCTTATTTGTTTTGAGACAAGGCTACTCTATGAAGCCCAGGCAGGCCTGAAACTTGCTATATAGACCAGGATGGCCTCAACCTCAGTGATCCACCTTCCTCAAGGCAGGAGTGATTTCCTCCCTGACATCTTGAGACTAGTCCTGGCTCTCAATTCAATTTGTATACAGTTCAGTATTTTTAAAAAAGAAGAAGAGGAGGAGGAGAAGGAGAGAGAATAAGAAGTAGAAAAAAGACATACATTAAAAAATTAATTCTCTTGTCACCAGGCGCGGTGGCACACACATGTAGTCCCAGTACTCTGGGGGGCAGAGGCAGGCAGATCTCTGTGAGTTGGAGGCCAGCCTGGTCTACAAAGTGAGTCCAGGACAGCCAAGTCGACACAGAGAAACCCTGAATAATAATGCTCTTGTCATCTACTGGTTATCTAATAATGATGGATTTTGACAATAAAAAAAAAAAAAATCAAGCTCTTACCTGGCATGAGGTTTCTCAGAGGAATTATCCATGGTTTTGTTTCTCTGGACACTGAAAGACTGGCTCCTACAGAGCTGTAGATTGCCAACACAGGGGTCCTCGGGTCAAATCATCAGGCTTATTGTGTCTAAAGAGCACAGTGTCCCCCAACCCTCAAACCACTCAACTGCCAATTCTCTTCACTTTCGACTCACACTTAGGTTATGCCAGATTGATTTCTTAGGGCAAGGCTATTGGTAAAGCGCAATGATTCTAAGCTATAAGATTAGCCAGGTGTGCTAGTACACTTTGTCTTCAATCCCAGCAGAGGCAGGTGGATCCCTTTGAGTTTGAGGCCAGCCTGGTGGAATAGTGGGTTCCAGGCCAGTCAAAGCTACATAGTGAGACCTGTCTCATTAAAAAAAAAAAAAAAATTAAAATAAAAAGCTCAAAATCATTCCCTATCTTTCGAGCTTCTCTTCCCACCCCCTCCCTCCTCCCATCTCTCTTTGGTTTTTTTTTTGTTTTGTTTTTGTTTTTTTTTGTTTTTTTTTTTGTTTTTTAAAAGACTTTATAAGAAAGAGGAAAGAAAGTGAGAGAAAAGGGAGAGAGAAAGGGAGAGAGAGAGAGGGAAGGGGAGGTGGAGGAGGAGCATGAGCAGTGTTGTCTCATCAAAGGCTGACTTTTGTGAGGCGTTAGACTTGCTCTCATACATAACTAAGTTTCCAACAAAGGACAGTGAGATCTGGACTTCAGCAAACTCTTTCTGTCAGGGGAAAACAGGCTGAGCTTTCAACTTCGCAGGCTTTCACACAAGGCTTTCATCACTACAGCTCTGTTCTGTCATCGTAGTAAAAAAAAAAGAAACGTAATTATTAGCCACATGTTAAAGGGCCAGGTGAGGCGAAACACCTTTAGGCTTTAACCTTAGCACTCAGGAGGCAGATATAGGTCGATCTCTGTAGATGATGGTAGAGAAATCAAAGTTCCCAAAAGATGTGGGTAATGATTGTCCCCAAATTAAGATGTTAATACTGAACACATGACATTGTGGGTTACATTTACTCAGTTTCTTCCTTGATGTAGAACCCAGAAAGCAAAACAATATGAACTTAATTACAACTTTTGCTAAACCTGGTCTCCATAGAGAGCTTGAACTGGTCTCCATAGCAAGTTTCAGGCTAGCCAGAGTCACAGAGTGAAACTCAATGTCAAAACAACAACAACACCCAAATATGTTGAAGAATGATGTAGTTTTATCACAATTAATGTTGTTTACAAAAATAAGCAGCAGGCTGGATTTGACCTGAAGGCCCATAGTTTGCCACTGCCAGCTCTAGAAAAGTTGTCTCTTGTTTTACTTTATATTTACTTAAATAATTGTAACAGTGCTAGGGATTGAACACAGAGCCTTACACACACTATGCAAGTGTTCTGCCACTGAGCTACATTACAAGCTTCTAATTTTTTGAAATGAATTTATTCAGATTACAACTCAATGTTATCCCATCATTTGTATCCTCCTGTCCCTCCCTCCCTCCCATCCCCACCCTATTCCCCTCCCCTAGGTCTATGGCTGAGGGGGACCTCCTCCCCCACTTTATGGTCACAGGCTAACAAGTCTCATCTTGGTGAGCTGTCTATTCTTTCTTTGAGTGCCACCAGGGGTCCACACCAAGGGGAGGTCGTTAAATATGGGGCACCAGAGTTCATGTCAGAGTTAGTCCCTGCTCTCCACATAACTGTGGAGAATGTCCTGTCCATTGGCTAGATCAGAGTAGGGGTTCGATGTTTACTGCTTGTATTGTCCTTGGTTAGTACAATAGTTTACTATTGATCGACCCATCACGATGTTCTTCTTGTAGGCTTCTAAGATCCTCTGGGTCTTTCTATTTCCCCATCTCCTATATTTCTCTTACCTAGAGTCCCAGTAGGATGTCCTCACATCTATTCCTATCTCCTGGTAAGTGAAGACTTTCATGGGACATGCCTCTTGGGCTAGTGCCCAATTATAGTTAAGTATATGCCATGTGAGTCTTTCTGCTTCTGGGTTAACTCACTCAGTATGATCGTTTCTAGTTCCATCCATTTGTCCACAAATTTTGGGATTTCCTTGTTTTTTATAGCTGAGTAGTATTCCATACTGTAAATGTACCACAATGTCTTTATCCATTCTTCAACTGAGGGACATTTAGGCTGTTTCCAGGTTCTGGCTATTATGAATAAGGCTGCTATGAACATGGTTGAGCATTTTCTGGGTATATTCCAAGGAGTGGAATAGCTGGGTCTTAGGGAAGCCCTATTCCCAGTTTTCTGAGAAAGCACCAGATAGATTTCCAAAGTGGTTGTATAAGTTTGTGTTCCCACCAGCTATGAAGGAGTGTTCTTCTTTCTCCGCATCCTCGCCAGCATGTGGTGTCACTTGAATTTTTGATCTTAGCCATTCTGGTGGGTGTAAGATGGAATCTCAGAGTTGTTTTGATTTGCATTTCTCTGATGACTAAAGACTTTGAGCATTTCTTTAAGTGTTTCTCAGCCATTCGATATTCCTCTGTTGAGAATTCTCTGTTTAGTTTTAAGCCCCATTTCTCAACTCGGTTATTTGGTTTGGTGGTGTTTAATTTCTTGAGTTCTTTATATATTTTGGATATTAGCCCTTTGTCAGATGTAGGGTTGGTGAAGATCTTTTCCCAGTCTGTAGGCTATCGCTTTGTTCTGTTGACAATGCCTCCTGCCTTACAGAAGCTTCTCAGCCTCATGAGGTCCCATTTATTTTTTTCTTTTTCTTTTCTTTTCTTTTCTTTTCTTTTCTTTTCTTTTCCTTCTTTCTTTCTCTCTCTTTCTTTCTTTCTTTCTTTCTTTCTTTCTTTCTTTCTTTCTTTCTTTCTTTCTTTCTTTCTTTCTTTCTTAAGTTTTTCAAGACAGGGTTTCTCTGTGCAACAGCTCTAGCTGTCCTGGAACTCTCTGTAGACCAGGCTGGCCTTGAACTCACAGAGCTCCACCTGCCCCTTCCTTGCAAGTGCTGGGATTAAAGGCATGTGCCGCCACCACCACCCTGCTAAACTACTCTTTTTAAAAAAGATTTATTTATTTACTATGTATAGTGTCCTGCCTGCATGTACACATGCATGCCAGAAGAGGGCACCAGATCTCATTACAGATGGTTGTGAGCCACCATGTGGTTCCTGGGAATTGAACTCAGGACCTTTGGGACCTTTGGAAGAACAGCCAGTGCTTTTAACCTCTGAGCCATCTCTCCAGCCTGCTTCTAATTGTTTTAATGATGCACGATATCAGTTTAAACCATAAACAGAAAATATATTGATGAGTTGACTGATTGGAGAAAGACACAAGCCTGATGACCTGAGTTCAATCCCCGAGACCTATATGGAGAAAAGGAAGAGCTGACTCTCACAAGCTGTCCTCTAACCTCCATGGTAGTACGTACACACACACACACACACACACACACACACACACACACACACAGGCTCATTCTATCAGTTTGTTCCTCTAGGGAGCCTTGGCTAATATGATGTAATGGAGCCTGGGACTCTTAGATCAAACATCATAAACATCATGGAGTCTGTAGGGGAGAATCTCTCCTTCCTTCTGCCTTCCCTTGCTTGTAGGTTCCCCACAATGATGAACTATAACCTGGAATTTCTAGCAAAGCAAACAAACAAACAAAACTTTTCTTTCTCCCCTAAGAGAGAAGTTTCTTTTTGTCAGGGTGTTTTACCACAGCAATAGAAATAAAACTGGAACAGCAAGTTAACATGGGACAGTGCTCCTCAGGTGTGACCCCTTGGCCAGTGACATCATAGGGGACATATGCTAGAAAGTCACATTCTTGCACCCCACCCCAGGTTACCTATTAGGAAGTATGGATCCGGCCAGGAGCCCAGAGTGTGTGCTACAGCAAGCCCTCTGGTTGGTTTTGATAAGCACATGGCCAAGTGTGAAGGCTGCTGCTTTAGAAAACTTTAAGCACTAACTCACAAGCAGAAATTAAACGTAGAAGGAATGGCACTGGGTGGGATATTTCACAACAAATTTCTGCTTAGTGCTCAAGTCCAAGGGCCTTGAAGATTACTTTCTAGCTAGAGAAGCGATGAGCAGGGTTTTAATTAGCAGTATGATTAAGGGCAGCAGAAGCTTCACGCAGTGCTATCTGACAACCTTTCTAATCAAGCTTATCTATACATGATATTAATCACAGTATACATTGGTCTTCTCTGTTACTACAAGCAAGGTTAATATTTTATTGGGAAAGGTATAATTGGGGCACAAGGTTAACCCTCTTGGTGAGATGGGCAGCATATCGTAGGAGGTGTATTAGATTGTATTAGCTACTTTTCATTGGTGTGATAAAATACCTAAAGAAACAATTTAAAAAAGGAGAGCGTCGTTTTGTCTCACAGTTTAAAGAGGCACAGTTCAATCACGTAGGGAAGGCATGGCGCAGAGCGAACAGCAGCTGGCTGCTTAGTCGCACCTGGAAACAGGAGAAGCAGGAAGCAGGGTAGAGTCATAAAATTTCAAGCCCCCCATCTTCCCCCCTAGTGACCCACATTCTCCACTGAGATTCCACTTCCTAAAATTCTCACAAGTTCCCAAAACAGTGCCCCCTCCCCCCAGGGCCAAGTGCTTAACACGTAAGCCTATGAAGGGTATGGCACATTCAAACCATAGCCAAGATGATACGTCTAGGGACAGGAAGAGCGTGTTAGGGTTTATCATCATGACAGACGTGAAGAAAGGATAATCTTTATTTTACAAACTGACTCTGGTACCCTTGGTATTTCTGTGAGATTAGTACATTTCTCTGGTTATCCTAGAAATAAAGCATCCAAGAGCAGAGAGAGTTGGACAGGAGGCTTCTCATTCATTGCCAGGCTTATTCCATTACAGTATATTGAGATATTATACTAATATGCTCAATATTAGACTACATTATCTAGTTTTGTCTGTGTCATTGTTCCCTAAACAGACAAGTGAAATTCCCGAAAAGGAAATTTGTCCTGAAAACATCATCTTCCTAGAGAAATCAAAAGATCCAGAGAGCAGAAGAACGGATGGCTGTCCTCTGCCTGATTCAGGGAGGATGCTAAAATCTGCCACCTCCCCACATAGCCAGGCAAGTCACCTAAATACTACTTGAACACACTACCATGCCCAGTGTGTGGGGTGCTGTGTTAGAACTCAGGACTTAATGCATGCGAGGCAATCACTCTAACAACTGAGCTACAGTTCCAGTCATTTGAATTTCTTGACAGAAACATTATAAGTTTAAAACTTATTATTTAGGGTTAATAAATGTTATCACCTTTCTTTCTTTTCATTCCTTCCTTTCTGTTTTCTTTTTCTTTTTTTTTTTTCAGACAGGGTCTCACTATGTAGTCCTGGCTGTCCTTACACTCACAGAGATCTACCTGCCTCTGCCCTCTGGTTAAAGGTATGCACTACCACAGCGGGCCTGACATTTTTTTAAGTTATCAAGAAGAGTGTTTGCGGGCTGGGTGGTGGTGGGGCATGCCTTTAATCCCAGTACTTGGGAGGCAGAGGAAGGTGGATCGCTACAAGTTTAAGGCCAGCCTGGGCTACAAAGTGAGTCCATGACAGTCAAGGCTACACAGAGAAACCCTGTCTCAAAAAAGAAAAAACAAAACAAAACAAAGAAGAGTGGGTTATGGACTTAATCCACTGCTGTTTGCTATGGCTACTACACTTTCAGGTCTTAGCTAAAGATATTCTAAAGTCATCACAGTTATATTTACATGCAAAAATATTATGTTTCTCAGTTCTTTTTTATATGTTTTATAATGAAAATAATATGTTCACATTTGTCCTTATATAAAACTTAATATATAAATAAATATGTATTGAGGTATATAGTTGAAAGTGCTTTAAGGCATGTCTGTATTCTCTGAGGGATGTTTTTAAATTTTTTTATTACATTGTGTGTGTGTGTGTGTGTGTGTGTGTGTAGTTTATCAGTAGGCTTAAAAGCTGTGGTTCAGTTAGTTCAAAAATGGCTATATATTAGCAAATAGTTTAAGAACCAAATGCTTGTTCAGTCCATAAACCTGCATGTCTCAGCTGGTCTTCAGTAGCTATTGGAATCCTGAAGAAATAGGCTCCAAAAACCAGTGAAGGAATCAACTTGCCAGTGAGAGCTAGGGCAAGCAGGCAAAGATCAAATGCTTCCTACTCCCTTGTCCTTTATATAGGCTGCCACTAGAAGATATGGCCCAGATTTTCCCACCTAAAAAAAAAAATTTTTTTTTTTTCTCCTTACAAATAATTCAACGAAGAAAATTCTCTCACAGATGTTCCCTGCTGCTTGAGTTTTAGTTAATTCCAGATGTGGTCAAGGTGACAATCAAGAACAGCCCCCACAAAAACTGTGAGACAGTAAACATCTGTGGCCTTAATCTAGTTGGTCTGTGTTATTTGCTACAAGAGTCCCAAGAAACAAAAGCTCTCATGTCCAAAGCTGAGCTGAATGACATCTTCCTCAGGACAACTCCAACTTGTTCCTCTCTTAATTGCCTGTTTCTCACAGCAGCAGCACAGTCTACGCTCTTGTCACACTTCATTGGAGCTGACTTACATTTCAAAAATTTAGGTCATTATTGTTACAGTGGGAAGCATAGCAGCATGCAGGCAGACATAGTACTGGACAGGTGGCTGATAATTCTACATTCAGATGGCAGACAACAAGAAGAGGGAGTGAGTCAATGGGCTTGGCCTGAGCTTCTGAAATCTCAAAGCCCCGCCCCCCAGTGACATACTTCCTCTAATAAGGCCGTGCCTACTTCAGCAAGGGCACACACCCTAATATTTTCAAACAATGCCACTCCCTGTAAGCCTCTGGGTACCATATTTATTTAAACTACCACAGGGTGGGGCTGAAGAGGTAGCTCCATCGTTAAAAGCACGGGTTGCTCTGGAAGAGGACCTGGCTTTGACTCCCTCACCCACATGCTTGCTCATAAACATCTGTAACTGCAATTCCAGGGCATCTGAGGCCCTTTTCTGACTTCCACAGACATCAGGAAGGATTTGGCTCATATAATTATATGGAGGCAAAACACTCATACACCTAGAATAAATATTTTTTTTAAATGTAAAGGAAAAAAATTTAAAGGAAAGAGCCCCTTGAAGGTGCATTATCATATAGGAATTTGCCTACAAAATGCCTGTCTCACTTATTGGCTTACAAATTCTAGTCCTCACTTAAATTTCTCCCTAATATCTTGGGAGTTATAATAATTACTCATTATTTCCTCCTTTTCCTCATCTCTGGCCTCCTCTTCTTGTATTCACAATTAATTTTTGTTTGGTTTTATTCTTCAACACAGGGTTTCCAGCTGGGTGTGGTGGCACACACCTGTAATCCCAGCACTCAGGGAGGCAGAAGCAAGTGGCCTGGTCTAGAGATTGAGTTTCAGGATAGCCAAGGCTACAGTACAGCGAAACACTGTCTCAAAAAACAAAAAACAAGACAAACAAACAAACAAACAAACAAAAACAAACAAACAAAAAAACAAGGTTTCCCCCCATATAGTCCTAGCTGTCCTGGAACTCATTCTGTAGACCAGGCTGGCCTCGAACTCATAGAGATGCATCTGCCTCTGCCTCTCAAGTGCTAGGATTAAAAGTATGTATCACCACTGGCACAAGTGATTGTTTTAATATGTGCCACAAAGACCCATCTATGATATTAAAATATGTCATAATAGCTTTCTTGTCTGAAGAGCTTACTTTGTATCTATAGATGTGTTAATTTCTTTCAAGTGTATCTGATCTTCACAATGATTTTAGGTGGTAACTAATGTTCTCTTCATTTTATGGATTTAAAAAAAAACTGGTACTGGAGCTCAAAAAGCTACGAAATGTCAGAACAGAGATTGGTAGTCTGTTGCATTTCTCCTAGAACACTGTATCACCTCCATAAAATATAAGGAGATGGCTTCCACCCAGTTCTGCAGCCTGTTGTCCTGGACATCTCTCCGTTACAGCTCTCCCTTCCAGATTGAGATGTCTCACCATTTCCTGAACATACAGATTTACTTCTTGCCATTATGAATTCAATAGTACAGTTCTTACAATCTACAGAACCAACTAGAATCTTCCTTATACCCCGTGATGGTTAATTTGCAATGTCAACCTGCCTAGATTTAGAATCACCTAGGAGACACACCTCTGGGTATTTTTGTGATAGGTTTCCCAAAAAGGTTTAAATGAGGAGGAAAGACCACGACGAGTGGCCGTTCGATGGGCTGTAATTCTACACTAAATTAAAAAGGGCGGGGGAAGGGAAAAAGTAAGTCGAACAGAAACATTCACCTCTGTTTCCTACTTCATCACAGTTACAATGTGAGAAGCTGCTTCGTGCTCCCACGGCCGTACCTTCTGCGCCATGACGGGCTGTGAGCCAAAGGGAAGCCAGCCTTCCTTCAGTTGCTTCTCATCAGGTGTTTGGTCACAGCAAGGAGAAAAATATGATACATCTTTAATTCAATTTTTTTGTTTTACCAACATCCCAAGTTGGAATTACTTGCTCCTTTTGGGTTGCCTAGTTAGACCTTAGTCATCCCACCTTGCTTTATAGCAGCCATCTTCATGTTTATTTATACCACCTTCAACCTTCCTAACTCAAGGGTTATGCCATTTAGTTTCCTTCGCTCTTTCATAACAATACCTTATAGAAAGAATATCTTGTGTATTGTATGGATGTAAAACATGTCAAACAAAACAAACAAACAAACAAAAAACAAAAAAACTGTGGCCTATAGGAAAGGTAGAATGGAAGGTGGGACACCTAGCAGGCAGAAAGGATTCTGGGATAGAACAGGACTCTGGAGATTCACTAGGGGATGATGTGAGAGGGACAGATGCACGATACCTGAGCAGAGATAACCAGTCACGTGGCAGAATGTAGATTAGTATAAATGGGTTATTTTAAGTTATGAGCTAGTCAGAGCTAGTCATATCTATGAGCCAGGTATTTGCAAATAATATTTTAAGTCTCATGAGTTATTATTCTGGGAGTTTGGGGCCAGGAGGAAAGACACACCTGCATTACAATGCCTCAGTAAGTGTTTGTTGATCTGAATTGCAACAGCAGTAGTAATTATAATGATAATGCCTGCTAGCTAGCCTTTGCTAAGCATCCACACTCAATGATTTCACTTGTATGAGAAAAATTCAGTTTTGTATTTAAAAATGTTTATCAGCTTTTCTTTTCCCACAGTTAAAAAGAAATGCCTTAATCTACTTATCTTTTTTTTTTTTTTTCATGGACTTCGAGACACTTCAATGGAAATATCTGTCTCTCTTTAATATGATGTTTTTGTGTGGTGGAGTTTCATTTATGTACAGCAACATTAAAAAAATCTGTCTATTGTCCTCTGAAATATAATGCTCACAGAGTAAGGGAAGAGCCAGTTTGCTCCGTAGTCCCCAGAAGAGATTCCCTTTGTTCTTGGATCTTGTTGGATCTTGGTGATGTCACTACGTTTCGGGTTCTGTACCAGTTAGTTTGAATCTAACCCAGAACTCTGTATCAGGATGGAGTGATGGGGGAAGATGCTCAGACTGAGTTGTAAATACACTGAACTTATGCCTTGGTGGTTCTGGCAGTTTAAATTTAGCTTTCTTTATATCACAATCTCTGTGGTCCAGATTCTGTACCTCTGGGTCAACAGGATGTATCTGAAGAAGAGACCAGATAAGAAACTAAAAGAGCCGTGTGGAAATCCTACCAGAGTGGCCTTTCTGGCAAGTGGCAGAACAACTTTCTGCTAGACACTATTTAGAAGCCAGGTGTGTGTAAATGACCTAAGAAAATTGCCATAAGTGTGGGAGCCTTAATCAAAAGCAGAAAGAAGAAAAACAACTGGGAAATAATTAAAAAGGAATGAGTGGAGTCCGCAGAGCTGAGAAACAACGAACAATAAAGTGATCAGTCTCCCCCTTGGGTTTTTCTTTCCTCCAGCTGGAAGAGTAATCCTTGTTTCTGCTCATAATTTGAAATATCTGGAACACTGAATTTATTGACAAGAAGTGTATTTACTATCTAATCAGAGAGATTCCAAAGGGAGATGAGCATCGTATTCATCAGAGGCACCCTAGAGACTCTGTTCATAACAGCGTGAAGAGGAAGGAAGGCGCCATACTCCCATTAAAGTGAAGCTCAGTTGGCTAAAGAATGAACCAAAAGCAACGTTTCTTCATTAGTGTCATTGCGGGGAGCTGATGCTGTGAGAGCTGGAGGCCATCAATGGGATATTGTAGCAATAAAACCGAATGAAAATATGAAGCGCTCTGGTCTCTTGTCAATCTCATACCCTTGTTTCTCTCTTTCTCTCTCTCTCTCTCTCTCTCTCTCTCTCTCTCTCTCTCTCTCTCTCTCTCTCTCTCTCTCTCTAATATACTAGGCACTACCCTGGTAAGCTAATGTGTATTTGCACTTTGGTTTTGTGCTTGGTAATTGTGCTGTGGGCACTCATTCATTTGACAGAATTTGCTCCAAATGAAGGAACCTGGCAGGTTACAAGACAAAACTCAGTGCTGCCAAATCACCAATTAAGGGAAACTGCCTGAGGAAAACTGGACCTGAGACTGGGATCTGCTAAGAGTGATAGAATGAAAACAGAGCTTGAAAAGACATTTGGAGGAGACACCTAATGAAGGAGATAAGAGGAGATTACAAGGCGGCTAATATCTACGACAGCCAAAATCAGACCATGGAGAGCGACACAGCGGGGGACAGTCATTCTGCAAAGTTTTGGACATCTCTGAACAACGAATGTGACCATGCTGTAGTTGATGGGAAAGCTGATTCTCTCCTTATAAATGGAGAAAGCAGTCTCCATAACCACTTGTGTTTAAACCTGTTCCTTGTGAAGTGCCGTCACTGTGGTGGATGCTAGCAAGCCCTCACCGTCATGGGCCTCACATCCTAGCCATGGAACAGGCAGGTTCACAAGCTAATTGGACACAGCTCAGAGAGTATTCCTGTGTGCAGGGTACTCCTACACTTCCCTATATCATAGACAGTCAGTATCCCCTCAGCATAATCATATACTTTTCTCTCCGGGCACCCTCTTCTTCCCTATAGCATCCCTGGTTTTGTTCAAAGTACAAAAGGTGCTGCCAAAACTTTTACAAAAATGCGTTTTGTTTGTTTTAGCAAGGAATGCTTCCCCTCCTGAGAAATATAAGGACATTAAGAGAGCATCATCTTGCTACAAGATAATATGCTTCCTAATTGCACTGGGAAAAAGACAGGCTTTAGTTTATTTT
>OU015749.1:104018173-104050489 GCA_907169655.1 Acomys percivali | reverse complement strand
TTCTGGTCTTCACACACATGCCTTGTCCTGTGTATCTGTTGTAGAAAGCTGAATTATTCTGTCTATATTAATTAATGCAGTAAATTATTGAGGCAGTGTTTTTTTTTTTAACTGCTAGTTCCCCAATGACAGACACAGAGAAAGTCTACTATTTGTTTTTAAGCTGTAAGCACTATGTTGGGCAGAATCTCAGTGACTCTAATCCTAGTACCTTTAAAATCCACATAAAAAGCAGAAACTTGGCAATCTGATAACTCCTGGGGTGGCTTCTACTCTTCAGTATGTTCCTACAGCCAGATGCTCAGCTATCTTCCCAAAGTTCACAAATACACTTCTCCCTCTGTAACTCCTGGCAAAACGACTTCCTCTCTTCCCTTCCCAGAGTGCATTTCTCCCTACTAGGAAATCCCGCCTTGCATGCCCTGTCCTTCTGCCCAGCTGATTGGCCAATCAGATCTCTATTGACAGTTGCTATAGGCACAGAAAACATTCCTTCACATAAACACTAAAAATTCAAAACTCAGGTTTATATATTTGAATGAAGACTTTGCTACTTCATGGAAACTCAAGGAATATATTAAAAGGTCTGAGTAACCATATTTGAACTAATCGGAATGCTCTTGGATTTGTATTTAGGTCTTATCTTTAAGATAAACATATTTTCAGACGGTCCAATATTTGACACTAATTTGAGTCTCATAGTTATATTTCCTTTGACTAAAGAGTTCAATGTCAAAACAAGGGACACCATAGAATAATGACTTCAGTCTACTATGTGTCAGTCTTTGAACTACACACCTTCAGTGGCTGCTGACATAGTATAGTACTTGCCTAATATGTACAAAGCCCTGAGTTTGATCCTTACCACCACACCACATCTGTTAATATCAGTGCTTTGGAGGTGGAGGCAGGAGGATCAGAAGGTTAAGGCCATCCTTGGCCACACAGAGTTTGAAGTCAGCATGGGTACACAAAACCGTGTATCAATTACTTTTCTGTTGCTGTGATAAAACACTGAGATCAAAAGCAACTTAGTCAAGAAAGAGTTTATTTTGGCTTATGGTTCCAGGGGGATGAGATCCACCCTGGTGGCAGAAGCATGGCAGTAAGCACCCCACATGGCAGTAGGAGCAGGAAGCTGAGAGATAGTATCTTCAACCCCAGACATGAAGCCAAGAGAGCCAACTGGAGCCAGAGTGGGGCTGCATAATCACAAAGTCCACTTCCAGTGACGTACTTCCTCCAGCACGTTCATACCTCCTAAACCTCCCCAATAGTGTTCAAATATCCATGCCTAGATGCAGGCATGGTGGTGCACGCCTTTAATCCCAGCACTTGGGAAGCAGAGGTAGGCGGATCACTGTGAGTTCGAGGCCAGCCTGTCCTCAGAGTGAGTCCAGGACAGCCAAGGCTAACACAGAGAGACCCTGTCTTGAAACACCAAAAAACAAACAAAACAAAACAAAAACAAATATCCAAGCCTATGAGGAGCATTTCTTATTCAAATTACCATAGACCGTGGGTCTCAAAAACAATACACCACCACTGAAAAACCCCTAACTTAAAAATACACAGTTGTGGAAAGACAAAGTTTTATCAAGTGACCTATAAAGCAAAACCAAATAGTCATGGTCTCTTCAGTTTGTTGTGAACTAATGTTTGAATTTGATCCTAAGGAAGGGGCTTCTGTGTTTGGAACAGTAGCTTTTTTATGATGCCCGCACTCCCTGAAATTAGTCACCAAGTTTTGAGTTCATGGGATTATGTACATTTTTCCCTAGGAATTTTATCTGTTCCGTCTTGGTTTATTTGTTTGTTTAATGTTTGCCCTTCTGGGGATAAGATTAGCCTAAACAGCAAGGGTCTTATGTTCACAACTGCTGTGATCAATAGGGGGAAAAAGGAGTATGTTTTCTTCTGTGGCCATGGGCATGTGAGAAAGGATTAACTTGGCTACCTGACTTTTGCAATTTAATGGATGTATTTACGGTGTGATATTAGAGGTGCCTTGTCTTGATCCAAAAATGCTAAATTTTTAAAACCTGGACTATGTTTTCAAAAATTCAAGATGCATTTAGCAAAGCAAGGAAAAATAAATTCAGGCTGCTAGCTTGGCAGCTGGTCTGGATACAGTATTTTGCTCTGTTTACTCTGTCAGGAAGCCAGTTCCATTTGATTAAATTCTGAAATTAGAATGCATGCACGCTGGAAGATACCAAGCAGCTTCATGCTTTTACCCGTATGGAAAATGTGATTAAGGAAATGAACTCAGAAGCTGTAGCGCCAGAAGAGATCAATGCAACAGCTGTATTCAACCAGGCTCAATGGGGTAGACCTTTACTTTATTAAAATGGATGGCTTTAGCAGAGAAACTGTGTCCACATCCCAGTACTGTTGTACTGCTCTCAGCTCACTCTGAGAAAAGAGCCAAGTTGGAGCTGCCATCAAATATTATGGCACTGGAGCAAGTGCAGATCTGTTCTCACTCCACAGAGCTAAAATTAAGCCAAAGGAGAGATAATTAAAGAATTTATATGCACAGTCTTCCCACATCAATGTACTGGATTCTTCTCAAAATTGCTGGTACGTTTGAATTTGGCAGATTTTTCAGAATAAACTACACAAAAACAATCTTTAGTGTGTGAGAGGAGGCGGTATCCCCCACTTTGCTGACAGTGGACTGGACTGTGAATACCAATTTAGAAGTGAGCTACTGTTAGGGAGCAGATATGACTAGATAACTCACAACAAGAGTCTCACTGTTCTTGGTTATATAGTTACCAGAGAGGGAGAGTTCATTAAAAAATCCTTAAATTGTTACCTATGATTGCCAACTCTTGACTTTGGCCACAGAGGGCCTATTAATGAAAGGTGGAAGAAGTGAATTGGGGGACTAGCTAGTAAGAATTCACAGCACAGAAGGCCATTATTCCGGACACTATGCTCCAGGATGTAATCCTTGAGCTTTGTATGTTAAGAAACTGTTTCTAAGAACTTGCAAAGATAATCAGATTCTTTGGACCACTTTCATGCCAAACAGGAAGCTTGTAAGAAAGGCAGAATGCTGGTAATTTGAAACGCTCAGGGGAGCCCCGAGTACAGACATGTTATCCAGCCGTTTGCTTGGTCAGCTTGGCACCAGGACTTGAAAAGCTGAGGGATCTCACTTGTTAGTTCTTTGTGGCTGAGACGCCATATCCACAGATTAAGTGATGTCTACCTTCCAACTTTATTTAAATGTAATTTATTTATAATAAATGCATTTATTTAAATGGTATTATTTGATGGGTTTTTAACTGTGGCATATGCATATAAAAACCATCACAAACAATTTAATGTAGGATGATGTTCTCATTCCTCATAAAATTCTTTTGTGTTTTTTCTCTACTCAAACTCCGTCCTTAAATCAGATTGGTTTTTGCCAATACAGAGATGTGGATAAAATTATATAATAACATTTCATATCCAGAGTTTTTAATCATATAACAAAAATGTAATTGTAACACTGATGAATTTCCCATGACCAAATGTTCAGAAACATCTGAGTGTTTACATGGGATGGCAAATGAGTTGCAAGTCCAAATGGCTTGAGGGGTTAGGCAGGTAACAAAATGTGTAATAGCAGTAGGGACTAGTAATGGAAAAATTCACATTTTATCAAAAGGCATTCAAATGTAGTTTTAGTTTTAAAAATGTGCCGGCAAAAGCTAATAAAAGAATACATACAAAATAACAGTCCTTGTATTGTTCTAAAACAGGTGAAATACTTTATATTATATATACTAGGGATATGCATAGAGTGAAAGTAAGTTTAAAGTAAGGAACAGAATGCAAAACAATTCCACACACTGTTTACGTGTATCTGGAGGAGATGTGAGCTAGTTCTCACAGTGAATTAAAGAGAGGGGATTTAAATCAGAGGGTGTTTTCTGGACACTGAAGGAGAAAGGGACTGCATGGGCCCTGGCTGCAGTTTACTCATCCTCTTCTGCATGTAGTAAATGCTGTGTGATTCATCTTTTTTAGAAAAGAATGTTAGGAGAGAAATCCCTATGCATATTTTGGCTATGGGTTATGCTGGGACAATATGTTGCATCACAGTCAGAGAGGGAATTAGCTTTGAGGCCAGGCTGCCTGATGAAATTTCAAGCCCCCCACCCTCCCACTAAATAGCTTTGTGGGTTTAGGCAGTGTAGCAGAGAATCACTAACATTCTCTGCTAACCAAGGCCCAAAGGCCAAATCCAGCCCTCTGCCAGTTTTAACAGCCCTCCAGCTAACTATGGTTTGTGTATTTTAAGAGGCGGGAAGAACTACCCTCAAGTTTAGAAAGAAGTCTCTGCTACAGGACTCGCTGAATCTCTAAGCTGAAGCTAAGGAGCAAAGTAGCACTTAGATGCCAAACTGAGATGAGCCAGTTATTTCAGCACCAGCTGTCATATCAGCCTTAGGGCTGGAGAGATGGCTCCTAGCATCCAGTTGTGGTGCCCAGCAACCATAGGGGGTGTATCACAACTGCCTCTAATTCTAGTTCCAAGGGATCAGAGACCCTCTTCTGGTCGGTACTGGTTCCTGCATGCACATGGTGTACATAACTACACACAGGCACATATATTTAGATATCAAAACAAAAACGAAGCCAACAGTTAACAATCTAGACTGGATCACAACAACCACAAACTGTTCAACACTTCATGTGCTTGTCAGAGCAAGCCACAGCCTCTATAGCTACACAAATTTTCAAGAGATTTATTTTTTTTGTGCTCCAACTAAAATCTAACTGCATCTTATGGACCCGGATGAAAGTACAATTTTTCCCCCTTATTTCAAAAGTCATTTAACTGTGCAATTGAGGAGCTTCCACCTAAATGTCAATTGGAAGCAATTCATTTGCAATGTAATGACAGGCTGAAAGGCAAATATCAAAAGAGGAGTTTAATAGTATTGTCTAAGTGCCTTCCAAGCAATGAATATACTCAATTAAAACCATATGCTCACAGATTCTTATCAGTATTTGGCAGTATCTATCTGTATGAGAAGACATTTTCAAAGATGAAACACATAAAACCTCATTAAAATTCTATGCTAACAGATGAGCGTGTGCTGCTGATTTGATGATGTAAGGAACACAACTTTGAACTCCAGTTAAATGCTATCAGCTGCCCTCACAAAGGATTCAATCTTCTCCTTGGAACTACAGTGAGCTGTATTCAACTCCTCATGTGTGCGTGTGGTGGCCACAGGAAGAAGTCGGTGTCTTCCTTCACTGCTCTCTGCATTATCCCCTGGAAACAGCCTCTCACCGAACCTGAAGCCAGGTTTCAGCTAAGCTGGGTGGTCAGCACGCTGCTGTCTTCGCACACCAGTGCTGGGATTACAGCTGCAGGTAGCCATGCTCAACTTGTATGGTGGTGCTGGCAATTTGAACTCAGGCCCTCATAGTTACATAGCAAGCCCTCTTAAAACCATCGAGGCATCTTTGCAGTGCTTAATTACTCTTACATTTGAACTTCAGCAGAATAAATTTTTGGAAATTTGTTTTTTCTTATGAAAGTTCCCACTGTCCTACTAAGCTTGGAGTGTGGGGGTGTAAAAACACATCAGATCTGAGAAAATAGGAAAGTGTTAATAAAAAAAAATACTGTGGGAGAGACAAACAGCAAACTCTAAGTGAGAGGGGAACTCCAATTGAATGAAAATGGGATGCTTTTGTAACAGTTACTTGGCCTAGTCTTGTGAATACCATGTAGCCAGGTAAGAGGTGGGCCTTAACTCTGCCTTTTGGCTTTTGAATGTCTTGGGTTTCTCTAGGTAGCCTTGACTGCCCTGGACTTGCTTTGTAGACCAGGCTGGACTTGAACTCACAGAGATCCACCTGCCTCTGCGTTCCCAAGTGCTGGGATTACAGGTGTGTGCCACCACACATCAGCTCTCAAATATTTTCTAACTGGCTCTTTACAAAAAACAAATAAACAAGCAAAACCCAAAAAACTTGTCAACCCATGAAAGGATGATTATGAAGGTTGAATATAGCAACAGCGCAGATGGAGCACCTACATTCTGTACCAGTCATCTAACCTGGGCATGTTCTCCATGCCTCCATATTTTTAAATTATAAATAGGGAAAATGTTAAACACATCAAATATTCATGTGCATAAGTGCTGAAATCTTGAATTAGGATCTAACCTTCTATTACTGTCTCAGAGACAGGTTGATTGTAAAGTGAAGCAAAATTTAAAGCACAATTTGTCTTATTATATGTATCTACTCCAGTAAGATCATCTGAGACCAGCGTGCTAACAAGTACTGTCCTCCTGGCTAACGAGATGGCTTGCCATCAGGCCCAGTGACCTGCATCTCTAGAACCCATGTGGTATGGCAGAACTTACTTGGAAAGTTGTCCTCTGAGTCTCACACAGCTTCCACAGTACTTGAATGTTATACATATATGCTGAATTATATATATTTGGGCAATATATATAACATTTGGGTAATATATGTAACATTGCCCTTGCCTTCTTGGAATGTTTCTTCAAGTTTGATTCTGAGGAGAAATAGCCTATGAGGTTCGTTCACTCACTCACTCACTCATTTAGCAAGCACTACCTACTCTTGGCCACACTTTATAGGTATGTTTTTAAAAAGTATGTTGAATACCCAGAACACTTACGTTAGATGAATAGAACAGATTGCATCTGTCCCTAGAGTTGGGTGTGAAGCATTATGACAAATAATTGAACAAAGAGTAGGCTCCAAGACAAAGAAAAATCAAATATGGAGGGTAAGCAGTTGCTAGGTAAGCATACCAAATGCTTGTACTTTTCCAGCTCTGCAAATCCATATACCTTGTTTTCCTGGTTAAAGTTGGTTTTAACAATGTATAATGTATTTTCTTCTTCTTGAGACAGGGTTTCTCGTGTAGTCTTACCTGTCCTGGACTCACTTTGTAGACCAGGCTGGCCTGGCCTCGAACTCACAGAGATGCCCCTGCCTCTGCCTCCCAAGTGCTGGGCATTAAAGGCGTGTGCCACCTTGATTAAGTTTTAGTTGGTAGAAAAGGATGAACTAGTTAGGGGAACTAGGAAGTTGGGTTTGAGGCAAAAGTGAACAAGCACCAGGGGAACTGTCAGGCCTGTCAATGCAGATTTGTGAGGTCATAAGAAGCCTTAAGTGTGTGTGTACTGGATCGTGCAAGTTCTCAGTCACCATGCTTCAGGGACTCTCAGGTCTTTGGGAAGCCAAATACAAACACTTTTTTTCTGATTAAAGGAGTGCTTCCCTCAGATATTCCAGGGAAAGAATCCAACTAAACCACTATTCAAAAAAATGTTTTACAAGATCCTTAAGAAATAACTGTACCTACTTGTCTACGCGAGACATCATCATTAATAACACCAGTCTTGATGCTGTGTCAGGGGCTCTGCAGCTGTACATTTGCTGTCCCTTCCTTCCTACCCAACAGGACATTGTCAGAAACAGTCAATCTTTTGCAGAACAGCTTAGGTTTTGGTAACTTGACCAAATTATTTGCCCAAGAACACTCTGGAAACATATTAAAATCTGCCCTAATCTATGAGAAAGTGGGTCTCATTAAAGCATTAGCAGGTTCTCCAACTATTCTTGGAGATCATCTCTCTGGAAGAAAGTATACAAAAATTAAGTGTACAAATAAGCTGTCAAACAACACTTCAAGTGAAGATGTGGTCTTTCCTCTAAGAAGTTATCTAAACTTTTAACATTCTATCACACACTAGGGCTCCCTATGGTCATAAAACATGTGCCACTTGCCAAATTCATTGTCCCTGTATCGTTTCCAAGTAGTAGCATTTATGTCTAGGGAAGGACTTGAGGACAGACCTTGAGAAACACTGACTAGCTGTGAAGAGACAAAAGGAGGAAGAAGGAAGAGGAATGTGGGAGGAAGAAGACACTGTGTCTAGCTAAATACAGGCCAGGTAATGGGACACCATCATAGGACACAACAAATATATATTATGGACACCAGCTGAGGAAGACTTTGCAAGTGAAAAGGGGCAGGCTATAGGTCAGGGCATTGGTGTTGAGGAACTATATTCAGTTAAGCATTTGATTAGCTAAGGAAACATGCAGGTTTTTTGTTGTTAGTTTTGGTTTTGGTTTTTTGAGACAAGGTTTCTCTGTGTAGCCTTGGCTATCCAGCTGCTTAGCCCCAGTTGCTTATAAAATCATTCTGTTGACCAGGCTGGCCTTGAACTCAGAGTTCCACCTGCCTCTGCCTCCTGAGTACTGGGATTAAAGGTGTAAACCCGCTCGTGGTGGCACACGTCTTTAATCCCAGCACTTGGGAGGCAGAGGTAGGCAGATTGCTGTGAATTCGAGGCCAGCCTGGTCTACAAAGCAAGTCCAGGACAGCCAAGGCTACACAGAGAAACTGTCTTGAAAAACAAAAATAAAAATAAATGAAAAAAAGTGTGAGCCACCACCACCCAGCCCAAAACATGCAGTTTTTACAGCAATTAGAGAGACCAAAGATCTAATGGGGTCTGGATAAATGAACTAAACGTATGAGACTGGCTGGAAAGCACTGGGGTCTTAGGATGATCGCTCTTCCTGTAGGATTTCCCTCCTCCTTTCCCTCTACAATCACTCTTATAAACACCATCTAGTACTAAGGAAAAGTCTCATTAGTCTTTTGTTACTATTCACAGCCTTTGTTACATCACACAGCCTTTGGGAACAAGCTCTCACCTTCCATTGTGGGATCCAGGGATGGCACTCAGGTCTTTGAGGCTTTCTGCAAACTCTTACCTTCTCCCAGTGGCTCCACTGGTATCCTTTTAATACTCTAAATGCTTTTAGAATTTTAATTTTCTAAAAAAGCAAGCTAACAGGAGCCCACTTCTACACAAGCTATCCGCTGCTTAGCCCCAGTTGCTTATAAAGACACGCTACCTTTCCAGACTACTCATAGAATCTGTTTACCAACAGTGCAAGGACACTTTGTGCACCAGCCTAATATGGCCTGTCATTGGGAACATTCACTTCTCCATTTGGGGTTATTTCAAAGGTTTATGCTGGTTCCTACCTCCACACTAGCCCTCACATTCCTCTTCCTTGTCTCTTCACAGCTAGTCAGTGTTTCTCAAAGTCTGTTCTCAAGTCCTTCACTAGACATAATAAATGCTACTACTTGGAAATGACATTTCTGCACATACTAAGAAAACGGATTTGGACATCCATTGACTTTCACTTACGATAATGGAGAGGCTCTTTTCTTTCCAAAGGAAACACAATAAACTTGTTACACTGTTACTCAACCAGATCTGACTCCTGGGGGCCATATACATACCAGAACAGAAAGGAAGTCAACTCCCTCGGTTACTCCCTTGCACAATGCACTTTTAGGTTTTCATGACAGGTTCTTGTTCATTTACAAATCTTATCTAGAAGATGTCCCAGAAGCTTGAGCCTGCTGTTGTCTTTAATTAGCACCCTTATTCATACTATAGTGTCATTTGCTGAGGTATTGACCTTTTTATCATAAGACTTTAATTCCTACTTTCTAATGTCCAACTTAAATGGAAAAACATTTCAGTACAGAATTAGAGGTTAAATGGGCAAGACCTGAAGTCCTTTAGCCCTATTTGCACACGAAGTATTTGATAAATATTGAAAGGGCTCAACCTCATCTGAACTCTTCGACATAACTGCCTTTGAAGTGGCATTTGCCAACATTAGACATCTCTAAGTTTTAGGACTGCACAATTTTTCCAACTTCCATTTTGGTATGCCTCCCCAGTCTAAAACCTGTAATATAAATGTAGCGTTCTTTTCTCAGCCATGATTTTGATTAAAGCTGTTGGTAACTTCCTTTCAGTACCTGAGATAGTTATAGGTTATCTTTAGAAAAATTGTTAAAGTAAACTACTAAGGTATGTGTCTGTGTTGCAAGGTTCAGATCAGAACCTTGGCTAACAGGCTGCAAGCTCTACCTCAACTGGAAGCCTGGAAAATCCACCTCACTTTTGGACTACCCCAGCAACAAAATTAAAGTACAATATCCTTCTTATGAGCTGCTGTGAGATTCAAGTAACATACTCTAAAGTTCCATGTGAGTGAAACTGTCTATGTATCTTGCTTACTAGCTAATTCTAAGTGCCTAATGCAGGCAATGGCAGGTATAGAATAATTCAATCAGCTCAACCTACTGAACAACAGTCTCTAGCACAAGGCCATGCACTCAATTCATTAAAAGTAGCTAATGTTAGTATCAGCAACTTTGCTACAATTTCCAATCTTCTCACTATATATTCACAATATTAAAATTCTCATCTTCAGATGTGGCTCTAACAATCACTGTGTACATGTGGCAATTTTGCTTTCTAAATGTATCTGAAGAGATGAGGCTTTGATAACAAATATCCCCCAAACTTTCTCCCAATACCACTCTGGGGAATACATGGTTAAGAGAAAAAAATATTAGTATATGAATGATCAGCCACCTAAGAGAGCCATGATAACAGTTATCATGGGAAGCCAGCATAACTGAGACTGAATAGCATTATGATACATTAACAGTCTAGTGTGGCCATTACCTATTAGCTTCTCCATCCATCCAGAGTGCACCTCTGCCTCTGGAGGGCAGGGATGTGTGAAGTTCATCAGGTGATGGGTACACACCTATCACTGGAGACCCTTAAGTAGGATTTCCAGTTCTAGACCAACCTGGGCAACACAGTAAGTCCCTGTCTCACTAGTTTTATGAAACCATTCTAAGATTGAAAGAGTAAAGACAAAAGATTTCAAGGGATCAGCAGTGAGTAGAAAACATGTACGTGGCTGTGATTTAGACTTCTGTCCCATCAGCCTATTTTGGGACAGTAAATTCATATTAATGAAGTTGGGAGTTAAATAAATGGTATGACACATACATAAATTAATTTGAAGTCTTTGGAAGGGTATGCACATTGACTTAACTTGGAATAGTACTTGTTAGTATGTTTACGATTGGGAGTCTGGCCAGGCCTTGTGGTGCAGGCCTTTTAATCCCAGCACTGGGGAGGCAGAGGCAGTCAGGTCTGTCAGTTTCAGGACAGCCAGGGCTATTAAGATGAGACCCTGGCAAGTACAAAACCAAACCAAAAAGCTGGAGTCTGCAGCCATTCCTAAAGAAGAGGGGCCTGGATTAGGTAGTGAGAAAAGGTGTAAACATAAAACAATGTGATGAAGGACATTTGTTAGGTAAAGAGGAAAGCGGTTACAAATGCTTGAATTAAAAAAAGCTCAAAATAATCAGGGAGAGTTGTGGAACTCAGGTACAGCTGGATTCCATATTAGTAACTGTTACTCAAGCAGGGTGTGTGCCTTGAGCCTGGGACCACAGGCAGGAGGGTGAGTTTGAGACCATCCTTAATACACGGCAAGCCTGCCGCAAGCCTGGGCTACAAGAGACAACATTCAGTCACTTGGCTTTGTGACTTCCTGACAAAACTCCTCCTACTCTCTTCCTGGGCCCTTATGGATTGATATTAAGTCTCCCTCTCAACTATGTAACACTGGCGGGCCTCCCGAGTCCTGAGATTTTTAAATGTGTGTCACTACGCCCGGCCAAACCTTTCTTTGATAGGGCTATGTTAATTGTCTATCGGCAAAAATACGTCAGTAAAAATAAGACTCCTGTTACACCAAGAAATGATTTCAGGGAGGCCTTGTTTGCAAGCTAAGTGAGGGGGAGGCATTCCTTCTACGCTGAGATTCGGGCTGCGAGGGCATTTCCCAACGCAACCAGACGCTGCTGCAGCACACTTCTTAAGAGGTCGAGCTTGACGCCTGGGATCGCGTAAGGCGAGAATCTGCCTTGGCGGCTTCGGCTACGGCTGCGGCCACCGACGGGCATTCGACGTCTGTCGGTTCGACCGCTGGGTCGCGCTGGCGGCCGAGGTCCTCCTGGCTGATTCGGATCGAGACTAGTAACCAGGAAGCTGTCTCCGGAGACCATCGCCCATGCCATGGCCGACGGGTTGAGATCTCCTTGGGAGGACCGGTAGGCCACCCTGTTGGCTTGATCGCCGGCGGAGAGCGACACCGAGTTCTGGGCCATCTTCAAACACCGCCCGCAGTGTTTGCTAGACGTACGTCGATCAAATTGCGGCCTCGGCAGCGCCGCAGATCACTCCAGCCCGCGTCGGACGCAACAGTTACCAACCCCAGGCGCCATTTTTAGTGCAACGGCGGAAGGAGCAGCCGCCGGAAATGGGGGGGCGCTTCTCCCGCGCGCATGCGTGGCCTGCCTTGCGCTTGCGCGCGACGGGCGTTTACGTCGTGACGTCAGAACGAGTGTTTCTGAGAGTGCGCAGTAGCGTAGGTCGGCCGCGAGCTGGCAGCCTAGGCCGGAGACTGGAAGCGGCGGGGAGATGGGGGCGGCGGCCGCGGAGGCCGACCGCACTCTGTTCGTGGGTAACCTGGAGACGAAGGTGACGGAGGAGCTGCTCTTCGAGCTGTTCCACCAGGTAAGGGGCGAGCGCGGTCCCAGGGCGGCTGGGACATCGACGGGCCCAACTAAGGAGCGGAGCGCGCCAGGCCGGAACCCCGGGGCGTTCGGGCCAAAAGTGACGTCTGATGATGGGGGGCAGCATCTGCGTCTCCATCTGAGTGAAGTCCAGGGACCCGAGGTGGAACCTCAACATTGCTTTCCCTTTCCCGCGTACCTCACCTATCGGTTGAGTTAACTGGCCTTTGCTTCGTCGCACACGTTTTGTTTCCTCTTCTGTCTCTCCGTTTAACTTGCCTAAGAACTTGAGATATTAAAATGTTTTTTTTTTTTTAAAAAAAACCGCATAAACATAATGTAGGAAAGCCGCATTGGAGCGTTTATCTAAAAAGTGCGAAAAATTCGACCTACCCTGACCCCTCTTGCATTATGACTCAATAGTTGGCTATATTTGATTGATCGTTGCGGAAGTCATTTTTTCTTTTTTTAGTCGAAGAACCCACTTTGTTTGTAAATGTTGGATGCAGATTTAGTATTGTGTCTTCTTTATAAATATTATAAGTAATAGAATTAAAAACTTTCTCCAGATTATCTCGGTTTCAATCAGAACTAGAATTGTTACTCTTACTTGAAGGAAAGTATGTACCCTGCTGTTGTCTGGGCATTTTGTGTTTAATGAGGTTTTGACTACATACCTTTGTTTGAAGCTTTGTGTTCTCTTCCTTATAGTATTTGAAACAGAGAGACAGTCTTTTATAGCCTTGGTAGCCCTGGAACTCCGAGGCTGACTCTGAGCTGATCCTCCTGCCCGCACCTCTTGACTGCTGACAATACAGGCATGTGCCACCGTGACAGGCTTGCATTCTCGTTTATTTCTGAGATTTAAATGTTTTCCTGGAAGCGCCTTGTTTAAGTTCTGAATACATTTCTTTGCAGGCTGGACCAGTAATAAAGGTGATAATCCCAAAAGATAAAGATGGCAAACTGAAGCAGTTTGCATTTGTGAATTTCAAGCATGAGGTGTCTGTTCCTTACGCCATGAATCTTCTCAATGGAATCAAACTTTTCGGGAGGCCTATCAAAATTCAGTTTAGATCAGGTAATGGCTCAGATATAGTGGTAACAGGGAGAAGGTTTTGGGTTGTTTTTGCTTTTGCTTTCAACTTTACTATTGCAGTTTGTTTTTGTTTCTGAGACAGAGTTTCAGGTATTGTAGGCTAGCTTCAAACTCACTTTGTGAGGCATATATGGCCCCCCCCCCCCGGGTTTCTCTGTATAACAGCCTTGGCTGTCCTGGACTCTCTTTGTAGTCCAGACTGGCCTTGAACCGCCTGCCTTAGCCTACTCCTGAGTCTGAGATTAAAGGCATGCCTGGCTTTGGCCCTTGAACTCTTTACCTTCCAAATGCTGGGATTCTAGCTGTCGACTCCATACTGCTATTTTAAAGGTTGGCATTAGGGAGTAAATAATGATGAAAATACTTTACATTTTGCTATTTCCCAGGGTGTTTTGTGTTTTACAAATCTTGATTTTGTTGCTACTGTTCTGTGAGGCTAGAATAAGGCATTTCATCCACCTAGTAATTTATAGTATGGAGTTCAGAATGCTATAGTCCAGAGTGGCTGTTTCTACATTAAATAGTCTCATGTTCGGAATGCTTTCCTTTGCAGTCTGATATTATGTACTTAAGAAATTGTGAGACAGTCTATAGCAATTTGAGTGGTGGGTTTTTTTTTTTTTTCTTTGTTGTTGTGCTTTAGTTTGGGATGGTTGGTGTTACTTTTAAGCTGTTTTTATCTCTCGGGGTAATTTAGCCTAAAGGAAACATTTCAAATTGTTTTTGGGATTTTTGGTTTTCAATTAGAAATTTTGAAATTACCTCATTCTAGGAAGTAGTCACGCTTCTCAGGATGCCAGTGTGTCATACTCCCAGCATCACGTTGGAAATGTAAGCCCTACCTCCACATCTCCTAACAGGTACTATTTCTCATTCACTATTGAAGTCATTTATCAGAAAGTTTCTGAGGTAATGACCTCAGAATGCATGAGTGAGTAAGGCTTCTGCTGCTTTGCTGCTGCCTATGCTAGACTACACCATGCCTCTGTTTTTAAGGAGACTGGAGGCATCTGTGGTTCTTTTGCACTAAGTTAAATACAACTTGTTTATAAGAGCGCCTTGTGACCACCGGGCTGAGTTAGAGCACTGCAGAGTAGTAGACTTACCTCTTCTGCCTCTGCCAGCTGCCGTCTTAGCCTCCTTTCTCTGGTCCTCTCCTTTGTAAGGAAAGAAAATCGAATAAAATGATCTCTGAAATCCCTGTAGCTGTTGAAGGTTAAGGGTAGTACTGTATTTACCTAACACAATTTGTTTGCTCTGGATGGTGGTTTTGTTTTTTTGTGTTTGTTTCTAAATTTAGTAGAGCTATAACATGCCCATTTATAGAGTTTCATTTAAGAAATATTGACCATATATCTGTCATGTATTGACAGGTCTTTTCCATGTATGATTGCAGCTGCTTCTCAAAGCAACTGTATGAAGTAGGATTTACTTTACTCTTTGGTGCAGAAAGTATGGAATAGAGGTTCGCTTGCCTCAATTTGAACTGCTTATAAGCAGTGTGTGGTGACAAGCCTGGGGGTGTGGTCAAGCCACAATATGGTAGATATACTGCCAAGTAGAGCCTTAGATCTAGATGAAACCATGCACTGTGTGACTGTTTAATTACTATAATTAGTTCTCATTTATTAGTGTTCTGGGTTACACAGGAACGATTGCTCTTAAGAAAGAGAGGCACTCATTGTAGGATGAATTCAGGCATCTCAGCAGCAGGGGATCCTCCTCTCAAGGTCTGAACACTGACAGAAAGACACCTATAGCATGTCAGTTTAATCTGATCTAGGGGTTGTCTTGAAAACCCATCACCTAAGCAATTCTCAGCCATAGGAGACTTTCTAGTTTGCCAGGCCTATCTGGACTAAGTTACATGCAAAGGCTCTGAGAATCCTTCAAACGAATAACCCCACAATACCTCAGATAACAAACACTGACAAAAGGGTACTTGAAAGCTTAGGTGCTATCACTCTAGATTCATGCCAGATACAAGTCTGCTAAAATTCTCCTACACTCAAGAGAAGGAGTAGAAAGACTTTTGAAAGAATTTTAACCGCAGGAGATGATGCAGATGAAGGAGGAACTGAAAGCAGCCAGTACAGTAAGGGCAGTGGGGAGTTTTGATGAAGTACATAAAAGCTGAGTATATGCTGTCTCACAGGGCTACAGCCAAGTTCTGGAGGATTTTATCCTAGACAGGAGGAAAACATTAAGCAGAATGATAAGTTACAAGTTTACAGAGCTACTTCCTTACAGTGGGAGAAGTATGCCTTAAAGGGGCAATAGGGAAAGAAAGTCCAATTAGGAAGCTATTGGCAGCAGCCTTGTGGGGCTGTTGGATCAGGCTTGGTTTGGATTAAAGTGTTGCCAAAGCTGGAGAGAATTGGGTGGCTGCTATTCAGAGATGTTGGGAGGAGGGATTGTAAAAAGCAATAGTACAAAAACATTGCTCTTCCTGTGTCCTTTTTTGTCAGCTGAAATTAGTTAGTGATGTTTAAACACTTATCAGTTGGCTTTCAAAGTGTCTTCAGTCACTCTCATAGAACAGTCAAAGATATCCTTTTCCTGTTGGAATTTCTTGGGAGAGTTGAGGAACTATACTAGTCACTACTTTTAGCTTTAATCATAAGCTAGCATGGATCATTTTAATACCCTGGCATAAAATAAACTCTGCTTTTGCACCTCTTAGCATCTGGACACATAATCTGCTCTGAAACACCCCTCTGCCCAGAAGCTAGAGGAGAACTCCTTATTTTTCTTACCTTCACTGAGTCTAATCAACATGAAGACAATGAAATAAATGGTTATCTGTCCAGACCTTTCCAGTGTAATGTCTCAGAAATGCCTACCTAATGGCTCAAGTTTGAAAAGATAAAATTTATTGTTTCTTTACTTTGTTTCCTTCATTTATAGTGAGGTAATCTCAGTCTGAATGATTGCAGTAATTAGATGTGTGCTGGCCATGTTGGTTTTGTGTCTGCCATTGTAGTGGTAAGGTAGCCATAGGAAACACAAGAGGAAAACAGTGTGGTACCCCAGAAGACATCAGGTTACAGAACTGGGTTTGGCTCTTAGGCTCCTGGTTTGCTCCCCTGCACTAGCCAGTCCCACAGTTGGAGCTGCTCTGCCTCCAGGCACTCATCATAGTTCCCCTTTTCACTTTAAATGTCTCCTTTTCAGAAAGGTTGTCCCTGAGTAGCCAACCTAAAATGGAATGCCCTTTCTCTCCTCCAGGTGTTCCAATCTTATAACACACAGAAACTGAGCTTCTCTTAATCATTTTCATCCTGGAGAACTGTCTCACTTGTGACTGGTGGTGTTTGCTGAATGATGCTCACTCATCATTCTTGGTTTCTCTTTGCAGCTATGAAAGGTTGGTGGGTAACATGACTCCGTCAGCGCAGATGGTCCAGAGGTCCTTTTCTTCTCCAGAAGATTATCAGCGACAAGCAGTGGTAGGCAATTTTTTCTTTCCAATTTATATGCTAAGACAAAGTCACACTTGGGGTAAAGTTTTATCAGATAACTTTTCACTTAGCTTCTCTGTCAGTTTCATTACTTACATTCTTTAGGCATTAATTAACTTTTAATTTTTATTCTTAATACTTTGTTGAATGTTTAGACTAGCATGATCATTATATATATATATATATTTTAAAGATTTATTTATTATGTATACAATGTTCTGCCTGCATTTGTGATTGCCCACCAGAAGAAGGTACCAGATTTCATTATAGATGGTTATGAGCCACCATGTGGTTGCTGGGAATTGAACTCAGGACCTCTTGAGGAGCAGGCAGTGCTCTTAACCTCTGAGCCATCTCTCCAGCCCCCAGATCATTATATTTTCAATAATTAGCATGTATGACCAACTTCCTTGAAGTAGCTTTTGTAATATCATGGAATTTAACCTAAAACCCAAATCAACTTATCTTTTGTTCTTTCTTTTCTTTTTTGAGACAGGGTCTCACTATGTAGCTTTGGCTGTCCTCAAGCTCTATATACCAGGCTGGCCTTGAACTTAGAGATATTTGCGTGCCTTTACCTTCAGAATGCTGTGTTTAAAGACATGTGCCATGACGCCTAGCTTTTGTCACCAACCCTTAGCAGCTTCTAAGATGACTGACCTATTTTTGCTACTTTAGTTCTTTCTCAGAACCCAGTCTGGATGATTCTACTCTTCTCCTGTGAATTGGCTTCTTTGTGTTAAGTTCATTTTCTTAGCACTCCGATTTTATGCCATCTCTCAAAGCTTTTCCTAATGTTAGTGAAGGTCTAGTTCTTTGTGTGTTTGTTAGTGATTCGTAGATTAATCACTTTGAATGATGTCTTTATTTTTATTTCTTTTTTCCCTCAGATGAACAGTGCTTTCAGACAGATGTCATATGTTGGGAAATTTGGTTCTCCACATGCAGATCAGTCGGGATTTTCAGCATCAGTTCAACCACATGGTCATAGCTTTAACCAGTCTTCCAGCTCCCAGTGGCGCCAAGATGCACTGTCATCCCAGCGTAAAAGACAGAATTCTCACCCCTACCTAGCAGACAGACATTATAGCCGCGAGCAGCGCTACGCTGACCACGGGTCTGACTATCATTACAGAGGAAGCCGAGAGGATTTCTACTATGATGACAGGAGTCACGACAGCTGGAGCCATGACTATGATAACAGGAGGGACAGCAGTAGAGGTGGGAAATGGCCCTCATCTCGACATTAACGAGCATTCCAAGGACATTGTTTACAGGGCCATTTTAGGTCCTTTTAATTAAGTTGTTCCAGAAATATTTCTAGAAGTTAAACAGAGTAGCCCCACAATTTTCCACCTGTCTTTGAAAAAATTTTTTAAACCTAGCAGCAGTTTCATAGAGAACTGTGGCTCCTCGTTTGTTACTCTAATTACTTTACGTTCGGGTTTCTGAAGAGGAAGGGTTTTATACAAAAGAGTGTGTCACCATTCTGGTCACTTCAGACAGTCCAGGAGAGATGCTGTATAGATTGGTTGTATTATAAAGCAAATACTTTAATTATCTCACCCTTTTGTGTTGCAAGAAATTTCTTGGTAATGAATCATTTTGGTGTCTATAATAGGAACCATCCCAGTTCGTAGTCTGAAATGGCTGTCTGCATTTTGTTAATAAATGAGAAAATAGAACTTCTCAGTAATCCATTTATTAATAGTTTACTTAAAACAGTTTATTGGTTTTGTTTGGGGATAAATCATATTTCCTAACTCAGAATTTAAGTACAAATTCTGTGGTATGCTCTTGAATTTTATCACGATTGAACATACATTAATGAGTCTATACTAGTTCATTCTAAGAACTTTAAAATTCATTAATTATATTTGATGTATGACTAGTCACTCAGGAAGTTAAATATCTACATATATATATTTTTACATAAAATGACAGTGTTAATGAAAATTCTTTTTAGAGGAACAATGATGTTAATACATAGAGAAAATGGCAAAATGTTTCACTACAAGGGTTATAATTTTGAAGTTCTGTTTAAAAAAACTTCCACGTTTCAAGATCCAATGTTCTTTCACTGCAAAATCGTTTTTAAGAATTCATTCTGTGAAAAATGTAGATCCTCTTTATACCACAGCATTTATACTATGTTCCTTTTAATATATTAAATACATAAAAAGAGAACGTGTCCCTTTATTTTGGCATCACTGACATCGGGGTATCTAGTAAGTTAGCAGTGTACTTTTAATCATGCCAGTTCACCCTTTGCTTGGTAAGGTTGCCCATCGTACAGTCTGCTGTAGATATGCCTTGGTTCACGGCTAGACTCTTACCAACACAGATTCCTTTGTCTCCACCCAGATGTTCTACATGTCCAGGCTATGAAGCTGTGTCCCCACCTTGCATAGAGTTAGTTTTTTTTTTTTTTTTTTAATGTTTGCTTAAGCATTTTTATTTTTGGCATCTACATGGAGACTTGGTAGATTTGTAGATATTAGCAATAAACTTTATTGCAATTTATCTAGTTTGGACTAAGTCATGTCAGAATAATCTTGGTACACTAGCTTTTGGTGGGCTGACAATCTGTAGAAGATCCAATGACTGTTTCCCTTCAGCATTACCCAGTTGAACCAACTAATCTAAATATCTGTACTTTGTAAACAGGCAGAGTGAGTGAGCCTCAGAGGATTCAGTATAGACAACTGTTGAAAACTCCATAACTATAATCTAGGAGCCTCTCTTAAAAGAATTACTATACTTTAGTGTCTGGAGTATACCCTAAAAGCTCAGGGGCTTGGGCATGTTGGTGGTAGTATTCTTACAAACTGCCTCAGGGTCAAAAAGCTATAGAGTCAGCATTTCTGTTGAATTCCCAATGGGTTTGTTGGTTTACTTTTTTTTTTTTGTGGGGGTGATTTACTTTTAAGTCAATGGCTTGTCTATATCTCACAAATGATAATAGCAGAGCTCAGTCATGTAGAAGTAGAGGTTTAGTACAGGGATAGAACTTAACAGTTTTGATGCCAATGTACTAATTTGCTGGCGTACATCTGGTGTTGGGTCTAAATCACCATGGATTTATCACCATTAGATTATCAGATGAAGAGAACATCGGAAGAGCAAAACTGAATAGGAAGGAACTGGAAAAGCCTAAAAACTAAGTTGAGCTTTTATTTGTCTCAGTCTTAGCTATAGAGCTGTGCAGATTGGTGTCCCATGTGACAGGAGCTAGAAAATCTAAGACTGAGTGCCCACTCCATATTAAGCCAATCAGCAGGGAGGTAGTGCCTCCCAGCACTCGGGAGGCAGAGGCAGGTGGATTGCTGTGAATTTGAGGTCAGCCTGGTCTACAGAGCGAGTTCCAGGACAGTCAGGGCTATGTAGAGATACCCTAAAATCTAACCAAAAATCTAAGGCAACCAGTAAACAATGCATGAAGTCCCACAATGCCTGTTATCCTGTAGTGTCTTCCAGATTCTAAAGAGCCATGCCTGCTACTTCCCTTTTGTTTTAGTTACCTTCCTTGTAACTGTGACAAAATACATGACAGAAATAAAGGAGGGTGGTTTATTTTTGTATATATTTCTAGGGGAATTTTCTTCTGCCATAGAATAAGCATGGCCAGTCAGCTACTTGTTGTTAATAATAATTTTGTTGGTCTGTTAGAGAGTAGGAGGCATGGTAGAATGGGTCCACAGCGTACGGCAGCAGTGACAGTGGCTTGTTCAGTTCATGGCCATGGGGCCAAGAAGTACTTGCAAGGATCCCCTAGCTCCCCAGTGCTTGCTTCCTTCAACTGTTCCCTACCACCTAAAGGTTCAAAGCCCCACTGCCTGGAGACCAAGTGTTCAGACACTAGAGCCTGTGGGTGACGGTTTGTCTTTGAGAATGATGTAGCTTTTTACAAGGAACTAGAGTCCCAGGAACTCAGGAGCTGCCCTGAGTCAGTAGCTTCCAGGTTCTTGTCTTAAGAATTCAAAGTATGAGCCGGGTGTGGAGGCCCACACCTTTAATTCTAGAGGCTGGCGGATCGCTGTGAGTTTGAGTGAATCCAAGACTGCCATGGCTACACAGAGAAACCCTGTCTAGAAAACTAAAAAAAAAGGAGGATGGGATGGCCGGGGGGAAGAATTCAAAGGATGAAACTCAGTCTTCAGGAGGAGTTTTACAAGTTTATTGTAGATTGATAGCTGGGAGCTTTAGCAGGGGACAGAGAGCAGAGTTCCCAGGTAGCAGAAGATGGCTCAGGAAACAAAGAGTACAAGGAGCTGTTAGTCTGGGCTTGCTTTGTTTTGTTTTTGATTTTTCAAGACAGGGTTTCTCTGTGTAGCTTTGGCTGTTTTTAAAATAACTATGACAGCAACTGCATGAGCCATGGGTAGGATGATGTGCTCAGGACAGTTGGCTACCCAGGTGCCTCATCCTGGTTTCGCTCTCTTTCCATCCTCTGGGCAAAGGTGCTCCTTTAGAAGAAAACACATAAGAACCAGATCTCTGTTCTCATCATAGAAATTTCTTTTTGGTCAACAGCATTGATAACTCTAAGAGTAACTTCTTGGAGTTGGGCCAAAGTTCTGGTAATGATTCAGTCTTCCTAGACTATCCACAATTGAGACAAAAGCTGGAAATATAGAAATTCCCATGCCACCCATAAGCCTGACCAATTGGCTGCAAAGTTTAGGAGTTTCCATTATACTTTAAGCTTTGTAGTTTACTACAAAGACTCAGAATTCAGGAAAGAACTATACACATTTATACAGTTTTACTACAGCAAAAAAGGTGACGGTTGAAACCAGTCCCCTAAGGAGATGCGTACAGGAAAGGACAGGGAAGTTCACAGAAGTGAACTTTCTGTGTTTTCTCCCCTTGCCTCAAGTTGGGTCACCTTCCTAGCAAAGCAGAGAGTGTTGTGATCAACCAGGAAACATGTCTGAGCTTTTGTCCATCCAGAATCTTCATTGGAGGGCAGGCAAGATGGCTCAGCAGACAAAGGCACTTGCTGTGCATGCCTGACAACCAGAGTCTTATTCCCAGAGCCTATGTAAAGATGGGAGGAGAGAATGTACACCAGAGTTTCTCGACCTCTGTGCAGGTGAAATGGCATGTACACATTGACACATGTACACTAATAATAAAATGTGAACATTTTTCAGTTTGTATTGACGTTCCATTAAGTAGTCATCATCAGTTGAGTTTTTGGCTATGTGTTTGAACTCTGTCCATGCCTCTTTGCTCCTAGGAAGTTCAGACTAATGTGCAGCTCAAAGCCCCAACTGTCCTGGTCCCATTCTGAAGGTCCCACCTTAAGTCATCTCAGTAGCCTAAACTTTAAGGACTTACCATTTGAAGATAATCATGAAGATACTTCTACAACTGAGAAAATAAGGCTTTTTCCAAGAGTTGGGAACAAAGACCCAAGTTCATTACTATTTAACCCCAATTCTAAATAGAAAATACTATAGAAAGAAAATTCTGGAAACCATCCTCCTACCTTAGCTAAGTTGACATAGCATAGAGCTACCATGGCACCATCAAGTCTTTCCCATGCCCTGTTAAAATACTATCTGCTGCGTATAATCACACACACCTGTAATTCCAGCATTCAGGGAGGCAGAGGCAGGCAGATATCTGTGAGTTTGAAGCCAGCCTGGTCTACAAAGCAGTCCAGGACATCCAAGGCTACAAAGAGAAACCCTGTCTTGAAAAAACCAAAACAAAGTGGCGATAGCCAGATACAGTGGCGCATACCTGTAATCCCAGCTCTCAGGAAGGCAGAGGCAGGTAGATCTCTGAGTTCAAGGCCAGCCTGGTCTACAAGTCCAGGACAGGGCAAGGCTACTCAGAGAAACCCTGTCTTGAAAAACTAAAACAGAAAAAAGAGAAAAAAATGAAAATGCTATTTGGAGTACTACAAATAGTTTACAATATTGTCACTTCAAAAAGTTAAATACAGGGAGCTGGAGAGATGGCTCAGAGGTTAAGAGCACTGACTGCTCTTCTAGAGGTCCTGAGTTCAATTCCTAGAAACCACATGGTGGCTCATGACCATCTATAATGAGATTGAGTGCCCTTTTCTGGCGGGTAGGCATGCATGTTGGCAGAGCACTGTATACATAATACATAAATCTTAAAAAAAAAAAAGTTAAATACAAAGAAGTGGGGAGTGGCCAGCAGGAACCTGAGACAGGGAGTTGACAGGGAAACAGGAGATACTGTTTAAAGGATATGTTGTAACTTTCTTCCCCATTGTTGTAATCTGCTACTTGGACAACAGTAACTTTAGGGAGAAAGGTTTTATTTTAGCTCATAATTTCAGGTTACAGTCTGTCATTGTAAGAAAGTCAAGGCAGCAGGAGTTTGAAGCAGCTAGTCATGTTATATCCACAGTAGAGAGCAGTGAGGCATGAATTAATGCTTTTTTGTTTCGTTTTTGTTTTTAGAGACAGGGTTTCTCTGTGTGGCCCTGGCTGTCCTGGACGTGTTTTGTAGACCAGGTTGGCCTTGATCCGCCAGCCTCTGTCTCGGGAGTGCTGGGATTAAAGGTGTGGGCTACCATGCCCAGCTAGAATTAATGCATTTCTCTGCTCTTATACAAACCACAGTTTCTTGCCTAAGCAATGGTGCCACCCACAGTAGGCAGGTCTTCCCACTTAATGTAATCATTAAGATAATCTACACAAACCATACCCATGGCCTATCGTGATCTAGACAATCCTCCACCGAAATTTCTTTCTGAGGTAATTCTAGATTGTGTCATGTTGACACAACTAAACAGAGGTTAAAGAAAAAGGTGCTGCTTTCCCAGAGTACCAGAGTTTGATTGTCAACATCTATATTTGGCAGCTCACGACCGTCTGTAACTCTAGCTCTTGGGGACTGGACAACCTCTTTTTGTCTCTGTGGGTGCCCACATGTATTTAGCACACACACAAGCATACATACAAATAGATAAAAATCTTAAGCAGCCTCCCAGACCCTAACATGTAAGGGCATGGTATTAGCTCAGGGCACCTCAAGACCAAGTTCTCAATACAAAGGAGATTTATTTGTCCTAGAAGAGCAGGGAATAAGAGAAAAGGACAGGAGACAGAGGATGAGGGAGAAGGGGAAGGGAACAAGGGAGGGAGGAGGAATGTTTGTCCTGGAGAGGAACAAAGGACTGCCCCTAGATAAAGAGGAGACAGATGTGGTACATAGAACAAATGGTGGTTTATAAAGGTAAAAGGGGAAACCCCATGTTAGGATGAGGTGTTTACGTTTAATTGAGGTGGTTAATTAGGTGAACCAAAGGGGGTTTTGATTTGTGGACTTTAAAGCTTTGGTAGCTGCACCTTGGTAGTCAGCCTCAGGAGGAGGAAGTGGACAAGTAAGGGGGCTAGCTCTAGGAATGTAATCTAATGGTTTTCTAGCGATGGGTGGAGAAGGCCAGGCCTGCCAGAGCCTTATATTACTAAGGAGAAACAATTGGTTCGCAAACATAAATCATGCTGTCATGTTTAGCTTGAGTATTGGTATATTAATATGTAAATGTGAATTTCTTTTTTAGGAACTAGCACTTAGTGAACTGTTAATGCTGCTAAGCTACTTTCAACCATTTTATGGAAGAGAAATTTGGTACCTTCCCAAAGAGGCTATAATGAGTGAAGCCTAATTCATATCTAACCAGTCTAATTCTAGAAATCAGGCTCTTCACTTCCATGCTTACTTTAATTCGGTGTGTCAGCATAAGGGGAGATATAGTTGATTTTTATATTATGGCTTGTTATTTGAAGCTTATTTTCCACTTTGTAATAAAGTCTCATAGAACCCAGGCTGTCCTTGAACCTCCTGTATGTCCATGGATCCTCTTGATCTCAAGATTCTACTGCCTCCATAAGCTGAATACAATACTCAGTAATCCACACAAGAAAGCTGATGTGCTGGCACACATCTGCAACCCTAGCATGCCTTCAGTGAAGGGTCAAAGGTCAGCTTCTCTGGGGCGGGACATATATGTATATATCTCAAGGCAGAAACATTAAGAGACTCTGTGTCTCTAAACAAGGTAAAAGGGAAGAACTGACTGCTGAAAATTGTCCTCTGACTTCAGAGGCATAGCATACATTTGCTCCCTGCCACATATTATATATACAAACACTAACAACAACAAAATTAACAAAGAAAAAAAAAATTGGAGGTTGTTTGGTTTTGTAATTTCAGTATTTTTCTCTCTAATTGATAATAGAAAAGCTGGCAGGGATCTAGCTACTTATATGTAATTACTATAGTTTGAGTCCCAGTAAATATAATGCAAAGCTGGAGTCACCGTAACATTTTTGTTAGTTCTAGTTTTCGATATACAAAGATGTAATGATAGTCCACTTTAACATAGGACTACTTGTGTTCTTTTAAAAGTTCTGAATCCCTTAGAACAAAGAATATACTTTCTTGCTTCAAAAACCCAAAATGTGTATGTTGAGAAATATCACACCCACTCTTTCCTCTTCTAGCCTGCTCCTTACCATGCCCCAGCAAGCAATCGCTTTATTAGTTGAGTGGCATTCCAGTGTTCATCTGTTCTCCCATCCCCTCACTCCTTGCACATGGTTATTTTGGACTCAACTGTATAATCAACATGTCTTGAGTTGTGGTTATTTGAACGCCGTTTTTGTGTATTTGGCATAGAATGCCCTTCAGCAAATTTGCATGATTAAGACATCTTTCCATGCCTGACTACCTTGCTTCATTGTGACACCAGTGTACATGACACTTTCCTTCAGAAAACAAATAAGTATAATGTTCTAAATGTTCTTTGCCTGAGAAACAGGAGGGGTGAGCTAACTCCTGGTAGCAAGGACAAAGGCTTCCCCTCCCCCCACTTATTTCATTATCTCAGCAGTAACATTTCCCAGACTGGAAAGTAGTCACTTCTTCCCTACCAAATAGATAAATAAATAATAAAATATAAAATAATATAAATAAAATAAAAAATAAAGCGCAACTGGACCTAGGCTTTTCTTGACCTGATACTTGCTCTATACCAAGCTGATCTTGAATTCAGATCTGTTTGCCTCTATCTCCTGGATTAAAGGCGTGTTTGTATTCCAGCCCAATCACACAGACCTAAAAGACCTTTGGATGTGATCTCTTGCCACAACAGCCACATTCTGAATTAACATTCCTCTACAGTTCATGGTATAGTGCTCCTTATAAGCTAAGTACTTGGTATGTGTTTGTTAAACTGAATTAACATAAAATGCCCTTCAGGTTTCATTAAAAAACAAACAAACAAACAAAAAAACGAGTGGCCATGTATACAAGGTTACAAGGTGCACTCTGAAGATACTTTTTTTTTTTTTTTCCGAGACAAGGTTGCTCTTTGTAGCCTTGGCTGTCCTAGACTCACTTTGTAGACTAGGCTGGCCTCGAACTCACAGTGATCCACCTGCCTCTGCCTCCCGAATGCTGGGAGCTTGAAGTTACTTTTAAAGGCTTATTTTATTTTTTAATAACAGATATGGGGAGATGTGAATAAAAAACATTTCTTGAGTCAAATATGTTATGTCATAACTGATCCTTGGCTTTGGAAGGCAGGAAGGCTGTCACAAGTTTGAGGCCAGCCTAGACTGCATAATGAGTGAGACCCTGCTTCAAACAAAAATAAAACTGACAAAAGCCCAGACTGTTTTGTAGCCTCTTGTAGAAAACAGAGACAGTGGATGCAACTTCTGGGCTATCTCCCTTCCCCCACAGGAAGGACCTGTCTCACAGCTAAATTCACAATGTTTTAGCCTTTGTCACACGTCTTTCTACAAGTTCTAAAACGGTCTTCATCATAGTGGGGATGAAATTAGCACATTCACCCACTCACCCTAGCTTTGCAAAACTGTATAAATTCAAATCCATTTTCCTTTTCCATTTTTAAAAATTATTTCTTTAGAATTTAGGGGAGTGTTTATGGTAACAATACTAAATCTGTACTTATCAATGTATCAGGAGGACATTACTATAGCTGAAGGAAAATGGAAGGTTTCCAAACTCCCATACACTGTTTCTGTTTATTCTTGAGGTGGGTTTCCTGTGGCTATTTACATAGCTGGAATTTTAACCATTCATTGTTTAAAAGAAAATCATGGGTGTGGACTTTTAGGATATAAGGTATGAAGTATCACTACCAAAGTAATTAAAAGAGAAAGATCTATTTTAGTTGTGGTGTGTGTGTGTCTTTACTAGTGAAGGTGAGCCATCTCTCCAGCCTAAAGATGTGGAAAACAAAGGTTATTCTTTCAAAATGTAAAGAAATAGCACTTCAGGCTGATAATAAGCACAGCTGATACAAGTTCCTCTGTAGCCAGGCATGGTGGTGCACACCTTTAATCTCAGCCTGCCTTGGGAGGCAGAATTCCAGGCTAGCTTGGGTTCTGTAGTGAGTCTCTTTGTTTAAAACAACAACAACAACAACAAGAACAACAAGAACAACAACAACAAAGTTTCTATAGCGCTCTCCTTCCCGTGAATAGTAGCACAAATGATTACAAAGTAAAACCAGTATGATTCATTAGGCAATGCCGTTATAATATACATATCTATTCTGCAGTAAAATTGTACATATAATTTGTCGCACGGTTCTAAGATCTTTTCGTTTCTTGGCCAAGCTTGGCAGTTAGTAGGTGGAGTAGCTGAAATCCACTAGTAGGTTGCAGCATCCCTAAAGCTCTGAGTAGGCAACAGTGTTTGTCTCACAAAACCAGCTCACCAAGTAAGAATTACTATGCCACCAACCACTCTGTAATTACTGGCAACAGCGTTTAGAGAAAGACACAGAATGTGTGATTCAAGACTGAGCACGTTTGTGACAAAATTGCCCTTTGCAGAGGTGTTTGCTACTGAGCTAAACTGCAGGAGATGCGAACAGAGGCTCCTTCCAGTGAAGGTGACCGAAACTATAGTAATTGTGGGAGAGTAAGGACTCTTTATCAAAAGCAGAGCGGAGGACAGAATCAGAGTGGAGGACAGGACAGGCAGAGCTCCTTCAATTTGCTTTACTAGACTGCAAACATTATACAAGGACACAATTTAAGTTTGAGACGTTTTAAACGTAGAGTAGTATACGATCTTACAACCGAAACACAGCCCACGCGTTCCGGCATCCTGGAATATGAGACAAGGTTTCTTGCCAATGACGGGAAAGGAACATTTAAGGAACACCTGATTTGTGCGAAGTCATCTTTCAGACAAGAGCCCATTTAAGGACTTCTAAACGATGATGGTAGAATTGGCCTTTTAGTTCAAAATAACTCGTCACTCTCAGGTTCTAAGTAAATAAGAAATAAAGTCAATACGTGGAAGGGAGGGGCAGGTAAAGAAAAGGGAGGGGTAGCAATAAGGGAAGGATACATTAAAAAAAATTCTCAAACAGATAGCCAGATTTTCTTCGAAGTATAAGACCTTTTCAACTCCGCGGCTTAGAACTAATAAAAACTCAGAGATGATATCTCCCGGAAACAGACAAACTTTAGTAGTGAAATACAAGCTACTCCCGTAACATCCGAAAACACGTGGCGGGGGAGGGGAGCGGGAGGCTGGACCAAGGACTTCTACTCCCATCAGCCCGTTCGGCAGCCGAGCGTGGCTGTGGAGGGCTAGTCGACGCGCAGCATGCCGGGGCTTGTAGTCTTCTCCCCGTACCTCCCCGTGGGTTTGCGACGTTTAGCGACTGTAGCGCCTGCGCGCGCTGGGCCGGCGGGGCTGGGGCCGTGGCGGCTCGTGCCGGGTGATGCTAGGCGTATCCCTGGGCGCCAGGCTGTTGCGGGGCGTGGGTGGCAGGCGCGGGCAGTTCGGGGCGCGAGGTGTCAGCGAAGGTGGCTCAGCCATGGCGGCAGGGGAGAGCATGGCTCAGCGGATGGTCTGGGTGGACCTGGAGGTGAGAGTGCGGCCGCGGGGTGGGGGGAGGCGAGTGCAGATTCGCGCGTGGGACCGAGGGACCCACCTGTCCCAGGAGGCAGCGGGGGTCCGGGTGTCAAGTGCGACAGGTGAGCACGGCCCCAGGAGACCCGAGCCAGGAGTTCTGTGTGGTTCTGGGACTGTGCTGGACTGTGGAGTTTCTTTCCATTTGGGTGGAGTCATCCATGTCATCCCTCTCTCTCCAGCCTCGACTTTCACCCAGATGTGAATTTGCCTAACGCTCTAGTATCTCTGGGGTCAGGATGGAGGGTGGGGGTGGGGACAGCGACTCTAGAGCCCTCCCCCCTCCCCTCCTAGCCTTAAAAGACCAGGTTGCTTGAGCTAGGACTCAGGACATGACTCAGCCTTACCCCTCATTCCATAAAAGAGAAAATTGAGGCCCCAGTGGAAGATTCAAGTTACAGTGCACCGGGAACTGAACCCTTTTTAGTTTTAACGCGTTTATACCTAGGCCTCCCTCGAGCCCCAGTTTTCTCCTTACGAAATGAGTTTAGTTGTTAACTTTTTACGTTAGACTTTGATAAAGATCAGATGTTGGAAAAACTAGGAAACCTTTGTAAACCTCGGAGAGGTAATGCTAGTGAGCTCGCTTGTCTGTAATCAAGCGCTGTATCCATCCTGCTTACTTTGGTTTGCTTCCAGACAAACACAGTGTTAGACAGTAGCTGGCCCACAGTACCGGTCTGTAGCAGTCTTTTGAGAGCTCAAAACTTACTACTCTGAGCACTGCCCAGGAAACATTAGTGTTCATAGAATGTAAGCTGAGTATGCACAAAGGAATCCCATTTAAATAAACTTGGGCAGAAGAGGTTAAAAAAAAAAAGATGGTTTCATGTGCTGTATGCTTATTATGTTTTGCAGATGACAGGACTGGACATTGAGAAGGATCAGATTATTGAGATGGCCTGTCTGATCACTGACTCTGATCTTAACATTTTGGCTGAAGTAGGTGATGCCATGTAAATACATTCATCCACTTAAAGGGCGTTGGGAAATCTAAAAGTGGTTTCTTCCAAGCTAACTGAGGAATTTAGCAGATTAAGATCCAACGTAATGTACTAGGGCAACGTAATGTATTATGTTAGAGTTGATACTAGAAGCAATATAATCCACCTCATACAGCTGGATTAATTTTTTCCACTGAAATGTATAGAAATTCCCACCCCCACCCCAGGGCTCCAATAGTCCTGAAGGCTTTCCATGTATTTATTCTTAGTAGGCTCTGTTAATGTGCTCATTTTATACTTGAAGACGTTGGGTTACAGAGATTTGGTGGACTTGCCCAAGAACATTTGGCTAGGGATAAGGGAAGCTGGTTAAACTACTCTCTTAAGCCGTATCCAGTCAGCTGTGGTTCCATCAGGTTTGGTGACCTCTGCCAGAGTTTTCCATTTTTTATGTTGTAACTTTGGGCATTGGTTCCAGGATTCCTCTGTAGGGACCAAAATCTCATTCACCTATATCCTTTAATGTGATGCAGTATTTCTTGTGTACGTTAAACCACCTCTGGATTGCCTGTTGTCATTCTTGGGCTTCCTATAGACTACCCGATGCAATGCTGGCATGTGTAAGTAGTTTTTACCTCGAATTGCATAGGGAATGGTAAGAAAAAAAAAGTTCACATGTGTTCCTTGCAGCCCAATAATGCTCTGGCCTGAGTTGGTTGAATCCTCAGAGATGCCACCCACTGTTCCAGATGGCTAATTGCCTTTTCAGCTGGGATATGTGCTTCCTGCATGTCTGGGTTAGGGTCTTAGAACATCTAGTGATGTGCTTCTAAAATGTGTTCTCATGGTGACTTTAATCAGCCGTGATCAAGCTGAAACATTTAGCAAAACAAGTAACACATACCTGTTGGCATTTGCATTTTAGCCACTCTTGAAACATTTTAAAAGATGAGATCCCTGACCTTTATACTGTCCTTAATACTTGAAATCCTTAAACAAAACAAAATAGGCCAGGTTTAGTGGCACTTGCCTTTCCTCTGAGCACTTGGGAGACAGTGGCTTGTGGATCTCTGTGTTTGAGACCGACTTGGTCCATATGGCTAGTTCTGGGCCAGACGGGGCTACATAGTGGGGGTGGAGAGATGGCTCAGCATTTAAAGTATGTACTACTTAGTCATGAAAAGACAAGAGTCTGTGTCCCAGCACGTTTTTCAGGTGTCTCACAAGCACCCATACCTCTAGCTCTAAAGAACTTGACGGCCCTCTGCTGGCCTCCATGGTACTTCCACCAGACACATGCATTATACACAGAAATAAAAATCCAACAACAAACACAGCAGCCAAACCCGTAGAGATGAAGTAGGGAATGCTTGTAGGAAGGAGAGTCTTGTTAATAAATTAGGCTCTCAGAGCGCTGTAGGCTTGTTGGACACTGGAGCTGCAGACATTTCCTGTTTATTGCCTGGGTAGGGAAGGGGAGGAGGCATTTTTCACTGGGCATTTTGTCACACACCTTTAATTTCAGCACTTTGGTGGAAGGCAGAAGCAGGAGGAATCTCTGTGAGTTTGAGGCCAGACTGGTCTACAAAGTGAGTTCCAGGTCATCTTGGACTACATGGTGAGACTGTCCCACAACAACAAAACCTAAAAACAACAACAACAACACAAAAAACGACAACAAAAAGAGTTCTTAGAGATGAATTCCCTTCTTGTAGTAGTGTCAGGCTTAGCATCTGGAAGAGAACCGAGAGACTCTTCTTATAATTCTTATAATAGTTTTCCTTAAAATCTGGAAATTGAGCCCGGAGTTTTAAGGTTGCTTGCTTAGTTTTCTGATGTGGAATTTTTTTGGTGATAAGTAGCCAAGTGTCATTATTGTACCAGCTTTTCTTACTCTTGGCCAAAGAAATTTTTCTTTTCGACTCTGCATGACCTGAAGTATGGTTTAATGGATCAGTTTATTGACATGTGCCAGGAGGAATTTTGGGGTACGTGTCCATACAGTATGTGCTTATGAGTAGGGCATTTGTCCAAAGGCTTAGGTCAGTTGAGGATAAAGGTGTTAGGAAAATACTTAAGGTATGTCAGTTTGTGTGGGAAGTATTTTTATTCTCATGTAAGGGTCTGAGGAAAGTGGTTTTTCCTGGTAGAAGCAGCTGTTTTGAAAACATTGCCAAAGGGCAATAGATGTACAGTATGCCTTTTCTGTTCTTCATTTTTTTTAAACATAGTTTTTATTTCTCCACTGAGATTGTCAACATCTGTTTCTGTATTTGGCTACAATTCAGTTTCAGACAACAGGCCTATTTTAGTACAATTCTAGACTAGCTATAGAGTTTAAGCTGTTGAGGCTTAGCAAGGAAGGCAGAGGCGCAT
>OU015749.1:103983342-104009246 GCA_907169655.1 Acomys percivali | reverse complement strand
CTCTCTCTCTCTCTCTCTCTCTCTCTCTCTCTCTCTCTCTCTCTCTCCTTTCTCTCCCTCTCCTTTTAAATTAATTTATTATGTGTTATTATGATGATATGATGATATATTATTAATTTATTATTATGTGTTATTATGTCTGCATGTACACCTACGTACCAGAAGAGGTCATCAGATCACATTATAGATGATTGTGAGCCACCATGTAGTTGCTGGGACTTGAACTCAGGACCTCTGGAATCGTAGTCAGTACTCTTAACCACTGAGCCATCCCTCCAGCCCAGAAAGGTGAATTTTTCAAGTAGTATGGCTAAGGCTTAACATCTCAAAATGAAGTTGAATTAAGTTGTGTGTTTCAAATAGGAAGTAAACTTTATTTTGCTTTATAGAACAAGAGTAGAGTGGGGGTCAGGTTACAACACCTTTAATCCCAGTTCTCAGAGGCAGAGGCAGGCAGATCTCTGTGAGTTTGAAGTCAGCCTGGTCTGCAAAGAGAGTACAGGACAGAGAAACCCTGTCTCCAAGAAAAAGAATAGAGTGAGGAATTAGGTCCTAAGAAGATCTGGGTTCCTCATTACCCAGTTAACAGCTCTGGGATAGACTGCTCTCCACCATGGTCAGGAAATTCAGGAAGGCACACTGCATTCTGTAAGCAGTCCCTAGGCTTTATTGGCTAGAGTGTATGTACAGGGCAGTCTCCATGTCAGGTTTATAGACCCAAACTAGTCTGTTGCCTTAGGTAAGTAGTCTAGAAGGGGTTTCAGTGTAAATATGTTAACCCCTTCCCAATTTAGCTAGTGAAGACCACCGGATGAAAGTGCCTCTCGCCAGTGTGGGCAGTAGAGTCACCTGTAGAACTGTAGTTTCTTTGGGCGCCTCATTTTGACAAACATTCCTTAAAACTCTCTAGAATTGGGAAAGACTGGCCTGCCTCTCTTTGAGAACCACTGGGAAGAGAGACTTTTATGATGGTCTCAAGTTAGATCTTTATTCGGCTATATAGTTCTTGCATAAGCAGAGTGGAATGGTCCTAAGGCATGCTAGTTACCCATACAGAGAGCCCTGGGCTGTGGACTTGAGTAATTGATATCTTTTCCTGAGAAACACTTGGATGTGGCCTGAGCTGTATTTCCTAGACATCTTCAGGAAAATAAATGAAGTTTTAGTAGAATTTCAACAGATTCAGCTTCCGGTTCACATACCCAATACAAGTTTGGGGGTCTGGAGGGATGGCTCAGTGATTAAGAGCATTGCCTGCTTCCAGCATGCCTGCGCTCTATTCCCAGCACCCACGTGGTACCTCACAACCATCACAGCAAACTCCAGTCTCAGGGAATCTGATACCCTCTTCTGGCCTCTGGGTGCTGCATGTATGTGGTGCACAAAGGGTCTTATATATAAAAATAAGTTTAAAAACCATTTGAGTAGATAAAGATGATGGATAGATGGCTCAATAATAACCTACTTTTGCAGAGGGCTTGAGTTTATTTTCCAGCACCTTTGTTGGGTAGCAAACAACCACCAGTTACTGTAGCTTCAAGGGATCCGACGCCCTCTTCTGGTCTCTGAAGGCACTGCACATAGACACACATGCAAAGTTTCACTGAGTTCGCATGTCAGATATCTTGCATGATATGTTTACGATTTAAAAAATATCATTTATTTATTTTATGTATGTGAGTGCTCTACTTGGCATGTACAGCTGCATCCCAGAAGAGGGCACCAGATCTCATTATAGATGGTTGTGAGCCACCATGTGGTTGCTGGGAATTGAATTCAACCTCGGGAAGAGCAGACATTGCTCTTAAGCGCTGAGCCATCTCTCCAACCCCTGCTTTATGATTCCTAACAGTAACAAAATTACAGTTGTAAAGTAGCAATGAAAATAATTTTATTTTGGGGGGAGGTATCACTGTGACATGAACTGTATTAAAGGGTTGAGAACCAGTGCTTTTAACTCAATAGCTCAAATAGTAAAAGCTAATGAGCAAACCAGCGGGTCACTGTAGGTGGGGAAACCCTGTGGCATTAGTGCTGGGGTCTGGTTCTCGGTGTCTGCCACCTATTCTTGCATTAGCATCTGTAGCTTTCCTGAGGACTAGAGTAATAGGCAATGACCATCTTGCCAAATTTTAGGTGGAAACACTAAGCCTCTCTCAACAGCTCTGGGTAACTATGATTATGATCACTTACTGTGTCGAAGGAACTGAACTTGGCGCTCTAGCCATGGCACTCCACTTCATTCTGACAACTCTTTGGGCCAGGTGTCATTAGCCTCACTTTACAGATACTGAACACTGAAGTTCAGGTAAGAGAACTTTCCAGTACAGCAGGGGCTTGAATTTGAATCCAGAGTTTGAGAAAGAAGCCCTGTTTCTAACTATACTACCTAATATGGTCATCTGAAAACAGATGTTGGCACATGCCATGTCAGAGAACAAATAATCCTGCTCACATACAGCCCCTCCTAAGGCTGTGACCCTTCCTCATGTTGCGGTGACGCCACCCATGAAATTATTTTTGCTGCTATATAACTGTCGTTTTGCTAATGTTACGGATTGTAATGTAAACATCTGCCATGCAGGATGTCTCCCATGCGACCTCTGTGAAAGTGTTGAGAACTGCTGATCTAGTCCAAGCTTGCATGCGTGTCTGTGTGCAGTGCCCTCGGAGCCCAGAAGAGGGCATCGAATCCCTTGGACCCAGAGTAAGTGGTGGCTGTGAGCTACTCACCCAGCAAGGGTGCAGGAAACCAGACTCAAATGTCACGCGAATGGCTACCTTCCTGACTTAGCTAGCCCTTTGTTCCGTATCTTGTTTAGTAGCGCACTGTCCTCCTGAAATGAAGCCCATATTACCTTTAGTGGAATGATTGGCAGCCGTGGCCTGATGTGAGTCTGCATGAAGACACGATGGCGTGATGACTATTTTTCTCTTATGCTTAAAAACTAAAGAGTTTGCTGAAGCAGTGCCTTTAATCCCAGCACTCCAGAGGCAGAGGCAGGTGGATCTCATTAATGAAACAGTACATCTCTTCAAAAAACAAAACCAACCATACAGCTGACAAATGAGAGAAATTGATCTTTGGTTCTTTTTTTTTTTTAATTTTTAATTTTTAAGACAGGGTCTTGCTATATGGCCCTGGCTGTCATGGAACTTAACATATAGACCCAGCTGGCCTTGAACTCACAAAGATCCACCTTCATCTACCTCCCAACTGCTGGGGTTAAAGATGTGTGCCAGCTACCAGGCCCAGGCAAACTGGTCTTATATATGTGTGCTGTAAAGGAAAAGATAATAACTTGTCATATCAAGGACAGAATTGTCACATTGATCACTTTATGGTTGTTCTCAAGGGTCCCAGGTTCACTCAAATAGCCTCACATTTTGGAAAATTAAAAAGCAGTAGGAACAGTAGGAAATTGGCTGTTGCTATGATAAGCTACATGCAGCAGATTGATGATGGTGAAAGCCACTGTATTCCATATCTGCTGATGAAGGCAAATGCAATTAGGCTGTGTATTTATTGCTATATGCTGTGCATCTGTTCTGAAGATTGACTCGTAGATGTTTAAACAAAGCCTTTCATTTTAAAACCGAAGCAAGCCTGGTAAAAATGTAAATGAAGAAACCTTACCTGGATCTGCAGTCAAGTCAAGGATGAGCAGCCCCCCAAACCCCACAGAGGTGAGGATTTATGCCTGCATTCCACAGGAAAACAGGCTGGGGCAGCCTGACACATGCAAGTGGAGGCCTGAGATGTTAGTCTTCAGGATTACTTCCTGAGCTTAGTTTTACTTATTATTATTATTACTATTTCAGATTACATCTCGAATGTTATCCCTTTGCTTGTATCTTCCCGTTCTCTCTCTTCCACTCTATTCCTCTCCCCTAGACCTCTGACACCTCCTCTTCCTGATGTATGACCACAGCCTATCAGGTCTCATCCAGATAGCCTGCTTCTCTTCCTCTGTGTGCCCGCTAAGACTCCCAACCAAGGGGAAGTGATTATACTGGGGTACAAGAGTTCATGTCAGAGGCAGTCTACTCCCCACAACCGTGGAGAATGAGCTGTCTATCGGCTAGATCTGAACCAGGAGTCTAGGTTTATTGTATTCATTGTCCTAGGTTGGTACAGCAGTTTGTGCAGGCTCCCCCTGGGTCCAGATCTGTGAGCCTTGATGGTCTCCTTGTGGGGCTCCTGAACCCTCTGGGTCCTTTCATGCCCCGCCCCCATTCTTCCTTACTACTCTGGAGCCCAGCAGCGACTTCTAGCATCTGTCTCGATCCCCTGCTGAGTGGAGACTCTCAGAGGACATCTATGTTGGGCTAATACCCACTTATAAGTGAGTATATACCATGCATGTCTTTCTGGGTCTAGGTTACCTCACTCAGGATGGTCTTTTTTAGTTCCATCCATTTGCCTGCAAATAGGTAGAAGGCAGGCCATGTCAGCCATGCCCTCCAGCAAGACCTAATGGGAGTGGGGGTGCTTGCTTTTCTGTCGGTGTCAAAGTGGTCTCAGGAATTGATGTTTTGTTATCAAGAGGAAGGATGGTTAGCCAAGTTGTGTTCTTCAAGAGTATCGAACTTATTTTCCCGCTGAGGTATAGGAGGAGAGGCCTCTGAGTTGTGTGTATTGGATATCTAGATACAGTCCATTTACATAGCTTACAAATGATATGGAACAATCTAGTTACACACATGTATAATGTTGAAATTAAAAAAAAAGTATGTGGTGTGTGTGTATGTGTGTGATGTGTAAAAGTATCTTTTTATTTTTTAAACTTCTCACTTCTAATTTATTATTAAATATTTTTTGTTTTTCATTTACATTTATATGATTACACATATATACAATAAACTACCTACAGCAAGAAGAACCACGAAACAATCAGGACTTATATAAATGTCACATTCATAGTGTTTTGGCTATTTGTATTTGGCAGACTTGAAGAAAACATCTTTCCTATCTTGGTGCATCTAAAATTCTGAATGTAAATCAATATCTATCATATCTCATCCCTATCAACTTAAAACATCCATCCAGACCTAAAAACATGTTAATCCCTAAAAACTAAGCTTAATTGTAAAACTAAACTATCTGGTCTTCAACTCCATCAGAGACTTGAGAAGGAATAAAAGTAATTACCTGAGTAAACAGGAAGTGCAGGTTATCAGCTTCCAAAGTGGAAAAAAAAATAACAGAGACAGTTTGCTGCCTGAGCAGTCACTCAAAACTTTATAATGTTGGAGCATCATCTTCAGCCTTCTGGCCCAATATATCTGACAGACACATTTGTGATTCAGGAACTTTTGAGGACTTGCTTATCCGTCTTGGCAGAGTTTGGCCATTGACTCTGCCTGCATCCAAGCAGGCTCATTTTCTCCTGGCTCAATTGTTACCTGGGAGGCTCCCTGCCTCCTTCTGCTAACCTAGTCCTGGAAGCTTCTAGCCTCTGTATAATCTAATCTAGGCCTTGAATGTTTTCAGCCTCTGAGACTTACTGCTTAATGAACTCATCCTTACATGTTCTTTCTGGGCTCTGGGCTGGCTAGTTCAACTCAGCTGTTCTGGCTCAAACTCTTCTCCCAGCTGACTTATTCAATCTGGCTTCTCTCAGACCAGAGTTGCTCTGCTTAGCCTCAAACTAACTCAGCAATCTGCTCTAATGTTCTGGCTTCTCATTTTCTGGCTCATTCCATCTTCACCTGAGCTCTCTCTCTCTGCAACCCATCTCTCTATTACTGTCCTGGTAAAGCTACCTCGTCTCTGAAAAACTGCCTCTTAAAGTAGCTTCCTTCTCCCTCTCTTCTCATGAGAGTTGGGTGTATCCTATTCAGTCAAATCTTCTCTGACTTGTCACCCTTTCTGCCACTCAATTAACTAGACATCACTTTCTTTCTTCTTTCTTTCTTTCTTTCTTTCTTTCTTTCTTAAAAAAAAAAAAAGATTTATTTATTTATTTGTTATACAGTATTCTGCCCATATGTGACCCAGCAGGCCAGAAGAGGGCACTAGATCTCATTATAGATGGTTGTGAGGTACCATGTATTTCCTAGGAATTGGACTCAGGACCTTTGGAAGAACAGGCAGTGCTCTTAACCCCTGAGCCATGTTTCCAGCCCCCTCTTTTTCCTTTTTTGGTTTTTCAAGACAGAATTTCTCTGTGTTAGCCTTGGCTGTCTTGGACTTGCTGTGTTCAAGGCTGGCCTTGAACTCAGATCTGCCTGCCTCTGCCTCTCAAATGCTGGGATTAAAGATGTGGGCCACCATGCCCGGCTCTTAGACATCACTTTCAAACATGGGTGTTTCCTTCTACAAGCTAACTTTACCTTTGTTTGGGATTAATGACCCGTTCTACCACAACTGGACCTAGGCTTTGCTTTATCTGATACTTGCTCTATACCAGGCCGGCCTTGAACTCAGATCTGTTTGCCTCTGTCTCCTGGATGAAAGGCATGTTTATATTCCAGCCAGCTCACAAAGACCTAGAAGGTCTTTTGGATGTGATCTCTTGCTAAAACAGCCATGTTCTGAATTAACACTCCTCTACAGTGCTGCATTTGTACTTGTATGTGCTGGTGTCTGTGAATATGTGCAGAGGTCAGCCTGTGCCCTGCTTTGTCAATCACGCTCTGTCTTATTCGCTTGACACAGGCCCTCTCACTGCACCTGGAGCTAGGCTGGCAGTCAGCAAGCCCCAGAGAGCCTCCTGTTTCCACCCCTCACAATGATGGCGGCACAGTCGCACATATGGCCACACTCCTGCATACACAGTAAGCACTCCAACCCAGTAAGTCCTTTTCCATCCTTTGTATCTTATACTTTCATCCTTTTTAGATGTACTCGGTTCAATCATTTTTTTTCCCCCTGTACATTTTTTTTTCACCTTAGAGGTTCAAAGATACTCTTTTTCTTTTCTTTTTTCCCCCCCTTATTTAGTTTTTCGAGACAGGGTTTCTTTGTGTTATCCTTGGCTATCCCGAACATGCTTTGTAGACCAGGGTGGCCTTGAACTCACAGGGATCTTCCTGCCTGCCTGCTGGGATTACAGGTGTGTGCCACTGCATCCACAGGGATTTGAACAATGGGCTTTCAGACTTAGAGTCAGGTGCCGTATCGATTGAGCTATCAGGTTTTCTCAAAGATATTTTTTTTAACCTAATGCTACCTTACTTTTTTTTTTTAAAAGATCTGTGAAATAGGTTCACGTGATAGTCAATAATTTTATGTACATAATTCAGAACCATAAACTTTGAGATGGGAAGCAAAGATAAGGATACCAAAGAAGACCAGCTGAATACCCCAGGAGGGGGCAGGGATGCAGGAATCCTGGAGATAAGTTGCCCATCTGTGCCCCCGGGGTCATGGCACCTGATTCATCTTCAGTGTTGGTTTTACGCAGCCTTGGGCTTTATTGGGGTAAAACTGTGCAGCATTTGGATATTTTTTTTTTTTTTTTTAGGGAATGCAACCTCTACTTTGCTACAGAAGAATGTGACAAACACCATCTGCTGTCATCGCTCTCTCATAGATTTATTTTAAAACACAGAGATGAGGATGTAAGTTAGGAGAGAAAAGACAGGTACCTTAAATGGAACGAAAACTCCAAGTATGTACTTCTTGTTCATTGTACTTTAAACCAACTAAAAAAAAAAATCATAGATTTAATGTGTACATGTCAGTCCCCAGGTTGGAGTTTGGGACACATGGGTGTGTTTATGTCTGAGATGTCTGTCTAAGACCCTCTGTTGAAAATTAGCTCTATGTTGAATTATCATCATCATCATCATTTTTACTAATATTATTACTAATATTTATTTATTTAGAGACAGGATCTCAACTGTGTAGCCCTGGCTGGCTTGGAACTTGCTATGCAGACCATGCTGGCCTTGAACTCAGAGAGATCATCTGCCTTTCCCTCTTGAGCGCTAGGATCAAAGAGGTATGCTGCCATACCCAGCTATCCTTTTAAAAATTACTTTCTTCCTTGAACCTCATCTGTGACTAGGACATATTTTGGTCATTTTCACTCCTATCACTCTCATTTGTCCCTCTCTCCCATGCCCACTGAATCCCTCTTTCTCAATCTCCCCTTCCCTGCCTGTTTCAAGTCTTCTGTGACCCAAAGAATTTAATTTGGTTGTTCTCATGAGAGCACGTGGGGCTTTACTGCAGCACGGACAAGCTACTAATGGCTGAAGGACTAAAAAAAAGATATGGTTCCTCCTCCCAAGTATTTCTTAACTGCCCATAGTTCCTCAGCGAGGGGTGGGGCCTCTGAGCTCCTTCCCATTCTTGATGGAATATTGATGGGACTAGCTCCTGCATGTCTTTGCCGGTAACCGCAACTGTCATGAGTTCAAGACTGCAGTCGCCGTGCTATGTCCATATACTGTATCCTCTTACCATGTGTATTAATCCCATCGTTGTTTTTGTTTTGTTTTTTAAGATTTATTTATTTATTATTATGTATGCAGCGCTCTGTCTGCATGTACACCTGCAGGCCAGAAGAGGGCGTCAGATCACATTATAGATGGTTGTGAGCCACCATGTGGTTGCTGGGAATTGAACTCAGGACCTTCAGAAGAGCAGTCAGTGCTCTTAACCTCTGAGCCATCTCTCCAGCCCCCCACCCCAAATAATTGTTTTTGCACACTACAGCATGAAAGGACTTGGACCACATCTTTCTAGTAGAGATGTGATTGGTGTGGTGATAATCAGCAAAGTAAGTGGCTTAAATTGCTTTGTCCCTGCCTTCTGCACATCTGCTGAACTTGTCTTTCCAGGAGTGTGGCAAATTTCTTCCACAGTGATTTAAGCTTTGTTTTTGTAGGTCTGGTGTTCTGAAGTTGTGACCTTCAGCCACAATGTCTTTGGTATTTTCGTGTTGCCTTTCTGAACCCGAGGAAGGGAAGGGCACAGTCAAGAGGGTGGAGGGAATGGAGGCTGGGGTGAAGAAAATATCTTGGTGTTTCAAATGCTAACTGAAAATTAAAAAATAAGTTTGATTTTAATTAAAACCTAAATTTCATGTAGGTTTGAAGAACATAAATAGATGTTTTATGTGGCAAATAGCAGTTTTTAGACAAGCATGGCATGCATTTTTATACGCTGAGTGACTGAAAGACTTGGAAATAGGGCCAGTGGCATGGTGGTCATGCCTTTAATCCCAGCACTTGAGAGGCAGAGGCAGGTGGACTTCTGTGAGTTCGAGGCCAGCCTGGTCTACAAAGTGAGTACAGGATCTTTGGAGATCCTGGCTACACAGAGAGACCTGTCTTGAAAAGCAAACAAAACAAAACAAAACAACAACAACAACACGCGCGTGTGCGCGCACACACACACACACAAACACACACACACATACACACACACACACACACACACACACACACACACACACGGAAATAGGGTGCTGTAGGCTGCTGGTAAATCATTCTAAGTTCATATGGAATAACTGTCAGTGCTTTGAAAAATATATAGCTTGAACTACATTTTTGGAATATTATTTTGTAGAGAGAAAGAAAATAGGATTAAGGATCCACTGTTTCAATTAGTTTTAAAATTTCAATATTGGTAGTTCAATTTGTATTTGTTGAAGAGTCTTAACTTTTCTGGTTGTTCTGGAACTGGAACATACAGGCCTCCGTACTCACTGATTTCATATTCTGGCAGACAGTGTGTACTTACAATGGTAAAGAGGTGATGACATCTGGTGTGGGGCTGAGGAAGATGTCAAGAAGGTGGGGCCACAGAAAACAGTGGTCTTTTTTTTTCCCCCCAAGACAAGGTCTCTCTGTGTAGCCTCGACTGTCCTGGACTCGCTTTGTAGACGAGGCTGGCCTCGAACTCACAGCGATGCACCTGCCTTTGCCTCCCGAGCCCGCCCCACTTTGAAAACAGTGGTCTTAAGGTAGCAAAGGATGTAATGTATCCTGGGACCATCAGGGGAGGGCGTTTTGACTGATGGAACATAGTGAGTGAGAGAAAGGAGCCCCCAGAGTCTGTTGAAGAATAAGCAAACCTTAGCTGAAACAATGGCTTGGTCTGCATTGTTACATTGTTGTTTCTGCCAAATCCTTACAGGCAAAAAGAAACAAAAACTGGCCTGGAGAAATGGCTTAGTAGTTAAAGATCAGGCTCGCAACCAAAAATATAAGAAAACAAAAGCTACGTGGTGATGAATATGGAGGTGATGGGCCATCTGGCCAATTAAGGCTCTAGAGTGTCTCAGTGGCTATCCGGACTTTAGGTTCCATGTTGTTCCAGCAAAACACACAGGGGCGTGATGTGTGATTCCGGATACTGACTGGTCTACACTGGGAGTCCTCAGAGTTAATGAGAGAGGGGGGGGCGGGGAGAGGGGAGGGGGGGGGGAGAGAGACGCGTATGTGTGCAAGTGTGGTTTACATACAGGTGTGTGTGGAGGCTGGTGGTTGACATCAGACACACCTTCCTCAATTGCTCCCCACTTAATTTTTTGACAAGGTCTCTCACGGACCCCAGAGCTTCCTGATTTGCTAGACTGGCTGTCCAATGAGCCATGAAAGTACACCTGTCTTTGTCTTCCCAGCCCTTGCGTTACTGGTGCACAACACTGAAACAAATCTCACGTGCGTGATCCCGGGAGTCTCGCGTCCTTCTGCCTGTGTGGCAGGCACTTTACTGGCTGAACTCTATCTCCAGACCTGAAAGAGCTGTCTTGGTATTAAATAATTTTTTTTTCCTGTTAGTCTCCTCAGAGGAGTTAATGCGGACTGAAGATGGAGAAGCCTTAGATCTGAGGGGATACTTGAGGAGACTGTGAAGGGAAAGAGGGCTGTGGGGGCCATGGCTGGAGGAGTGGGCACGAGTAGGGAATGTTTAAGCTGGCTTGGTGCATTATTATTTATGGCTTTAATTCACTAGATAAAAACGCCTACTACCTAGTCTCATGTTAGTTAGCAAAAAAGCAGAAGTGGAGCCTGGACATCCCTGGAAACAGGATGGACAGTGGGTTTCCACAGCTGATGTCCAACACTCATTAGTGGAAGGTGGTAACAAGGAGGCCACTGGGGAGAGGATTTTGTTTTCTCTAGTACAAGAAAAGGACTGACTTTTGAAAATGAAAATATTCAGGCAGGAGTTCACCTCCAAAGGCTGGCATTCTGAGGATTCTCCCAGGACATATCAGTTTTCCACCATATGGGGCCTGGGGGTTGAACTGACACCATCAGGCTTTTAGTATTTACCCATGAGTTTACAGTTTTACACCTGGCCTTTCATTTGTAGGAGAGAGGGTATTTATTTAAAAATGTAAAATACCTTTCCTATGTATGTGTGTTTTGCCTGCACGTGGATCTGTGTGCCATGTATGCACCAGGTGCCTGTGGAGGTCAGAGGAGAGCACAGGGTCCCCAGAAGCCGGAGTTACAGATGGCTGTGAGCTGCCATGTGGGAGCTGAACCCGGATCAGCTTTTGAAAGAATAGCTCTCAACCACGGACACCTCTCCTGCTAAGGTTGCACGAGTGACATATACAAGGTATCCCCCAAAATGGGTGTTCATTATAATTTTTCAAAATTAAAAAATATTTAATATGTATGGATATTTTGCCTGTATCTGTATATCTGGGTGAGATGTGTGTACGTAGGACCTGAGGCGGTCAGAAGAGGATGTCAGCTTCCCCAGGATCTGGAGTTCCAGCCAGTTGTAAGATGCCATGTGTGTGCTGGGAACCAAACCCGAGCTCTCTGAAAGAGCAGCCAGGGCTCTTACCACGGATCCATTTCTCTAGTCCCTCATGAATGTTCTTGACATTTATTTTATTTTTGTTTCTGTTTATCTGTGTGTTTGTAGGTCATGTGAGTGCAGGTCCACACTGAGGCCAGAAGAGGGCACCAGACCCGTGGAGTAGCTGTGATACTTGTAAGCCACCTGGTGTTGTGACTTAAGAATCAAACTCAGGTTTTCTCTTGAAGAGCAGCAAACAATCCTTTAGTTGAACATTTCTCTAGGCAACGTTTCATTTCTTTTGTTTTTGTTTTTGCTTTTTGAGACTGTCTCACTAGCGCTGGCTAACCTGGAACTTCTTATGTAGGCCAGCCTGGCTTCAAACTCACAGAGACCCACTTACCTCTGCCTCCTGAGTGCTGGGGTTAAAGTTTTATATACTACCATGTCCAGCTAATGATTTTTAAAATTAATGCAAAATATTTCACCTGAAATATGTATGTGACAGGGCACACAATAGCTATTGATAGCTCAGTGCGTAAAAGTACTAGGTGCATAAACAGGAGGACCTGAGTTTGAATCCCCATAAAAAAGCTAGGTGTGACTGTGAACACTGTAACCCAGCACTCTTGCAGGTGGGAACATGCCCGTTGGGCCTTGCCAGCTGACAGCCTAGCTGTAGGTTCAGTGAAAGACTGCCTCCTAGGAATAAGGCAGAGAGTGGTAGAGCAGGACACCAGACAACATTCTTCTTTGCTCCGTGCATTTGGGTGCATGGGTGTGTGCACCTGCATACATGTATATGTATATGCCACATACATACATATCACACATACAAACACATTATATATATGTACATATATATGTATACATATATATACGTGTGTGTGTGTGTGTGTGTGTGTGTGTGTGTGTGTGTGTGTATTTGTGGCCACCTCTAAAAAGTTTCCAGTAATGTTTTATTTTTGTTTGAGGTTTTTAAAAATGTCCCTTAAGACAAGTCTTATTTAGTAGATTGTATTTTAGTGTTCAGGTTTGCTGAATCTCCTTTCTCTTTTTCTTATAACAGAGATGCATTCAACTCCTTGCACATACTCTTTATGCAGGTAATTTTTTATGACAGTTATTGAATAAATTTGCTACTTGTAGCTTGAAACAACAAAATGTACTTAGATGAATAAAAAGTACCTTTCTTGAAATTCCTGCAGAGGAAATAATTCTGAAGCTGCAATTTGAAACTCTGTTCTTCTCCTCCCTTTTCGTGTTATAGTTTTCATTTTAGTGTCTTTATTTTTGAAAGCCCGAGGCTCCCTGGTCCTGTAATCATCCTGGGATCATGGACTGTGATTTTGTGTTTATATGTGTTATTTGGTGTTAATTCTGACTACCACTGGCAGTGTGCAAGGAGCCCATTTCGTTGTCCTTCAGTGAACAACACTAGAAAATATTCAAAGACAATTTTGGGCAATTTAAGAGGAGATACAATGTGTTCATTTATATCTCTTTCTTATAAACTAGGTTTAGCTTTTTTTAAAAAATACACTTCTTGTTCAATTGTCTTTCTTCATGAATGTTTTGTCTGCATTAATTGCCTGTTATAGAAGCAGTGTGTCTTTTTAAAGAATATAAAACATATTAATATGTCTATGATCCCACCATTCCTCTTTGCAAACACATCTCTGATGCAGCATCTGCCTTTTAACTGTAATTTAGTCTTTTTCTTTGCATGCTGAAGATTTGCTTTTCACTCACATGTACACGACTGTGAGAGTGTATGCTTATATGTGTTCAGGTGCTCAGGGAGGTCAAAAGAGGGTGCTGGAGTCCCTGGAGCTGGAATTATAGGTGATTGTGAACTGCTTGGCGTGACAGGTGCTGGGAGACAAACCTGGGTCCTTTGGAGGAACAGCAGGTGCCTCACTGCGGAGCTAGCTCTCAGCCTCCCCTCCCACCCCAGCTAAGCCCCTTTTCCCTACACCCCTGTCTCTCTGTCTTGCTGCCAAGAGCAAAAGTCCCTTGCTTTTCTCATTCCATGCAGACTCTCTCATTACACGGCAAAGGTGATCTTTTCAGTGTTGGTGAATATATTAGACTATAGAGTTGGGTTGGAGGCTTGAAGCGTATGAGTTCTGACCTTTGCTGGTTTCATAAGTCAATAAACATCCCGTGTAGTCAGACAACTTTAGAACAATGGATGACTCTGGAATAGACTCCATCTTAAGATGCAGTGGTGACCCCCAAGTTCGTAATCAAGAAAACAAAACCTTCTGACTCCTTGTGAAAATTTGATCTCACGAGACTTCAGTACACTTCACAAAACTTTATCAAAAGACTTCAGGGCAAACAATTGTCTATAAGTATGAAGGTGGACATTGACATTTGTCAAAGTTAGATAGTCAGTGGATATATAGACTGCTAGGATTAGTATATTGTAAAAATAAATAAATAAAGACAAATTCCAAGATTAAGAAAAAAGTCCTAGTCTCTACAGAGTTTCTAATCATATTAGTTTCCAACTAAATCCAGTCTGTTCATCTTTTTTTCTTCTTCTCGCCCTGCTCCATTTTTTTTTTTTTTTTTTTTTTAGCAAAACTAAATGTTTTCTTTTAGGAAGAAAGGGTGTGTGATTGAGGAAACCCATTCTAATCCTTAGCAGGAAGTGTTCCAGTTAGCACAGACTTCTCCAAGTTCTTCAACTGCTTAACATGATCTCAGAGGAAAGGAAAGGATTGTTACAGGGTCCCAGCAACAGAGAGAGAAGCCACGAGTGGGAGACAGCACCAGAGGCCCTGCACAAACAGAGCACCGGCAGAACCAATGAGGCTTGCATTGTGTCTCTGCCCGGACCTGCGAGTGACCCCACTGTTGTGAAGATAGCCTGTTCATTTGAGGCATGAGAACCACAGGTCAGGGTGGGGCAGGAAGTGCTGTGGTACAGTGGCTTCTAGAGAGGTTGATCTGAGCTCAAGAGCAAGTCTGGACAAAACCATGTGATAATTCTGTAGGGATGGAAGTAGTTTGCATGGCTTTTGTGCTGTGCAGTGGCCAAGGATAGCTGCAGAAGGGAAAAAGGCTTTCATAACCACAGGCCCGATATTTAGCAAATGTGCTCACGGTTTCTAATTATTTTGCTCCCTAGGGGATAGTTGGGCATGTCTAGAGACAATTTTGGTTGGCACAGGTAGGAAGGGGACTACAGGTGACATGTAATGAGTTATGGGCCAGGTATTCTATCAAAGATTCTAAAATGCAAAAGCTAGTTCCCAAATTTAAAAAAAAAATTAACCTCCAAATGTAAGTAATGCCAAGATTGGGAGGGCTAGTTTTATTTTATATTTTATTATAAATGTATTTTATTTATTTATTTATTTATTTATTTATTTATTTATTTATTTGTGTGTGTGTGTGTGTGTGTGTGTGTGTGTGTGAGTGTAACAGTACTGTTGGACCCTAGAGTCCACCTGGGTGGGGGGTCATTGCAAGAGTCCACTCGAGAACCACAATGTTGATGCAAAGGCACAAGGTTTACTGCTGACGCGCGTCAGGGGGCCCCCGACACTCTCTTGGGAGGGTTAGGAGGGGCTGCGTGCCCTATGTTAGGATTGGCTCTGGTGGTCGCTAAGGGTGCTTATCTAAATGTTATTGGCTATTGCAGGGAGATGTGTTGGGGAGTTTCCAGAGAATTTCCAGATGGTAATTGCTTACCTTAGTTGAAATTGTTTATTGCGGTTGGCCACCTTGATCTCAGAAACTGAAGCTGAGCTGGCGTTCAATTCTTTTTGATTCTTTTTGGGTCATTTTCCCAAGCTTGCCTGGGTCACATTCCCAGGCTGGCTGAGAGAGAGAGAGAGAGAGAGGGCCTTACAATTCCCCCCTGAGGTTTTTTAACTGGCCTTAATCTTAAGGCATGTCCCCACTTCTGAGGGCTTGGTACTGTTGAGTTAAGATCAGGGCCTGAGTTATATTGAGACGATCTCGGATAACGGCAAGAAGCCGGTTAAGGATACAGGGCCCAAAAGTTAGAAGTAAGAGAAGGATCAGGAGGGGGCCAAGGAGGGTGTATATGAGGGTGCTCAACCAGGGGGAGGTATTAAACCATCTCTCGAACCATCCCTGTTGGGCCTCTCGGTCCCTTTGTCTCTTGTCTAAGCGTTCTCTGAGTTTTGTCATCGAATCTTTGATGACTCCTGAATGATCAACATGAAAGCAATATTGTTCTTTAAGAGCAGCACATAACCCCCCCCCCTTTCAGAAATAGTAAGTCAAGCCCTCGTCTATTTTGGAGCACTACTTCCGATAATGAAGTAAGAGATTCTTCTAGCCGAGAGATGGATTGTTCTATGGCCCGGAGGTCATCATCTATGGCATCTCTAAGTTGTCCAAGCTGCTGGGTCCTGTATATAAGAGCTGCAGTCCCGGTTCCCGCTCCGGTAACCCCCAATCTTAATAGGACTGCAAGAGTCAGGGAGATGGGTTCTCTGCGGTACCGAGTGTTTTCATAACTGATTTCAAATGCTGGGGAGGATTGGTAATAAATTCTGGGGATTAATTGGACTAAAACACAGTAATCAGAAGCTGAGAAAACAGCAGTGGATATACAAGGGGTAAGTCCGGTGTTGCAGGCCCACCATAAGTTAGGGGGAGGAATAAGAAAATGGTTATTCCTGGTAGTAGCTATAGCACAAGTGTGGTTGCAGAGGTGTTGGTGACTGGGGGTATGGTACCTAGACAGGTGCCTAGCCCCGAAACTTCAGTCAGAGTGAGTCTTCTGTGTTGGCCCCAGTCACAAGAAGAGTGATTGGTGGTGTTAACGAAAGAAGTGGAGGTTGCGACCCCTTCATAGTAAGGTGGGCTTGGGTTAAGGCAGAGCCAACAGGATTGAGTGGCCTGAGGATTAGTAGCATTAAGGGCTAGAAAAGCTCCTCTGACTAGATTAAAGAGACGGTCCCCTACTTTGGGTAGGGGAGGTTCCCTTGTAGTGGAAGCAGCAGGGGTTAAGGCCGGGGGAGATGTGAGGAGGGGAGGAAGAGATGGTTGCATTCCGGTGTCAGCGAGAATGGGGTTCGGACCTATGGGAAATGTTAACACTTGTAACAATATGTGTGATGCCCAGGGTAAACATGCTGTGGAAAGGTGTGAGGACAAAGAGGAGAGGTGGTAGAATTTTATTTACATAAAATTTCAAATAAGCAAATGCATCTAGAGTGACAGAACAAAGATTATTGGTTGGACCAGGAATTGGAAGAACAGTGAGGAAGTTGATGGAACGATGGATTATAAAGAGTCATGAAGAAACTTCTAGAATGCTGGACATGGTCTCTATGCTGACTGTGCCAATGTTTTTACAGGTCCAGACTTATGGAAAGGAATAGAGTTGTATTCCTAAAGTTATTGCCGTTTTATTATATGTAGATTGTACTAAAGGCCCTTCTTAAAATACTACTATATTTCAACTATTCATTACATGGCTCATGGTGTGCCTGCACCTGAACCAACGTCTCAAGTTCATCATGAACTATACATGTCTGTTAGAACAATGTTCGTCTCTGAAAAAAATCATTCCCCCTTCAGTTTTGTTCACATGACATCTCCTCACTCCAGTGACTACATTTGCATATCATGGTCTCCTCTGGCCTGCTCTCTCCACTGCATGCATGACATTCCACAAATGGCACTCTTCACCTGAAACGAGATGCCTCCAACACGCTTGCCATTATGATTAAATGAGCTAATGTCTGGTCGACATTTAAGACAAGGGCCAGCAGGATGGGTTCGGTGGTAAAGGTGCTTGCTGCCAGGCCTTACAACCTGAGTTCAATCTCTGAGGCCCACTTGGTAGAAGAGAGAACCAATTCCCACAAGTTCTTCTCTGATCTCAATGCATGTACTGTAAGGCCCTCTCTCTCTCAGCCAGCCTGGGAAGGAGCCATCGATCCAATCACTCTGAAGTCAGCGATAGGCACGTGGAGATGTTTAGTAATCAATGAGATACGGCAGTTTAATGCTCAGGAGAGAGATCTGGGGAGGGTTGGAGATACAGATTTGAGAGGGGCCAGCCGGGAAACGGTGATCAAGTGGGAATGGATACCGTCACTCAAAGGTGGTAGACAGTGAAGACAAGAAGGCCCATCACACTGGAGACATCCCGCTTCGTGGAACTGGATTCTTGGACCTTCTGTATATGAGCAGGCATTGTTAGATTAGCTGGACCTTAGCCTGGTAGACACTTTAATAAATCCTTTATTTAAATTCATACACACACACACACACACACACACATTTATTCTGTAAGTTCTGTTAGTCTAAAGAACCTTGGCTAATACACTCACCTAGGTTGGTGTACATCTGCTTCCCTGGTGTGTGATGATGACTTTCCCAAAAAGGGAAGCAGAAAGAAACAGGGCCACAGCTATAATCCAAATGAAACCTCTGGTGAAGCCAGGTGAGAGGTGAGATCAGCTGTCATTTTTATTGCTTTTTAAGTTTGTCTTGGGAAGGAGGGAAGGATGTAGTAGAACCTGTGATCGCTCTGTGTCAGGCTCCCTAATGTTCTTATAACAGGTATTAATGACCATATAAAGTGTTTGTGGTGCTGGGGACCTTGCACAGATGAGACAAGCATGCTACCACTGGGCTACACCCCCAGCTCATAGGACTATCACTTGAGGGCAGGTGCTAATCCCATTCTGAGTTAGGCTCCCTGGCTTACTGCTCCCTGCTATCTGCAGTTGATAGACCTTCATCAACACAGCAATCCAGTGCCTTTAAGTACTCACTTTACTGTGGGTGAAAACCTTTACCAGATACCTTTAATGGGTCCGAAACCCACCCCTTAGCCTTTATATTGCTATGACCAAAAAACAAATTGCCAATTGTAATTTTTAATTTTTAAGTTACTTATGAACAGTATCCCCTGTAAGGGAAACTAATTATGTTTATTACAACACAGGGAAAGAATAAGCAAGCTTTGTGGGTTTCTTCTGGGAAATCTCTCTCCGGCAGTGATGGCTGCTCACTATTTTAATGTTTCAATTAGAAGGCAGAGAGGGACCTGCCTCAAACAAGATTAGTATCTAGAATTATGATTAGATTCACCAAGGCCAATTTATTTCTGTCACTGGGGAGGAATAGGAGGAAAAGGCATCACATCCTCCGTGCTGTTTATGTCCTCAGAACCTGGGTTCCACGGCTCAGTGCAAGCGAGCTCCTGGCTTGGTACAGGGGTGGGGGCGTGGCAGGGAAGCAAAGTGGAGAGAGAGAGCTTTGAGATTGAAGAATGAGGTCCTGGGAGATGGCTGGGTGGGGAAAGTGCATCCTGCGCTAGCAGTGAAGACCAGAATACAAATCCCCAGAACTCAGAATGATCCAGGGCTGGCTGTCCATGACTGCAACCTTAGCACTGGAGGCAGAGACAAGGAGATCCCTCTGGCTCCCTGGCCAGCAGTGTGGCTGAAATGGTAAGCCCCAAGTTTAATGAGAAAAAAAAAAAGATAATGTGGCTGATGAAGACTCAACCTTGACCTCTGGGCAACACTCAGGCATGCACACACACACACATGAATATAGGAGAAAAACCATAGTAACGGGAAGGTTGGAACACTCCTCCTATTCCAGGAGGATCTTGATACATGCTCATGAAGAGGGTAGGTGCTATAAGTGGCCTAAAAAGCATCCTACCTCTTTGGCCCAAGACCTCTGATTGTCTACCTAGCTCTCTGGGCCACATCCAATTTCAGAAGGGCTTTTCTCCTTAATAAACTGCCTCCATTTCTACCACAATCCATGTGTCCCTGGTTCAAGTATTTGTTTCTGGTCACAAGAATCCGGAACTCCTAGTGAATTCTCTCCGGGCTCCAAACTGTGTGCATAACAGGATGAAGGTCTCACACTTGGACAGAAGGCTGAACACTCTGATGCTTTGCTCCGGCCTTGCTCTAGTGTCTCCTGGAAGGAGAGATAGTAGAAACTTCTGGCTGGTCTCTGTTTGTCTCTTGTTGCTTTAAAATTTCCACCATTTGGCTTAAAGGGTTTGGAAGAAAGTCTGGCACATATTTAAACAAACAAACAAACAAAAACAAACTTATAACGAGCTGTTGGGATGGTTCCATGGGTAAAGGCTGCCAAGCCCGATGACCTGAGTTCTAACCGGGGACTTAAATGGTGGAAGGAGGAAACTGATACCCAAAAGTTGTCCTATGACCTCCACATGTGTGGCCACCAGCAGCCCACCCCCAAATAAATAAAGATATGGAGAAGTAAGACAGTTAAATTTAAGCATTGTTGCAGTGACCACTAGATTACCAGGAATAAAACTGTAATGACAGAGTTTCCAGAAGTGCACATGAGGAGGATTTATATTTTTAATATGTTTTGGTGACAGGAGACTTGAATATTTTATAATAATGAAACACAAATCTAAAAGATGAATAGCACTGACAACATAGAGGATCACAGTTAATGACTTTCAGAGAACCTAACTTAAAAATTTAAAATGAAAATAGGAGAAATGTACTTTTAACAGCTTTGGGAGTCAGTAAATCCAGCATGTAGGGTAGAATCTCCTACAAGGTAAATAAGTTAAAGTTCCCTTCACAGAGGCATTGATGTTATTTAATTCAGTCTGCTTGCAAATTTCAGAAGTCTGTGTATTTTCCAAAGAATAATTGCAGAGACCTAAGGACTTTATCTCAATATTGCATTTTTCACTCACTTTTTCACTTTAAGGTCACCTTCCCCAACTATCTAAGAAAACAAACAAATGAATAACACACACACACACACACACACACACTCACCCAACCAACCAAACTAAACCAAAACTCCAGCTAACTAACTGCTCCCTCCCCCATAAGATGTGTTCAACAAGTACTTATATCTCACCCTTTCTGTATGGGGCAATTTTCAAAACCATCAGCTGTCTTTTTCTCCTTCCTTGGCATTCAGAGTAGGCAGCTGGCCGACTATGTCCCCATCTGTGTGCCTTACTGACCTGTGGCTGACTCAGGCACTCACTAAGCACATGTACCGTGTCAATGACTGTGCTAGGTTGAGTGGCCATGAATAGAAAAATAAATGTGTCTTCTGCGTTGTGTTGTCCTCTGTCCACACTCACTCCGAACACTTGTATCAACACTGGTGTGCACACCTTTTCTTCACCACTGAAGGCAGAGAGGAATGTGGCTGTCTTTTTAAGCCATGGCAGTTGGCTGAAGTTAGGGCTCACACTCAAGACATTGTCATTGGTTAAAAAAAAAATTGTGGTTTAAAGGCTAGGTCAGGTCACTGCAGCTGTCTTTGAAGTCTAGGTGTTACTCAATACTCGAGAAGAATTGTTTAATTACCTTTGCTTATTTAGATATATTGGGAGGGAGTCTGGTTATTTATCTTCTACCACGGGGGTCCCTTACCTGCTAAGCCATTCCTCCGACTCCCTCGAGGAAGAATTTTGAAAAGAAGTCTAAGAAGAAACCTAATCCCTTAAACAAAAGAATCTATAATACACCTTTTCATTTGGGATCAAGAACATAGTTTTCATTACATTGATTATATTTGTAATATTTACTTCTTCCCGTACTCTCTCCTTGGAAAATAGCAAACTAGCCTCTTTTAATCACCCTGGCTTTGAAAGCTGGCATAGAACATCTTAGTTATTGACATGCGCAGATGCCTTACTCTTTCCATCTTGTACCTCTTCACATTGTAGCCTGAGTCTGGGTATTCACCAAGTTTGGTTGCTTACAACTTCCTCTATGTGTATCATCTCATAAGAAGTGTTTTTTTTAAGTGTGTGTATATATATGTGTGTGTGTGTGTGTGTGTGTGTGTGTGTGTGTGTGTGTATGTGTGTGTGTGTGTGTGTGTACCAATGCCTAAAGAAGCCAGAAGAGTGTATTGGATCTTTTGGAGCTGAGTGACGGGTGGTTCTGAGCCACCCTAGTGTGGATACTGAGCATAGAACTCAGGTCTTCTGTAAGAGCAGCAAGTTATTTTAACCACAGAGCCATCTCTTCAGCCCCAGGAGCGCTTTATCCACTGGTTTCCATTCCATAGTATGGTAGGTGGAGTAAGACATTCATGGCCTAAACTCAAGTCATTTAAAATTCTGTAGGAAGATTGGTGAGATGTCTCCACAGGTAAAGGAGCTTGCTGCCAAGCCTGACATCCCAAGTTTGACCACGGGGTTCCACATAGTAGAAAGAGAGAACTGATTCATCTCACTCCCACAGAAGCCCCACACGCAGAGATAATTTTTTTGCAATATTTTTTCATTGTTTTTAAAATTTTTTTATTAATTTATTCTTGTTACATCTCAATGGTTATCCCATCCCTTGTATTCTCCCATTCTTCCCTCCCTCCCATTTTCCCCTTATTCCCCTCCCCTATGACTGTTCCTGAGGGGGATTACCTCCCCCTGTATATGCTCATAGGGTATCAAGTCTCTTCTTGGTAACCTGCTGTCCTTCCTCTGAGTGCCACTAGGTCTCTCCCTCCAGGGGACATGGTCAAATGTGAGGCACCAGAGTACGTGAGAAAGTCATATCCCACTCTCCACTCAAGTGTGGAGACTGTTCTGACCATTGGCTAGATCTGTGTAGGGGTTTAAAGTTTACCGCCTGTATTGTCCTTGGCTGGTGCCTTAGTTTGAGTGGGACCCCTGGGCCCAAGTCTGTCTATCATAATGCTCTACTTGTAGGTTTCTAGGACCCTCTGGATCCTTCTACTTTGCTATTCTCCCATGCTTCTCTCATCTAGAATCCCAATAGGATGTCCTTCCCTCTGTCTCAGTTTCCTGGTAAGTGAGGGCTTTCGTGGGACACGCCCCTTGGGTTAGTATGCAGATATAAGTGAGTATATACCATTTGAGTCTTTCTGCTTCTGGGTTAACTCACTCATTATGATCATTTCTAGCTCAATCCATTTATCCACAAATTTAACTAGTACAGCCACTTTGGAAATCTATCTGGTGCTATCTCAGAAAACTGGGAATAGGGTTTCCTCAAGACCCAGCTATTCCACTCCTTGGAATATACCCAGAAGATGCTCCAGCACACAACAAGAAAATTTGCTCAACCATGTTCATAGCAGCCTTATTCATAATAGCCAGAACATGGAAACAGCCTAAGTGTCCCTCAGTAGAAGAATGGATAGAGAATTTTTTTTTTTAATGTAGTAGGAAGCAGGGACAAAGTAGTTTAAACTCTACCGCTCACTCAAATTCATATCTCAAGTTGTGAAGTTGTGGTTAAATTATCAGAATATCTCATCTTCCCTAACTTAAAAAAATGTTTCTGCATACAATTTATCATCGGGCAGTGTAAGTCTGACCTGGATAGATTAAATTTTGATAGCTTCTATTGAACAAATGAAGAAAGTATAACCTTTGTGGACTCTGGGTAATTGCAAAAGTGAGGTATAAAATTAACCTAGTAGAAGTGTCAGCAATATTCTGTGGGCCACTGCATGAGCCATTTGAAAATGAGACAGCATATGAGAAAGGGGTATGTTCACCACATCCTGTGGAAACAGGACTCCTTTGGAATACATGGTTCCTTCTGGAACACTGTCCTCTCTGGGGTGTTCCCCTGCTCCTCTATTTGCTTCCCCGAACCACGTAGCTATCATTTTTTTCTGGGACACATTCTCTGAATCCCCAGCTGCAGGACAGATGACTCCTGGGCCCCCTGGCATCCTTCCGTGACAGGCATTACGCAAGATTGCAATAGCTCACTACTTCACTGTGTTCTGTCTAGCTGCTCAGTAAATGAGGGCAGGGACCACATCTGTCTTGAGTGAGCTCAGTGCACCTCATGGCCTCCCAAGTGATAGCTGTTGATTAAATAAGAGTTCACAGAATGATTAAGTCTCAGAACAGAGCCTCATCTTCCTCATAGCTACCTCAGTGTCTTCTCCACCAAATAATTTCTGGCTCTCAGCATGTATCCTTAGCTCAGTAGAGGTGATTGTAAATGGTGTGGAAGGCCCAGGCTTCCTGGTCCTTAGCTAACTTCTCATTCCTTGCACTGTAAAGCCAGCTTCTGTCCCACCACCTTACTCAGAAGTCAGGGTGCTGAGGAACTTCCCAGGCTGGTGAGATGCCCCAGTGATTAAAATGCCTGCTTTGTAAGCCTGTTGACATGAGTCTGAGCCCCAGAAGCCATGCAAAGGCTGTAGGGGAGAACTAACTACACAAAGCTGTCCTCTCACCTTTACATATGAGCCATGTGCCGATGTCCTCTCTCTGTCTCTGTCTCTCTGTCTCTGTCTCTTTCTGTCTGTCTCTCTTTGTCTCTGTCTCTGTCTGTCTCTCTGTCTCTGTCTGCCTCTCTTTGTCTCTGTCTCTCTGTCTCTGTCTCTGTCTCTGTCTGCCTCTCCTTGTCTCTGTCTCTCTGACTCTGTCTCTGTCTATCTCTCTGTGTCTGTCTGTCTGTCTGTCTGTCTGTCTCTCTCTCTCTCTCTCTCTCTCTCTCTCTCTCTCTCACACACACACACACAAACACACACTAATATTAATAGATAAAAACTTCAAACGCAGTTCGAAAGATCATCCTCATGATAAACATAGAACATTATTCCCAGGTCTTAGGTGAGATGCTCCTACTCTGACTTCTTTGTAAAATGCTCTTTGTTATTGTTATTGTATGTATGTTTGATGTGTGTGTGAATGCATGGCATAGCACCAAGCTTAATGTTCCGGGCTCCATTTCAGAGAGCTACATGGTGGAAGGAGAGAACCGACTCCAGCGAGTTGATTTTTTACTTTCACACATGCATTGTGGTACACATGTGCCCCTCCTGCCCCATCCCCAAATAAATGTAATATAAGATTTTAAAAAATTTCTGCAATGACCCACTTTTCAACTGTGTATTGTTCAATATCCATGGATTTTTAATAGCTCAGTATTTTTCTTCCTGTTGATTTCTAGTTTCATTCTAAGTAGATAAGAAAGAAATCTATTTTTTCCTATATTTGTTAAGACTTGCATATGGCCTAAAATATGGTTTATTCTGGGAAAAAATCCCTATGCCGATGACAAGAATGCGTGCTATTCTGCTGCTGAGTGGAATATTCTGTACATATTCATTAAATCTATTTGATTTGCAGTAGAGATCTAGAAATAGTTTTTTGCTGATTTTATTTACTTGACCAGCTATTTGTGAGAGTTCAGTAAAACCACCCACTGATATTGTAATGGGAAATAACTCCCTTTGTCCTATAGTTTTTTTTTTTTTGATGAAAATGGATGTTTATATATTTAAAACTCCTTTCTTGCTTCCCTTCTCCATAACACATTTCCACCCAGGATTTAAACTTTGTAGAAACCATGCTAGGATGCAGGCCTGGGCCTGTTGCTCTCTATCATTGGCCCACCTGCACTCTCTAGACTTAACTCTATGTCTAGAACAAGAGGTTTCACATCCCCAGTCGGGAGTTTGGGCAGACCTGACAATATATCCAGTACCAAGTGGTCAGCTTTGAAATCATATATATAGAAGTTACACAATATGAACTGAACAAGTTGTATTTATATATTTACAAATACACACACACACACACACATACACACACACACACACGCACGCACACACACCAACAGCAACTACAGTTAAGAAAAAGAGACCATGAATTTGAGAGAGAACAAGGGAGAGGTGCATGTAGGAAAATAAAACCTTTTTAACTTGCATCATTTTACACTGAAAATATAATTACCTTAATGTCATTAAGATAGTCATGTGAATGACTTCACAGGCTTTCTCCGTGTAGCCGTGACTGTCCTGGGACTAGCTTTGTAGACCGGGCTGGCCGTGCACGCACAGATCCACCTGCCTCTGCCTCCTGAGTGCTGGAGTTAAAGACGTGCATCACCACCGCCTGGCAGCAATATTAATTTTTGTAAGAAGGTTACTGTGTAAAGTGGCATTTCTCAGTTCTATTTCTCCTCCTCCTCTTCCTCCTCCTCCTCCTCCTCCTCTTCCCCTTCGGTTGTTCGAGACAGAGTTTCTTTGTATAGACTTGGCTGTCCTGGACTCACTTTGTAGAATACTGGCCTTGAACTCACACAGATCCACCTGTTTCTCCAAGTGCTGGGATCAGAGGCATGTGTCAGCCATTTCTTCTATTTTTAAAGATTAGTTTAAAAGTGTGTGTGTGTGTGTGTGTGTGTGTGTGTGTGTGTGTGTGTGTGTG
>OU015749.1:103953558-103983332 GCA_907169655.1 Acomys percivali | reverse complement strand
GTGTGTGTGTGTGTGTGTGTGTGTGTGTGTGTGTGTGTGTGTGTGTGATTGCAGGTGCCAATGGAAGCCAGAAGAGGGTGTCAGATCCCCTGGGGTTATTGTTACAAGTAGTTGTGTGCTGCCTGACTTGGGCACTGGGAAATGAATTCTGGTCTTCTGAAAGAGCAGCAAGTGCTCTTTGCCACCGAGTCATCTTTCTAGAACCAAGCTATACTTATTTTGAAAACAAAACAAAACAAAAATGACAACAACAGCAAAAAACAGTTTACTGAAGGAAGCATTGTCAAAATGCCATTCTTAAATGTGTTAATCCCAGAGAGGAAACAAAGTGTTTTATGTAACCACACTACTTTGTATTGGATTTATAATCAGACGGCATGTAATGTGGTCCTGTCAACAACTGAGTATATAACAGTGTTCCCACCAGCTCCTAATGAGGCTGAAAATCTCCTGTTGCTACTGATGTTAGGGCTGTTTTGCAATTTTAGCAAGACACGTTATTGATATCTGTGGAGATGGATGCTCTTATAAACATACTGTGTTGCCAGTCCTGCAAAAGTCTAGCAGTTAAGCACAGTATATAACTTGTGATGCTAACAGTAAGCATGCCTCTGGCTCATGTAGTTAATATGCTGTCATTTGATAGTGTTTTCCTTGCACTTATGAAAAATATAGCTTATCATAAAATAACACATATGTTCTGCTGGCATCAGCCTCAGGTATTTTATGTTTACTGATTGCACGAAGAGGCCATATTGACTGACTGACTGTACCACTTGGTTTCTGTAAGCACACTCTGATGCTTGTGTAGCATCGATGTCCCTGGAAATATTTCTTAGCGTATAAGCCGGTTGTTAAATAGGGTGTGACTATGTTTTTCAGAATTTAATTTTCTTCTTTAAAAAAATAATAATGTTACATTTTTATGGAATTTGTATGTGTGGAGTAGGAGGCACCATGGTGCATGGGTCTGGAGGTCAGAGCATAACTTGAGGGATCTGGTTATCTCTCTCCATCATGTGGGTCAGATATTGAATTCAGGTCCACCAGGCTAAGCCACATCACCAGCCCCTTTTAATTTGTTGAAGATGTAAGTCACGTGGTTCCAGGATCAAGACTATGTAACAAAGTATATCTTTTAAAAAGTCCTATTTCTACTCACAAATTCTCTAAGCTTTTAGGAACTACGTTTTATTCATTTCTGGTTTATTTTCCATCAGTTTCTTGTTGTTATTATAAACAAATACATTTAATTGTATCCTTCCATTTTTATTACCCCTGAGGTTGCACAGTAGAAACTGCAACATTCTTTCCCCTGCTTATCCTGGAGGCTTCATCATTACAGTTTATAGAGTTTCCTATTCCCTTTTCATACTGCACTGTATTGTTTTGAAAGATGTATCATAATTCATTTTACTGGTCCTCCATCAGATGCACATTGGTTTGTTTTCCCATTTTTTTTTCAGTCACTAATCATGCTCCTATGGATAATCTTGCACATAGTCATTTTGTGGGTTTTTTTTGCTAGTAGTTTTCCAAATGCTGGCCAAAAGGTAAAAAATACATATGTAGTTTTTCTTAATGTTCCCACATTTCCCTTTGTAGCCACTGTAGTGTTTTGTGTTTCCATCAGCAATGCTTGAGAGCACCAGCTTCCCCACAGGCCATCAGCACAGTACATATCCAGACTTGGATTTTTGCTAGTTGGACAGATGAGAAATTTCTCAGTCCAACTTTAATGTGCATTTTTTTCTTTTTTCCCTTTTTAGCTTTTCCAGATAGGGTTTCTCTGTGTAGTCTGGGTTGTCCTGAAACTCTGTAGACAAGGCTGGCCTTGTACCCACAGAAATCCACCTGCCTCTGCCTACCAAGTGTTGGGATTACAGGTGTACACCACTACGCCCGGTTTTAATGTACATTTCATTAAAAAATGTGTATTTCTTTTTCTGAGCATGAAGGTAATTTTAATTTCTGAATTATGTACACACACACAGCTAACATACACACAACTAATACACACACATTAACTGTGTGGCTAATTTTTCTCTTTGGATTTTTTTCTTTTTAAAAATATTTATTTATGTATATGAATGCTCTATTTCATGTATGCTTGCATGACAGAAGGTGGCACTGGATTCCATTACAGATGGTTGTGAGCCACCATGTGGGTGCTGGGAATTGATCTCAGGACCTCTGGAAGAGCAACCAGTGCTCTTAACCACTGATCCATCTCTCCAGCTCCCTTCTTCTTAATTCTTAAGATATCTCTAAATGACAGATATAAGACTATATGTTACAAGCGCCTCTCACCCCACTTGCATTTATGTTCTGGTTGCTTGTTTTCTGGAGGCCATATATTTTTATTTTAGCTATGCACTCCAACTTATCAGTCTGGATTTTATCAGTTTGAAAATAGGATGTGGGTTCTCTATTCTCTGTGTTAGAATGTCTCTTCATATTTCCAGCTTGGTGTACTCTTTTTGATAAGCAGTTCCTAATTTAATATACTTAAACCAACCACTAGTTCCCTCCTTTAGGGCCAAGTCTAAGAAAATACTCTGCTTTGAGGCCACAGAAAGATTGGACTGTTTTTTTTTTTCTTCAACCATCTGAGAATTGCTTCTTGTCATTCAAGGACCTGTGTGTTTGTCAACTGATATTTACCAGTCTTTGGAGAGTTAAGTACAGGAGTGTGGCATTTCTGTGGCATTGCAGACTGATGGTTTGGCAACTGTCAAGGCCACGTGAAGAATCAGGGACTGGAGCTACAGTGATGTCATGCGCAGCGGTGTGATACTTGGATCCTGGAAGTTTACAAACAAACAAACAAACAAACAAACAAACCCTCAACTCTTTGCCATAGATAAGATGAAACCAATTTAGTAAACTCACTGCTTTGTTTTTTTCACAATTACATCTTTATCTCTCTGAAATTTATTTTATTTTTGGAAAACAATGTAGAAAAACTTTATGTCATATTTTCCCAGAACTTTTGTTATTTTCTAGATGTTGATTTATTGATATGTGTATTGTGTATGTATTTGTTCGCATGGGTGTGGGCATACAGGTACTCAAGGGAGTATGTGGAGGCCAGAGACTGGTGTCAGGCATCTTCCTGAATCTTTTCCCACCTTTTTTGAAACAGGGTCAGTCACTGAATCTGTAGCTCACCGGTTTTGCTAGATTGGTTGGACAGTGAGCTCCAGGCCTGTCTCTTCCTGCCCAGCACCAGGACTACAGATGCACAGTCACATCTGGCTTCCGTTGTAGGTTCTGTGGATTCAGATGCTGGTATAGCAAGCATTTTCCTGACAGGAAGCTCCCCAGCCTCTTCCGTGAACTACTAATTGAGGAAACAGTCTTCTTCATTGCTCATCAGTGTCCTGTTTATCACAAAGCAAGTGACCCTATGTACAGGGCTGTTCCTGCTCTTCTAGTCTGTCATATTGGCACTGTCACACTTCAATAGCTTTCAAATAAGTCTTGATATTTGGAAATTTATCCCGTGTAGGCTCAGTTTTCTTAACAAATATATTTTATTAAGAACTTATTGGCCAAGAGTACCTCACTTATAACCCGACTAACCTAAACAATAGGAAAAGGAGATTAAAGAATACAATAACAAAACCGTAAGGATATCAGTTCCAAAGAACGTTTCTCCTGGCGTAGTCAGCAGGATTTCTTCTGCTGGAACCTGGAGCAACCAGAATCTGGAACCTCGGCCGGAGCCCCAAAGCCTTCCCTTGAGCGGTTCTCTCTAGGAGCGTCTTGAAGTGGAGCGATGAACAGCCAAAACTATGCCAACTCTCTAAAGGCTCTGCCTCTTGTTTTTGGCTCACATTTATACCTCCTCTCGGCATTTGTTCAAGGATGTTTTTCAGCTGCTTAATAAGCAATCTCCCCGACATGGTGGTTCAACTTCTAAGGGGATAGACATCACCTGTTCTCTCAGAAGTCTTTTCTCATCCCCCACTTGTGATTTAAACAACAACAAAAAAAAACATGTTTATCTATCCTTTGCCCCTGTTACTTTTTTTTAGCCAGTATCTTATTTATTTATTGGTCCCTAAATTCCTTTAGAAAATTTAGAATGATTATATACACACACACACACACACACACACACAATCTATTCACACTGACTAGACAGTATAGGAGTGTCTACCCCTTCTATTTGGAAACAGTGTGTGCCCACATCAAATACATCTCCTGTTGACCTTATTCCTAATCACTGAGTTACTCAGACATATGTTTTTTTTTTATAGACTTGAGTTTATTTATAAATTTTGTATACATTTATAAGTATAACATATTTTACCACAGTAAAGATTCAAAAGATAATTTACCATGGTTCAAAAGTACTAAATGGAGGCCGCACCAATCAGAAGAACAGGTAAGAGGACCACATGCCCTCAGAATCCTCCCCTGCCCTTGGTTCAGACCCCAAAGGCCCACACTACTACCATCCCTTCTCACCCCGCAGCCAACTCCCACTGCTGTGGCCCTAATCCCACCTTGGGCAGATATCCGCTGCTCAGGCACAGGCCATGCCAGTCAGAAGAAGAGGTGCAGGCCACACCAGCCAACCCTCCCCTTACCAGCTCCAAAAAAACCAGATCACACTAGCCAGACGAACAGATAGGCAAATGCAGGCAGAGACTCAGTGCTGGAACAGACATGGCACTGGGTGCCAGAACTCCAGGTAGGCAGCCCACCTGTAGACCTCCTCCAGTCTCTCAGTACCCTCCATCCCCAATCTCCACTCTCCTCCTCAACAATATATCTCATGCTCCCAACTCAGGCAGAGACCCTCTGCTGGACAAGAGGTCACATTGGCTGCCAGAAATCCAGACCACAAAGAGGAAACAGAAACCAAGGAACAAAACACCGACCCAATAAAGACAAACTCAGAAATTGGCACTTAGACCTGTAATTACCTCAAACCCAGGTTTCTAGTCCAGTGTAAGAACACAATTAACAACAGCCAGGGCAATATGTCCAGAGCCCAACTATCCTATGACAGCAAGCCGTGAGTATTCCAACAGAGGTGATGCACAAGAAAATGACCTTAAAACCAACTTTATTAAGATGATAGAGGTCCTTAAAGAGAAAGTGAATTAAATGCCTTAAAGAAATCCAAGAAAAAAAAGAAACAGATGAAGGAAATGAATAAAACTGTTCAAGACCTGAAAATGAAAATAGAAGCAATAAGGAAAACACAGACTGAGAGAATTCTAGAAATGGAAAAATCTAGGTACTTGAACAGGAACTACACGGGCAAGTATCACCAACACAAGAGAGGCAAACGGGACTCTCAGGCACTGAAGATACAGTAGAAGAAATAGATACATCGGATAAAGACACATGTTAAATCTTAAACAAGTCCTGACACAAAAATTTCAAGAAATCTGGACACCATAAAAAGACCAAACCTAAGAATAATAGGACTAGAAGAAGGAGAAAAATCCCAGCTTAAAAGTCCAGAAAATATTTGTAAACAAAATTATGGAAGAAAAATTTTCTAACCTAAAGAAGGTCATGCTGATAAAGGTACAAGAAGCGTACAGAACACCAAATAGACTGGATCAGAAAAAACGTCCCCATACCACATAATTAAAACACTAAACATACAGATCAAAGAAAGAATATTAAAAACTGCAAGGGAGAAGGCCTAGTGGCATATAAAAGCAAACTAATTAGAACTACAGATAATCTACAAGCCAGAAGAGCCTGGATAAATCTGCAGACTCTAAGAGACCACAGATACAAGCCAAAGCTAATGATACCAAGCAAAACTTTCAGTCATCATAGGTGAAGAAAACAAGATATTCTATGAAAAACTATATGTATCACAAATTCAGCCCTACAGAAGGTGCTAGAAGGAAAACTCCAACCCAAGGAGGTTAACTATATTCATGAAAACAGGAAATACTATCAAACCAGCAAAAACAAGACAGACACACATACATACACACACACACACACACTGTCTCTCTCTCTCTCTCTCTCTCTCTCTCTCTCTCTCTCTCTCCCATCATCACTACCAGCAGCAGCAAGAACAAAATAACAGGAATTAACAATCATTGGTCATTAATATTGCTCAATACCAATGGACTCAATTCCTCAATAAAAAGACACAGGCTAACAGAATGGATGTGAAAACAGGATCCATCCTTCTGCGTCATACAAGAAACACACCTCAACATCAAAGATAGAAATTATCCCAGAATAAAGTTTTGGAAAAATGTTTTCTAAGCAAATGGACCCAAGAAGCAAGCTGGTGTAGCCATTCTAATACCTAACAAAATAGACTTCTAATCAAAATTAATCAAAAGAGGTGGGAAAGGGCTATTTATACTCAAAGGAAAAATCCACCAAGATGATGTTTCAATTCTTAACATCTATGCCTCAAATGCAAGGGAACCCACATTTGCAAAAGAAACTTTACCAAAGTTTAAATCACACATAGAACCTCGCAAATTAATAAAACCGAATAAAGAAACAATGGAGCAAACAGATGTTATGAACCAAATGGACCTAACAGATATCTACAGAATATTTCATCCAAACACAAATAATATACCTTCTACTCAGTACCTCACAAAACTTTCTCCAAAATTGACCACATATTTAATCACAAAGCAAGTCTCAACAGATACAAGAAAATTGGAATAATCCCTATGTATCCTATCAGACCACCACAGATTAAAGCTGGATTTCAACAACAATAGAAACAATAGAAAGCTTACAAATTCATGAAAACTGAACAACTTTCTATGGAACAACTACTGGGTCAAGGCAGAAATAAAGAAATTAAAGACTTTCTAGATTTCAATGAAAAAAAAATGTGCAACATACCCAAAATTATGGGACACAATGAAAGCAGGGCTAAGAGGAAACTTTATGGAACTAAGTGCCTACATACCAGCAACTTAACAGCACACCTGAAAGCTCTGGAAAAAAAGAAGGAAACACACACAAGAGGAGTAGATGATAGGAAATAATCAAACTTTGGGCTGAATTAAATAAAACTGAAACAAATAGAATAAGATAAAGAATCACTGAAACAAAAAGTTGGTTGTTTGACAAATCAACAAGAGAGATAAATCCTTATCCAAATGAACTAAACTATAGAGAAAGAATATCCAAATTAATAAAATCAGAAACAAAAAAGGAATATAACAACAGCCACCACAGAAATCCAAAAAAATCATTAGGTCATACTTTAAAAACCTTTACTCACAAAAATTGGAAAAGCTAGATTCCGTGCAGTGGCGGCTCCGTGACCAGCTCGCGCCGCCACGATGCCCAAGCGGAAGATTAGCGCCGATGGAGCCGCGAAGGCGGAGCCCAAGCGCCGCTCCGCGAGACTGTCGGCCAAGCCCACCCCTGCCAAGGTGGACGCGGGAAAGGATAAATCATCAGACAAAAAAGTGCAGGCAAGAGGGAAGAGGGGAGCAAAGGGCAAACAGACGGAAGTGGCTGACCAGCAAGCTACAGATCTGCCTGCGGAAAATGGAGAGACAGAGAACCAGAGTCCAGCCTCTAAGGTAGAAGAGAAAGACGCCAAGTCCGACTAACGATCCGTCGTGTCTGTCAGCGGTCCCTGCCTTCCCTTCTTGTACAACCCAGAGGAATATTTTTATCAACTATTTTGTAAATGCAAGTTTTTTAGTAGCTCTAGAAACATTTTTAAGAGGTGGGGGAATCCTACCTCATCCCATTTTTTAAGTGTAAATGATTTTTTAAAGAGGTTAAATCATTCTGCTGGTTATTTTTTGGTACAACCAGAAAACAGCAGGATACTGAATCAGGAGAGGCTGTGACTGTCTCGGGGGTCACCATAACATTTTGTAGAGGGGCTAGTTTTATATCCTACAACACAGCGTGCTAAATGGCAATTTGGAGTCTCAGTCATGCATTCGTGTCTGGAATATTAATATTTTCAGTTAGATCTGGTCTCCTGTTCCTAGTAGAGCTGTTTCCTAAGAAAACCACTCCTTGGTCCTTGCCCTGTCAGAATGGTGCTGTGAAAGGTGCAAATTTTGAGTATGTACTGTTTGTGGCATAAAATTGTGAGTCAGTGGAATTGAGGATTGTGAACATTTGATTGTTATGTGGGTCTTAAGGAAAACCTGTCAAATAGAGTCTGGAACGTCAGTGGAGCAAGTTCCAAGAGAGAACTCAGTGGCTTTTCATGTGGGTACATGAACACAATATATGACTTCAGAGTCTAGGTACTTTAGTTAAGAATTGAAATGTCTGTATTCTGTTCCACAGCCAATAAAATCTCAGTTGTGAAAGAAAAAAAAATTGGAAAATCTAAAAGAAACAGACAATTTTCTCAATATTACCACTTATCAAAGTTAAATCAAGATCAGATAAACCATTTAAATCGACCTATAACCCCTAAGGTAATAGAAACAATCATTAAAAGTCTCCCACAAAAGCCCAGGGCCAGACAGTTTTAGCATAGAATTGTACCAGACATTCAAAGAAGAGTTACTGTCAATACTCCTCATCTTATTCCACAAAGTAGAAACAGAAGGAACATTGCCAAATTCATTCTATGAGGCTACAGTTACTCTGATAACCAAACCACACAAAAAAATCAATGAAGAAAGAAAATTACAGCCCAATTTCTCTCATGAACATTGATGTAAAAATACTTAATAAGATGTTCACAAACTGAATTCAAGAACACATCAAAAAGATTATTCACCATGATCAAGTAGGCTTCATCCCAGAGATGTCGGGATGGTTCAGAACATAAAAATCTGTCAATATAATATACCAAGTATCAAACTGAAAGATAAAAACCCCATCATCATCTCAGATGCTGAAAAGGTCTTTGACAAAATCTAATATCCCTTCATGATAGAAGTCTTGGAGAGAGTGGGGGTATAAACGATATTATACCTAAACATAATAAGTGCAATTTACAGAAAGCCTATAGTCAACATAAAATTAAATGGAGAGAAACTCAAAGAAATTATACTAAAATCAGAACAAGAGAAGGATGTCCACTTTTTATATCTATTCAATGTAGGACCTGAAATTCTAGCTAGAGCAATAAGACAACCAAAGGAGAACAAGAGCATACAAATTTGAAAGTAAGAAGTCAAAGTATTACTATTTGCTGATGATTTAATAGTATACATACGCAGTCCCAAAAATTCTACCAGGAACTTCTACACCTGATAAGCACCTTTAGTGAAGTGACTAGACAGGATTAACTAAAAAAAAAAAAAAAAAATCAGTAGCCCTCTTCCCTCTTATATACAAATGACAAAGGGGCTGCGAAAGAAATCAAGGAAACAATATCCTTAAAATAGCCACAAATAATATATAAGTGAAAGACTTATATGACAAGAGCTTCAAGTGTCTGCAGAAAGAAATTGAGAAGCTATCAGAAGATGAAAAGATCTCCCATGCTCATGGATTGGTAGGATTAACATAGTAAAAATGGCCATCTTACCAAAAGCAATCTACAGATTCAGTGCAAATCACCATCAAAATTTCAACACAACTCTTTACAATACTCAACTTCATGTGGAAAACCAAAAAGCCCAGGATATCAAAAACAATTATGTACAGTAAAAGAACTTCCAGAGGTATCACCACAAGGGAACCCACAGAATCAACTAAGCAGGGATCACAGGTGCTCATAGAGACTGAACCCACAATCAGGGAGCCTGTATGGGTCTGATCTAGGGCCTTTGCATATATATTATGGTTGTGTAGCTTGGTGTTCTTGTGAGACTTCTAACAGTGGCAGCAGGTGACTCTTTTTCTTGCTCTTGGGACCCTTTTCTTCCTACTGAATTGCCTCATCCAGCCTTGATATGAGGGTTTGTGCCTATTTTTACTATAATTCATTATGCTATGTTCGATTGATATCCCTGGGAGGCCTGCCCTTTCCTGAAGAGAAGCAGAGGCGGGATGGATATGGTGGAAAGAGGAAGTGAGGGAATCTGGCAGGAAAGGAGGGAGAGCACACTGCAGTTGGGATGTAAGATATGAGAGAAGAATAAACAAACAAACAAACAACAAATAAATAGTATTAAATGCTTATAATTTAATATACGGAAAGGTGTATATAATTTCTATCCAGGTACCATACAATTTAAGTTATGTTGTCTGGTTGGCTGTTTCTACAGTGATAAAAATATCAAACTTTGTGTGTGTTGAACTTATGTTAGGCCACCATTTCAAATTTTCTATTTAGATTATTTTCCAGCAGAAATGACCAGTTGGCTTAGGACTATGACATGTTTGTCCTTTTCTGGCCACACTAGCCTAGAAGTCACTTTGTAGACTATGCTGGCCTTGAGCTGTTGAGATCCAGAAGAAATATTAGCTGACGTCGGTTTTTCTCACCTTGAGTTCCTTAGCTTGATTTGTATTATACTGAGGAGCAACATTCAAAATCTGCCTCCTATTTCCAGGCCAAGAGATGGACTAGAAGTGTTGCTTGGCAGTAGAAGATAGTGTCTAGCATGTTCAAGGTCCTGGGCTTCCCAGCATTGTATGGAAAAAAGCCACTTATACTCCTTTAAATAACCCTCCAAAACTTACCTGTATGCTCACTCAGCTAGATTTTGTTGAATTGTATATTTCTTCTCTCAGTGCATTATCTGAGCTCAGAATATACGTGTTCTTGTCTCCCCAGGAAAAGCCTCACGCCACTGACATCGTAAGGAATGACCGCGGTGCTTTGTTAGGCGAGTAACATTTCTTTATGGTTGATTTCTGATTGATCATTTTTTTTTCAGTGACTATAGTTTTCCCCTATTTTTCGTTTGACACTGTTTCCCCATTAGCTTTTGAAGGATATTTGTTCATTTACCCATTTTGTTCTTGTTGTTTCAAATAAGGTGTCTGCAAAGCATGGTCTAGAACTGAACATGTCAGTCTCTGTGAGTTTCTAATTGTGTTTATTTATTTGTTCCTGTGGTCTAAAGGATGGTTTCTGCTTTTTAAAAATAGTTGGGGGAAAAAAAATCAAAGGAATAATACGTTTTCTGACATGTATACTGCTGTAGTTGTTTTCCTCCCAGACCTAAGCTCCCAAAATAAAGACTTGTGAGGCTCAAAATATTATCCAAATACCTGGGCCACATAGCTAAGTGCTTCTCTGACTAGCTCATAACTTCAAATAACCCATGGCCGGTTACCTGTGCTCAGGCACCATGTTTAAGTCCTCCTCCCGTCTTGCTGGCCAAATCTTGCACACTTGGCTCTACCCCAGAATCCTTTCTGCCTGCAGATGTTTCACCTCCTATTTCCCACCTAAGGTATGGGCCATCAGATGTTTTTATTGATAGGTGTTGCATGTATGCAATACACAAGATATTCTCTCAATAGTATACATTAAATAAAATCCAATTTTCAGTGCTCATTACCAGTTTTTTTTTTATTAAACACAAACATTTTTATTTGCTTACATGTTTGTCTTGTTTTGTGTTTTGGTGGCCTAATTGAACACTGGTGACAGAGGCAATATATAGTCTCCCCTAAAACACTTACTCTCTGTTCTTTTGCAGGAAAAAGGTGATTTTTTTTAAAATAAAAAAAATCCTAGAACATAATAGAAATGACATGTCTGGCCCTTTTACCACTTCCTGTCACTTGGTTTAGCCAAAATAACAGAAACCATGACTCAAAGTTGCCAAAAGAATAAAGGTATTTATTTATTTATTTATTTAATTATTTATTTATTTGAGGCAAGGTTTCTCTGTGTAGCCTTGGCTGTCCTGGACCAGGCTGGCCTCGAACTCACAGCGATCCACTTGCCTCTGTCTCCCGAGTGCTGGGATTAAAGGCGTGTGCCACCACCACCCGGTAAAGGTATCTATTAACATGGAGGTAAGTGGAGTATATTCTAGAATTGTCTTTCATAATTAATTTTCTTGGCTTTATATTCCCTCTCTGTAGTCAATGTTTTTAAGTAAGTTTCCTGTCAAGATTATGGCTATTACTTTTAATCAAGAAAGGTTCTCATGTAGCCCAGGCTCTTCTTGACTGTACTATATAATTAAGGATGACCTTGAACTTCAGATCCTCCTGAGTGCTGGAATTACAAGCATGTGCCACTATGTCTTGCTTATGTGGTGCTGAAACTTGTGTCCAGGGCTTCATGCATGCTGTGCAAGCACTCTTTCAACTTAGTGCCATCTCTATTTCAAAACAGGTTATTTCATTCATTCACTCATTCATTCATGCATTCATTTATTTTTCGAGACAGGGTTTCTCTGTGTAGCTCTGGCTGTCCTAGAGCTCACTCTGTATACCAGGCTGGCCTCAAACTCACAGAGATCCGCCTGCCTCAGGCCCTTGAGTGCTGGGATTAAAGGCATGCACCACCAAGGCCTGGCCCAAATCAGATTCTTTTAAATTTGATTTTTTTTTTTTAATTTTTAGATTCTAAGTTGAATAAAGCTTCACTGATGAAACACATAGAATGGCTGGCAGACATTGGCTCCTAGTGATGCAGCATTAGCAAATGTAGTTTAAAAACATGTCAATCTGCTTTCTAATTACCTCATCAGGTGGGTGGACATTATTGGTACCATATGCAATGGTCATGTCCCAGGCATCAATGGTATCTACATGAAGGTCTTTGAAAATCTCCTTCATGGTTAGATACTGAATATAACCATGGAAATCTCCAAATCTCTCTGTATCTATGTGCATCTCCCTAATATTTTCTGTCTTAATGATGACTTTAGTATCAGGGCTTCTGAGGAAGAGCCGCTCAATAGCCTTTTGGATACTGATGGCCCTCCGAATGAAAAGTTCCATGGGGAAGGGTCTGAAGTGCTGGCCAAAGGTAAAGACGATGGTAGTATCTTTGTCGCCTAGCAAGCGGTCAATTTCCCGAGGGATATAGCCATCATCTATCACAGAGTAGAGCTGAACAGTGACAAAAGGATGGCTGTGTTTTTTCCATTCAACTAGAGTGTGCCTCTCAGCATCCAAAAGCAAATGTTTCTTTAATACTCCAGTCCCATGAAGGTCAAAAGGCTTCAGTGCTGAAAAGAAAACAGAAAAGATCTTAAGTAGAAGGAAGTGATGAATAAATGTTAAAAGGAAGATCAATATTTATGAGGAGATTAAATATAAAGATTCAAACCTGGAAGGCAAAATAAAATAAAAAACAAAATAGCCTAGTGAAGAAGAGGGGGGCTACACTCAAGGCACCGTAGGGTCAGCTTGGATTTCTGAAAGAACATAAAGATAAGTACATACTTTTTGCAACTTTGGGAAGGTTGTAGATCCATTGGCGCAGCGTGGAGTCTCCCAGGAGGTAAATGAGTTTTCCTTTCAAACAGTCACTTATCTGACTTGAGTTTAACAGGCGCTGCTTGCACTGGGCTGTCATCCACCTTCCTTGTAAAGTATAACCGCTGGGGGTGGGGATCTCCATCCCACTCTCACATCTCTTTCTTTTGCTTTCAGTCTCTGGTAACAGGTATTTGTGGAAAGTGGTTTAGATGGCCTGAGTCAAACACCAAACTACCTTCCATGGCTGCCCTCCCCGTTTCTTTCTCTTTTTCTAATGACTTAAAATTTTCTTTTCCTGTTAATTTATTTTTCACTACTAGTTATGATCTAGGTACTCCAACTCATCTTTTTATTTTTCCATTCTCAGACAGGGTTTCTCTGTGCAGCCCTGGCTGGTCTGGAACAGGCTGGCTTTGAACTCAAAGATCTGCCCACCTCTGCTTGGGAGTGCTGGCATTTAAGTAGTGTTCCACTACACTGGGCTCCCTCTCGCTATAATAATAATAATAATAATAATAATAATAATAATAATAATAATAATGATAATAATAATAAATATTGTAAAATTATTTATTCTTACAAACAGTGGGAAAACAGTGATATAAATATTACTTGAAGCTCCTACTCAATATCTTGAGTGATTCTGGGTCGTCTCAACCCCTCTCTGTTCACGTCTTCCGAATGTGATCATTAACCCAAAGTGATACTTTTTTCCCCATTTCTTTGTCATTCTTGTTGGTTCTTTGGTGACCAGACCAGAATCTTTTCTCTAAGCTACAATGTTCTTTGTTGTTTTTGTTGTTGTTGTTTGTTTTTTGTTTTTGTCTTTTTTCGAGACAGGGTTTCTCTGTGTAGCTTTAGCTGTCTTGGACTCGCACTGTAGACCAGGCTGGCCTCGAACTCACAGGGATCCACCTGCCTCTACCTCCCGAGTGCTGGGATTAAAGGCGTGCGCCACCACTGCCCACCTTTTTTTCCTTTTCCTTTTCCTTTTCTTTTTTCTTTCTTTCTTCTTTTTTTTCAAGGGTTTCTCTGTGTAGCCTTGGCTGTCCTGGACTCACTTTGTAGACGAGGCTGGCCTTGAACTCACAGCAATCTGCCTGCCTCTGCCTCCTGAGTGCTAGGATTAAAGGCGTGTGCCACCACTCCCGGCTGCTACAATGTTCTTCTCTAATGTTGCAATGCCAGGTGCTGTCCTTATCTGTAAATCCCTTACATCTGTTTCACCTGTCAGACAATGATGTTGACAAAGGCATGATACTCAATACTTCACAGCACAAGTCCATGTGAACACTTCAGGATGAGATGACCAGCTCACCAATGTCTCAGTGGAACTTTGCTAAAAGGTGACAAGTGGCACCTCACGTGGACTAATGATAGGTCTGAGCTGCTCCCTCAAATCCCGGTGGCATGACAGCTCTGGCACAGTCTGCCCTCCCAAGCAGGGTATCTATGTGGTGTTTTATCATTGTGTGGCATGGGTTGCTCATATCATGCTTCCTTGCCATTCTCTCCAAGCTGGTGTACTACCCCTAAGCCAATAACAGTTCTAGGGATGGATCCTAGGACATCATGCATGGCAGTCAAGCACTCTAGCACTAAGTTCATCACATCGTTATCTCTGTACTAATGCCACTTCTTGTATTAGATAGGGAAGCTATAGGAAAGGTCTGGGAGCATGGTTTACAGGTGGGAATGATTTCCTCCTCATGGAATAGTTTCCAAGTGGAAAGGCCAGGGCTAACGAGTCGTATAGTGTTGGGGACCGCGGTTCCCATGAACTCATTCTGCTCTTTCTAACACAGTTTCATCCCAGGCCTAATTGTGTTTTCCTTTCCCACAGTTTAGCTACAGCTCAGCCAGGAGGAAAGAAGGAAATAGTAGAGGAAGGGAAGTTGCTTTGCTTTTAAACATAGGACCTAGAATTTTCATGTATCACTTCTTTTTTTATTTAATTAATTTATTCAGATTACAACTCAATTGTTATCCCATCACTTGTATCCTCCCGTTCCTCCCTCCCTCCCACTTTCACCCTATTCCCCTCCCCTAGGTCTATGACTGAGTGGGACCTCCTCCCCCACTATATGGTCATAGGCTATCAAGTCTCATCTTAGTAGCCTGCTTATTCTTTCTTTGAGTGCCACCAGGCCTCCCCACCAAGGGGAGGTGGTCAAATATGGGGCACCAGAGTTCATGTCAAAGTCAGTCCCCGCTCTCCACACAACTGTGGAGAATTTCTTGTCCATTGGCTAGTTCAGAGTAGGGTTTGATGTTTACTACTTGTATTGTCTTTGGTTAGTGCAATAGTTTGAGCAGACACCCCTGGGCCCTGATCCACCCATCACAATATTCTTCTTGTAGTTTTCTAGGACCCTCTGCATGCGTCTATTTCCTCATCTCCTAGATGTATATGGGACTCTTAACTAGAGTCCCAGTAGGATGTCCTCACATCTATCCCAATCTCTTGGTAAGTAAAGACTTTCATGGGATGTGCCTTTTGGGCTAGTGCCCAATTATAAGTGAGTATATCATGTATCACTTCTATTCATGCTATTAGAAAGTGTTTAGCCATGGAAATCAGTAACTGTTAGAAAGCTGACCATGAGTCTGGGTGAGTGCCACATGTCTGTAATCCCAGTACTCAGGAAGGCAGGGGTAGGCAGATCTCTATGAGTTTGAGCCAGCCTAGTCTTCAAAGCAAGTCCAGGTCAGCCAAGGCCACACATTGAAACCTTGTCTTGAAAAACAAAACAAAGCAAAACAAGAAAGAAAGAAACAAAGGGAGAAAGAAAAGAGAAAGCTGCTGCCGAGTCGGGCTGGAACAATGGTTTCTAATACCAAACAAGGAGTAGATAGTAGGAACTCGCTCTCTCTCCTTTACTATCCTCACATAGTCCTTTCTTCAAGGACCTTGCACTTTGGGCTGTGTCCTCAAAACAGAACATTATTAAATGATTGGACTGTATGGTTAGCCCTCTGTGGCATTTATAAAATTGCATTTTATTTATTTATTTATTTGTGTGTGTGTGTGTGTGTGTGTATGTGTGTGTGCATGCATGTTTATGTGTGCCATGGTGTGGCATGCCTACAGGGTCAGTGGACAACTTATAGGAGCTAGTTCTTTCCTTCTACTCTGTTGGTTCTGGGAATCAAAGTCAGGTTGTTAGGATCAGTGATAAATGCCTTTCCCTGCTGAGCCATCTTATGGTCCCTGCTTAGCCGATTGTACCCATAGGCTCTGTACTCATGGATTGAAACAATCAGGCATGAAAGGTATTCAGGAAAAACATTCATCTATACTGAGCAGGTAGATATTTTTTTTTCTCCTCAGTGTTCCCTCAACAATATGTATTTCAACTACTCACCCAGCATTTACCTTATAGCACGTATTAGAAGTACTCTAGAGCTGATTAAAATCTATAAGAAGATGCGCAAAGGTTATGTATAAATGCTAGGCCATTTTATGTAAAGAATTTGAACATGTACATATCTAGGTTTCCAAAGTGGGTCCTAAAACCAATTCCCTAGGGCAGCTATTATTTGTAACCTGTACACAAAAGTGGAAACATGGTGCTGGTGGAAGAATTATAAATACACCTAGAATAAGCTCTCAAATCTTAGTAATTTAGTTGCCAATCAGAATTTCCTTTAATTCCATTAATCAAGTTACCATTTTGTTTTGACACAGTTGAGCTTGGCAGCATTGCATCCGGTACAGCTCAACATTGTAAGTGTAGAAACTTCAGGCCCATCGTTACTGAGTATTTCCTAGTTTGATAACGTAACCTGTTACCAACAGGCCAGCTCTGCAAGTTTTCTATAAAGCATATCATGTGTAAACTTGTATGTCAGCGCATCGTTTTCTTACATTAACGTCTCATTATTTGCTCCACTACTAACTCTGATATCTTGATCAGTACATGGCCAATCATATGTAATTCTATCATGTTCTTAATTACTTTAGAGATTGTGGAAGTGTAGTAATGGCTACAACATATTGTCCCTGAAATTTTTCAGGCCCCAATTCCTCAAACCTGTGACTTTGTTGTTTTATATGGCAAAATGAATTTTCCAGATGTAACTGGGTATATTAGCTTGTGATGAGAAAGATATTCTATATTATCTGGGCAGGAGGCCAACCCCATCCATGGACGATGGAGGCAGATGGACAAGAGAGACATAGCATGAATATTTGACACAGTCTTGGCTCTGGAGATTGAGAGTGGGCTACAAGGGATGTGGGAGCCAGTAGGAGCTACTGAAGGCACAGAAACACATGTCTCTTGAGCCCGAGAGACATACAGGCAGATGTTCCTTGACTGAGGTCAGTGAGACTGATGATAAGCATGTGAAAAACTAAAACAATATATCTTCCCCTCATTTTATGTCACTTCATTATAGTGGCAATGAGAAACTAATGCAGAGAAACTAACGTCTTTTCAATGTGAAGTCACTCTATCCAGAAGCAGTGTATTTTCCTCTATTTACATAATTACGTCCCTTGGTAACAGCTACAAGAATCTTCTAGGTCACACTTCTAGGATGAATTTGGACTGTGGCTTTAAAACTCTACCAAAAAACAAAACAAAACAAAACAAAAACCAACAACAAAAACAAAACAAAACAAAACAAAAAACCAAAAAAACCCACCTACTGAAATCTTCAACATGCCATTTAAGAATTAGGGTAATTTAGGCTCTTGCTGTGCTTCTAGCCTCATTCCTGGTTACATTCTATAATATGTCTACCCGATTAAGAATGGTTCATGATAATTTTGCTCATTACTAGAGTTTATCTAATCAAAAGTTATTGATGAAAAAGTGCAGGATAGCTCACAAAATCTCAATCACTCTGGCAAAGAGTATTTTGTTAGCGACCATGTCACATGATATTTCTCCATCATTTCAACATCTGCAGAGGCAATTGGGATTCACTCATTTAACTGATCTCACGTGTGATTATTACTTGTCAGCAGCAACCCTATCATGCTCTTTACAAGATTTCTGGGTGTTTTTCACCTCATTCTCTGACTTCAGGTATCTTTTTGGGGTAACTTACTGGAATGGAAGTTCTGTATGGCTTCTTCACGCTGTCTGTCGATTGAATGGTTTTTACATCACTAACTTTACAAACATTTATTTTTCTCTATTTTCCCATAATGCTTCATTATCTCCAGACTCTCAATAAGCATTTATTGAAAAAATTAATGAACACTGGCAATAAATCCTTACATGTTGCCAAGTGTATCAGTGTTCTTGCTAAGTTAAAGCAGGTTTTGTGGGAGTTTCTTTTGTAGATAAGGCACTGTAAATATTCTCTCCTATGTAATGCTGCTTTGTGCTTGCCACTAAACACTTAATAAGCTAGAATATCATATAAACTTGGCAAGTGCCACAGCTAAATTAGAGGTTATTCTAACAGACATCTGAAAACTAAATCTACAATGCCGAAGCCACCGGTACCCCCCCCCCCCAAAGACATCAGCACTGTAGCTAGAGCACTAGGATATGAATTTCTAGGTGAAAGTATGAATGAACAGTATTGATATTTTCATCTTTTGGATGAATCAAGATGAAGTCTGTTATTAAGAGAATATGAAATATTTTTTGAATTGGTTTCTCACTTTTATAGACAGTCTGTTTGGTGTCATAAGCCCTCATTAGGAATTATAATATAGAAAATTACAATTAGTACTGAAAACCCCTTCTTTCTGAAAGAGACAACCACCAGGAATTATCTACCACTGGGTGGAGCGCACCTTTAGCCCCAGGAGGCAGAGGCAGGTGGATCTCTGTGAATCTGAGACTAGCCTGGTGCACATAGACTCTGTCTCAAAAAAGAGGAGAAGAGAGAGAAAAAAGAAGCAGCTGCCAAAGGGTAGGAGAGACTTACTGTTGCATTGGGAGACATCAATGTACTTAGGATCCTTCATCATTTCAACTCCTATGTTGGACCTTCAAAAAACCAAATGACAAATTAGCCTGACATCTGCCATAGAACATAGGCGACCAGAATTGCCTGCTCATAAGGGAAGCAGGGAACCATTTAAAATTTGTTACTATGACTAGAAACTGTTATTTAAAAGGTCACTCATGTGTTATAAATGAAATAAGATTTTGGAATATTTTCTACCTCTTTGAGAGTCTCTGGAGTCCAGTGCATTTGCCACATGCAGTCAATGTATATCTTGAAACTTTAAAATTTTAAAGTAATCACAGAATCTGCAGTTTAAAGAAAATTGCTCACATAGCATCTATTCAAATTCATATAATATTATCCTTAAGTTACAATGTCCCTCCTTGTCTCAATTTAAGACCATGAAATTCTTCAACTCAAGGCCACAGCATCTTCTCCCACTGCAGATACTCATCTGCTGTTATTTAAGGTCAGTCACTCTCCCATCATTTACCCGAGGAGCCTAGACTTCTTATGGTAGCACAGAGACCTCTTACCACAGGGTTCCTGCTGCCCCTTTTTAGTCTTGTCTCCTGGTATCTCACTTTCAATTTCTTTTATGAACCAGAAGACTTGTTTTAGGCAGAGTGAAAGCTATCTGAAGGAAGGTAGTCCATTTGTTTGGTCACTCTGTGTCCTTGACACTGATCTCAATGACCTGACCGGTAAGAAAGAGTTCAGTTTGGTGCATGAATTAATGCATGCTGCGGATGTAACGGTGGTTAGCGGGTAGGAAAAGATCTGGTGAGTTGCATAATCAGAAATAAAGGAGAAGGGGCAGAAACCCAGCTGTGCTCTTAGTCTCTCAGAAGAGCCACACCAGGGGCTCAAACTTGCATGTCACGGCAAGATGCCGCAGTGTGTTGTTTTTTCATGCTTGGCATTTACTCTTACCAATCATTTGTGTCTGAAAGCTTAAGGAGAAAAGATTCTAAACTCAACTTTGAAATCTGTTAAGAAAGGAGTAGGTGAGGAACTAGCATTTTACTTAGTCATAAAATAAAGGAAAAAGAAGTGCCCACGTGTGTGTGGGGTGGGGATGGGCATGGCACTGTGCAGGGAGGGTGCAGATTTTGACTGAATGAATTGGAAAAGAATTTCAACCTGATAGGGCTCTTGGGGCTTGACTCCTACCTCTGAGGTGTGTGGAGACAGTTATCTTTGTAGATCTCAATGTATCCCATGAAGAAACGACAACAGATTGATTTCAGCACTGAGGCATTTTCATCTCCATGGAGATCAAGGAGACCAGCAAGTGAGCATGTGTAAACAGGAGGAGAAAGGCTTGGTGTGGCCATAGCCATGATTGGCAGGAGGAAGCATGCTGAAAACCAAATTTGAGGAGCCTATGCAGCTAAGGGCTTTCAGGATTTTTTCTAGGCCATGATTTAGGAGGATGGAGGGCAGAGGGCTCTTCTCAGAGCCCTCCATATCTGCTGAGGAAATGAATTGATAACTGGCGGGAGCTGTTTTCTCAGCAGGATTGCTCAGGCTATTGTCTAGACAGTAAGTAGAGCAGAGCTTTGTGGCCATAGCACTAAACACCTGGCCTAGAATAGGCTTTGATTATGTTTGCCAAATAAATGAATAAAACCTGCTATGGTATACAAAGGAGGGAGAGAGGGAGGGGGAAGGAGTGAGAGAGGGAGAAAGCAGAGAGAGAGAGAGAGAGAGAGAGAGAGAGAGAGAGAGAGAGAGAGAAAGGCTAAGAAAGAACCAGAGTGGAGTATGACAAGGAAGAGACAGTCTCACCAGCTAGATGTCACAGTGACCAAGGGGAGATGAGTAATCTAGAGGACACTCTGAACGGGCATACTAACACAAGACATGGTGATGCGTGGATGAACAAAACGCATTGAAGAGGCAAAATGCATTGATGAAGGGGGTGATGGAGCATGACACTCAAGAAATCTTTTTGGAGAAGAGGGCAAGAGATTTATGAACCACAGCAGAATAATTTCCTTTGTAAGATTTTTGTTTGTTTGTTTGTTTTCGAGACAAGGTTTCTCTGTGTAGCCTTGGCTATCCTGGACTCACTTTGTACACCAAGCTGGCCTTGAACTCACAGCTATCCACCTGCCTCTGCCTCCCAAGTGCTGCTGGGATTACAGGCGTGTACCACTGTACCTGGGCTGGAATATTTTATAAAACCTAGATCCATACTAAAATAACGTGACTGAACAGGTCAACGCTGGTTGTCAGGGAGGAGCAGAGGCGTATGCTTCTTTTGGTTCCTGTTGATTGGGAGAATGCTTTTATCAACTACATCAACGGGAATGCAAACTGTGGCATGAACAGGGGACTCAGTAAAGATAACAGGTCTTACCAGAATCTTGAGTGGAGAAAGCTCCTGAGGGTCTTGCACAGTATTGAGATGGGCAGTGAAGCTCTGCCTGGGGGGACCTCTCATTGTACTGAAAGTATACTCACTTCTGGAAAAGGTCTTTTTCTTTGGCAGTGAGATAAGAAACATCTTGTTGCCTGGTACACACATGGGTCAGGGACGCACAGGGCATATCTTGAGGCTTCATGCAGTAGAAGACTTCTTCGCCACCACTGTACAGGTATTTGCAGAGTTCCTTGCTTGAGTTTTGGGTCAGGCCACATTGAGCTGAGACCTGGGATGTACCATTAACAAATGTACCTTTGAAGATAATTTTGCCATAGCCTTGGTTCCTTGCTCTCCAGAGAGCTGACACCCCTTCACTGGGGTGTATGAGAAGAACAGACAGGGAGACCCGGCCCTCCCAGGACAGAGTGAAGCTGATGAGGTAGGTGCCATTGTTGAAGTCTGTCACCTTTCCAGAAGCGCCTGCCTTCAGGGCTGGGGAGGAAATCCTGGCCCTCAGGAAGTCCCCACCATATTCCTTCCTGCGACCAAAATAGTCCTTGGCCACCAGCAGGATGTCCAGCTGGTCCCCTATGCAGTACTTGTCTCGAGGGTTGAGGATGGTGGCTGTGCTCTCTCTGGCGCTGGTGGTGCTGCTGTGGTTGAGGAAGGGTCTGGGTGGGATCTGCTGGTTTAGCTTCTTCAGGATCTCCCTGACTCTCAGGTCTGTCTCTGTTGGTGACTTTGACTGCTCCATTAGAATTTCAGGACATGAGGACTTCATGGAGGCATTCCAGTGATAGAAAGATATGGATGTGTTTAAAGCAGCCCAAAGCTGAAATGACAAGAAGTGTCACTATAAAAATGAGCCTGCTCCCAGCCATTTTTACTTACAATGAGTTAGTTTTACAGAAATATATTCATTCTAAAGAGCTTGGAGAATAAGAAGCTGATAAATGCTGGGAAAGGTGGCACACACCTGTAATCCCAGCACCAGGGGGAGGCAGAGACAGGCGGATCTTTGTGAGTTCGAAGTCAGCCTGGTCCACAAATTGAGTCCAGGACAGCCAAGGCTACACAGAGAAACACTATCTCAAAAAAACCAAAGGGAAAAGAAAAAGAAGTTGATGAACACGAATTTGTTCTTCTTGATCCCATATCCCTTGCAGCCTATAACTACTTCTGGTAGTTTCACACTGGACTGATGGCTGGATGTTCCTGCTGGCCAGTTCAATTATTGCTAGTGTGCAAAAGGAGAACTGACCAACTGTTTTTAATGACATATTTTATCATAAAACTTGACTGGTATAATACAGGGAAGGTGAAGGCTTTTCTTGCCCATGAACATGGCTTTTAAATTATTTCTCTCTAAAGTATTATTATTTATTTATACATATAAACTATTTTTATATTACATGTTATATAAACATATGTGTATATATATATAATAACACAATTTATATAGATATGAGAATGCATGTGAGTATTTGTTATGGCTTTCTAAGTGTTAATTTAAAATTATAGAGATGGATTCAGAAGGAAAAATCTCTATATGAATGTATCTATATATATATCATCTATCTATCTATCTATCTATCTATCTATCTATCTATCTATCTATCTATTTTTGTTATACTCTTCAGACTGGCCTCAAACTCACAGTCCTGATGAACCTGTCTCCTGAGTAATGGGATTACACATACCTGATATTTAAATACAGGAATGCCACAAGGGAAAACAGAACAAAACAGGGCTGGCTGAATTCCTATATAAACTTCCAATGGTAAGCCTTTTCTAATTATTGCTTAATACCCAGGAATTGTAAAGCATACTGGTTACTGAAAAGAACAATTGCATGAAAAAGATAGTAGCAGGCCGAATTTAGATAGCCAAGGATACACACACCCAGATTTAGTGACCAATACTTATTCAGTGATATGGCAGTTGGTGGCCTTAACAAGGGCCATTTGGGGTGCCTATGAGAGGCAGAGGGCTGATTACAAGGCACTGAGCGTGAATGGGAACTGAGCAAGTAGAGATAGTCAGTGTTGTCCCCCCCCTCCGCCCCCACCATTGCTAGCTAAGGGAGAAAGAAACCAAGCTGGAATGGGAGATTGAGTGAAAGGCTCTGAGGAAAAAGTTCACACAGGTATCAGCTCCTGGTCAGAGTGAGAAAATGTGTACCTACCTTTGAAGAATTTTGAGAAATTAAAAAAAATATCCACATAGTTACTGAAAACAACATGAAGGCTAGCAGCATTTTCTGACACACTATATTTGAGGACATATCCTAGGAGAGAGCACAAGAGAAGCACCAGGATGAGAAGGGCATCCCTCTGCAATTACTGTTTCATCGTCACTTGTAATTTGCCTGACGGTCTTCCATGACCCACCTTCTTCCCTCTTAATGAGCAGCCCCTTTGTCTACCCTGCTTAGCATTTCTTACTCCCGTTTTGGTTTTGAAGGGTCTCTTCCTTATCCTCAACCCTGAAAAAGGAGTCAGAGGCCTCCCCCTATGTTCTTTCTGTGTATTCATTTCCTATAGAAACACCCTGCTTTCACTCACCACAATCTCAATGAGAAGCAGAAAATTTAACTAGCCAGCAGATTTGGTGTGTGTGTGTGTGTGTGTGTGTGTGTGTGTGTGTGTGTGTGTGTGTATTTGTGGGCAGAAGATAGCTGATGGGACTCTAAGTATGTGCCTATGTTACTAAAATAGTCTATAAAATACCTTTAAACCAAATTGGTCCTGTAGTGGTTCTTGCTTTGCTGAGCAGCGAGTATGAATCTTGAAGTAGGAATCCTTTTGTGGGGTTGGAGTCTAAATTGCTCTGCATAAGAGACAAATTCAGCAAAGTTATGTCAAAAAAGGGAAGAGAAGTGGCAGGAGGGGGTGTTGAGGGGGAGGAGGGCAGGAGCAGAGGGAAGTGAGAGTGTCAGACAGCTGCTTGCCCCTCCCAATCACGTCCATTTAAAAGTGGTCATGGAGAATAGAAATAATACTCACTGGATGCAATTTGTACAGACCCACTCTCTGGGTTTTATTAAAACTTCAGAGCATTTTAGGCTGTCTAAGAAGCTTCTGCATGGGTGGATTAACTTGATAGGTTCTAAAAAGATTCTGTTTGCATCATACTGGTACAGAGCGAAACAAAGTGACTTTCATGCAGAATATGTATATATAATATATATATATTCTAAAAATATATTCTAATATTTATATATATTCTAAAGAGAAACTTTAGCTATCAGACTATTGAAACAACAGACATTAAGAAATTGGAATATTGCCAAGACTCTCATGCTGTGAGAAGAAAAGCGTGGGGCAGTAAGAGCAGAGGACTCTTTTCTGTAAGAAAGATTTACAGCCCTACAGGAAGAGCGAAGGGTCAACAGTGGGCACTGCCACACCCTAAGTAGGACTGCTGAGGCATGCATTTCCATAATGCTGTTTAAACTTTAGTCTACTTTCAGGACTTGGAGACAGACTTCAGTGTGGTCACTGGATGTCACTGCTCCTCAATATGTTTGCATTGAATACATCTCCTTTTGATTCTTAATGCTGCTCATTTGGCTGTTTTAGTTGATGTCTTAGGGATGGGTGGCTGAACTTGGCTTCTTGGGGAATAGACTGTGATCCACAACTGCAGTAAAAGAGTCTAGAGAGGAAAGTCACATTAGAACTAGTTAATTGTTGTAAGCCCGATACGATAGCCAGTTGTAGCGGATATCAAATCACTGTCTAATGATCGAGCTGTGACTCCCCGATTATGGGAACATGGTGCGCTTAGGGAAGTTCTAGAAGGATTGAATTCTGTGTCTGATGGGATAGAGATGACATGAATGAATTCAGGAGAAAAGACATCAGTGCTGGTGTAATCTGTGTCCCTTATTGTACTGACATTCAATGATAAATTACTTCCTGAGGACTAGAACTTGTCAACTAATAAGGCCTTGGGATAATGTCTGTCTCAGCACTGTATGTCTTGTTCCCACTGTCACTGAGAAGCACCATGCTTGTGGGATGACTCATTTTTTTCAAACCAGCTTCCATTTCTACCCACTCAAATTTCATATTTTCTAAGAATCTACAATAGCATCTCGAGTAAGACAAAATGTCAGTCAAAGGCCTCCCTACTGTGACTCACCCAGTTTTTCTAACTTTTGAGTGAATTTTGTAATGCATGTGTTCCAATATCTGTTCTGACTTATGCTCTTTTACCTAGAAAGTCATATACACAGACAGAATTTCACCAATCCTGGAAAAAAGTCATTGTAGTTTTATGACTCTTAGATTTCCAAGCCATGTCTCATTAAGTTGATGTTTATTCTGTTCATTTATGAATATAAAAATATTGAATACTTACCCCACATGTGCTCAGAAGATGAAGCAAGTCATAATGGATGAAGAAACTGTTTAAGAAAGTTGTAATACAGGAGTAGAAATGCCACATTCCTGTCAACCCTTGAATATGCCTTACTTGTCCATATTTCCCCATCAATGTTTGTGTCCTCTTGTCTCCATCCCTCACCACATGGACATCTTCCAGTACCCACCATGCTCTCTGGTAAATCTAGAGCACTCCTGCTGTTTAGTCTTGCACTTAGACACTGGAATTTCTTCCCTACAAGCTCCCTGAGTCTAACAGGCATGCTTTGCCATGATACATGCTGCAGGGTGCCCCATCTTCCTTTGTGCTGTTCCTCAGCTAGGCCGATGGACACTCTAGAGCAGATTCCTTCACATAAGAGAAGTCACTGAAAGCTACACTTCTCTGGAGACTTAGATCTGGGTAACGCCATGTATTCCTGCAGGGGTGCATCACTAGAGCCTATGCCCCAGCTTGCATTCTGCCTATCCAGGTGTCCTTAGAATGTCTCCTCTGGAAATGCTCAAGAACAGAGGTGTGCTAAAGCTGCCCCATGAGAACCAGTAAGCAACACTGTGCACATTCCTTCCTGGCTGAAACTGACTGGCCACTGTGGGTACATTGACATCATAGAAATGAGCAAAGGCTGCAAACTGATGCTTCTGCCTGTGCTCACAGGAATCTCCGACGTCGGCCTGTTCAACTCTCTCTTGTAACTGCCTGCTTATCCCTGTCTCCGTGAATGATGTCTCCTACCAGAAACACGTGTTGTCTTTTTGACTCTTGGCTCCAGCCCCTCAAGTCTCTTTAACAATGATACTGTGGCATGAAACCATCGTGATTTCAAATTGTTTATGGAGCCACAGTTATTGAAACACTGCTTTGATTTTGTAACAGAGCTCCAGACCTTAGCACAACTGACTCCATGTTGAAAGTACCATAAAACTCAGCATGTGGACAGCACCACCTGCCAAAACTAAAACAAAGGGCTACTCTATCAAAGCCTATAGTTTTGGGAAAGTCTCTATGTGTACTTTGAGACTACTTGGCTAACTGGCTAACTGTTCCTTTTAAACTGACTATGTCAACCAAGGATGTGTGTGTGTGTATGTGTGTGTGTACTTGGGCCTATCTTGGAATCCTGAACACCAAGTATAGTTGCTGGCTGGCTAATAAAGACTTTCTATTGGTGTAGACCAAGACTCACATTTGCTGCCATTTCAAAATGGTCTTTGGAGTACCTGAACAGCTTCAAGCTTGAGTCTCTCACAGCTCCCCAGCTGTTTACTGACCTAGCCCATCTGGAACACAGCAGATAGACAGAGCCCTGCTATCTCAAAAAGGACTGTAGGGCACCTGGGCAACTTTTGGCTTGGAAATCTATCAGCCCATTCCTCTCCTACCTGACCCAACTGGGATACAGTCAGGGAACCCAGCTGAGCTGAGCTGAGCTGGGTACATGCTCTAACACCCACTGTCCAACATCCTGAGGAGGCCTCTGGGGAGCCCTAGCAAACAATCTTTGCCTTGGAGCTCTCTCTACTTGTTCCCAACCTGCCTGGCCAATGTGGGACACAGACAGTGACGTCATTGGAGGAATCTCTAGGCCTGCTAACACCAGAGACAACCAGATGCCCAGAGGACAGCATAAGAAGACTAGCAACAAAACTCAGACCATATAACAACACTGGACACCAGTGACCATAACAAGGCAAGCCCTGGAGATATGGACACCCACAAAGTGCAAGGAGAAGACTTTAAATCTGAAGTGAAGAAAATGATAGAAGCTTTAAAAGAGGAAAACAAATCACTCAAAGAAGCACAGGAAGATACATTCAACCAGATGAAGGAATTGAATGAGTCCTGTGAAAAATGACAGGAAAATGAAGGAGTGATAAACATGTTTTTGTTATGATCCCAAGTGTGGGATGGGGAACGGTCTTGTGAGAGAACAGGTGATCCACTAGAAGACAAACCACCTCGTGCGGGAGCTTGATTGTTGCCAGCTGAAAAGATCCCGTGAACAGACTCTGGGAGGAGATATATAAATGAGCCCAAAACTGGAGGTGGGGCTTTTGGAGACTTGACATAGTTTTGACTGTTCATCCCTCCACTTCAAGATGTTCCTAGAGAGAACTGCTCAAGGGAAGGCTTCAGGGCTCCGGGCTCCTACTGAGGTTCCGGGTTCTGGTTACTTCAGGTTCCAGCAGAAGAAATCCTGCTGATTACGCCAGGAGACTCATTCCTTGGAACTGATATCCTTACCATTTTGTTATTGTGTTCTTTAATCCTCTTTTACTATTGTCTAGGTTAGTCGAGTTCTAAGTGTGGTACTCTTGGTTAATAAGTTCATAAAAAAATGTATTTGTTAAGAAAATTGAGCCGACAGGAAAATACATACAAAGGGGAAGAAGAAATGAATAAGACTATTCAAGATCTAAAGAGGGAACTAGAAGCAACAAAGAAAACACAAGCTGAGGCAATCTAGCGTTATCATAGTGATGATTAGATGTCAGAAGATAGTTAAAGAGGAAGGTCTGGTGAACAGATATGCTGAGTCTCCTGGAGGAAAGCTCCAAGAGCACAGAACCAAGAAGAATCTGTCCTCAATGTGTCCTGAGCGGGGACATGGCCTTTCTTTTGTGCTACCCTGAAATGTAATCTATAGTACATTTCCAATAGTAGTGTTTGAGCTTATCCTGTGGAGCTCTGGGAAAGGGCTATTCTGTTAGTATGTGCATGGAGATGTTGATCACATGTCTTTTTCTGAACTCAAATAACCTCCCATGGATCACTTCCTTCTTTGTTGCATTCATGTATAAAAGTACACTGAAAATGAAGTAGAGCCATCTGCAGCATTAGGCTGTAGTCTGCCTCACTCATTTTGGCCTCATTCATCCAAGGTCCCTTCCTGTTTTTTTAGGAGATAATTCACAATTTGAGACAAAATCAAGCGTAGTAAATGCCACTGGGTGGCGAGGGTGGAAGAGGTGGTCTCAGAAGACATCTTATATTAGTAAGTCACCTTACCTAAGGTGTCAGTACATGGGTTTCCAGTTGATCTTTCTCTCAGACTTTCTGAAAGTTTGTGATTTCTTGAAAAATTGAAGAGAGAAAGAAGAAAGTGGTATGGGGAGGTAGGTAATGGCATGGACAAGATAGGAGGCAAAGGGTAGAGGGAAGGAGGAAGTTGGAAAAATGACAGATTTTAAAGCACAGTGCCAAAGGCTTAGAGTTAGATATGACGTCAAAAAACACAGTAATAGCCAAGTTGGAAAGATGGCCCAGTAGTTAAGAGCACTTAATGCTCTTGCAGAAGACATGGGTTTAGTTTCCAGCTTCCACATGGTGGATCACAGCTGTCTATAAGCTTCACAGCTGGGAACCTCTGGATCACAGTTCCAGAGGTTCTAATATGCTCTTCTGACTTCTACTAGTCCTGTGCATAGATGATGGACATATGCAATACACAGTCACACATACATCTACATACAATACAATAAAATAAACAACCCAGGGTGCAGTGGAAAGATTGAATTAGGGAAGAGAAAGACACAAATTCTAGATTCTGTAAAATATCATAATTCCTGGGGCATTCAAGGGAAAAGCCTCAAGAGGAGATTTATTTTTGTACTTAGCTTAGTGCCTCTGGTGTGTCACTGTTGTGCCCCCAAATCTGAGTTATCATCTATCTATCTATCTATCTATCTATCTATCTATCTATCTATCTATCTATTTATATTATATTATATATTATATATATGTATACACACACATATATGTACACAAACACACACACACACACACACACACACACACACACACACACACA
>OU015749.1:103909912-103953548 GCA_907169655.1 Acomys percivali | reverse complement strand
ACACACACACACACACACACACACACACACACACACACACACAGAGTCACCTTGTCACCTTGGCTGCCTGGAAAGCTAATCTTCCTTTCAAATGGCCTCCCTTCTCCCTCTTTTGTCTGGTAAAGCATGTGAGAAACTCTTGTGGCTTCATGAAGTTTTGTATGGGGTCACGAAATCCAAGCAATCAGAATAAGCATGCAGACTGAACATGATGATTTCCCTGCCAACATAAAAAACCATGGTATGGATTCTAGGATGAGAATCGGGAAGAAGGATGCACATGCAGAGCCACAGGCCATGTGGTCCTTTGATGACCATCCCAGTTCTCCATCAAATGCCACTTGCAGAACCCTCTCTTGTTTCCTGGTTCAAGATCTTCCCACCAGTTACGTCACTGAGCTCCAGAACTGATCAATATTACTGGCCTGGCAAAAATGAGGAACTCTAAAGAGACACATGCGTATCTCAATCTATCAGACCATTTGAAACAATGATCCCAAGAAATGGGAATTTCCCCAGGAATCTCATGCTGGGAGAAGAAAAAGCCTGTCTCCTGGGAAGAGGTCTCACACAGTTCTTACAGCTTGCCAGACTGTCTTACAGAATGGGGCAGAAGCATGGACTACAGTGTGTCAGTGGTGGGTGGGAGACCACACGTTGAGAGGGAATGCTTAGCTGTACACATGCCTAGGCCTGTGTCTAACCCTGCCCTCATGTCAGTACCCTGAAGGTGAATGCATCCCATTTTACTATTAATTTGGTTGCTTTAATTGGCATTTGAAGGACAGGTGGCCATTCTTGGCTTCTTAGGGTACAGGCATGACCCCAAGTTCTGTAACAATATCACTGTGGGAAAGATTAAGCTTTGTCACAGGTGGAAGCAGTCTTGGCGGGCTTTACCCTTGGGGCACCCCATGAATACCTTGTGATAGACTGAGTGGAGCCATCCTGGGCCTGGAATTCAGGAAGCAGACCTGGGAACCCCACCTGGGCTATTGTTTTCCTAATGGACCCTCAACGGGAGAAGGAGACCGCCCTTCCCATGTGACTCAGGAGGTGGGGAAGAGAAAAACAACAGATTCAGCCGGGTTTTGGGAGAGCATGTGGAGAAAGCGAACAGGCTGGACTATCACGGGGGCCAGAGAGACACCTAAGGACTCATCCCGTGGAACAGATACCGGAAGGTTCACTCTTTTGTCCCTTTAACCTTTTTTCCTTCTTGTGTAAGCTAGTTGGGTTGTATAATAAAGTTTAATTGTTAAGAAACAGAGCCAACAATATCACTTTGCTGAGAAGAGGAAAATCAGAAACCCAGAACCAAAAGGTCAAGCTAGTTGGAGGAAGACGGAAGTTTTGTGTCCTCTATCTGGACACATTGGCGTCTGTATTTGACTGGTGAAGAACCTGAAGTTCACTGAAGCACATTTCTCCAGGTTACACTATGGATACCATCAGGGTAGATTTACCTTTAGTGTACCTGACATTTTTATCTGGGTCCTAACTACAGAATCATCATGCTGTCACAATAACCCAGCTCCCAGTTACATTTCCTCCTTTTCCTGTGAGTCACCAGAGAGACAGTCTGTGTTTACCCTTATTCCAAAAGCACAAGTGAAGCTCCAAAGCTGTAAATACTGACCCTGAGTATATCACACTCATGCATACCTCACAATGTGTCGTGTTATACCTAACAGCCAGTGTGTTATTAAAAATAAAACATTCGAAAGAGAGATTCCAAGATGGCAGCACTAATCACAAAATGCTTCTGTTAGCAGGAAAACTGGGCCTGCACAGTGACCTGAAGACCAAACTGAGAGGTACAAAACACCAGTGCTGCTGCTTCCCAGGTGAGAGGGAACCATCCTGTGTGGGCCACAGGTGTGTCCGACCTCTGGCCATCCAGATAACCCACAGAAAAACCCCAGGGGACAGCCCACAGTAACCGCCATCTTGCAAAGGACTGTGGGATTTCTCTGCAGCTTTGGGCTCTAACTGCCCACCCATCTAGTGCTTGTGAGATCTGCGACAGAAGGACTGTGGGATATAGTCTGCTGCTTGTATGATCTGGGACAGGGAGTGAATGAACAGGCAGAGCAGACCTGAGTCCCTGCACAGGACACAATCCACATTAACTCCACCCGAGGACACAATCCACATTAACTGCTACCCGAGAAAGAAAGAGTGTGGGGCACCCAAGCTCCTTTGAGCTCTCATCTCTCTCAGCCTCCCAGCTGCTTACTGGCCTAGCCTGGCTGGGTCACAGAGCAGATAAGTATATCCCTGCCATCCCAAAAGGGCCTTTGGAACTTCTGAGGAGCTTGGAGATCAGATCCCTTACAGTCCCCCAGCTGCTTACCAGCTGGGAACATACCTTGTGGCACACAGAGCTGAATCCAGGTGCTGCCCACAGTCACATTAGCTGCTATCCTGAGAGTCACTTCAGGGCTTGGTCTCTCTCTGCCCACCCACTCAAAGCATACTGCTCAGATACAGTTAAAACTCAAGGCAATTAGGGCAAGCTGAGACCTGCTCAGGCCACAGTCCTCATTATCTGCTATCCTGCTATCCTACTAGCAGATCCTGGCTTTGATATCACCCCACCCACTTGTAGCCTATTGGTCTGAGCCACCTAGGTCACAGAGCAGAGACCTGTGCAGGCCACACCCCACATTAGTTGCAGTTTTGTGAGCAGTTGAGGCTTCTAATCTCTCTGGGCCTGTCAGCAGCTTACCAGCCTAGCCCAACCTGGGCACAGGGAACTGTCTGGAACACAGCAGACAGACAGAGCCCTGCTATCTCAAAAAAGACTATAGAGTACCTGAGCAACTGTGGGCTTAGACATCTATCAGCCTACTCCTCTCCTGCCCTACCCAACTGGGACACAGTCAGGGAATCCAGCTGAACTGAGCGGGGTGCAGGCTCTAACACCCACTGTCCAACATCCTGAGGAGGCAGCTGGGGAACCCTAGCAAAAAAACCTTTGGCTTGGAGTTCTTGTTACTTGCTCCCAACCTGCCTGGCCAACCTGGATCACAAATAGTGACCTTATTGGAGGAACCTCTAGGCCTGCTAACACCAGAGACAACCAGATGCCTAGAGGACAGTGCAGGAGACTAGCAACAAAACTCAGAGTCAAATAACAACACTAGAAGCCAGTGAGCCTAACACAGTAAGCCCTGGAGATATGTATACCCACAAACACAAGGAGAACACTAACACTTTAAATCAGAGATGATGAAATGATAGAAGCTTTGAAAGAGGAAAATAAATCATTCAAAGAAACACAGGAAAACACATTCAACCAGATGAAGGAATTGAACAAACCCTATAAAGAACCACAGGAAAATATATCAAAAGAGATGGAGGAATTGAATAAATCCTATAAAGAATTACAGGAAAATACATCCAAACAGATAAAGGAATTGAATAAATCCTACAAAGAATTACAGGAAAAAAATCAATCAAATGGGAGAAAGAAATGAATAAGATTATTCAAGACCTAAACAGGGATTTAGAAGCAACAAAGAAAACACAAGCTGAGGCAATTTCAGAGTTGTAAAACATAGGAAGAGAACAGAAACTATGGACAAAGCTACGCAAACCAAATACAAGAGATGGGAGAGAGAATCTCAAGTGTGGAAGATACAATCAGAGTTATCAATACGTCAGTCAAAGAAAATGTTAAAACTTAAAAGTTCCTGACACAAAACACCCAAGAAATCTGGGACACTAAAAAAAACAAAAACAAAAACAAACAAACAAAAAAAAACCACACCTAAGAATAATAGGAATAAAAGGAGGAGAAGACTCCAAGCTCCAAGGCCCAGAAAACATTTTCAACAAAATCGTAGAAGAAAACTTCTTCAACCTAAAGAATCTTTTTTTCCTGCTTATACAAAGAACAGAAAATCAGCCTTAATTGTTCTGTGCATCACGCACACTTTATACACATAACTTTTGGACTGAATAGTGCTTGTGAGAAATTATATGCTTTCAGAATAAAAGAACTGGACACTGACATTGGATCAGAATGGACAGGATATGTTCCTCCCAGCATGTTGGACACTGATATACTGTATCCTTCATGTTCCAGTACCAAGTGCTTCAATTGCTGTTCCTCATCAGAACAGGACAGCTCCCAGGACACTTTAAAAGAAAGCTTCCAATCCCAATTGGTCTAGCATTTTCAGACTGTCCCACACAGGACTCTAATTAAACTTGGTATTTTTTAACATTTAGAAACTGGACCACAAATGCTATTCCTAGCTTGTTTAACCATTTCCCCAATTTTAGTTGGACCCCCACAAAGGTATTATTCATCCCCAATCAGGCAGAAGAAACCTTAAGTGAACAACACCTCATTTCCTTTAAGGGGGGTCGAGTAGGTTTTTGGTTGCTCTTCGGCCATGGAGGGTTATTATCAATGGGAGTTGGTTACAAGTTATTATAGGTCTTATTTAGAGAGCAAATAAGGTTAGACTCAGCGACATCTCTCTTTTCCTTTATCTTACATTCTTAGGTTTGGAGATAGGAGTTGAAAAGAAAGAAGGGGGAATATAGAAATATATAGGCAAGATAGAACAAAAAGTAGATTAGTTAATCAACTCCTCAACTTAATGCCTCAATTGTCACTCACAAGGTTATTTTTAATTCACTTGTATAGAATTTTGTATATAGATGCAAAATAAGTTTAATTCTAGATACAGTGATATAGAATTCAAGTGTAAGATTATTCTTCACACACACACACACACTATATATATATATATATATATATATATATATATATATATATATATATTCTAACATGAGGTATTGTACCCATATAACTCAATTATAATACAAGGTTTACTTCCAGTACTTTGAAAGTGCCATTGCAGGCTGTTTAGGATAAATAGGATATATAAGTTAATTGTTAGTTGATCAAATCATTGTCATGTCAATTACTAGTCTACTTTTATCACAAGAATATATATCTTGGGTTCAGCAGATAGATATAATTCTATAGAAAGATAAGGTAGGATAGTTTGATAAGGTCTTCAAAAACCTCATAGACATGCAGAATATAGCATTTTAAAATGTTTTTTTTTTTTTTTTTTTATCATTTTGAAGATTCACTGACAATGAGACAGGTTAGCTCCTGGCAACACCCAGCCTACCTCAAAGAGGATGATGAACATCAAGGAACCTCCTTATGGAGATGGCTTCTAATGTCACAAACAAGCCACTGGGCAAAATGTCTTCATTTCTACCACAGACAGAATTCTGCCTAACAAAGGGCAAGCTTGGATGCAGGCAGCGTCAATGGCCAAACTCTACCTAGATAGGGTAAGCAAGTCCTCAGTGGTTCTTGTCTCACAAATATGTCTGTCAGAAATATTGGGCAAGAAGGCTGAAGAAGATGCTCCAATATTATACAGAGTTTTGGGTGACTATTCAGGTAGCAAATTGTCTCTTTCATCTTCTCATTTGGAAAGCTACTAACCTGTACTCCTGGAATACTCAGGCAATCAAGTTTATTCCTTCGCACATCTCTGATGGAGTTGAAGGCCAGGTAGCTTAGTTTTGAAATTAAGTTTAGTTGTTTAGGGGTTAAGATGTTTTTAGGTCTAGATAGATGTTTTAAGCTGATAATGACAATATGTGATGGAGATTGATTTACATTCAGAATTTTAGATGCACCAAGATAGAAAAGATGTTTTCTTCAAGGCTGTCAAATACAAATAGCCAAAACAGTAAGAATGTAACATTTATATAATTCCTGATTGTGTCATGCTTCTTCTTGCTATAGGTAATCTATTATATATAAGTATAATAATATAAATATGTAAAAAATAAAAAATGTTTAATTAAAAAAGAAATATATGAGATTTTACCCTTTGAGACAGGAACACAGAACTTATAGTTCCAGGTGTGCCCTGTGACTGAGCCCCCTAATTTCCAGGAACAAGGAAGTTTCCATTGCAAAAAAATTGGGTTTGTAAAACTGAGGCTTTCTGAAAAATTCATTAGGAAAGATCCTGGCCTTTTGGAAGCAGGGCAATCCTGGGGAATCAGACCCTATGCCACAGAAAGGGACACGCGGGCAGAGTTAATCATTCCCAGCTGGAAATTGGCAAGGGTTGCTGATTCTGCTTAGACATATGTCTCCTGTACTACACAGGGAAAGGAACTAACCAGACTGTCAACCTGGTGATAGACAAAACTCATTGTAACTGAAGGAAGGCCAAATTAATGTTAGAGCATTTGACCTAGGCACTGCCCCTTATTCTGATGCCTGCTCTTCTGCCTTAGGGGTTTGTTACAGTAAATTGTATCCCTTCGGCCTACAAGCAAATAACTGACACAGGGAGATTGAAATGTACTTTAAAGTTGCCAGCACTTTGCCGGGCAGAGTCTGAACTGATTCTAATCTGCCCATTCTAATCTAAACCTTATAACATACATCTATTCCAAGCACTTGCCACTACGAGCCCTGGGCCGGTCCTTGTCACGTTCCGACCGTCTTCCTCCAACCATTAAAAGCCTCATCTGTCTCCAACCATCAAACTTTTCTCTTCCCCTCCTGGAAGTCCCGCCTTTCATTTCCTGCCCTTCTGCTCAGCTGATTGGCTAAACAGTGCTTTATTGACGATTGATACATTCACTTAGCATCCCTCCACAATTTCCCCTTTTAGTCTAATTTAAAAAAACCCCATTTTACCTATACATTTATATCATTACACCAATTTACAATATATATACACAAGAACCACAAAACAATCATTATATTTAGGTTATAATGTTTTGCTGTCTTCAATCCCATCAGAGACTTGAGAAGGAATAAAATCAATTAGCTGAATGAATAGGAAGTGCAGGTTAGCAGCTTCTAAAATGAAAAAAATAAAGACAGAGACACTTTGCTACCTGAATAGTCACTCAAAACTCTTTAATATGTTGGAGCATCATCTTCAGCCTTCTGGCTCACTTTATCTGACAGACATGTTTGTGAAGCAGGGACTATTGAGGACTTGGTTACCCTGTCTTGGCAGAGTTAAGCCGTCAACTCCACCTGTATCCAAGTTTGCCCATTTCAGGCAGAATTCTGTCTGTGACAGACAATAAGGACTTTTTTTGCCCAGGGGCAAGTTTGTCACATCTGAAGCCATCTCCATGTGTAGGTTCCTTGATGCTCATTACTTTCTTTGAGGCAGGCTGGGTGTTGCTAGGAGTCATCCTGTCTCATTTTCAGAGAATCCTCAAACAAATACAATTTCTTTAAATGCCATGTTCTGTAGGTCTCTGAGGTTTTTGAAGACTTAATCTAAATATTTTACCTTATCTATCTATTAAACCTATGATGTATAGTCTTGTGATGAAATTGAATAGTACAATGAATTAAAAATAAACCTATTTTACGTCAATATCTTATATTCTATACCAATGAATTAAAACTAGCCTTGTGATGAACAATTAAGGCCTTAAATTGAAGAGTAAATTCAATACTCTACCTTTTGTCTACCATTCCTATGTATTTTTATATTTTCAGAGAAAATATACTGAGTTCAGCCTCATTCTTTCTCTGGACACAGCCAATAATAACACAATCAATTCTCAATGAAGATAAACCTCCATAGCCTAAAACGTTGCTCAACTCCCCTTTAAGGGAAACAGGACAGGGTTCTGTTTTTAAAGCTTCTTCAGGCTGATTTGGGACCCAAATAAAATCAGGAAAATGGTTAAACAAGCTAGAGATAGCATTTGTGGTCCAGTCTCCAATTGTTGAAAAATTCAAGCTTAATAAAAGTCCTGTGTGGGATGGTCTGATATGCTGGACCAATTAGAATAAGAGCTTTCTCCAAAGCTGTCTTGGGAGATGCTCTGAAGACAACAGCAACCGAACCAGTTGTGGATGGAACATGAGGAACGCAGCATGTCAGCATATCAGCATGCTGGAGGATGAATCCTGTCAGGTCTGATCCAGCATCAGTGTCTGGTACTTTAATTCTGAAATTATATAATTTCTCCCAAGCATTATACAATTCCAAAACTATAAATACATAAGGTGTGCAGGATGCACAAGCATTACACAATCGAGGATAGTATTGTAGTTTGAATTCATGTACATCTATACTGACTTAAGTCAGCAGTCTCCTTTTCATCCAGGCCTATTTTATTTTGACCTCTTTCAAAAAGGAAGTATAATATTACCATTACCAAAGACCATACAATCATTACTTAATTGAAATGAAAACAAGATTGTATAGTTCTTAATGTCCTTCTCTAGGCTCTGTGGCACCTGATGAATAGGTTAAGCCATTACCTGTCTCCCGAGGAAATGCACCCCATTTTAGAGACAAGCCGGTTGCCCCGAGCAAAAGAAATGGCATTAAGTCTTAAATAAACTTATGTGTACCCTAGGCATTAGTACCTGGGTTCACACACTTACATAAACTCCCATTTTTGAGGAGTTTATGCATACCCTAGGCTCCTTGTACCTGGGTTCACACACTTACATAAACTCCCATTTTCGAGGAGTTTATGCATACCTTAGGCACCACGTACCTGGGGTTTCACAGTTGTTACAGGTGCTTTTTTCTCACCCCTTCTCTCCATAGGGATGGGCACTTCCACCTTTTAAACTAAATGTCCTTCTCCAGGCTCTATGGCACCTGATGGATAGGTTAAGCCGCTACCTGTCTCCCGAGGAGCTGCACCCTGTGTCAGAGACAAGCCGGTTGCCTGAGCAAAAGAAGAGAAGGTATTAGAGTTACTCTTTTAAGTATGTGAATTTTAGCCTTTGGGTTTTGGGGATTTAACTAGGCTGAGGTGTACTTTGTCACCTGCAAGTCATCGGTGTCTTTTTGCACCTGGTGACCACCACCTGTCCCCTGTGAAAGTAGCTCACTTTTAGAGGGATGAGCCAGTTGCCAGATCAGTGACACTTTAACTCTGCAAACAAAGGCTTTTCGATGTGGGAGGCATGCAGTTTGCATGTCAGTTTAAATCCCAGGCTGTTTTTGCAAGTAACTTATCAGCAGAGGGGTCACACCCTGTGGAGACCAGGCTGGTCCAGAACTCATAGAGATCCACCTATCTCTTTCTCCATAGTGTTAAGATTAAGGGTGTGTGCCACTACTGCCCTGAACAAATATTTCATCTCAATTCCAGTCAAAATCTACAAAAATCAAAATTCTAAGTCTTGGGTCAGTTGCACCAATTTAGGCTTCGGTAAGGGAAGCCCTGTCCACTATTCTCTTGAGTTTAGTTATTGTTAATTCCCACAGGCGGACCCTTTCCAGAGAGAGCTGACGAACACCTTGTAGCTACTAAGTTCTGAATTTCAGCCCTTACTAACTCTATGGAAAAGAGCTTGGTTCCTTTCCCCTTCTCATTGTTGGTAACTTAGCCTGGCATCGCTCAGTTTCTGCCTTTCTCCCTGAATATCAAAAGCCAAGAACAGGCCAAAGAGGATCCAGGAGCCTTCTGCCATAGAGACTTAGCTTTAGTGAGCTGTTCCACCCCCCCAACCCCCCCAAACCATAACAAAGTATCTTTTTTCAAGGGTGCTGGATACACTAGATACATTGGACGCCAATTGTTAACAGTAAATTGTATCCCTTCGGCCTAGGCCTACAAAGCAAATAACTGACACAGGGAGACTGAAACATACTTTAAAGCTGCCAGCACTTCGCTGGGCAGAGTCTGAACTGATTCTAATCTACCCATAAACTAAACAAACTACTCTAAACCTTATAACATACACATATTCCAAGCACTTGCCACTACCAGCCCTGCGCCGGTCCAAAAGCCTTGCTGACTCCAACCGTCAAACTTTTCTCCTCCCCTCCAGGAAGTCCAGCCTTCCACTTCCTGCCCTTCTGCCCAGCTGATTGGCTAAACAGTGCTTCATTGACGATTGATACATTCGCTTAGCATTCCTCCCCATGGTTAATTCCTCTGGATAACTGCAGTGTTACTGAGCTCCTGAGACTGCTTGGTGGACATGTACTAGTGGTTTGACTAAATGTGCCTCTTCTGATACCTTCCAAACTAAGTAGACAGGCTGATCAGGACCTAGAGGTATTAAAAGTTTCTGTTTATGAATTGAAACAACAGTTACATTTCCTTACAAAAATGACCCTACAACATTGAAAAAAGCTCATAAGACAAAGGAAACTGTGTCTGGCTTTGGAGGGAAACCTGCTATTTCTGCGCTAATTAGTCAGGAATAATTTAAAAAATATTTCCATGGTTGGGAAAAACCCCTCAAAAGTAGAAAGAGACAAAGGCATAAATCAGATAATTGGTACCAGTCTGTTCTCTTAGTCCCTCTGGCTAACTACTCTGCAGTTAGAACTGTTTGGGCCTTTAATTCTCATTCTGATTGTATTAAGAAGTGGGGCCCTGGATCTTAAACTAAAACAGCATGAGTCCATGATTTGACTCATTCACTAAGACCAGTGTTCAGTGTCACAGGGCCTCAGACAGCTGGCTCCATGATGGAAGTGCCATTCAGGCGGTGAAACAGCACTCAGACAGCGTCACCTGGAAAAAACGAAAACAGAGGCCTAATCCATTCAAATCCATAGTGCTCGGAAAGTCTCTAAATGTCCTAACCTCGCCTTTTGGCTTCTCTAATTATGCTTTTGGCTAACTCTCCTTGATAACCGAAGTATGTCAATGCAGAATGTGTTTTTAAAGTGTTTAAAAGGTCACCTTGAGTCAGGCTACACTGGGTTCTCGAACACTCAGTATAGTTGCTGGCTGGCTAATAAAGACATTTATTCTATTCTATTCTAATCTATTCTATTCTATTCAGCTAGTGTCCAAACAGTCCTCTCTGGTGGATGTTCCACAATAGGTTTGTTGTTGGAGATAATTGTTGTATTTGTTGTCATAATTGGAGGCATTGCTGGACTTCACTTAAGAGGAGAGCGAAAACAGAGTCTCACCATTGGCCCATTCCAGGGGAGGGTAAAGAGGTATTTCCAACTTACTGCTTCCAAATTGCCTTGGTTTAAAAAAGACTAACATTTTAGTTAGGTGGAATTTACATATAATAAACCTACATGCATTTAAATATACAGTTCTAAGATTGCGGAGAAATGCTTACATCTATGTAATGACTGTACTCAACATCTAACATGTTCTCATTACCCCTAAACTTATAGAAAGTTTTTATTTTAAACATTTTTACTTATTTATTTTTGGCTTTTTGAGACAGAGTTTCTCTGTGTAGCAATGGCTGTCCTGAACTTGCTTTGTAGACCACGCTGGCCTCGAACTCACAGAGATCCACCTGCTTCTGTCTTCCTGAGTGGTGGGATTAGAAAGTCTTTATTATTATCCATAAGCTCAGGTCATTTCCAAGTCAGCTGTGGCTTTCCTTCTACCCACTGTGTGTCTGCTCCCCCAAAAAACACAGATCTGAGTTTTGGTTTTAAAAATAGGTTGACTGTTCTTAGGTTTCATATAAATGCAGTTATTTGTATACATATAGTACTGTACATAATATACTCATTTGTGTGCCTTTTCTTTTTGGAGACTTGTTTATTTTTTATTTTCTGTGTGTGTGTCCCTGCATGTAGGTCTGTGTACCATGTATTTGTAATGCCCATACAGCCCAGAGGGGTAGGGCACTGGATCCTCTGGAGTTGGAGTTACAGATAGCCACTATGTGTGTTCTGGGACACAAACCTGACTCCTTTGGAAGAGCAGTCAGTGTTCTTAACTGCTAACCCATCTCTCCAGTCCTTTTTTTTCTGTATTTTGAGACAAACAGTCTTACTATGTAGTCCTGGATAACCTGGAACTTGCTGCATAGATCAGGCTGGCTTCAAACCCACAGGAAGCCTCTGCTTCCTGAGCATGTGCCAAAACACCCAGCCTATGATAGACTCTTTAGTAAAATGCCCGTGAAGATCCATCACTGTTGTGGCATTTGTCACGTCTTTGTTCCTTTTCATTACTGAACCAGATTCCACTTTATGTTTACATCCTATGAGTGTGTGTGCACGCATGTGTGTGTACATGCTACTGTGTATGTGGAGGTCAGAAGATGATTTGCAGGAGTCAGTTCTCTCCTTCTAATGTGAGTTCTAGGAACTGAGCTCAGGTCATCAGGCTCAGTGACAAGTGCCATTACCTCTTGAGCTGTCTCTCTAGCCCATAGTTTCTAAAATAAATTTACACTCAAATATTTCCCAGGAAGTGAAGGAGATTATAAGCTTATATTCCATTTACATTGAGCTATCTCACAGTTTTGTTTTTGTTAGCATTGCCAAGTATTTTAATTAAAAATAGTATTATTTATATATTATAAATTATTATTTTTGTAGAATTATTATTCATTTAGCTTCTCATCTTTTATTCTTGAATTTCTGTTCTATAATTTCAAGCAGTTTTAAAAAAAATTAAAGTGCATTGGTGCCTTAAATATGTACATTATTCTCCTTTTATATCACTAATTACTCTCCTTTTATGCTAATTTTTTCCTAGAATCTAGATGTCTGTAGCCCCCCACTGTCTTGTTTGCTCTCTGATGCTTCAAAAATCAAATTATTCAGTTTTTTCATTTGTTCCCACAAGGAAATTATAAGTTAGTCTAAGAGTTTTGGAAATATAAATTCTGTATGTGCAGATATATACTATATACACACATGCACATTCAGTATACATATTTAATTTTTATTTTTAAATTTTATGTGTATAAGTGTTTTGCCTGCATGCATGTTTGTACGCCTGGTGCCTGAGGAAGTATCAGACTGTTCAGAACTAGAATTACAGATGTGGATGCTTGAAATTGAAGCCCAGGACTTTGAGAGAGTAACAATGTTGGTCTGATGTATTTTGATGCTAATTAATAAAAGGCCATCACACCTGGGCAGGGCAAATGAGATAGGCCTGACTAAGGTTCCCAGGCTGGGGGAGACAGAGAGAATCTTGGGAAGGAGAGAGACCCAAAGAGAGGAGAAAAAGGCTGCCATGGGTTAGATGGAAGAGAAGCACATGGCCAGCGTGGATGGAGACTTGGCCCAGATGAAGAACATTAGCAAGTATTTGGGTTTATGGATGGGAGGTAGCTTGTTAGAAATTATTAGAAGCAGATGGCATGGGATTGAGGCAGGGACGGGAAATAGTTTAGGATATTAATGTCTGCCCTGCCCCAGGTTAACTAAGGTTATTTTGAAATATAACAGGTGTCTGTGTCTTGATTGATTACTAGCGGGTTAGAAAATACTGTTGTAATAATAATTACAGGCCTGATAATAAACATTATTAGGCGTATTAGGCCATAAATTAACACCAAACAAGTGCTTTTAATCACTGAGGCATTTTTTTTGGCCCCATTTGCCCATAATTTTAAAGAATTCATAGTTCATGTAATGTATTTTTATCACAGTCACTCCACGCTTCAACAGCTAACCCCTTCTAGATCCACATCATGTATTCTCCTCCCCTGGTCCTGTTCTCTTTCCAACTTCATGTCCTGTTTAAACTTTATTTCTTACTTTTTTATGACCCACTGAGTTCAACTGGTATGGATCATATACTCATGGGTGTGGGACTACATATCAGAGTTTGTTAGACCTACCAGGGACCACACCCTTAAAAAACCAAATCAACAGTCTGCAAATATCACAGACTGTCTGCAGTGATAAGGGCTGATATATAGAAATTCTAATGACTTATTTTTATAAGATTTTACAGTAGCATGTATTCAGAGCAGAGGCAATTGTAAGTAACTTATTGGATACTGTATTTGCCTCACCTTCATCGTTAATTTAAAATTTTTACCAAATGTGCATGAACATATGATGTCTAACATACTGTATTTGCTCTCTTTCAGTGAGTCCTACTTGACTGAGGAAGTTCTTTTTTAGAAACAAAACAAAACAAAACTAAAAACCCAAAACATTTCCTGTTTTTAAGACTGTTAAAAGTTGAGCCAACTTGAAAGGCCTTTCCTGATTCATCAGAATAGTTGTGTAATTTTTAAAATGCATTTTCAACGGTGACAGATTACATTATTGTATTTTCCAAAGTCAAAGCATATGATCACTTCTGGCTAAAATTCAACCAGGTTATAACATAAATTGCAATTTCAATATTACCGTATTGTTGGTGAGGGTACAAATTAACGCAGTCAGTTCATGGCTCGGTCTTGTTTGCCTGTTTTAAACGATGTCTTAGATCCAGGTATCTCACTGTGTAGAGATCACAAATGATCTCTCACTCAGGCTCTTTGAAAAAAAAAATCCATGACAAAATTTTATTTCAGTAGATTATGTAATTCTACATGTGAATAACATGGACTTTAATAATGTATTATTAAAAACTGGTTAAGAAAATCTCCCAGAAGACAGAACCCAGCATTCAGAAGCAACTCCCGGGCTCATGCTCAAGGGAAGCGTTCCGCGAAGCATGCAGAGTGAAGGCAAGCCTCCACTACACAGTTAATTCTTCACTATGTTAAACACACTCACAAAGCACACACCCCAAGACACATGTAAAAACAATGACTCTGACTTTCTGATTTAAGAAAACAACCTTCTGAGGTACGGCACCAGCCCAATCAAGCTTAATAACCACTCGGTCCTCAAAGCAGGCGGACTCTCTCCCTTTGGAAAGCTTTCCAGAACAATCCTATAGACACGGATCTTTCTCACATTCCAAGGTCCCAGGACATAGTCACACATTGCCCATCAGGATAATATAAGATGTGAAAAACCAAGCTAAGTACGGTCAGCAGCAAAGAAATATTACTGACATTTGTTGTAGGATTTTTCTCAGGAAGATGTAAACAAGCGTCACAGATGTTTTGGAGAGCAGTTTAAACGCATAATCCCTCCTAAGTCTAAGAGAACCGATGAGTCTACTGGGGTTACTTACAGGAAGGAACACGGGGTGACTCAAAGACAGCCGCATGGAAGATGAAAAGCCCATGAGAGCACCGGAAGTGAGCTGCCCAACCTGCAGGCAGCTTCACTGAGTTATTTTGTGGAGGAAACCGGCTTTCTTTTGATGAGCTGTGTAAGTGAAGCCCGCCAAACTCACCTCTTCCTCCTTTGGGGCTTTTTCACTTGGTGCTTTAGTGATCCAGAGACATGCGTGGTACTTCCTTCTTCCGTGGCCTATTTTAACTCTAAAAATTAATGCAGTTAACAATGAGAACTTGGCTTTGGCTGAAACTGGATAAAGTTTATCAAATACCAGGAAAAGGAAAACAAGGGAGGGGCGAAGGAGACGGAGGGGGGAGGAGAAGTGAGGAGGAGGAGAAGGAGGGAGGAGAGAGAGAGAAGGGGGGGAGGGAGAGACACGAACAAAATGATGAAATCTCGTAAGCTCAGGGAGAAGGCAGGACTGAGAGAAATCAGCATTTCCGTTTCTGTGCATCACGTTTTTCTTTCGTATTAATCTTCTCTTTCCAAAGTCATTGCAACACCCCAAGTGGAGGAGGGGCAAGGGACCCATCTAACGACTAGCAGATGTTTCCATGTTTGTAGACAGAAGCAAGGGACCTAATATCTACACCAAATGGAACCCATAAATGCCTTAGGTCCAGCACAGCAGTAGAAAGGGCTACTAAAAAGGCAGGGACCCCCTGACAGTCGGTTGTTACCAGCTCTGGAATCCCTTCTCTGTTTGAGGGTGTCTGTGATGCTCGCTCATGAACTTGGCTTTTGTTTGCTCTGAGAAGTCATCCACCAGCCAGTATCAGTTGTTACCAAGCAGCACGCTGTCACCTCAGCAGTGAAGCCTTTAGGGTTCTTGGCCTTTGGCCTGATAGCCTAGTGACAGTCCAATGCACTTCCTGCCTCCCCAGGGACACAGGGCGACTGGGTTGAAGGGGAATGTCAACAAAAGGATAGAGCTTGTCTCTGCCCTATAAATCCTCCAACGGACTTCTGGAAGAATTTGATGCAGGAAATGGGAAGGGGGTCTTTCCTAGATAATGAGACTATGGACGCAACTGGAATCTTATGGAGAAAGTTCCTATGGGAGAGTGGAGCCAGGACTTCTGAGACTCTGTGGGCCTGGGCCCCACATCCAGTGGGCCAGAGGAGAACAGATGGGCCTTGAGATTAGAGGTACCTTTTCTCCCTTGGGGGCAGCTAGAGCACTTTAGGGGTGAAGCTTGTGGCTTGGGTACAGAGCCAGGTTCCCAGCCACTCTGGGGAGATGGGAAATGAGGTCCCATGCCCAGTGTTACAGTTAGCTCTTTTTAGACTGAGACTGCAAGTCTCAATTGGCAGTGGAGACCTGGGGGGGGCTCCACAAGTCTTACAGCTCCTCGTGCCGAGGTCACGGCATAGAAAGCAGACAGACGCCTGAAACCAGCCAAAAGGCAGTGAAATTGTCAGTATCAGAAGGCAATGGAAACTTGGGTATCCCCAAGGCCTGGGATGGTACTGCAGTGTCACAGCTCTCTGGTCTCATGCTAGGCAAGGCAGGGGAAGCTGGTGGATGACCGAAGGCAGGTTCTGTGAGACTAAGGCTTGGCCTCTGCTTCCGCAGCGGTCAATACTGGTCTTGCCATGATAGAGCGGATAATTCTGCATGCTAGCAAATGGCGGGAAGTCCTGGAAGCCCAGAGCATCCCTTGAGAGCCCTTGTTTTCCTGGAATAACAAGCTTGAGATGGTTGTGGTGGAGTGAGAAAACAAACTAAACTTTACTTGTGAAACAGGGATTTATAAGCCGTGGCAGTTTGTGTGTGTGTGTGTGTGTGGGGAGGGTCGTGAGGGTGAATGTGTCTGATTCGCTAGCACTAAGGTTGCCAGGATACTTAATCTACATAGAGTGCCTTGTTTATAGTCAATACCGTGGGATCCTATCACAAGTAGGAGAAAACAGTGCTTGATTATCCTGAGTGTGAGGAGATGACTCCTAGGTACAGTTAAGGGCATTTTCTAGAGACTAGGATCTCAGCACGGGGCGAGGTACTAATGGGAATTCCCTGTGCTTGTTAAAGTTCCTTATTAGGAAAGGGTAGGGCCTGCATTTTTCTTTTGGGACTATGTGACACCCCTTAGAAATCTGGGGTTACTAGACCAGGTGGAGCGAGGACTCTGCTGGGAAAGGGAGTCCAGTCTTCACAGATTGAGTGTGAAACAGCTATCCAGACAAGTCAGACTTTGACCTTATCCAACTGAGTCCCACAATGCTGTGTGTCTGTCTATTGTGTGTATGCCTTGTGCCCATGGAAGGCAGAAGAGTGTCAAGTCCCCTGGAAGTGTGAACCATCATGTGTGGTGCTGGAAATCAAACCTGGGTCCTCTGAGAGAACAACAAGTGCTCATAACGTCCAAGCCATCTTTTCAACTACCTCTTCTTCTTTAAAAAAATAAAATAAAATTATATATATATAATCTAGGGTGAGTGAGATGGACGAGTGGGTAAAGGTACTTGCTACCACACCTAGTGATCTGAATTCATTCACTGGGACCCCACATCATGGGTGGAGAGAACTGACTCCTAAACATTGTTCTCTGATCCACACATGCGCCCTGTGGCATATATCCCTTCTCCAAATAAAAATAATATAGAAATACGAAAGATATAGCTGGACAGTGGTGGTGCATGCCTTTAATCCCAGCCTTTGGGAGGCAGAGGCAGGCCTGAGCTCAAGGCCAGACTAGGTCTACAAAGTGAGTTCCGTGACAGTCAGGGCTACACAGAGAAGCCCTGCCTTGAAAAACAAACAAACAAACAAACAAATAAGAAACAACAAAAAAGAAATACAAATGATATAATTTAATATATTTATGAAAAACAAATAACTTTGTATTTAATATGTAAAAGTAAAATCACTAAAATATTTTCCATTATTCTTATCTTAATGTTTTTCATTTAAAAACTTTATTTTTACATGTTTTAAAATTAGCATATAAAATATTAAGTTTCATGATGGTGCATATTTTGTTTTCATTTATCCAAAATATTATATCCCCAAAAGCTGGAAAACCTAGAAGAAATACACCTTTTAAAATGTATTTGGCCTATCAAAATGAAATCTTGAATATAGAAACAATTTAAATAGATCTATAATAAGCAATAATATTGAGATTAAAAACCTCTCTCAAAAAAAAAAAAAAACAGGTCTGGACAGATTTACTGCTGAATACCATGGATCTTTTGAAGAAAATGTAACCAACACTTCTCAAGACCTTTCACAGGTTACAAACAGAAGGAACACAACCGAACTCATTCTTTGAAGTCTGAGACATTGGCCTGATACCAAACTCTGAGACATGACCAAGAAAGAAAAGTACAGACAAGAAAGTACAGTTATAAAAATTATCAACAAAATATTTAAAAATTGAGTCAAAGATCCTTTAAGAAGTTTGTCAAAATTACTTCATTGCTCTGAACTCAACAGGGAGGTCTCACCCACAATGATCCCAACTTCCAATTGATGAAGAACAACATGGCGTTAATAAAAAAGGTCAGACCTTTCATTGATTCTTTTGAGCTTCAACTTTAAGCAGAAGGCCAGGGGAGAAATGCCTTGTTAGACTGACCTGGGTAGACCATAGTACAGATTATCTTCCTGGACTAGCTGAGACATCTGGCACTGGGCATGGCAGCAGGATTGATTCACTGTATCTTTTAAGTTCAATTAGTGACTTTCATAGTTTTGTGTTTGCTAGCAAATATAGTTTAAGAATATATTAATTTGACTTCCGACTACATGCTCTGGTGGATGGACATTGTTTGTGCCATATGCAATAGTCATATCCCAGGCATCGATGACACCCACATTGAGACCCTGGAAAATATCCTTTAAGGCAAGATACTGGGTGTAACCATGGAAGTCACTAAATCTTTCCACATCACTGCTCAACTCCCTGGTATTTTCTGTTTTGAGAATAACCATAGTTTCCGGGCTTCTCAGGAGAAGACGCTGAAGAGCTCTGTGAACATTGAGGGCCCTTCGGATAAAAACATCAATGGGAAAAGGTCTGAAATGCTGGCCCAGAGAAATGACAATGACTGTGTTTTTCTCTCCTCCAGTTCTGTCAATTATGCGTGCAATGTTCTCTATCTCTTTAACAGAGTAGACCAATGATCCAACAAGGGGGTAACCATGTTTTTGCCACTGGATGTTGATTTTCCCATCCAAGTCCACAGCAAGTTGGTGTTGCAGTTTTCCAATTTCATGCAGATCCACAGACCTCAGTGCTGACAGCAAACAATCCCAAAACAAAAGGAGAATACAGTTACAAAGATTAACTAGCCACCACTTCATGAGAAAAAAATCTTGTGTTTAGAGTCGTATAAACGTATCATATCTGACTAAGGAGTAGTTCTGAAAATTACTCTAAGAATTGAAAGTCCTTTTTGATGAGGTACTTTGACCATTTTTTTTTCCAGACAGGGTTTCTCTGTGTAGCCTTGGCTATTCTGGACTTGCTTTGTAGACCAGGCTGGCTTCAAACTCACAGAGATCCATCTGCCTTTGCCTTCCTGAGTGGGATTACAGGTGTGTGCCACCGCACCTGGCACCCATTATGGGGTACGTTGTTTGCCCTTCTACAGTCATTCATATTGAGTTGTGAAGGGAATGGCATTTAACTCATCTGGCATTGGAAGATGTACATAGCTGTGTACATATTGTGTACATGTTATAAAACTTGTTAACTCTACCCTTATCTGAGGATAGATAGGGAAGGCTATTGATGTTGTGTGCAAAAAGAATCCAGCATATCTCAGAAATGACTTATGAATCTAAACTGTGTTCTATGTTCTTCTTTCCCTGTGAATGGAATGGCACCAAGGTCTCCCATCCATCCGTCCATCCATCCATCCATCCATCCATCCATCCATCCATCCATCTATCCATCTGTCTGTCTGTCATATTGTAGAAAAAAAAGTAAAGCAAGATGTCAAATTACCCAGGAGCAGTTAAAATCCCCATGTCAGTTCTTGAAAAAAGTAATCTAATTCTGACACCTCTGAAAATAAGAAAGTAAGTGCAATGTCAAGAGGACAAGAAAAAATTCCATTCTATTTATTGTGCCAACTAAAGCCTTATCAGAAGAGCGTGGTGATCTGTTTTACTGTTCTAGCTTCTGAGAAAATATGTCATGCATGATCGCAGTGCCCTTTAATGTGCTTGGTCGAAGCAGGGAAGGGCTGAGCTGGAAGTCTTATCCAGTAAGTGAGGCTGCAAAAGAGACATGGTGGAGACTCTCTGGGGGCAAGTGGTAGAATTTGCTTCTCCATCACTTCCCACTGACTTAGTCCTCTTTTCCAAAGCACACTCTGGCTACAGAGTTTAACATTGCACAAAGCAAACAAGAGATGTCTTCCCACTACGACTTACATGCTGAAGGAGAAGGCAACTCAAAACCTTAGAATGCTGCATTTACCTAAAGAAGAAAACTGCAGCATCAAACTACATCATGGTAAAGGTTGTCACTAGAGCCTTGATCTTGTAGATGAGAGAAACAAAGTAGCAAGTAGCAAGGAGCCATTCGGTTACCAGAAGTCACAATCTAACATGTCCTTTCTGTTGGGAGTACTTTTAAATCTTAGAGGCCAGGCCCTACCAATTTCACCTTTCCATTGAGAAGATCAGCTTTTTAAAATTGGAGATCATAAGACTGGCCTCATATCAAGGACAGTCTGGAGTCATAGGCTCAACTTTTCCGTCAGTGACAAAAGCCAGGGCCCAAGGACATAGAAGGGCAGGAAGTGATGCGCAGTTTAGCTTGGATGCAACCCCACATTCTGACTTGGTACTGGTGCATTCTTGACTTAGTAAATCAGCATTGAAACTAGGGCTCTTTCAGCTAGAGTCTAGTCTCAATTCAGATACTAACTTGTGATAGCACTCCCAATTGCTGTTTCTTTCTGGGTACTTCCTATTTGTCTGTGTGCCTGGTGGTGTGTTAAATAGTCTCTATCCATTGCTCTACTTCATTCCAAACAGAATTTAGGGCTAATGAGCATTGTTCTAGGAAATGATAGCAACATTTTGTGAATAATGCTGGTGGTTTTGTGATTAAGAACTATGATAAAGAGAAAGCATAGTCTTTTTCCCTGTAGTCTTTTTCCCCCTTGAAAGGAAAGCATAGTTCCTGAAAGAGAGGCGAATAGCTTATACTACCACGTACTGTTGATTTTGCTTTTGAAGTATTCCATCCACTGGCGGATTGTGGAATCACCCATTAAGTGGACGAATTTTCCTCTCAGGCAGTCTTTCATTTTGATGGGTGCCAAACTACAGGAGGCTGGATTCCATGTGTTTTTCCAGACATGCCCACTAGGGGTAGTAGATACCGTTCCAAGTTTGCATTTCTCTTTCTCTGGAACTGCTTCTTCTGCCAAAGAATCAGCAAGATAGGTCCTCTAAAACACCAGCCTATTCAGCTGTGTTTATTAAGTGTCTTCTATCTTTTTTCAAAGAATACTTTTGAGGGGTGTGTGGGTGGTGGTGCCAATAAAAAACTTATTAAAGAAGTTTTATAATGGAATATTTATTTTTCAATAAAACTTTCCTCTGATGTGAGTCTCCTAAGTGATACCTATTAGTGTTTATTATGAAATTACATGTTTCTCCCCCCCTCAGAATAAAAAAAAGGCCTTCAGGTAAAGTTAAAGTATTTGTTGACCTTGTCACGAAAACTATCAATTCTTGTATGGGATGAGAACTCATTTATCCCACCATTTTAGCCTGGTTTGCTTCAGAGCTTGTCACATGCTTGCACGGTGTCTTAAATATCATCATCAAATATGAACTCTTTGAGATGAAAGTAAGATAAACTTAGCTTAGAAATAAGCCAATCTGCATTCATAGTAGCCGTGCACCAGAGAGAAGCCTAGAGGTTCAAGAAGGACCAGATTTTCAACCTCAGTCTCTGGGCGATGAAGAGTATGGAGTGCTAGGATGGTGAGGAAGCAGGTTTGGGGTCACAATTGTTCATCGTTGCAAAAAGGTGAGTTAATATTTTAACAACTTCTCGCTCCCTCTTCCTTTGTAAGTCTGTCGCTGTCTGACTTTGAGACAGGGTCTAATGTAGCCTAGTCTTGTCTTCAACTTCCTATATAGCTGAGATATAGCTGAGGAGGGTGGCCTTCAATGTATCCTCTTTCTATCATCACTTCCAGAGTTTGTAAATCATGGGTGTGTGCTTATGTGGGGTCAAGCCTAAGGCTTTGTGTGTGCTGGGTAAGCACTACCTATCACTTCTGCAATCAGAAACACATTTTCCTTCATTGTGGATAGCTGCCTCAGCAAGTAGCAAGCTTCTCATGATGACTCTAGAGATACCAAGATACTGATGTTTTCAATCATTTTAGGTGGGGTTTGTAATCTGTGCAGAGTCAAAAACAATACAAGAAAAGCTAGTGGATACACACGTGGATGTTCTTCTCCATTAAAAACATTTTCAAAAACTCAGAGGACTGGTAGTAAATTGACTCCTAGATGGCACATTGGTGACATCTAAGTGATAACTCTAGGGATGATGTGAAGACAACAGGAGAGGGTAGTAGGGGAGGGTAATAGGGGAGGGTGATAGGGGAGGGTAGTAGGGGAGGGTGATAGGGGAGGGTAATAGGCAGAGACTTGGGAGAATTTTCCCCTTTGAAGGTTCTTGTGAAAGATGGGCAGATGACCTTCTACCTGACCAGTAGATTGCAGAGAGGCGTGGCTACTAAAGTACCACACTAAAGTACTAAAGTATGTAAGATCTTGGTGATTACAACCCTTCATTCACTTATGGACTTTGTGTGTTGGTTCACCTTATAAGAACTGAGACAGTGACCAAACCCAACAGAAAGAGAAGGACCTTTGAATGGGCCCAGTGTTAAACATCACCCACCAGACAGAACCACTTACTGTTGCATTTGGAGACACTAATCACATTGGATTTTCCCATGATCTCCACACCTATATTTGACCTTAAAGAGACAAATACAGAAATTAACTTGCAGTGACCTCAACTCAACTCTAGAACTCAAAGTTCTAGAATCCAGATTGGCCAGTCCTTCTGTTAGTTCTCAGCGATAAAATCAATTTCCTTGTCTAGAATTTCAGCCCACTTAGTAAATTTCCATTTATTTGTTTCCACAAGGCAATGTATGGAGATACAGACTGTATTAAAACACACACATAGATAGTTCTCATTATTTTTGTTTTTATTCAACCCATGTTTTGAGGTTCATCCCCAAATGAATTCCTATGTCCCTTCTTGTAGAGTCCCTAAGTTAATGTGCTTGGAATACATTCCCTGAAGGTTAAATTGCCATTTTCCCCCTTGATAATGTGAAATAATAATTATTTACCTTACAAAGAGGCTCCTTTCTTGCTGGCTAAGGTAGGAAACATCCTTGTTCTTTGAGTTCATGTGAGTGAGGGCAGCACAGGGAACATCTGGAGGCTTCACACAGTAGAAAGCTTCTTGGTCCTGGGCATCCAGATATTGGCACAGTTCGACACTTGAGTTTAGAACCAGGGCACAGTCAGTGTGGACCTGAGAGGCACCACTGGCAAACTGGCCTGTGAAGATGATTCTATCATATCCCTGTTTCCTTGCTCTCCAGAGAGCTGACACCCCTTCACTGGGGTGCATGAGAAGAACAGAGAGGGAAACCTGGCCCTCCCAGGACAGAGTGAAGCTGATGAGGTAGGTGCCATTGTTGAAGTCTGTCACCTTTCCAGAAGCACCTGCCTTCAGGGCTGGGGAGGATATCCTGGCCCTCAGGAAGTCCCCACCGTACTCCTTCCTGTGTCCCAGATGGTCCCTAGCCTCCAACAGCACATCCAGTGTGTCTCCCATGCAGTACATGTCTTGATGGTTGAGGATGGTGGCTGTGCTATGTGTGGCACTGGTGGTGTTGTAGAGGTGGGCGAAGGGTCTGGGAGGGATCTGTTGGTCTAGTTTCTCCAGGACCTCCCTGACTCTCAGCTCTGTCTCTTTTGGTGAAACTGGTGGGTTCAGAGGCGCTGTAGGGCATGAGGATTTCAAGACCAAGTTCCAGCTACTGAAGGACACAGGTGACTTGAATACAGCCCATATCTTGATGGCCAAGAAAGAGAATAGAGAACAGAAAAAAAGTTACTATTTAATATAACGCATTTTGGCAAGTTAACCAACTTTTGTCTTTTACATGTGAGAGGTATGGAACTCATGTGGCACTGAGATTTCATGGCCAAATATGTCTCATACACAGGGAGCTTTGTTTAGAAACTGTTGGGATTACTATGGTTTCCAAAGACTCATTTTGGAAAACCCATTTAACCCCACATAAGCCTCGCTAGGATCTTCTTCAAAATTGGCAGTGATATGGGGATAGAGAGAGTGCTGAGCCTAAGTTCAATTCCCAGTGGCTAGCAACTTTACCGGTAGCTCTAATTCCAGGAGATCTGACCCCATCTTCTGGCCCCTATGGCTACTGCACAACTGTGATTCTGTTTTATCAAACACCAGGCACCTCGAATGATTGTTGTGAGGACTATGGAAGAACACGGTGTGCTGGATAATTTTATGTTGACTTGACACAAGCTACAGTGTCAGAGAAGAGGGAGCCTCAAATTGAGAAAACACTCCCATTCGGCCAGACTGTAGCCTGTACGGTATGTTCTTAATTAGTGATTTATGGAGGAGGGCTCAGCCCATTGTGCCATCTCCTAGGCTGGTGGTCCTGGGATCTATAAGAAAGCAGGCTGAACAAGCCATGAGGAGAATCCAGTAAGCAGCACTCCTCCATGACCTCTGCATCAGCTTCTGCCTCCAGCTTCCTGCCTTGTTTGAGTTTCTGTCCTGATTTCCTACAGTGATGGGCTATGGTGTCGAAGTGTAAGAAGAATAAACCCTTTCCTCCCCAAGTTGCTTTCGGTCATGGCGTTTTGGCATAGCAATGGAAACCCTAAGTAAGACACGTGCTGTATTAGACAAGCACTGGAGACATGGCAGATACTTATTGGGACCGTCTCTATTATTTAAAAAGATATTTAAAAGATAACAAACTGTGAATAAGCATATTTAAAAAATGAAACAGCTCTCTAAGAGCAGTGAAAACTGAAGCCTCGCACCTGCAAGCTTGAGCTCAGCTTGAGCTGTACAGCAAGAGAAGAGCCAATCTATGCTACAGGATGAAGCCACGTATCAAAAAACAAAAATGAAACCCTGCAAACAAACAAACAAACAAAAAAGCAACTAGCCACCACCAACAAAACTCCCACTCCAAAGCAGAGAAGCAACCAGCGAAACAGAGAGAACAAACTGCAGTAACAATAAAGGCAGCAGCAGCAGCAACAAAATTAAACTAAAGCCTTAAAAGCTTTGAGGTTTGGAAACAGCACATAAACATTTGAATAGATGTTTAGACAGCCTGGTGCTGGAGGAGAGAAACGGCTCCCACTCCCAGTTATCCACACTTTTTAGAAGGCAGGTCCATTTCAGGACATAGAAAGGAATGCATTCCCTCCTACACAGGCTTCCTTATTAAAGCAGGTGCAAACGAGAGCTGTATTCGCATACAAGCCGCCACGGAGGATGGCGCCTGTGTGGAAGCACACACATCAGTTGCTGCCTTGTGAAGCTTTCCATCCCTCATGACCTCCTCCTATCTGCACGAAGTACCCTCTGTCCTGGGTCCCAGCTTACACATGAAGGCTTGGGCCCTCTCCTCACACATTGCTGTGTTCAACAATTGTCAGCTATGCCAGCTCACTAATGCTGCCTGGCAAGCCACTAGGCAAATTCCCATGTCCATTGCAATCAGTAGGTCTTTGGAGCTTACACTTTCCTAGATAACACAAGATCAAGAGAAAAAGAAAAAAAGAAACAACAACAACAATAACAAACAACATCAATTCCTACCTTCAGGGGGTTCCTGAAAATTGTAAAAGAGACCCAGAAGATCACTATAAACAGCAGCACCCACAGTGACTTACGACTGGTCATCGTTTTCATGATTCGGGCCCTACGAGATAATCACGGAAGCTTATCATAAAAAGAAACAGAAAGGAAATCACCCGAAGGTGTGGCACACTCATGGCCTCTGTTTATTTGTTCCTTGGTTAAGTTATTCCGAAGGTGATGTCTTGGCTTTTCTAGCTGCCCCACCTTTCCCCCAGCTGCTGTCACTCTATTAATTATCTAGATCCTACCATCAGCCAAGGCACCAAGAACCTGAAGTAGGCAGGACACTCACATCCTGGTGAGTTCTCTGGACTGTGCCTCTTTTATGGACCCTCTTTTCTCTCTCCTGAACCATAAAGAGCAGACAAAACACTTCACAAATATTGGCTCTAAGAGCCACATGGAATTCTGGTAGTAGCTGACCCACCAACCTTCATATGATCCTTTTCTTATATTTCCAGTTTTTCTGATGCCTCTCAGCCTTAAAAAGAATCACATTAAAACTCATATCTATTAGTTTCTTGTAAAAAAAAAAATCTTGAAGTTTTGGGCAGTTTCTCCCTCCGTTTATAAGGACACTTATCTTTGATCTGAAGCTCTGAGCTCTTGTTTTTGTTTTTGTTTTTGCCAGATTACCCGGGTGGGAACACTGCTCAGAGCACAATTGTTGGATGTCAGCCTGGGAATTATTATGGGCTGAGAAACCAAAATATTTTGCTAGGACATTATTCTTATAAAACTTCCTGCCTCTCACTTTTTTCCTAGACACACCCTCTACCCTGGATTCCCAGTTTCTATACCAAGGATTTAGCACCAAGGAACAAATATTGCCCTCTTAGCCCCTGCACCAAAACACATCACAGGGTACAAGCTGGTTTTTTGGTGGGATTCACGCCCTTCACCCTAAGGAATCTGGTTGACGAACTACAATGGCCCAATCAAGCAAAGTACTTGTCACAGCACATGGGATAGCTGCAGTTGGCTGATACATCAGAGGTTTAAGTCTGACAAGCAGACAGTGAATACTCCCATGGGGAACTGGGAACTGAACTTACGGGTTTCTGTCTGAGCATCATGGTGAAGACCCAGAGACCAAGGTTAAAATGCACATTATCCTGTGAATGGTACACACTCTATAAAATAGGAATTGAAGGGGAACCACCTTGAATGTAAGAGAGAAAATAGTACTAGTGATTACACCTCAGACCAAGAGGTTGACAGAATCATAGGTTTGAATCCACCTGGGATTTGTGTTCTTGTTCTGATAAAGTCCCAGGAAGAACAGTGCCTCAGACACATGCGTAAGGCCCACAGGAAATAGCAGTTGGTCCCATGGGGCCCTTTTCATACGTTTTGCTTACATAGCCCTTTATAAGAGCTTATGTGCATTTGAACAGGTCACCAACTTCCCCATCCTCTTGTTTTTCACAGAGCTTCATGTAGCCCTGGCTAGCCTCAGTCTCTTTCCTAGTCTATTCTATGCTGCTTTCATAGTCTAGTCTAAAAAAGAAAGAAAGAAAACAAAAACAAAATAAAACCTCAACAACAAAACAAAAACACAAAACACAACAAACTGGACTCTTTCCAAAAGAAAATCCAGACTTTTTAGCAAGTTAGTCATGGTCTAGTGAATGATCTGTGATAGTATTTCGGTTCCATACAACGGCTTTTGGACAAATTGTTTTAACTCACGTACCTGGCTCTGGATGGCTCATTTGGGATCTAAATAGTTTATAAGGAAGGAAAACATTAGCAATGGGTTTGGTTTAGCTGTTCCTTGGGAAGGCAGCTGCCTTCTCTGAGTCACACAGATTTATACGTTTAATGGATTTTAGTCACGTAGACATTGGTAGTGTGAATTGACATTTGTTTTATGAGACAGGCATACAAGGTCTTCCTGGCACCATGAATTGAGAGTAGTGAGAGAGTTTAAATCATTTACCAAGGTCATCCAGTGAGGTCAAAAACAGGGTGAATCCCAAGTTCCTGTTTTCATGGTGTCTGACATTATCTATGCTACCAGAAACCGCTTACTTACTGCCATTACTACTTAAAAGTATCTATCTCTGCATCCTTATGGCTGTATCTTGCTCTAGCCCCTCCTGTTTTCAGTCTCCTCCCCTCTGATTCCTATCAACCATGAGGAAGCTCCTGTGCCTTCATGTTCTGTCTTACACCATGGCCAGACACACGGATCCAAGTGAACATGAACCAATGGGTTAAAAGAAACCTTTCCTCCTTTAAGTTGTTTGTGTCAGGCGTTTTTGTCATAGCGGCAACAACCAAAATAACTAATCCAGAACTTCCAGGGAGAAGAGTGTTAGCTCTCTTCCAGAATCTTCTCAGGCAGATTTTCAAACGTATGAAGCTCAAAATTATATGAAGCCAGCAGCTACACATAGTCTATACACAAATCATCGTGTTTGTTTATGATGGCAATTCGAGGATGAGAAATGAAGCAGGAAGTCTAGTGCCTTTTATTTGAACCCACTGAACTTAGGAAGTTTCCATACGAACTGCACACGCCTTGTGGTTTCTCTCACTCTGGAAAGGTCTCTTAACCTTCTAAGCAGGTTGACAGAACTTCTTTTTTTTTTTTAAATTAATTTATTTATTAATTTATTCATATTACATCTCAATTGTTAGCCCATCCCTTGTATCCTCCCTTTCTTTCCTCCCTCCCATTTCCCCCTCTACTCCCTTCCCCTATGTCTGTGACTGAGGGGGACCTCCTCCCCCTGTATATGCTCCTAGGGTATCAAGTCTCTTCTTGGTGACTTATTATCTTTCCTCTAAGTGCCACCAGGCCTCCCCATCCAAGGGACATGGTCCGATATGGGGCACCAGAGTTTGTGTGAAAGTCAGATCCCCTTCTCCACTTAACGGTGGAGAATGTCGACAGAACTTCTTGTTCTCAAGGATTCTGCCCCTTGGGAGGCAAGCATGAGCACCTAGATGCTGCAGTTAATTATCTCCGTATGGCCTAGGAAGCCAATAACTGATACAATGAGACTGAAATGTAATTCAAAGCTGCACGCATAACGCTGGGCAGAATCTAAACGGCTACTAATCTACTAGTAAACTAAAACTAACTAATCTAATCCTGTGCCCTCAAAAACCTACTATAACCTAGGCACTTGCCAACCTGGTCATTCTTGGGCAGCTTCCCTCCATCAACTCCCTCTGTCAACAGTTCGCTTTCAACTCACAGCCCTGGCTCCTCCTCCTCTCCTGGAAGCCCCGCCTTCCATTTCCTGTCCTTTTGCCCAGCTGATTGGCTAGACAGCACTTTATTGACAACTGCTATATCCACTCAAGGCAGTCCTCCACACCTAGCCATCTGTTCAATTTTGCATCAAACTTTATCAGCAAGTTCGCCTGGCTATGACAGGCATCCCCAAGATAGAAAAGGAGAAGTTGAATTTTAGAATTTCTAAGAAGTCTCACCCTTGGGGAGTGACTGGAGCTCCTCTACCATTAAGGGCCTTTTAAAGTTATGTAATTATAAAGTAAGTGCCCGCTTCTTTTCTTGAAGAAAACGTGGAGTAATGTGGAATCACTTGGATGCAGATGTTGACGATACACACCCATTTTGGAACATAGAAAGATACACAATTTAAAGTGCAGCATTTCTCCATAGGACTTATTACTGCTCTGGGGGTGATCTTGCTTGTTTCTCAATGTGGCCTCTGAATCTCTTCTCTTGTGCAAGCTATTGCTGCTGTCCTTCAAAGAACACTGAAAGGATGTTTCTTTTCCTGTTTAGGTGGCTGCTTGTGGTAGATTAGAAATGAATATTTGGACCAGCTGCAGAAGAAATACACGTCTGATTGCCTAGGCAGCTCTGGCTGGTGCAGACAATAGAGGCCAGTGGATTAGTTTTCTCCAGTCTAGCCTGAACCTGGGCTGTTGGTGCCTGGGACTTGTGTTATCTGTAATTGAGCAAATAGTGTCTTGGAAAGTACTGGTGATGGGTTATTGTGTAACTGCCTTTTAGAAGGCCTGGAGCAGCCAGGTCCATATTTATGAGCTGTAGACTTTACCTCAAAGAAATATTCTCTGCTTGCCATTTATTCCAGAAAGATCTTTATCTTAGACAAGAACTAAGGGCTTGGAGGGTATCCCAGTTTCATACTGTTGCTACGATAAAACACTCTGACAAAAGCACTGTGAGATAGGGAGGGTGTTGTTTCCTCTCACATTTGTAGTTTAAGTCAATCACTGAGGGAAGTCAACGCAGGAACTAAAGGCATAATCCCAGAGGCAGAAATCACTGAGGACCACAGCTTGCTGGCTCACTCTCTGGTTCCTTTTGTCCCTTCTTAGGTAGCTTTCATCATCATCATCATCATCATCATCATTATTATTTTTTAAAGTTCTTTTTTTTACTTTATATCTCCGTCCCTCCCTCATCCCACTATGCCTTCTCCTCTGCCCCTAAGAGGAGACCTTACCCCTGCAAACCTGCCCCAACACTTCAAGTCTCATCAGGACTGTGTCTTTCCTTTTTCACAGTGTCCTCCTGGCAAGGCAGCCACACCAGAGTGAAGTGATTGAAAGGCATGCAAGTGAGACCATGTCAGAGACAGCCCCCGCCCCCTTTCTGGGGGACCTACATGGAGGCCAAGCTGCTTAGGCAGCTTTCTTACATTCCCACCTACCTAGGGACGGTGGCTCCCACAGTAGGGTCTTCCAATATCAGTTAATAAGAGTTCCTCCATAGGTATGCTTATAATCTGATCTGGTCAATTCCTCATTGGGGGTTTTTCTCTAAGATGACTTTAAGCTGTTCTGAGTTGACAAAGCTAAGTAGGAAGAAGGCCCTAGGTTTTGGAGGTAGGATCCTGGGAAACACTTTGGTGTAGTGTATGAGGTAAAGAAGATTGTCACATTTTCTTCTTGTTGAAGGATAAACTCTATCCAAGGAGATGCAGTTAGGGCTCTGAGTCTTCAAGTGTAATGCGTAATAGAGCTATGGAATTATTTCTTGCTTTATAATATCTTTTTGACACCACTGGACTGATAGTTGCGGAGGCTTAGTAACAATTATAACTCTAAACAAAAAAAAAAGACAAACAAACAAAAAAAGAAAACAGACAAATAAAAAGCGTGGCACAGTGACACACACTTTAACCCCAGCTTTGGCTGGCACATCTCTGTAGGAGGCACAGAAGTCATGGCGCTCACAGGTGTGCACTGGGGGAACCTAGAATGTTAGGCACACAGGTTGTTCCTTCAAGGGATGGAATGAACAGAAAGCTGGAAAGGATATTTTTTTTTTCCAGCCTGATGACCTTTGCGCGATCTTTGTGCCCAGAGATTTTCTGGTTTTGAAACTCAATGGCTCTCTTCTAAGATATAGCATTACCTTTTAGAAAGTGCTTTAGAACGATCTAAAGGTATGTGTGAAACAGAGAAAACCTTATGGCAAAGCAGTCTCCACTCCGTACATTATATATAGATAAGGAATTGAAGACTTTGGTACATTGAGGGCAAGCACAATAATTGTGAACTTTAAGTCCAGCCCAATTCTTGTATAAATTATCACAGCTCCCCACACTAACAACCCATCACTAGGAAACCCATGTCCATTTAAAGCATAATTGTTTGGTTTAGGAAGGGATCTGATGAAGACTACCCTTCAGAAATGAGCTTGTTAGGAGAGAGAGCCTTGTCGCCATGAAGCCTTGGGAGTAGGGGGCGGGGCGAGGGGGGACAATCAGAAGAAAAGAACATCCTATCAGAGACAGCATGAGAGGGTCTCCAAGGGGGCCAAGGGTTCTTTTCAATTTCTAGAGAAGATAGTTGGTGTGATGGTGGTTCAGGAAGTAACGGCACCTGTCACCAAGGCCTCCACCCTAGTTCAACACCCAGGACTCATAGTGATGGAAGAAGAGAACTAACTTCTGAAAGTTGCTCTCTGACCTCTACACATGCACTGTTGCACATGTGCACACAGGGAAGCATGTGCACGTGTGTGTGCGCGCACACACACACACACACACACAGAGACAATGTAATAACAGATAAAAATGAAACCTGGAGAAGAGCGCTGTTAAGAGAGGTAGCTGAAAATAAAAGCAGGATAAACAGGTACTATTCTGTATAAAGTGCACCAATTTCAAACTCAAAATAAAACTCAAAATGACACATTCATATGGGGGTGGGGCAAATAACAGGCCCAGGCCCAGATAAGTCATGGGCATGGGTATTTTCTAACAGAAAACTAATAATCACTATTCTTATATGGCAAAGTCCATACATAGTAAGAAAAATAGGGTGGGCATGCAGGCGCACACCTTCAATCCCAGCATTTGGGAGGCAGAGCAGGTTGATCTCTGTGAGTTTGTGGCTCGTCTGGCCTATAAATCAAGTTCCAAGACAGCCAAGGCTACACAGAGAAACCCTTTTTAAAAAAATCACAGGAAGGAAAACAACATTCAAACTATTGAAAATCTAAGCCCAAGAGAAAACTCCCAAAGAGAACCGGAGAAGAAGGTCAAATTAGCCGAATTATAGCAGACTGCTAGGAACCATGTAACAAGTACAAAATCTTTAAAAGGCTTAGAAAAAAAACTATGGAGTCCAGAGCCTTAGTAATATGACTTTTAATAATGGAGTAGAAATATTTTTGTTATTAAGATAAGCAAAGACATAATTCTTCACCAGGGGCTCTTTATCCTGAAGGAATATCAAACCAGCAGCCAAGTTAATTATGTACAAATAAATATGATTTTGATTTTGAAATTAATATAAGTGAAATAGAATTGATTTTCCTATACTTTCAATTCCTCTTTAAAAAAAATCAATGAAGTCATTTTCAGTTAGAAAATTCCCAAGTCTATGGCATATTTGGTCTGTTATTTGCCTCACCCCCACTCCATACCAATGTGCCATTTTGTCCTCTGCCTTTCTACAATGTTTCTTTTTCTTTTATTTTATTTCTTTCTTTCTTTCTTTCTCTTTCTTTCTTTCTTTCTTTCTTTCTTTCTTTCTTTCTTTCTTTCTTTCTTTCTTTCTTTCTTTCGGTTGAAATTGGTACATTTTGTACAAAGTAGGACAGGTGCTGCCCGATGTAACCAGTGAGTACTAAAGCCAAATGGTAGCAACCAGGAAGAATGCAATGGGGAAGCCGGAAAGACTATCTGGAAATCCTTATGTTGTATAGTATAGGAAGTAGTATATTATTTGAGTGTCCATCAACTGAACACTGTACTTTGCTCCTGCCATGTGATGTTCTCTACTGCACTTGGGACCCTGACAATAAGGAAGTCCTCACCAGGTGCATCCTCTGGAGTCAAGATCCTCCCCAGAATTACCCACGAGGTGTTCGTATTTCTGGTTTACATTAGTTCTGTGCATCGTTCAATAAATTCATACCTTAGCAGGATTCCTCAGCAGTGTCAGAGTTCATGGTCAGGTCCCACTAACGCACTCCAGTGACAGTGAGTCAGATGGCATTGAGACCGAGGATACTGTATTTAAACACCCATTTCAGGACAGTGCCCTAGAAGCTCATGCTGTGGCTCCAGACCTGATGGACTGTTACATGTCAGGTCTTCTCATCTGTTAAGATATTAACGGATCAACTGTGAGTCACACGTTCATTCAAAAGAAAAACAAGAAGAAAACCAAAACCAGAGTAAAACAAAACACACAGGCTTTGACCCGATTACACTGCAGTAGTTCCAGGCCATGCCTGAGGTCATTGTTTGCAGGTGGACAGTGACAATGTTACACTTTGCTCTTTCAGAGGAAATGGTATCTCCCATAGGGAGAAGAGTAGAACTGATCTGAACAGAAGCTGCAGCCAATGTCTACCAGTTGCTGCAGGTGCATATGCAAAGTGTAATGTGTTCTTTACGCCTGAAGGCACCTGGTATTTCTGTGCCTGTGGTATGCATGACCGTTGGGGGACTTACGCTGGCTCTTCAGAGCTCTCTCTTGGTTAGCTGACAAGGTTCAGGCGTATCCATTGTTCACTATGCCTGTGTCCGTCTGCTTTCTTTGCCCTTTATCAGCAAAGGAGGCTGCAGCTGGCACACGCTGAGCATGGATGAGATGGATAACCTTAGTGGGGTCTCTTATCTCTTCTGATAGACTTCAGGTTACCTTTCCAATGTGGCAGCTTGTGTCTAGCTGAACTCTCGAGTTTGGGACCAGTTATATCAGCAACACTCCCGGGCATAGATTTACAAAGATGAAGTCTTCCTGATCAGTGAAAACCTATGCAGTCATCAGATTTGCAGCCTTCAAGTACAGATTAGAATTGTTCTGGAGACAGACTTCCTTTCTCGCTCTGCCTGAGCCCCCTTCCTTTCCTGTCTGTCTCTCCTTTCTCTGCCCTCCCTTTCCTTCCTGCCTGCCTCCTCTTTCCTACCTCCCCTGCTGGTACCCCCACCCTCCCCACCTTCCCTGCCTGTCTGCCTCCCTCCTAGCTGGTCTCTTTTCCCTCCTGCCTTCTCTCACAGATTTTTGCCCTCTTTTCTCTCTTTTATTCAATGGTAAGGATTAAACATAGAGCTTTGCACATGCTGGGCAAGTAGTCTGTTGTTCGCTTTAATACAAGGTCATGCTAAGTTGTTCAAGTGCTCTTTGAACTCACTTTCTACATAGGCCAGGCTCATTTTGACTTTGTGGTCCTCTTACATGGTGTAGACCTGCACCATGAAGCCTAGCTCCGATTCTCTTGAAGTGTTGGACTATGGTAGAAACAAGTCTTTGACTATAGCTGAAGCAGAGACTTAAAAAAAAAAAAAAAAAGTGACGCCAGTTATTTGTGTCTTCAGGAGGGCAACTTCCCGACTAAATTCTTATCTTTGATCAGCCATCCGTGAGCAAGCAAAGTACTTGACTTTTGTAGACCAAGTGATAATTATCTCCAACCAAGGAAACCTGAAGCCTGTGCTTGGGCATATTCATGAATTCTAGCTTGCAAGACTAGTGTCATGTCCCTAGAGGGATTATGAAGTGTGGTTTCTGCAGATTAAATTTAAGACGGTCATCTAGATTATAGACTTATAACAAAACTTTCTGTACAATTCTGTATCCTAAAGGGAAAGTTTTGCTTGACAAGAATTTTTTCTAAATATTATGCACCAAGATTTCTACAATAAGAAAACAAATTCAGGAACTGGAGCGATGGTTCAGTGGTTAAGAGCACTGGCTGGTCTTCCAGAGGACCCAGGTTGAATTCCCACATGATAGCTAACAGCCATCTATAACTCCAGCCCAGGAGATCTGATAGCCTCTTTTGGCCTTCGTGGGCATGGCACTCATTTAGTGTACAGACATACAGGTAAAACACCCATATACATAAAATAAAAATTCAATGAGGGAAGGAAGGAAAGAAGAAAGGAAGAAACTCAAATAATTTGGAGAAATAAACCAGACAAAAGTAAGCTAAAGAGAAGATTACGTTAATTTAAGTACAGCCAGCCTTTGACATCCATTGGAGCTCTCACTGTGCGTTCAACTAACCAATGATCAAAAGGTTTGAAACAAACTGGGCAGTGGAGGTACGCATTTTTAATCCAAGCACTTGGAAGGCAGAGGCAGGTGAATCTTTGTGAATTCAAAGACAGCCTGATCTATAGAGGGAGTTCCAGGACAACCCAAGCTGTTGCACAGAGAAACTCTGTCTCAAAAACAACAACAACAACAAACAACAAACAACAAACAACAACAACAACACAAAAAGTTCTGAAGCAGAAATTTTATCTGTACCAAACATGTACAGACATTTTATGCTCTAAATAATGCAGTAGAACAACTGTATTATTATTTTCCTGTTGCTGTGACAGAGTGCATGACCCAAAGCAACTCATGAAAGAAAGTTTATTTTAGTTAGGGTTTTGGAGGGCTAAGAGGATATTATAGGGAGGAGGAATGGCAGCATACCACAGCCATAGTGGCAGCAGCAGAAATCTGAGAGGAAAATCTTCAACCCCAAGCATGTAGCAGAGAGAGCTCAAAGTCAGCCCCCAGTGACATACATCTTCTAGCAAGACTGTACCTTCTCAACCTCCTCAATTAGTGTCACCAACTTGGGACCAAGTGTTAAAATATCCGAGCCTATGGGGAATTCTCATTCAAACCACCACAACACTAATTTTCCTCAGTTAATCCTTAGCGGAACTATTAAACATTGCTTTTTAAAAGAGGAGCAAACACTTGTGGACCAGATGGAGGCAGGAAAAAAAAAAAGACTTTCTCTGGAAGCAGGAGCCGGAGACAGACTGAGAAGCCTCAAGCATCTGAACGGTAAGGTGAAAGAAAGTCAAGTCCTCAGGAAAAGGTTTAGAGACTAAGGAGAAGAATTATTTTCCATGTTGAGCATGGAGGAAGACACAGTGACACAATGCTTCTGGACCCTGTTGAAGTTTGTTTCTCTTAGCATACAAATATTTTTTTCTTTTCTTTTTTCTTTTTTTCTTTTTTTTATAAACTTTTTTTTTTATTAATTTATTCTTGTTACATCTTAATGGTTATCCCATCCCTTGTATCCTCCCATTCTTCCCTCCCTCCCATTTTCCCCTTATTCCCCTCCCCTATGACTGTTCCTGAGGGGAATTACCTCCCCCTGTGTATGCTTATAGGGTATCAAGTCTCTTCTTGGTAACCTGCTGTCATTCCTCTGAGTGCCACCAGGTGTCCCCCTCCAGGGGACATGGTCAAATGTGAGGCACCAGAGTACATGAGAAAGTCATATCCCACTCTCCACGCAAGTGTGGAGACTGTTCTGACCATTGGCTAGATCTGTGTAGGGGTTTAAAGTTTACCGCCTGTATTGTCCTTGGCTGGTGCCTTAGTTTGAGCGGGACCCTAGGGCCCAAATCAGCCTATCATAATGTTCTACTTGTAGGTTTCTAGGATCCACTGGATCCTTCTACTTTGCTATTCTCCCATTGTTCTCTCATCTAGAGTCCCAATAGGATGTCCTCCCCTCTGTCCCAGTTTCCTGGTAAGTGAAGGCTTTCGTGAGACATGCCCCTTGGGCTAGTATGCAGATATAAGTGAGTATATACAGTTTGAGTCTTTCTGCTTCTGGGTTAACTCACTCATTATGATCATTTCTAGCTCAATCCATTTGTCCACAAATTTCGGGAATTCCTTGTTTTTAATAGCTGAGTAGTATTCCATAGTGTATATGTACCACAGTTTCTTTATCCATTCTTCTACTGAGGAACACTTAGGCTGTTTCCATGATCTGGCTATTATGAATAAGGCTGCTATGAACATGGTTGAGCAAATTTTCTTGTTGTGTGCTGGTGCATCTTCTGGGTATATTCCAAGGAGTGGAATAGCTGGGTCTTGAGGAAGCCGTATTCCCAGTTTTCTGAGATAGCACCAGATAGATTTCCGAAGTGGCTGTACTAGTTTGCATTCCCACCAGCAATGAAGGAGTGTTCCTCTCTCCCCACATCCTCGCCAGCATGTGGTGTCGCTTGAATTTTTGATCTTAGCCATTCTGATGGGTGTAAAATGGAATCTCAGAGTTGTTTTGATTTGCATTTCCCTGATGACTAAGGAGGTTGAGCATTTCTTTAAGTGTTTCTCAGCCATTTGATATTCCTCTGTTGAGAATTCTCTGTTTAGTTCCAAGACCCATTTCTCAATTGGGTTATTTGGTTTGGTGGTGTTTAATTTCTTGAGTTCTTTATATATTTTGGATATTAGAACTTTGTCAGATGTAGGGATGATGAAGATCTTTTCCCAGTCTGTAGGCTGTCGCTTTGTTCTCTTGACAGTGTCTCCAGCCTTACAGAAGCTTCTCAGCCTCATGAGGTCCCATTTATTAATTGTTGACATTAAGGCCTGGGCTGTTGGTGTTCTATTCAGGAAGTTGTCTCCTGTGCCAATATGTTCCAGGCTCTTCCCCACTTTTTCTTCTAAGTGACTTAGTGTCTCTGGTTTTAGGTTGAGGTCTTTAATCCACTTGGATTTGAGTTTTGTGCAAGGTGACAAATATGGGTCCAGTTGCATTTTTGTACGCATAGACCTCCAGTTAGACCAGCACCATTTGCTGAAGATGCTATCCTTTTCCATTGAATGGATTTGGCTTCTTAGTCAAAAATCAAGTGACCATATTTGTGTGGATTCATATCTGGGTCTTCGATTCGATTCCACTGATCAACCAGCTTGTTGCTGTGCCAGTACCATGCTGTTTTAATTACTATTGCTTTATAGTACAGTTTGAGATCCGGTATGGAGATTCCTCCGGAGCACCTTTTATTGTACAAGATCGTTTTAGCTATTCTTGGTTTTTTGTTTTTCCATATGAAGTTCAGAATTGAACTTTCAATGTCTTTAAAAATTGTGTAGGTATTTTGATAGGGATTGCATTGAATCTGTAGATTGCTTTTGGTAGGATGGCCATTTTTACTATGTTAATTCTCCCGATCCATGAGCAAGGAAGATCATTCCATCTTCTCATGTCGTCTTCAATCTCTTTCTTCAGAGTTTTGAAATTTTTTTCAAACAAGTCCTTCACTTGCTTAGTCAGAGTAACTCCTAAATATTTCATATTGCTTGTGGCTAATGTGAAGGGTGTGGTTTTCCTAATTTCTTCCTCTGCAAGCTTGTCATTTGTGTATAGGAAGGCTACAGACTTTTTTGAGTTAATTTTGTATCCAGCCAATTTGCTGTAAGTGTTTATCAGCTGTAGGAGTTCTCTGGTGGAATTTTGAGGGTCACTTATGTAGACTATCATATCATCTGCAAATAGGGATATAATTTTTTCAATGATGATTTCAGTTTTGAATTTCATCTTAGGGAGAGATAAGAATAAGATAGACTTAGAGAAAGAAGAGACTGAGAAGCAAGATGCTAAATTAAAGGCTATAGAACAGATATTGGAGGAATCTTTGAATCAAAATAGGGACACTTCAGAGGAATACAGTCTGGAACTTACAATAACACCAAAAGAGGTAGTTCCAGATGCATCTAAGTGCACAAGCTTAAAAAAATAAATTAGGAAAAAAAGTGATCTTGATGAATCCTAAAATTAGTGAGTCAAAGAAGCAAGGGCATCTTTATGTTAACATATTTTTGACTTGTAAAATGAAAAAAAAAATAGAATTTTATAGTGGAGGAACTCAACATATCTTATGCCTTATGGATCAAGTTTAATGCCATCAGTATTAAGACATGGCCTGCTTCAAGCATGCTGAGTTGAGAAAGGTACACTGCTTCTGTGATATTCTTGAGAAAATAATCACCTCAATGTACTCAGGGAGATCTGAGGTAGAATAAATTTGACAGGCATTCTACGAAACAGCATCTTTCAAAATGTATGAACAATCACTAATATGCTTCACTCTTAATTTTTTTATTATATCTTTAATTTGGGGGTGGAAAGGTAATTGCCATGCTGTTCCCATGTTGGCCAGAGAACAACTTACAGGAGTAGATTCTCTCCTGCCCCTATGTGGGTCTTGGGTATCAAACTCAGGTCATCAGGATTGGTGCAAGCACCTTTACCCACTGCGCCATATGATGGGACATCTTCCAAAATGTATGATCATGAAAAGTAATCATGACAAGTGACTGTCAGAATAAAGGAGAGGAAGGAAAGATGACAACTAGTAATAAATTCAATATACAATCAAAGATTGGAATTGGGGACAGAAAAGGGGCACTAGTGAAAAAGCTTATGAAATAAAAATGAAGTTTATAATTTGGTTGATAGCCACTAATAAATCAACATTATTTTCTTTACTTGAACTTTGTTGCTTGAATATGTGTTACTGCTCTCTGAAACTGTATGAGGGTATGTGAGAACTCTGTGTACTAACTCTGCAACTTGTCTGTAATTCTAAAATCACTGCAATTGTTTGGATGATGACTGTCCCTCAAGGCACACTTGATAAAGATTTGGGCCCCAAGATGGTATGACTATTAATTCATGAAGCCCCTGGGATGTAGAATCTTGGATCATTATTGTCATTCAAGAAATCTAAATTTAAAAGGATATATTGGTCAGGAGAAATGGTTCATGGTTAAAGTGTTTGTCAGAAAGTATGAAAACCAGTGTTGAAATTCTCCAACTCCATGTGAATTCTGAGTGTATGTGGTGGCACATCTGTAATTTCAGGCTCAGAAGGCAGACTGCAGGGAATCGCTAGAGCAAGCTAGCTAGCCAAACCATGCATACTGGTGAGCTCATTGAGAGACCTTGCCTCAATGAGTAAGTTGGAAGAGCAATTGACATCAGTCTTGGCCCTTGAATGTATGCCCACACACAAATGCACTTACATGCATGCAATTAAAAAAAAAAGAAGAATAAAAATGAAAATATTTCCTGGGGCTCATGGTTTCAGTCCAAGATTGGCTGGGTCTATTGATTTTGGAATAAGAATGAGGCCAGCCATCATAGAGGCAAGATGGCCCAATAGGGGAAGTTGCTTACTTCATGGTAGCCAGGAAACAGAGAAAACGATATAAGAGCGCAGGGGCAAGCTACACCTTTAAAACTATGTCTCCATTACCTACTTGTTCTAACTAGGCCCTTCTTCCTCATTCTCCACACTGTCTAATAAGGTCATTTATCAGTGGATCAGTGGATCAATCCACAGACAGAGGGAGAGCTCTTATGATCCAGTGGTCTTGGAGGTTGGCCTGATGCTATATATTTTGATGTTAATTACTGACTCACAAGACCTAGATGTTGCACTGAACCTTGCCTCTTTGATTAGCTAAATAAAAGGCCTACACCTAGGCAAGGCAGAAAGAAGGGGCAGAGCAAAAGTTCCAGGGCTTTGGGCAGAGAGAGTCTTGAGACAGAAACAGATAGGGTGGAGGAGGGAGGAGGAGGAGGAGGAGGAGAATCACCATGGGATAGGAAAGAGCCACGTGGGCCCAAAGGAAGAACTCTGAAGTCCCACATGAAAGAAATGGCCCAAATGAACAACCTTAGCAAGTAGTTTGGGACTGTGGATGGGAGGTAGATCAAATAGAAATTATTAGAAGCAGATGGCATGGGATGGAGGCTGGGATGTAAATGAAGACAGCTTAGGAGGTGATGTCTGCCTTGCACCATGTGAAAATAGGCTATTCTAAACTGTATCAGGTATCTGTGCCTTTATTGATTGTAAAAGTGGATTAGATAATACTGCCATCATAACTATAAGACTAATAATAAACATTTATTAGGCCACACTTCTAAACTAATACCAATATAGTCACATTCCCAAATACCACCATCTGGTAGAAAGCATTTTGTTGTTGTTATTGTTTTGAGACAGGGTTTCTCTGTGTAGTCCTGGCTGTCCTGGAATTCAGTCTGTGTACCAGGCTGGCCTTTCACTCAGATCCTCCTGCCTCTGCCTCCCACATGCTGGGATTAAAGGCATGTATCAACCATCCAGCTTGACAGCAAGCACTTAATATTTGAATTTTGTATTCAAATCCTAACAGGCCTTGTAGGTCTGTAGGTCATGGGATGAAAACCCTTTAAGGAAAATGTCAGAGCCCAGTTTCTTCTTGTTTCTTTGATGACCATAAAGTAAGTGATTCATTATTTCACATCCTCCCTATCTATCTGTATCCCCACCGGAGGCAAAAAGCAGTGGGTTTCCTGACCATCTGCTATAATCTCCTATTAGCCCAAACAAATCTTTTATTTTATGAGCTAATTATCTCAGATACTTTGTAATTGTTATAGAAAACTGATTAACATAGTCACCTTGAATGTTAACATGTGTTATAAAATCTTATAAAAAAAAAAAAACAGCTCTCCACAAGGTGATCCAAGGTTTCATGTTATCTACCAAATAGCCACAAACATCCCAACATTTACACACACACTGATGCTGCCATCTGCATCACCTCAAATTGCCAACTATACATGGATGTGATCCCATGAGTCTGTACATGGATGTGATCTCATGAGTCTACACATGAATGTGATCCCATGAGTCTACACATAGATGTACTCTCATGAGTCTATACATGGATATGATCCCATGAGTCTATACATGGATGTGATCCCATGAATCTATACATGGATGTGATCCCATGAATCTACACATGGATGTGATCCTATGAGCCTATACACGGATGTGATCCCATGAATCTATACATGGATATCATCCACGAGTCTAAGCTTTTCATTGTTTCATCTATATTCTATTTTCCATCGATAAGTCTCATACAACTTGGTTTTACTTCATTATTTTAAAAGCATGGCACTTTCTTTTCAATGTTGTGACCTCACAAATGCTAGGCAAGCACTCTACCATTCAGCTATATCGTCAGCCTTATACAAAGAAAATGTAGCCCAGACTGGTCTCAAACTCATAACACTGCCAAGGCTGCCTTTCAACTCCTGATCTTCCTGTCTCTACCTCCCAAATGCTGGGATTGCTGGCATATACCACAACACCTGGCTCTGGATATCTTATCTTCTACAAAGTTTATTTTTAAATAAAAAGAGCTATATTTTTCTTTTTTAAATTCATGTGTATGTATCTGTAACTTCAGCGCTGGCAGTTGTGGGTGGGAGACAAGAGGATTTTTGGAGTTTACTGGCCATCCAGTATAGCTGAAATGACAAACTATGTTCCATGAGAAACTGTCTTAAAAAAAAAAAAAAGGCGAGGTGAAGCATGATAGAAGAAGACAAATACTGTGAACTTGGGGCTTCCAAATAGCATGTACAAGTACATGTACCTGAACACAATCCAACACACACACCCACACACCCACACACACACACACAGAGAGAGAGAGAGAGAGAGAGAGAGAGAGAGAGAGAGAGAGAATCCCTAATAATGTCCTCATTAGGGCATCGATTGCTACCTTGCCACAAAAAAAGGTGGATAAAATTCTCACTATTATTCATTACCACCTAGAGGCATTTTGGTGGCACCAGTCCCTATCAGAAACCCATGAAAGTAGAAAAGAAACCCACTAGTCAAATGAATGAGCCACATCTAAACTTTATTCTCTTATTACCACCCATGAGGACACTATTGTTGTTTTGTTTGAGATGGTACTTCATTGTATGGGATACTCTCATGCATTCTGGAATGTCCACCCTTCTTTGCCTCTTGTCCTAAGAGCCACTAGGAAGCCACTGTCATCATCACAGGTTTTCAGATCTCATCTAGATGAGAGATAATGAGAAAACAGCCTTTCATAAAACTGGTGGAGGGGTGGAAGTGTCACTTGAGGTAATTATGGGTATAAGAGCATGGGGATGGAAGATAGCAGAGCAAAACAGATGGTCTGAGCACTAAAGAATCCTTTCAGATCCATAAACTCACCACCAATGGCACAAGCTATAGCTTGGGATTTGTGCTATTCCCTTTCAGAGACATGACCATAAAAATAGTAGACGGTCTAAAGCTGTGTATGACGTGTGTGTGTGTGTGTGTGTGTGTGTGTGTGTGTGTGTGTGTGTGTTGGGGGAGGGTTAATAGAACCTCTGAGGATACAATCACTGTATAAGAAGGGGGAAGGGTAATAGACTACAAAGCAGAATCAAGTCTTGAGCATCATTACAGAGTGATAAAAGGCTGAAACAGAAAATGTAAAGCAGAAACAGGTGTTCAGAGGAAAAAACTAGAAGAGTCTTAATCTGAATGTCAATTAGGGAGCTAGAAGTTCAGATTAAAGAGCGCGTCAAGAACCCCAGGGGAGCAGAGTTGAAAGAATATGAAAGGTCAGCTAAAAGGTATGAAGCAGAAGAATAAAAACATCAGTGTCTACCTAATTTACACTTTATGTTTTATGTGTATGGATGATTGCCTGTGTGTGTATGTCCTGTGAGTGCTG
>OU015749.1:103791393-103893928 GCA_907169655.1 Acomys percivali | reverse complement strand
GAGAGAGAGAGAGAGAGAGAGAGAGAGAGAGAGAGAGAGAGAGAGAGTGTACTGGGATAGACAACTAAATTGGGGGGCATTTGGGAGATGATGTAGAAACCTAGTGTAGTAAAATTTCCTGGAATCTACTATGACCTTAGCAAAGTATCCTAATAATAGGGGATACAGAGCCAAAATCGGCCATCTTCTATAGCCATGCAAGGCTTCTAGCAGTGGACCTGGGACATCAACTAGCCACAAAACCTTTAACCTATAGTCTGTCCTGCCTGCAAGACGTGCTGGGGTAATGGTGGCACAGAATCTGTGGAAGTAGCCAATCAATAACTGGTCTAACTTGAGGCCCACACCATAAGAGGAAGCCCATGCCTCCTGACAGTGTGCGGATGGCCAGGGACCACAGTCTGGACAGTCCAGGGACCAAGAATAAGACTAGACAAGACTGGAAAAAAAGTCAATGAGTAGATTCCGAATGATATTTTGTTATACTCATAGAGTGGCATCTAGCTTAGTTGTGATCAGAGAGGCTTCATCCAGTGCCTGATGGAGCAGATGTAGAGACCCACAGCTAAGCACTACATGGAGTCAGGGAACCCTGAAGAAGAGGCAGAAGAGGCATTATAGGAGCCACAGGAGACACAGTGAGAACGTGGCCCACTGAATCAACTAAGCAGGATTCATAAGGGCTCGCAGAGACCAAAGTGACAACCACAGTGCCTATGTGGGCCTGACCTAGATAATTTTCATATATGTTACGGTTGTGTAGTTTGGTGTTCCTGTTATAATCTTAACAGTGGGAGTGGGGTCTGTCTCTGACTCTTTTGTCTGCTCTTGGGACCCTTTTCCTCCCATTGGATTGATTTGTCCAGTCTTGACATGAGGGTTTGTGCCTGGCCACACCATGGGAGAGAACCAACCCCTAACACTATAAATGGCACTTTGCTATGCTTGCAGATGGAAGTCTAGCATAGGTGTCCTCTGAGAGGCTCCTCTCTACAACTGATGGAAACAGATGCTGAGACTCATAGTCAAACATTGGGCTTAGTGCAAGGAGCCTTGTGGAAGAGTGGGGAGAAGGGCAGAAGGACCCAGAGGGGATAGGAATTCCACAGGAAGACTAACAGAGCCAACTAACCTGGGCCCAGGGGGGCTTGCGGAGTCTGAAGCACCAATCAAGGATCATGCATGGACTGGACCTAGGCCCCCTACACATATGTACCTAATGGGTAGCTTGGTCTACATGGGGGTCCCCTAGTAAGGGGAGCAGAGGCTATCTCTGACATGAACTCTGTTTCATCTTTTTCAATCACTTCCCCTTGGCAGGGCTGCCTTCCCAAATCACTGTGGAAGAGGATGCACTCAGTCCTGATGTCACTTGATGTGCTGGGATGAGTGGGTGGGTGTCCCATTTTCTGAGGGGCAGGGGAAGGGGGAATAGAGGGAAGAAGAGGGAGAATGAGGTTGGGAGGAGAGGAGGGGGGGTTATGATTGGCATGTAAAGTGAATAAATACATAAGTAAGTAAATAAAATTTAAAAAGACACTGTGCTAACCTTCAGCCTCTTCTGGGCCACCTCTATAGAGCCAGCAGGAGAGACTGAGGTTCAGCCAAGCATGTGAGAAAGCCTTCAGTTGTGCAGGCCTAGGGGGAAAGAAGGGGCTGCTTTGAATAGAAAAGCACCAGGCTCTCCCAGTACCCTTTGGCCTAAGAATAAACACTTATGCTAGCATATGGAGCAACAAACATTGTGACTCCCAAGCACTTACAAATACTCAGTGTGACTGAGAGAAGAAAAAGAGCTGCACTTGCTTTAAGGACTGACAGGAAAACAGGTTGTGGGGGAGGTAGGAACTGGTTTGAGTTGAGAAAGATGGCAACTTCCTAATGCTGTGGTTTGGGGGGGGGGCAGGGTAGGAGATATCAAGTTTGCTCAGAAAGATTTTCCACCTGAAAATTTCCATTAAAAAACACATGCAAAACATGATCCTTGGTGATGTGCTGGAGGCCTGCTGCATATATAAAGTGAGCACATGACAGCTCCAAGGAATGGTTGAGGAGAAGTTTTTTTACTATTAGATATGAGTGCCGGGGTCCGCGCAAGAGGAACAGCAAAACAGCTCTAGAACTCATGGAATGCGGCCCACCGCTTAGCAAACCCATGATGGGTATGTCTCGGTGAAGCATACCCCCGAGAACTGCGTGTCCTGAGGACTTCGTGCTGTTATGGAGCATAGTTCTGCTTGTTACCTTTGCAATCCTTATAATCTCCTTAATACATGAATTGTGCCAGTAATATAAAAGGGGCTTCCAGCCCCTCACTGGGCAGTATCATTGGCACATGCAATAACAATGCTTGATTTCTCTCACGCTTTGCTGCTGGAGCAGATTAATGATTCAACCACCATCTCTGAAAACAACCTGCAGATGTAGATTGCTAACAATGATTACTACCCTTAGAAAGAATTTGGAAAAATAATTGTTCAACAAGGTTAGGTAAAGATGTTTTTGTTAGTGGCTTTGATGTAGAAAGTCTTAGGGAAGAATAGATTGTAAGTTAAAGATGTTTTTGCTGTTGGTCCTGATGCAGGAAATCTCAGGGGACAATTGAAGTTACGAGAAAGTGCACTCTTATTAGTAAAGCTAGGGACTTTTTTAGGTTGGCAAAGCAAGAACAATGGTCCATAGCAACACTGGCTAACGTGGCTCTTTCAAGCGGGGCTGGTGACTGAGATGGCGGCGATTGATTTCCTTATTCTACTTTTCTGCCCTCAGCTTGCTGATATGATTTAATAAAACGTATTAATGAGTAGATGAGCACCTTTAGTACTTAAAAGAGACATGGCTTATTATTTTTTTTATAGGAGTTTAGGTCTCTGATTCCTTTAAGATCTTCATAAGATTACTTCTTAAGATAATTGATTCCTTCTTTGTAACTGCAAATTGCAGTCTGCCAGTAAAGAAAAGCTGGCTAAGAAATAACTTGTTATTCATATTTGTTCCTTACCCATAATACATAAAACACTTGGTCAAGTGAAGGTATTGTGGAACATGATTTCCTTACGTATATCCATTGTAGTCATTTATTTATAGAGAAATAGAAGGTAAACGCAACACTCAAGAAAAGACTAGTGATCAGAGTTCACAATACGGAGCAAATAGTCATGATGGGTGACTTTCACCACTAACTTGGCCATATTTAGAATTACCATGGAAACACACCTCTAAGTTAATGTTTAGAATGGTTTAACTGAAGAGGGAAGATTTTTCTCTAATGTGAGCCATGCCACCGGCTGGGGTGATCCTGGACTAAGTAAAAAGGAGAAGGCAAACTGAGCAGCAGATCTCATTGCCCTCTCCTGCCTAACTGTGGATGGCACGCAGCCCATAGCTTCATGCTCCTGCTGCCATGTCGTCTTCACTATGATGGGTTGTATCTGTCTAACGTGTGAGCCAAAGAAGCCTCGCCTTTCATAAGCTGCTTTTTGCCAGGTATTCCGTCACAAGCGACTCGATAAATAACTGGAGTGTGGCTTCTCCTGGCATCAAGTCTTGCTCAAGCTTTAGAAAATGAATTAGTGTAATCTCCTTACTCCATATAACGAGCTCAGTAGAAATAAAAAAAATTTTTTTGACATAATTTAGTATTGTAAATGTTTAAAACTCGAGATATGCTAGAGATAGAAAAGAAAGTTGTTAACTTGATAAGTGAATCAACAAGGCTTGTTTTAAATGTCGAACTTCTGGGTAAAAGACTGAACCGGTCCCACTAAGTCAAGGGCATGGTCAGCAATGCTTCTTGGCTTCTTTTAGCCAGTATCTTATTTAGAATATCATCATGAAATGAAATAAAAGACAAACTAAAGGGAAAAGAGAAACACAACTATTTTGCTTCCCAGACAACATCATTGTCTGCATAAAAGCCCAAAGAATTCATTAAACAAAACAAAACGAACAAGCAAAGCGAAACCAAAAACTACCAGAATTATTTAATGTCAGTGAGACTATAGGGGTTGAAGTTAGTATAAAGTTTTAGTTTTACTCTACCAACCATCAGTTTAATATTGAAATTAACAGCACAGAATGATTCACAATAGCAGCAAAAGCATCAAACAGTAGGGTGAAAATTAATAAAGCATACAAGCCCTGTATGTCACATATTAATGCACAAACTCTGGCTAAAGATGTCACAAGAGGCATAAATAAATGGGGCATGCTTATGAGTGGGGAGGTTCAATGTTACTATGACATCAGGTTTGCCCAGATTAACATACAGACTCAATAAAATCTAATTCAAAACCCAGCGGGGTGCTTTGTTGTAGAAATAAACAACCTGAATTTGTGACTCATGCAGAAAGGGAAGAGAAGAAGAATGCCCAGTTTTTGTGACAGAAGAACAGTGTTGGCAGACTCTGCAAATGTCCCTGGCCCCAAAGGTGCTGAGACAGAAGACTGGCACTAAGCCAGAAAAAGGGACTTTGTCTCCTAGACAAAGTGGAGATACTGGAAACCCAGGATCTGCAGCAAGCCACTTGCCTAACACTCCAGAGAGCTGTTTGAGCCTCGTCTGTGCACGCCCATGTCACCTCCTAGCTGAGGGACCTCCAAAGCACTTTACCAGGGTTTTATTTCTTAGAGCCAGTTGGGTCATTGAATGTAACTGTTGATTCCAGAAGGAACGAGACACGTCTTGAATTGTTCATACCTTTCCTTGACTCGGGACGTGATATTCTGTGTGTTTTTTGCTCTAGAGTCGAGCAAGATAGGGAAAGTCTGGGTTGGCTCAGGCCCTTCAGGAACCTGCTGTGCTCGTGGCACTGCATCTCAGGACTTCCCATAGAGCTGTAGTGACTAAGACAATACGATGTTAGTGGAAAGACAAGATGAGGAGCTGTTCCACAGACTCACATGCATGTGTATTGTCAACAGATTCATGATACCAGCAGAGACATAGCTTTTAATGGAGAACGTTTGTCTTTTCAGGAAAATATGCTGGAAAATTGGGCATCTATATATGAAAAAAGAACATTAACCTCGATCCATGTTTCTATGTAGAAAAGTTAACTGAAGATGTATCATAAACTTAAATGCAAAATAAAAAACCATCTAGTAGCAAACCTGGAGGGAACCCTTTGCGGTGTTGGATTATGCAAAGATTTCTTTGATAGGACACTATTAGTATAAAAATACTTGGCAACTTGGACTTTAACAGAAGTAAAAGCTTTGGGGATATGACCCAAGTTGAAAAAAAATGGAGATATTTAAAAAATATATCACCAAAGAAGACATACATAGTAATGTGATACACATAGTAATGAGAATATTATTCCTGAAACTATACTAAGATGTCAGATTTTACTTCTTGTAAATTACGTCTCAGTAAATTGTCTGAAAAGAATTGAATAGAGTGTCATCTCCCGCACATGCTCCCTGTGTGTCTATTCTAAAGACTTGGAGGAAAGGACTTGGCGAGCACAAGTTCCTTGAAATAACACCCACATAACTCCTAATGCACTTAAACTCATGACACCCTCTATCGTCTTAGCTCCTGTCTGCCAAACAAAGCTTGAACGAGGGGCTTCGTAATATAGAGCTACAGTATAGTATTGTTACTATTCTTCACTTTTTATGATCATGGCATAATCTTGGAAAATACAGAAATGTCTATCTGTGATAAAAAATTTAAATACTATTTGCACATCTCTATAATATTCTCTTGTTCCATTATATGATGAACAGTTTGAACCAACCATGTTCTGTATAGTTGGAATCCCAGCACTGAGGAGCTAAAGGCGGGAGGTAACGACCAGCCTCCATCACACAGCAAGTTTGATCAAACCTGGGCTAATGTGAGATCGCATCTCAAGAAACAAAAGAGGGCCAGGGAAAGCGGCTCAGTGGATAAAGGTGCTTGCTGCCATGCCTGAAAACATGAGTTGGATCCCTGGGACCCATATGATGGAAAGAGAGAACTGATTTCCACAAGTTGCCTTCTCACCTTCATATGCACACACAATAAACACATAATGATAAAAATTAAAAACCACAAAAATTTAAAATATAATTTCCCCTGACAATGTCTCCAATTGCCTATCCAGAGTAAATTAGCAGTGCCGTATACCCAGAAATTGTCCAAAGTTCAAAATGCTTGTGACTTCTATCCTTTCAGCAGGTGTGCTTCATCAAAGCTGTGCTCAAGGCAGTACTTGATGTACTGGTATTAAAAGTGAAAAGCATAGAGCTGGAGAGATGGCTCAGGACTAAAGGCACTGGCTTCTCCTCCTAAGGATTCGTGTTCAATTCCCAGCACCCACACGTGGCTCACAACCACCTTTAAAACTCTAGTTCCAGGGGATCCAATGTCCTCTCTTGGCCTCCAAGGGCATCAGGCACACAGTGGTGCACAGACATATATTCAAGCAAAACATCCATACACATAAGATAAATAAATACATAATTCAATTTTTAAAATCTATTAGGTAAAAGGTCCAGAAAATCCGAGGACCTGATAGCATGAGAGAGACATGCACTTTCGGAATGACTTCTGCAGCCTCTCTGAAGCCCACGTAGGTGGCATCAGTTATCAGGAGGACAGGACATGAAGAGCCAGGACAGACTGTGTAGGTGGGAGTCAGTGTGGGTGAGAGACAGCGTAGTAGATTAGAATAATTTATAATTGGAGTTACTTAAACACAGTGTGTAGGTGGCAAATGCCCAGAGGTGAAGTAAGAGCCAGAATCCAGGCACTCAGACAAAGGATTGGACTATGGAAGATAGACATTCCTCCCTGGAAAGGGCCCCCTCGGAATACAGGGCTGGAACTGACCAAAACTACCACTTAATGAACCCCCCTTAATATGCACTTTGACCTTGGCTTGTATTAAGACATTTGTGTATGTGATGAACCTGCGTGCCCACGTTACGAATTTTATTTCATAAGCAAGGAGACTGAGAAAGTAGCAGGGTCAGGAGAGGAACTCACAACATTCTTATCTTAGTGCCTTTGCCTTAGACACACTATCCTGCGTCTTAGGAGGGACTACTTGGCTTTTCAAATCTTTGGCTCTAGAGAGCATTTTCCAGACTTCTGAAATTCTCCCCACCTCTTTAGATAGCCATTCCACTCTTTCTATAGGACCCTTTTCTCTCTCTATGTCTTGACATATTTCTACATGCCCCCTAAATATGTACATGCATAATACATACATATATATACACACACATCTGTGTGTGCATGTGTGTGTCTGTGTGTTTATGTCACAGCAACATATGTGGATCAGAGGACAACTCAAAGGAGGTTCTCTATTTCATCATGCAGGTCCCAGGGATGAAAAAATCAGGTCCCAAGTTTTGTTATAAAGCACCTTTATCCGCTGAGACATCTTGCCAGTAGCATTTTGCTTTTTGAAGTCTATATACTTACTTCCATACAGCAGATTCATTCCTTCAACATGATTTTTCTGGACATGGTAGCACCTTCATCTGTACAATGTTAGTTACTAAATTAGGCTGTATTTTCTCTCTTTTGCTTTTCCTTCAACAGTGAAAGTCTCATATCTCTGTAATTATTCTTCTTTTGAAGTGGGGATTTTTTTCTCCTTCTCAAGGTAATTCAATTTAATCATTACTGAAATATGGGTCTACAGATTAGATTGATTCATTTTAAAATGTTATCATCTGTGAAGTTTCAAGCTGTGTCAATAAACTTTTCATCTTTGTGACTGAAACCTGAGGAAGAAAATCAACTTCGATGAAGAAAGGCTTGTCTGGCTCATGATTTCAGCCATGGTTGTCTTGCACCATTGCTTTTATATTATAGTGAGGAAGGAAGAGTATCATAGTGGGCACCTCATGGTGGATCACCTCAACAGGGCTGTGTGGGGCAGGAAGGAGGGAAGGAGAGGGAGGGCAAGGGAGGGAAGGAGAGGGAGGGCGAGGGATGGAAAGAGAGGGAGGCGAGGGATGGAAGGAGAGGGAGGCGAGGGAGGGAAAGAGAGGGAGGGCAAGGGAGGGAAGGAGAGGGAGGGCGAGGGAGGGAAGGAGAGGGAGGGCGAGGGAGGGAAAGAGAGGGAGGCGAGGGAGGGAAGGAGAGGGAGGCGAGGGAGGGAAAGAGAGGGAGGCGAGGGATGGAAGGAGAGGGAGGCGAGGGAGGGAAAGAGAGGGAGGGCAAGGGAGGGAAGGAGAGGGAGGGCGAGGGAGGGAAGGAGAGGGAGGTCGAGGGATGGAAGGAGAGGGAGGGCGAGGGAGGGAAAGAGAGGGAGGCGAGGGATGGAAGGAGAGGGAGGCGAGGGAGGGAAAGAGAGGGAGGCGAGGGATGGAAGGAGAGGGAGGCGAGGGAGGGAAAGAGAGGGAGGGCAAGGGAGGGCAAGGGAGGGAAGGAGAGGGAGGGCGAGGGAGGGAAGGAGAGGGAGAGCAAGGGAGGGAAGGAGAGGGAGGGAAGGAGAGGGAGGGCGAGGGAGGGAAGGAGAGGGAGGGCGAGGGAGGGAAGGAGAGGGAGGCGAGGAAGGGAAGGAGAGGGAGGGCGAGGGAGGGAAAGAGAGGGAGGAGAGGGAGGGAAGGAGAGGGAGGGCAAGGGAGGGAAGGAGAGGGAGGGCGAGGGAGGGAAGGAGAGGGAGGGCGAGGGAGGGAAGGAGAGGGAGGCGAGGGAGGGAAAAAGAGGGAGGGCGAGGGATGGGCAACATAACAAGGGGCTTAAACCATAGGACCACTTTGTACTTTGATTCTGTGATCTGAAAACTCAGCCGTTGTCTAAGCACTTAATTTCTCAAGTGTTCTTAAAGACTAACATTGTTGGTATATGCACCCAAAAACCCATATAAACTTAGGATAATATCAACTTGTCTTGAAATACTCTTACTGTATTTATGTTTTCTTGTATTTAAGCCTTTGATGGAACTAAATTCTTATTTAAATCCTAATGTGCAAGAGTGCCAAAGTAAAAACAAATGGCACCTTTTATTCATATTGTTCCTCTATATGAAACACATGTACATAAGACGTACTCCTGCATCCTCGATACAGGTCACACATATAGTACTTAGAGTGGCAAAGAACAGCTGAGCTATGTATTGCCTCTTAATTTATTTCATTGATTCAATAAAATTTTATTGTGCATTTATTATGTGCCTTGTATTGGTTTACTCTATGTGGGCTATGATGACCATATGGTAGAGTGAGGTATTTAAACATCAAAGACTATTTGCATGTTGAAATTGTGACTGACAGAGAGAACTGGGAATGGTTTTTCTTTTTAGGAACCTGAGGAAGTCTTTTTGAACTTTTAAAATGTATTCTTATTTTACAAATTAAAAAACAAACAAACAACAATAACATAGTATATATAGAAACCAAATTTTATAATATAGTCATATTTAATAACTGGATACATTTCTCTTAAAACAATGATCTGACACTTAATTCTAATAGAGCCTACTTCCAAATAGCATTTCAGTTAGAAGTCATTCTTAGTTAAAATATGTCACAAAGAGCTGTTCATAAACTCTTTGGACTCCTCCACAGCAGAAGCTCTCTCCTTTTGAGTAGGGCTTCTAACCAGTGTCATTTGATGGGGCTGATGTGTGAGGCTTGGTCATGGGAAGAACTGGAGTCTCCTCTGGCTTCTTGGATTGTTCCCTTTGAAGGAAGCCTGTTGTGTCACTGTAAAGATGTTCACGCAGCCTGTGAAAGGTCCCTGCCGTTATGAGGGACTGACGCCTCTTGCTGACATACAGTCAAGAGCCGGGACTTCTCACAGCCATACCAGAGTGTTGTCTTGGAAACAAGCCCCCTGGCACTAGCCAAGGGTTGAGGGAAGGTGCCACCTGCAGCTACCATCTTGGCAAAAACCTCATGAAAGACACGGAGGCAGAGGAGAGCTATTTAGCCAAGACAACCCTTAATTCTCAACCACACACTTTGAGATAATGTTTTAGACTACTGAATTACACAAGCTTAGATGCACAAAAGATATAAAAAGAGAGATCTCTTGCTCCAGAGTTGCATATTCAAGAATGGATGAACGCAAGCCGGGCACGGTGGCGCATGCCTTTAATCCCAGCACTTGGGAGGCAGAGGCAGGCAGATCGCTGTGAGTTCGAGGCCAGCCTGGTCTACAAAGCGAGTCCAGGACAGTCAAGGCTACACAGAGAGACCCCTGTCTCAGAAAAAAAAGGACTAGACGAACAGAAGAACTGTGGTGATGTGATGAGTATTAAGATGGGTTCTCTGGGCAAGCAAAGAAAGAGACTCAGGCTGAATCAAACAGTAGGAGATTCTGGAAATTTGTTTCCTTCATTCCCCCCCCTCTTTTCTTTTGTTTTTGTTTTTTTGAGACAGGGGTTCTTTGTGTAGACTTGGCTGTCCTGAAACTCACTCTGTAGGCCAAGCTGGCCTCAAAGTCACAAAGATTCACCTGCCTCAGCCTCTTGTGCTGGAATTAAAGGTGTGCACCACCACTGCCTGGCTCTGGAAATTTTCTTAGGAATGACAAGGGCTGGGTAGATAGTTCCATGGGTAAAGCACTTACAGTGCAAACATAAGGACTGGAATTTGATCCCCAAAACCTGTGTCCAGGCTGGTAGGCTGCTGCCTGTAAACCTGGTACTCAGGGGTGCAGTGGCCAGGCAGCCTTGGGGACAAGCTGGGTGACTAGACTAGCCAAATCTGTGAGCTCCCATTTATACTCAGCCTGCCTCAGTCAATAAAGTGGAGCACAACCGAGAAAGCCACTCATGTCAACCTCAGGTGCTATGCACACACACACACACACACACACACACACACACACACACACACGATGAACACAAGATACACACACTCATATGCACATACACATTGAAACATGCATATACATATGCACATATATTACCTACATATAACCTCCCTTCCCAAAGAAATGACAACGGTGTGGATGTAACTTGGTGATAGAATTTTTTTCCAGTACACGCAAAGCTCTAATTTGATCCATAGAACTACACATATAATAAATAAATAATAAAATAATTAAGTAAACAAATAAGTAAAGTCTGAGCAAATCTAACGAGGTAAATTGCACACCTGTTATTAAGCTGTTGCCCTTTCTCTCTAAGCTGTCATCTGCTTTTGTGATTCTGGAGCAGGGACTGTGTGGACTTGATCTGTTTTTTCATTAGAATCTGTCCCTAAGGGTGTTATAGTGAGACTTCAGGATGAAAGGGAAAGAGTGATCTTCTCTTGTTTCCTGTTCCTGCTGGCAATAGCCAACATACTAATGACTTTGAAGATCTCAGGGTTCAAGCCTGGGTAGTTCTAACAACTTAAGCTTGACCATCCATCCCTGGAAGACAGTACGCCTACTAGAGTGAGCTAAGCCCAGAAGACAGACTACTTGCTGTTACGTGAATTCTAAAAATGTCAGACTCACAGAAATACAAATTAGGATGGTGGCTGCTGGGAGCTGGTAGTAGTCAGAGGATACAGGATTTCAATAAGACAGGACAAATAAAGTCCAGAGACCTACAGTATCATAGGGTGACTATAGCTGACAGCAGCCTATTGTTTGTATACTTGAACATTACTAAGTGTATAGTTCTTTTTTTCAGTGTTAGGGATTGAAGCTAGGGCCCTTTGAATGCTATCCAAGTACTGTACTACAAAGCTGTATCCTGATTCCGTGAGAAAAGGTCTTAAATGTTCTTATCACATCAATAAAATGAATTATGAGAGTTCTTAATTTTAGTTTTTATTTGGTCATGTATATATGTATCACGACATCACTTTGTACAATGTAAATAGATATAATATTTGTCAACTGTACCGTAGTGAACCTAGCAAAAAAGAGTCCTTGGCCCATTACCAGTTACACTTCACTTAAACGTGAGTTATGTCCTGAGAAGCACGGATCTGGATGATTCTGCCACTGTGTGAACATCATAGCATGCACTTAAACAAACAGCTGTGACATCGCCAGAGATACAATTTTACATTACCATCACTAGAAGCTGATCATTGCTGTGTGGAATGGCATAAAGCGGCATATGGCTGTAGTTCCTATACTTCATACATGTGACAGCGGATGAGAACATAGCAAGCAGCTGTCTTCATGGAGTGGGAGCACTGATGAAAGTTTAGAACGAAGGAGAGGAGTTTACAGAGAAAGCGTCCAAAATACTGCCCCAAACCAAGCATGTATGTCTGAAGCAGACCAGTGGCCGGGGACTTGCTCTTTCTTCTTTCTAATGGTTCAGATACTTTTGTTGTTTTTGTGGTGAGGAGTTACAGACAGACTGGACAGCCAAACAAAGCCTGAGAGGGAAGGAGAGGGGTGGGGCTGGGGGTGAGGGGGGAGCCCCATCATAAGCATGGGAAGCCTGGCCAGAAGAGAAGAAAAGCTGACAGCCCACAGCCTGCCCATCATGACTTCTCTAAAAACAAGCTCCAGAGTGTCCTCCTGATCTGTGGTGAAGAGAAATAGTTCATTGGTCAGCAATCTCTGCCATGGCACTGTGCCTGCAAGTCAAAGGGCAACTTTTGATCTTTGAAGCTTTATAAAGAAACCCCAACACTGAAAGAAAAGTCAAGAGCCCATGCACCGAGGAGTGTCTCTCCACAGCTCTACGTACTGGGGCAGAGCATGAGATCATGAGGAGAGGGCTGAGCCACAGGTGTGTTCTTCTTGACTGGCTTCACCACGGGCTGAGTGGAGGACTACAGACTGTTTGGGGCTTTGCTGCAGGGAACTGACAAATGATGAGATATGGGCTTGAAAAATACCTAAAAGTGGGAAAGAATGGCACCGAACCATGTAGAATAGCTATGAAATATCAACTGTTTCATGTACAGCAAGGGCAAGTGTTGATTTACGCCCACTCTATGTGAGGAACGCTGTCGGAATTCGGTTATTTGCTTTTTCAGGATTCTGGATTTCAAAACAGTAAGATCAAAATGTTGGCCACTCAATGCTGAGTTTTTCTGAATCTGCTGACATGGGGCTGGGGGTTGATGATCAGCTCTTGTGACATAAAAAGATAGGGCCTGAGGTGGAAGGAAAAGCTGCCTTAAAAAAGAAAAAAAGGGAATAACTAAACGAGAAGCCCATTACTGAACCTGGGAGAGACACTCATGAGATCAGCAGGACTGTAAGAGACTTCCGGGTGAGGACGGTCTCTGAGCCAATGATTACTAACCTGATTGTCCACACCAAGTCCTGAACACAGCAAAAGCTTCCAGACTTGTTCTGACATAGCCTAAAGACCTCTTGTAAGTTAGAAACCTGCAGCCTCTCAACCTGTTTGGTTCCCTGCCTCAGGGGAAAACTCTCTATCTGATTTTCGATAGTGACTTTTCAAAATCCCAGGAGTGTGTGAACCCACTCTGAGAGCAAGAGAGGAGCAGCAAGCAAAGCTCTCAGAGGTGTTGGGCTGTTTTTGTGTTGAAGGTGTGATGACTTCTCCTGTCCTCACTCCTAGGGTACTGCTCGCTTTGTTTCCAAATGTCTCACTTCGAAAGCTGCTCCAGATGGCAATAGTTATCTTTGTTTTCTGGATCGTCTTCATGGCTTGGAAAGACCGCACAGAGGTAAGAATTGTTTCCTAATACGTAATTTCCCAGGGAGGGTTAGACCGTCTTCACTCAAATGCTACTCTTTGTAAACGCAAAAAGTAAATGTTAAAACCATCTTTGCAAGGCACCTTAAGAAGGGTCTCTGTTCTACAGCACTCTCCTGAGCAATATATTATGTACAAATGCAGTTATTGCTTCTTCAAAGGCTGGTGGATTTGTGCCTCTCCTTACTGTGTGACGTTGCCATCTGCTTCAAGAGGAGAGCCTCCTCCGGCTTTAGTGGCCACAATCCAATTATACCTATTTTCAGTCTTCTTCCTCCAGCACGGAGGCACTGCTAGTCTTTGCCACTTAGTGTTGCTTGGATTTTTCTCTTTCTTCAGCCTTATTTGATTTGACTCCCCATTTCTCCCTTTCCCTAATCATCTGATTGCTCAGATTTTATCTTCTTGACACCCACCCAGCTCCCCCCTCCCCCATCTTGCTGAGTTTCTTTTTCTCTACTTGACTTCTTTTTCTACAGTACTTTTCACTTGCTGTAGAATTTACCAATTCATTCTATCCATTGATTGTTGTCTATCTTCAGCTAACCTATGATAACCTCTGGAACAACAATGTAATTACTTGTTCCCATCATCCCTGTGCCAGACACATAACAGATGCTTGACAAATAACTCGTCAGTAACAAAGTAAAGAAAGGTTGTTTTTTTTTTTTTTTTTTAAAAAAAATGTGATGTGACCTAGATGAGATGTAACAGTGACCTGAGAGAAGTCACTAACAATGAGAAGGTAGAAGACAAATGCCATGGCCTCACATCTTGGCAATTACAGAGCCAAAAAAGTACACCCCAGACATAAAAGAGTGGAGAAAGAGATACCTGTTGAAAGTAAGGATTATGCTGATTTCATTTGCAAAGTAATCTTCTCTCAAATGACAGACATGCAAGGATCTTAGTTGAGGAGCCTATACTCACTCACACAGAAAACCACATGCAGACGCTGGCCCATTCTTGCATTTTCCCAGAGTAAGATGTACATTTCTGACCATGCTCAGTGTACAGGGTCATGTGTTCAAAATGAAAAGTTGGTGGACATGAACACTTCTGGGCTTGTGCAGTTTAACATTGTAATAAGCCATAACTACTCCACATTGCCTTTAAGAAAGAGTCACACTGACCAGAGGACCCTGGATTACTTCTCATAAGCTTCTCTAAGGTGTTTTTAGCTGAGATGTAAACAAACAATTCTGAAAGGGCATACAGTCTTTTTTAAAAAATTTTATTAATTTATTCTTGTTACATCTCAATGGTTATCTCATCCCTTGTATCCCCCCATTCTTCCCTTCCTCCCAGTTTCCCCTTATTCCCCTCCCCTATGACTGTTCCTGAGAGGGATTACCTCCCCCTGTATATGCTCATAGTGTATCAAGTCTCTTCTCGGTGACCTGCTGTCATTCCTCTGAGTGCCACCAGGTCTCCCCCTCCAGGGGACATAGTCAAATGTGAGGCACCAGAGTACGAGAGAAAGTCATATCTCACTCTCCACTCAAGTGTGGAGACTATTCTGACCATTGGCTAGATCTGAGTAGGGGTTTAAAGTTTACCGCCTGTATTGTCCTTGGCTGGTGCCTTAGTTTGAGCGGGACCCCTGGGCCCAAATCTGCCTATCATAATGTTCTACTTGTAGGTTTCTAGGACCCACTGGATCCTTCTACTTTGCTATTCTCCCATGCTTCTCTCATCTAGAGTCCCAATAGGATGTCCTCCCCTCTGTCCCAGTTTCCTGGTAAGGGAAGGCTTTCGTGGGACATGCCCCTTGGGCTAGTATGCAGATATAAGTGAGTATATACCATTTGAGTCTTTCTGCTTCTGGGTTAACGCACTCATTATGATCATTTCTAGCTCAATCCATTTGTCCACAAATTTTGGGAATTCTTTGTTTTTAGTAGCTGAGTAGTATTCCATAGTGTATATGTACCACAGTTTCTTTATCCATTCTTCTACTGAGGGACATTTAGGCTGTTTCCATGATCTGGCTATTATGAGTAAGGCTGCTATGAACATGGTTGAGCAAATTTTCTTGTTGTGTGCTGGTGCATCTTCTGGGTGTATTCCAAGGAGTGGAATAGCTGGGTCTTGAGGAAGCCCTATTCCCAGTTTTCTGAGATAGCACCAGATAGATTTCCAAAGTGGTTGTACTAGTTTGCATTCCCACCAGCAATGAAGGAGTGTTCCTCTCTCCCCACACCCTCGCCAGCATGTGGTGTCACTTGAGTTTTTGATCTTAGCCATTCTGATGGGTGTAAAATGGAATCTCAGAGTTGTTTTGATTTGCATTTCCCTGATGACTAAGGAGGTTGAGCATTTCTTTAAGTGTTTCTCAGCCATTTGATATTCTTCTGTTGAGAATTCTCTGTTTAGTTCCAAGCTCCATTTCTCAATTGGGTTATTTGGTTTGGTGGTGTTTAATTTCTTGAGTTCTTTATATATTTTGGATATTAGACCTTTGTCAGATGTAGGGTTGGTGAAGATCTTTTCCCAGTCTGTAGGCTGTCGCTTTGTTCTCTTGACAGTGTCTCCAGCCTTACAGAAGCTTCTCAGCCTCATGAGGTCCCATTTATTAATTGTTGACATTAAGGCCTGGGCTGTTGGTGTTCTGTTCAGGAAGTTGTCTCCTGTGCCAATATGTTCCAGGCTCTAGGAGAGCCATATTCTTCACATTAGCCACAAGCAATATAAAATATCTAGGAGTTACTCTAACTAAGCAAGTGAAGGACTTTTTTGAAAAAAACTTCAAAATTCTGAAGAAGGAGATTGAAGATGACATGAGAAGATGGAATGATCTTCCTTGCTCATGGATCGGGAGAATTAACATAGTATAAATGGCCATCCTACCAAAAGCAATCTACAGATTCAATGCAATCCCTATCAAAATACCCACACACTTTTTTAAAGACATTGAAAATTCAATTCTGAACTTCATATGGAAAAACAAAAAACCCAGAATAGCAAAAACGATCTTGTACAATAAAAGGTGCTCCGGAGGAATCTCCATACCTGATCTCAAATTGTACTATAAAGCAATTGTAATTAAAACAGCATGGTACTGTCACAGCAACAGGCTGGTTGATCAGTGGAATCGAATTGAAGACCCAGATATGAATCCACACACATATGGTCACTTGATTTTTGACAAAGAAGCTAAATCCATTCAATGGAAAAAGGATAGCATCTTCAACAAATGGTGCTGGTCTAACTGGAGGTCTATGTGTAAAAAAATGCAACTGGACCCATATTTGTCACCTTGCACAAAATTCAAATCCAAGTGGATTAAAGACCTCAACCTAAAACCAGAGACACTAAGTCACTTAGAAGAAAAAGTGGGAAAGAGCCTGGAACATACAGTCTTTTAATGGTAGTGAAGCTTTCTCCTCTGTAAGCAGAGGAGTTTGCCTCTAGTGGTGTCTCCTACTAATTTAGTGATGTGGGGATACCCTATAATTCTAGCTCTCTGGAGGCTGAGGCAAGAAGATCATGCACTTGAGAATAGTCTGGGCTACTTAATAAATCTGAGACCAGCCTTTGATACATAGCAAATCTGAGGCAAGAATGGGATACACAACAAACCTATCTCAAAACAAAAGAAAAACCAGTACCTTGATGTATTAGTTAGGGTTCTCCAAAGAATCTATCTATCTATCTATCTATCTATCTATCTATCTATCTATCTATCATGTATGTGTGTATGTGTGTATGTGTGCATGTATGTATTTATCATCTATGTATCTGTGTATGTATGTATGTATCTGTGTATGTATGTATATATGTATGTGTAGGTATTTATCATCTATGTATCTATCACCTATGTATCTGTGTATGCATGTGTGTGTATGTGTGTGTCTATCTATCTATCTATCAAATCATTTATCTAGGGGATTTATTAGTATGCCTTACAGGCTGGGTCTAGCCAGTGCAACAATGGCTGTCTACCAATGGAAGGTCCTAGGATCTAGCAGTTGTTCAGTTCATGAGGCTAGATGTTTCAATTGATCTTCAGTATATGCTGAAATCACAAGGAAATAGGCTCTAATGCTAGCGAAATAAAGTGTTGCCATGCAGAGCAAGAACAAGCAGGGAAAGAAAGAACAAGCTGTCTTCTTCCATTTCCTTTATATAAGCTTCCACCAGAAAGTGTGGCCCAGATAGAAAGATCCAGGTTAATATTATCCCACCTCAAAGCTCCAGATTAGAAATGGGTCTTCCCACTTCAAATGACTTAGCTAAGGAAAAAATATCCCCGACAGGTGTATCTAGTCATTGGGTTTTAGTTAATTCCAGATGTAGTCAGGTTGACAACCAGGAAGAATTATCACACTTGGGATGGGAGACAGACATCCAATGAAATGAGGAAGACTGAAAGAACTATTTGTTGTTTTACTTTTTTACAGTAGCATGTTAAATCCTAATAAGTACAGAACTACTATACTGAATATGCTATGTTTCTAGTAAGACATGAAAGAGCAAAATAATGTAGGAGATTACAACTATGTTAACAGGGCTGGGAGATGACTCAGTGGGTACAGTGCTTGTTGTGTTGTGTAAGCACAAAGACTTGAGTTCAAAACTCCAGAACCCACATAAAGCTGGCATTGTAGTCTGTAATCCCAGAACCCCTACAGGGAGATGGTTGGCAGAGGCAGGAGAACCCTAGCAGCTCATGGGTATATAGTGCTGAACTTAAATAAGAGAGACCCTGTCTCAAAACAAGATGGAGGGAGAACTGACATTCAAGGTTGTTCTTTGATCTCATACACATGCTATGTGATGTGATGTGATGTGATGTGATGTGTGTGTGTGTGTGTGTGTGTGTGCGTGAGAGAGAGAGAGAGAGAGAGAGAGAGAGAGAGAGAGAGAGAGAGAGAGAGAGAGAGAGAGCGCAAAATTAAATATTGTTTAAAGAAATAGAGCAACAAGGTGTACAGAAGAAGAGTTTTTTTCTCTTCTGGTTTAGCTATTTGACTTTTAAAGACTCCTGTGTGAGCCACGACCCCTGTCTACAGGAGCAGGCATTTGTAGGCTCACTTGAGTCCTTTGGCTCTTGTTCCATCTTGACTCTGGGATTAAGTTGTTAGTAAGATCAAAAAGGCTACAATGAAACTGTATTAATCTGAGGCAAAGGGACCCACCTCCCTTCAGATTTTAACATACATTTAATATCTAAGGTTAGAGGATGGGGTCTTGCCACTGCAGGAGACTATTTTGAGCAGATGTACCCTGTTCTAAGATTGCTCATGAGGTTTATGGTCGTCTTAACCTTTACCTCTGGATGGAAGGATCGTTCATGCAGCCTAGGCTGGTGGTGTGACTATGAAGTCCATGTCCCCAGACAGCAAGCCTCTGTGTAATGCCACTCTTTGAAGAGCAGTCCTGGTGGCCCTACCAGAGTGTTACTTCATCAGCAATATACTCATAATTTTTGTTAGGATAGCTATGGTCTTCTTTAAACCCAAGCTGCTTGTGTAGAGTTTCTTCTTCCCCAAGACAGGAGACACTCAAGCATTTCCTTTCTGTTTGCTCCAAGCAGAAGAGAGATTGGGGGCGGGGAGGGGGGAGGTGGGGAATCCAGAGTGACTGGAGAGTCAGATGAGAAGGAGGCATTGTGTATACCTGGGTTCTTAGCACACGGCTGCCCTGCCTTATGAAACACTCTGTAGTATACAGTAGTTATGTTTTAGTGTCAAGTGTGTAGACATATCATTTCTACTTTCATGATGACAGTTTCTCTCATGAGACTGTCACAATACTGGGTGGCCACTGGGTTTTTTGAATTTAAGAATGAGATCCCATGTGTTAAAATAAAACAAAAAAAAACTCAAGACAGAAAATGGAGATCAAAACAAACAAACTAAAACCAAAGATCCAAACAAACCCAGATCCAGTAAGATAAAAATATGGCCTTGTCAAGTTTTCCCATCCATCCTGAGACAGTATCAGCAAATATCAGAAGGCATTTGTATATTCCATGGCAACCGTTTGTATAAATTCTAACTTGTCTTTCGGTTCCTTGGGGATGCCTGTCCCATGGTCCCCTAGGCTAAATAAGGTAAGGCACTGGCTTCGTTCTTCCTCCTGGCTTATTAGAGGGACAGAACAAACAAGTGCTTATGATTTGTTTTCGATTATGGACTTCATATTCATCTTTATTCCCCAAAACACAAGTGACTAGAACAGTTAATGTCAGTGTTTTGGGGTGCCACAAGTCATAAAGTCCTTAAAAATCTATATAGGATAATAGAACCCCAAGTTGTCATGAACCTACCAGCCTATTTTTGGTCAGTCTACATCCTTGCTGGGTCATCCATTCCTTCTATTTGTAAAACGAGCTTACATTTAATTTAGGGGAAGTATTAGGACTGTTTCCGAAGTCTCCGAGCATTACTGCAGCTGATACCTTCTACCCCTCAGTATCTTGGATTTCCATCATCCGCAGACTGATTCTCAAGTCCTGGGGCCGACAAAGATAAAGCCTTTGGCTCTGAAGTATAGACATCAATATATATTACTATAAAGATTCATCTTGCAAGACCCAGTAGTGAGGAGATATGGCATCCTGTCTGCAGTGTATCAAGAGTTACTGGAGGCTCCTTCTAGGTCATCTGCAGTTACTTGAGTGAGCTTTTCCAGCAAAGTTTGGGAAGCTTCAGGCTTTGATGGTAGCTGGTGTTGGAGCTGATGGTCTGCTCTTAGAGGGTGGGACATTCCTTCCTCACATTGGTTTCCTTCCTTGCACTTTCAGAGGGCTCAAGACAACCCTGACCCCGACCCCACTGAGGACAGCTATTTTCTAGCTCTCTCGTTTCTTCACAGCTGTGGCAAACATCAGTCCTTTTAGAATCCTCTCCTGCTTCTGTGGGTTTTCTTTGTAGAGATGTGTTCTTACCAGGAAGTGTGTCTTTCCCAGGGCTAAGTTTGTCAACTGGGATTCTTCTCTTGTCTGTAATCTTTTGCCATGGACCTTTGGACTGCCTTTATTTTAACCTCCATGTTGAAAATGCCAAAAGCCAAAATGAAAAGTCGATTACACCCCACCTCCACCTCCCCACCTCCGCTTTGTGGGGGTGGGGGTGTCTGCTTTTGTATCTTGGTCTCAGTTCTGGGTGGACTGATGAAATGTAATAAGAAGTACAGGAAAAATCCAACTTGGCAAGTTTTAAAATACCATTTATTTATAGCAACTTAATTATATACACACAATTATACTTTACATTTTAGCTTTCATGTATGTTTTTTGGCCGGCATATTTATACCTTCAGAAGTATGCTTGAGATTTCTGGTTTTATTCTTAATTCCTTCTGTTTCCTTTTGTAACAATTCTTTACTTTAGGGCAAAACTAGTTTACCACTTCAAACTCTTTTTCATCTACAAGCATTTTTAAACAAAAATATATTTTATACCTGTCACTTTTATATCTTTTTTTAATTCTATGAATGCATTTTGTCTTTTTAATCCTTATTTCTTTTTGCAGAACTTAGAAAACTTTTTAATAAAATAACTTTATATTCTGATGAAAACACAGGAAGTTGAGACACAGAAGGCCTGAGTACTCTTATCTTAAACATCTAAGGGCTGGGAAAACACCAGAGCAGTTTAGAGAAAGTTCTGTTTTCTCTTAAGAAGACATTTTTGATGAACTATTTGTTAAGGGTTTGAGCCCACCTATAACATGCACATAGAAACTTCTTTTACAAAAAGCCATTGACTCTTCACTTGGGTCCACAAGGCAACCAAAAGTGGAACAGAAACTTGGTATCCAGGAAGAAGACAAAACTGGAGGAACAAGGAGCACCCAAGGGAGCTTTCAAAGTCAAGAGGGGGCCTGGAGAAGGTGCCACACAAAGCAGCCATTCCTAGTGTGGGTTGAGTTCTAGATGAGCTGCCAGATGAGGTTAGCTCACCCGGGTACCTTAGAATCACATCTTGCGCAGGGCACTTCTGAAGACACAGGAGCAGCAGCCAGAGCCTCGCTCTGCTGCTTCCTATAGGCTGAGCTCTTTTCAGGGACTTCTATTCAGAGAAATCCCAGATTCTTGACTTTGCAGCAGAAGGGAGTTTACGGTGAGTCATATGAAGCAGAATAGAGTTTTAGCACCGGAATTGATGGGGTGGAGTAGCACCCCTTCCCCAGTGTGGGTATGAACTGCTCAAGTGGGAGCTCTCCCACATTAATGCTGAGAATTAGTTTGTCAGAATATACATCTTACGATTCTTTACTGGGGCATGAAGTTTGAATCTGATCCATTGTCAAAGGATTTCAGAGTATATAAACTGTGAAAGTATGCCTCTCATGTTTTTAAGACTTAAAAAGACAAACAGAACAAGCCTGACATGATACCCTTTACTCTGCTTCAAGGCCTCCAGGGCAGAAATGTCTTCCAATCTCCCTAAACGTAAGCAGCCAGCAAGCAAGACTTTTTGATTTCTAGCTCTGCTCTGAGGCTCCCTGTGCCAGGCGTCTCTGAACAGACCGCCATCAGGACAGGACAGTTTTCTCTCAGTTCCCCCAGTTCTGAGGGGATGGGCGTAATCTGCTAGATCTGCTGATAGCCCTCCCTCTCACACACAGTTCAGCCCACTTAGTCCATCTCCAGTCTGCTTTCATGGCCCCAACACTACTTGCTGGTCCAAGGAAACCTCCGACCAAAGTTTTTTTTTTTTTTTTTTTAACCGTGGCTAAAACATTTTCCAGATGGCAGCAGTTGCAAAGATAGTGAATTAGTGTCCAAGACAAGGGTTTCTTTTATAGGCTCAGGATCTGCTTCTGACAAGGAGGAATGAGCGTCTAGGATAAAGTGTCATTGTTCACTGGCCTTTCCTAACAGGAACCACGTAGCAAAAGCCTTGGAGCCTTCAAGTAAATGATACTATCGAGGTCATTAATTTTGTAGTCAAAGGCAGGGTTTGCATGTTGGTGAGTATAAAGCTATAAAAAAACGAGAGAATAAATAAAGACTTGTTTCTTGGAGGTAAGGAAAGCACCTGGCTATTTGCAAAGCAATGTTCCCTCTCAATAAAGTAAGCACAAGGGCTTTATATGGGAACCATTTACCCAGTCCTATGGGAAAGTGCCCATAAGGCTGTAAAGTCATTGAAAGGAAAGAGAGTGGACATGAGCACATGTTGGTATGCTTAGTTCAATGTTTCCTCGAAAGATCAGAGGGCCAGGGAGATGATTTGTTTGGTAAAGTGTTGGCATGCAAACATTAAGACCTGAGTTTGGTTCCCCAACACTCACTTTTAGAAAAGGCAAAGTGTGGTGTCGTTCCCTTGTAATCCAACAGCTGGAGGGAACAAGAGGGGGTCTGGGACCTGCTGTCCAGTCTAGTGTAATCTTTGTGTTTCAGATTTAGAGAGACTCTGTTTTAAAGACTAAGGTAAGAAGCAATTGAAGAAGACAACTGACCTTAACTTCTCGCCTTTACGTGCACCCGTATATACATATACATGCATACATGAATGTGTACAGAATATTTACATGAGTGCAAGCGCATGTGCACATGCACCCGTGTACACACCCACACCATTCTGAGTGACTTGGTGACTTTAGCTGGTGCATTGTAAGTTTTTCCAATATGGTTTAATTGGGGGAAAATGGAAGGAAGAATGGCTTTGAAGGCATAGACATTCATTATCTTTTAATGGGGCATAGCTTCAAAAAGGGCCGGCTCATTTAGCAATTAACGAATTGATGGCAAGTTTGATTGACTATGGGAGGTGAAGATTTGGGGTTAACCAGGCTTTATATATGAGGTTTGTACAATTTCATGGATGGTGATATCATTTATTGAAGTAAAGTAGGAGGAGGAATAATACTGGAGGACAAAGGATTAATTTAGATATGAATATTCATCTTTAGGGTCTTTTAAGTGGAGATGTTCCTTCGATACATGATTGAATATACAAATCTGATGTTGAGAAACACGTGATTTAAAAACATAGACTTATTCAGCATTAGACTCTAATGACAGCTGAATTGGTGGGAATCTAAGACATTGTCATGGGTGAGCTGTAGAGTGAGAAGAAAGTGTTGTTAATAATGAGGTAAAAAGTGAACACTAGGTCAAATAATGAATGAGTGTTGGCAGAGAACATGCCAACAGGGATAGCAGAGAACTCACAAGACACTTGTAGAAGTGTGGGGTGAAAGAAGAAGAAAAGAAAAAAAGGCTAGTAGTTAAAGGAAAATGAAGTGTCCCAATGACTTTCTTCCTTTATTATTGGAGATGCTTGAGGACCTGTGGGATGGCTCAGCCAGTAAAGGTCCAAACCTGGTGATGCGAGTCTGATCTCAAGAGCCCACATGGTAGAAAGAGAGATCAGATTCCCAAAGTTGTCCTTTGACCTCCAAGTATATGTTGTAGAACATGCTGTTTCCCAAATAAACAGATGTAATAAAGACTCTTGATTAGATTTAAAATCCTACGGAAATGATTCAGTAGAAGGGAGTGTAAAATAGAAATGAAAATCCAGTTATTTTTAAGTTAGCTTAGATAATAGAAATAGATTTACAATGGGAATATTGCTGTAGGTCTGAAAGGGATTAGACACAAAGGTATGTCCATGGTGTTTTCTTGATGGGGATCCCAAACTCAATAAAAATAAACATCACAAAAATTATTTATCAAGTTTTAAATAGTTATAGTCTATTGTATAGTTGCAAAAACTGTTAAAACTATATATTTGGTATAATTACAAGTTAGTAAAAAACACAAATGAAAGGCAAGAGAAGAAACAAAATATTCAGTACTTATAAAATAGAATTTAGGCAAAATCATAATTTTAAATATTTTCTTTGTTTTCCAGATTTTGTATAATATGGTTACATGATTTTCATAAAGAAAAGACAGATGAAAGAAAGGTGACCAAGCTTAAGATTCGTAATGAAAAACATATTTATTATAACTACTTGGTTTTAAGCCAATGACTCCAAAGAAACTATGCTCTGGTACAAGCAGTCATACCACATGGAAATCAATTCCTCTTGTTCCCTAATGGAAAACTAATTAGAATTGATGTATAACATGTAATTTCATCATAGTTAAAGGTATAAAATGGATCATCCTAATTTATATTGGAAGTAGGCTTTCTTAACTGCTGCTAGTAAATGTGTCCTTTTCAATACTTCAGTTTTTGTTTCACTTAAACAACACCATCACTCTGAAGCGATGGCGCATCTTCAAGGAGTTCTTGCACCCTGAAGGGCTTCAGAACAAAATGGCCCTGTCACCGGAGGAGGACGAGCCAGCGATCATGGCAATCCTGCAAGAGCTAAACCAGCAGATCCCACCCAGACCCTTCCTCAACCACAGCAGCACCACCAGCGCCAGAGAGAGCACAGCCACCATCTTCAACCCTCGAGACAAGTACTGCATAGGGGACCAGCTGGACATCCTGCTGGTGGCCAAGGACTATTTTGGTCGCAGGAAGGAATATGGTGGGGACTTCCTGAGGGCCAGGATGTCCTCCCCAGCCCTGAAGGCAGGCGCTTCTGGAAAGGTGACAGACTTCAACAATGGCACCTATCTCATCAGCTTCACTCTGTCCTGGGAGGGCCGGGTCTCCCTGTCTGTTCTTCTCATACACCCCAGTGAAGGGGTGTCAGCTCTCTGGAGAGCAAGGAACCAAGGCTATGGCAAAATTATCTTCACTGGCCAGTTTCTTAATCGCACATCCCCCGTCCTCACTGAATGTGGCCTTACCTTAAACACAAATGCTGAGCTGTGTCAATATCTGGATGCACGGGACCACGAAGCCTTCTATTGCTTGAAGCCTTCACGTGTTCCCTGTGAGGCCCTGACACACATGAAAAGCATGAACAGTAACGTCTCCTATCTCAGCCATAAGGAGCAGTTCCTTTTCAAGAGGTAAACATGGCTTCAAATTCATTAAGGGCTACAGGAAGGTAGACTTTTAATCTGATCGAACTATTGAATACATGGTGATTACAGATTCAGTAATTCTTTTTTATGAGCCAGTTTGCCTATAATGCATTCATGAAATAGTGTCCCACATGCCACTAATTAAACGAGTAGGATCATTACTTGGTTCACTCTACTCCTTAATCCAACCCATCCTCAACTCTTATAAGTTGTACCTGTGAACTGTCTCCCAAACTCATTCATTTCTGTCTGTGAGCGTTGGTCTCTCTCTTGGATGAGCTACCATCCAACTTCAGGTAAACTGTGTCAGTGATCTCATAGGGCTGCTTTCTGCATTCTTACTCATGTTTCTCTTGATCTTGGCTCCACACTAAATCTTCTGTTCCTAAAATCCACACGTGTTAATACATATTAACTCTTCCTCGCTTAAAACCATTGCTATGACTGCACAGTTCTGAGGGTGAAAGTCAAGGTCAGACTCCTGACTCGTTTATAGGTATCTTGCTTCACTTCTGTGCTGTGTTCCTCTCTGACAACCAAGCTGAGCACTTATTTCACAAGTTGTAATTCCAAGCCTCAGGGTTAGCGACTGTCCTCACCAGGAGGTGTTCTGTGTCACTGGGAGAATGGCTATTCTTGTGTTCCAATTGGATGCTGTTCTTTCCCAACACAGCAGTATACTGTTCTTGGGAACGAGAACTGCAAGAATGTAGTTTCAATGTTTTTTTTTTTTGAAATCCCTAATCGTATTTATTTATTTATTTATTTATTTAATTTATTCTTGTTACATCTCTATGGTTATCCCATCCCTTGTATCCTCCCATTCTCCCCTCCCTCCCATTTTCCCCTTATTCCCCTCCCCTATGACTGTTCCTCAGAGGGATTACCTCCCTCTGTATATGCTCATAGGGTATCAAGTCTCTTCTCAGTGACCTGCTGTCCTTCCTCTGAGTGCCACTAGGTCTCCCCCGCCAGGGGACATAGTCAAATGTGAGGCACCAGAGTACTTGAGAAAGTCAAATCCCTCTCTCCACTCAAGTGTGGAGACTGTTCTGTCCATGGGCTAGATCAGGGTAGGGGTTTATATTTTACCGCCTGTATTGTCCTTGGCTAGGGCCTTAGTTTGAGCGGGACCCCATGACCCAAATCTGCCTATCATAATGTTCTACTTGTAGGTTTCTAGGACCCACTGGATCCTTCTACATTGCTATTCTCCCATTGTTCTCTTATCTAGAGTCCCAATAGGATGTCCTCCCCTTGGTCCCAGTTTCCTGGTAAGGGAAGGCTTTCATGGGACATGCCCATTGGGCTAGTATGCAGATATAAGTGAGTATATACCATTTGAGTCTTTCTGCTTCTGGTGTAGTTTCAATGTTTATCCATCCATTCACTCAATCCATCTATAAATAGCGCTTTCTATGCCCCACATAGAGTTCTAGGAAATGGTCATTCTCATGAACTAGAACAACAAGCAACAAGTAAATGGATTCTGTAGCAGGAAAAACCATGAGTCACGGATCCAAATGTGACACACTGACACTACTTTACTTTAAAATAATAATCAGGTAAGGCACGATGCCCTCCAATGTCTCCATGGTCATGTTTCCCCTTCATGCCTTCCTCAACTTCACTTATTTTTATCACCAAAGTCTAGATTTTGGTCAAAGAGGTTTGTCTTTTACAAATAAAAATTTTACTAATAAGCAATAAATTTTACTTTTTTTTTTTTTTTTTTACTAAATTTTACTAATAAGTCCTGCCTAGAGCAGCTACCCAAATGAGGCAAAGGAGCAAGCCATGCGAGAACAGGGAAAATGCTATTCTCAAGTGAGGGAGGAAGATCCAGGCCAAGAGCATGCTGGGGGCTTCACGGGTGGTCATGGCAGGCAAAGCTTCAGAAGTCATCCGAGAGGCAAGTGCCGCTGAGGGCCACAGGCTTAGTTCAGTGACACCAAGATGGCCTTATTAGCTATGCTGAATGAAAGAGCAAGTGAAATGTAAGCTGGATGTGTGTGTGTGTGTGTGTGTGTGTGTATAATTTATCCATATTACATCTCAATTGTTATCCCATCCCTTGTATCCTCCCATCCCTCCTTCCCTCCCGCTTTCTCCCTACTCCCATCCCTATGACTGTGACTGAGGGGGACCTCCTCCCCCTGTATATGCTCATAGGGTATCAAGTCTCTTCTTGGTACCTGTTATCCTTCCTCTGAGTGCTGCTAGGCCTCCCCATCCAGGGGACATGGTCAAATATGGGGCACCAGAGTTCATATGAAAGTCAGTCCCCACTCTCCACTCAACTGTGGAGAATGTCCTGTCCATTGGCTAGATCTGAGTAGAGGTTCGAAGTTTACTGCATGTATTGTCCTTGGCTGGTGCCATAATTTGAGCAGGACCCTTGGGTCCCGATCTGCCCATCATAATGTTCTTGTAGGTTTCTAGGACCCTCTGGATCCTTCTATTTCCCCATTCTCCCATGCTTCTCTCACATAAAGTCTTAATAGGATGTCCTCCCCTCTTGAATGTTTGTTCCTTAAACCAGGCTAGAGTGGTTCCGAGCAGAACAGATGGCTCATTTTCAGTTCCACAGTCTGGGAACCACTGCTGTTTGATGAACTTGCTTTCATAATGTGTCCAGGACAGAAAAGCACCCTGGAAATTCAAGCTCGAATACAGTTAGAACATGAGGACATAAGAGAGTGGGGCACAACTGATTCCCTCTCCACCAGGTTTCCCTTCTTTCCCTCTCTCACCTCCATTTAGTTTCCCCCAAAATGCATGAGGAGATCTACAGCTTTGCTTTATGGGTCCACTGAAAGAGACTGGCCTTTTCAAAATTTATTTTTAATTTGAAAATGATGATTATGGTGCTAGTGGCTCAGTGGTTAAGAGCATTTAATGCTCTTCAGAGAAGCTGAGTTCAATTCTCAGCACCCACATGGTGGCTTACAATCCCTAGAACTCTAGATCCAAGGGGTAAAATGTTATTTTCTGGTCTCCGGGGCACAAATATACATGTAGGCAAAACACCCACACACATAAAGAAATTAAATTTACAAACAAATTTAAAGAAGAAAAGATGATCTTGATATAGAAAGAAATCCTTTTGTCTTGACTATGTCAGAACCATTTCTTATTCTCAGAGTCGGAGTCATTTGTGTGTAATTTCAGTCTTTCTCACTGGTCACATCTCAACCTCTCTTAAGGTAGACTTCATTAAGCCTGCTTTGTAAGATCCATCCTGGTTATGTCTCAGGAAATCCAAAGTCTTAAAGTGGCTGGCAAATCTATATGTAATATTACAGGTACTTTTCTAAAATGTAATTCACACACTTATAGTTACATTAAAAAAGACACATTGAAATAAATACATTTATACAAGCAACACATACTTTAATCCTAATTTTAAGTCAGTCTCAAATTTGGTTTTTGGAACCAAGTTAAAAAGTGGCTAGGTCTAGATCATACTGTATTCAACCTTACCTGGGTTAGGTGGAGGAGAATAAATGCTCCAGACTGTAACACGCATTATTCTCACTTGGCCTGAAAGCTCCTTTTGTGCGATTCTTTTTTTTTTTAATTTTTTTAAAATTTTATTAATTTATTCATATTACATCTCAATGGTTATCCCCTCCCTTGTATCCTCCCATTCCTCCGTCCCCCCAATTTTCCCCTTACTCCCCTCCCCTATGACTGTGACTGAGGGGGACTTCCTCCCCTTGTATATGCTCATAGGGTATCAAGTCTCTTCTCGGTAACCTGCTGTCCTTCCTCTGAGTGCCACCAGGTCTCCCCCTCCAGGGGACATGGTCAAATATGAGGCACCAGAGTACGTGTGAAAGTCAGACCCCACTCTCCACTCAACTGTGGAGAATGTCCTGTCCATTGGCTAGATCTGGGTAGAGGTTTGAAGTTTACAGCCTGTATTGTCCTTGGCTGGTGCCATAGTTTGAGCGGGACCCCTGGGCCCAAATCTGCCTATCATAATATTCTTCTTGTAGGTTTCTAGGATCCTCTGGGTCCTTCAACTTTGCCATTCTCCCATGCTTCTCTCATCTAGCTATTCCACTCCTTGGAATATACTCAGAAGATGCTCCAGCACACAACAAGAAAATTTGCTCAACCATGTTCATAGCAGCCTTATTCATAATAGCCAGAACATGGAAACAGCCTAAGTGTCCCTCAGTAGAAGAATGGATAAAGAAACTGTGGTACATTTACACTACGGAATACTACTCAGCTATTAAAAACAAGGAATTCCAGAAATTTGTGGACAAATGGATTGAACTAGAAATGATCATAATGAGTGAGTTAACCCAGAAGCAGAAAGAGTCAAATGGTATACACTCACTTATATCTGCATACTAGCCCAAGGGACATGTCCCATGAAAGTCTTCACCTACCAGGAAACTGGGACAGAGGGGAGGACATCCTATTGGGACTCTAGATGAGAGAAGCGTGGGAGAATTTTGTGCGATTCTTACTCTGCTTTCCATGTTGGAAACCATTCCCTTTGTCTATCTCAGAGGCTTCTGCAGAGCCGGTTCTGCAATTCTTACCTCCCTCAGCTCTGGCTCCTACCTTCCTCCAGCTAGAATTCATTTTCGATCAAATCAGTTTGATTTCACATGATAGAGTCACCAGTTGGGCTTTTAGAACTGACACCTGGAGGTGGTACTTACGAGGCTAGACATTTGTAATACTACAGCACATGAGAGCGACCTCATTCCTACTTCCAAGGAGATAGCCAACTATGGAAAACAGACTCCCAGGGCACTTGGGAAAGCAAGGAGGGGGATGAGGATAAAGTTGGAGAGGTGGATATGTATAGGGGGTTGTATGTGGCCTGGTATTTATTCTCTAGGCCATTGAGGGAATGTCATATAAAGGTTCTGTATAGGATAATGGAAAAGATGGAGCTCAACCAAATGGCCAGTAAGGTAATATAACAACCTAGGTTAGTGTTGTCAAAGGAATTGATGCCCTTGTAGCTTCAGTTTCACCCAAGAAGTGAAAAAAAAACCCCAAGTTTTTAAGTTTGGCATGGAACAACTGAATCAGAACTTCTGGGAGTGAGGCTCTTCAACTGGAGAAGCACGCTTCTGGAAGAAGTTTGGTGAGGCCCTCAATTACTACAGGTGGCAAAGGTAAAGACGATCGCTGGTACTAGACAACCATACAGGGGTGTTCAACCCTGGGATCTGGTGACATGGCATTGTGGTCCATAAATATGTTGGGGCACATTTCTATCATAGGGTTCATGAAGCATCAGGTTGGACATGCCTGAGAGCTAAAATAAAAGGATGAGTAGCTAGCTAGCTGGATACATAGATACATAGATAGAGGATAAGTGACACCGTGGACTTCAGGATCTCCCCGCCATTAGGGAAAACATTTTATAAAATATTGACCCATTTATATTATCAGAATGTCTTAAGTGTATCAAAATAATAATAATAATAATAATAATAATAATAATAATAATAATAATAAAACAACCATTCACAGAAAATTGTTTCAATCCCTCTAAACTAGAGACCCATTCTTAAAGACTTGGACAGATGGTAAGATAACTTATTTCCCTATTTCTTGAAGGTCCAATATAGGGATTGAAGTGATGAAGAATATGGCCATCACAGTCTTTCCATGTAACAGTAAGTCCAGTGTGCTCTTTACCACTGAACTCACAACTTGCTAATGTAAATAACTGCCTTACATTGAAACATATTTATTCTACTGTAAACATTTTGAGCCCCATTTCCCAGGAAAAATGAGATACCCTGGGTTTTAAAGAAAGGGTTTTATGCTTGGAAAAATTTTTAAATAGACTTATTTTGTTTTATGTGTGGTTCGCCTGCATATATGTATGTGTACCATGTGTGTGCAATACCAGAGAGATCCAAAGAGGGCATCTGATCCCTTGGAACTAGAAGATGCTTTGTGAGCTATGCTGTAGTTTCTAGAATTGATGCCTGGTCTTCTGCAAGAGAAGCAAATGCTTTTAACCACCCAGAAACTATTTTCCTAGGAATTTTCATCCTGAGTAAGACAATAACATTCTAGGGAATTATAGCTGCCCTGCTCAAAATGTTCAGGCTCTACGTAGTTACACTTGAGGGCTCTCCTCCAAAACCAACAGTTAGGGACTGGTACTATGCTAAACTCTCTCCAAAGAGCCGAGGAAACTGGACAGCGTCTCCCTTGGGTTCTAATAGCCCTTTCAGTCAAGCATTGTCCCTTAAGATTCTACGAACCAGCAGTTTCTGTGGCTCACCTTTGAAAGACAAGGACTGCAGAGGCTAGTGCAAAGCTACCTCGTTTACATTAGGTTTCTGTTGCCCTGGAATTCAAGGGAATTTCAGTAAAGCTAATGACTTCTATACCAGTCAACACGTATACATTCACCCTTTATCCTCTTTTTTTCCCCCTGTGCATTCAGCAAATGTTCAGAAAGGGAAGACTTACGGTACAGAAATAATTCTGCTAAACCCAGTGGAGAGCATAGATGGAAACAGAGCTGCAGCTTATGGTTTGTGAGAGAAACAGACCCTTTTCTACTTGGGCAACCACTAGCCATGACCAATTTTTATACGAAAGAACATTCTTCAAGTCTCGAGGCAACTCAAGTTGTCATTACAGATGAGATCACATTTCATCTCTTGCCTAGACAGTGATTTCTATTAATGTCGAGAAGTTTTTCACAAGATAATGCCAGGCTTTACTGTTCGCATCATCATTGTAATAATAATTATTAGGGTCATAAACATATCTGATATATGCAATTCAATATGAATAAATATTAAATCACTAAATGCAGTCCCTCAACCCCAAAGATGAAAGTAGATGATGAAAATGTGCTTTTTAAGGTAATAAATATAATGGTGCCTACTCTAGTTTCCACTGTTGCTGTAACAAACACCGTGACAAAAAGCAACTTAGAGGAGGAGGGTTTATTTGGCTTATACTTCTAGGTCCAGTCCATCAGTGAGGGAAGCCTGGGTAGGAATTCAAGTAGAAGCCTGGAATCAGGGCCTGTGTAATATTCCACAAAGAATTACCTCTGACCAAAGAAATCATTTCTCAGCCAACAAGGTATGGCAGGAGCTATGGACAAATTGCTTGCTAGTTTGCTCACAGGTTCCTGCTTGGCTAGCTTTCCTATCCAACCCAGGGCCATATTGCCTGGGAATGGTGCCACCCACTTCAGACTGGCCCCTCCTACATCACTTAATAATCAAAGGAATCTTACACTGATATTCCCATAGGCCAATATGACCCTGGTGCTCCTCAGCTGAGGCTCCCCTACATCATCTACTTTCATCTTTGGGGTTGAGGGACTGCATTTAGGGATTTAATATTTATTCATTGTGAATTACTTGTATCAGATATGTTTATTACTCTAATAATTATTATTACAATGATGATGCGAACAGTAACAACAGCCTGGCATTATCTTGTGAAAAACTTCCTGACATTAATAGAAATCACTGTCTAGGCAAGAGATGAAATGTGATCTCATCTGTAATGACAACTTGAGCTGCCTCAAGACTCGAAGAATGTTCTTTCATATAAAAATTGGTCATGGCTAGTGGTTGCCCAAGTAGAAAAGGGTCTGTTTCTCTCACAAACCACAACTGGGTCAGGTTGACAGTTAAAGCTAATTAGTGGCTTTTCTGGGTGAAGCATTCAGTACGAGTTGATGAAGATAGTCTGAGTTATACCAAAAGTGGAGTGTTCGGAACAAGGAGGTCATGGTCCTGTTGCTTTTCTGCAGAAGGTAGACCACGCTGAGGACGTTATGTTCAGTTTTAGGCACAATAATACATTTAAAGTGTTATTATTATTCACCAGAGAACATCATTGTGGCACAAACAGTGTATGTAGGAGTCTCATTTTCTAGGCATGCTTAAACTCTTTCATGACCTAATAGCTTGAGAATGAGGAGAGTTGAAATCTCACCAAGGCCAATGCAATTGTGGAACTATTCATCCTGGACCACTGAGCTCTCTTTACAATTTCTTCCCAATTTTGGTTAGCTGTCTCAACCCCAAGTGGCTCTGGGGACAAGGTAGATCCCAAGGAAACACTCTAAAGGCTCAAGACAAGAAGAGCCTGTTCCAAGAAAAGCTACTCAGTGAGAACCATTTACTCATCCCTCGAACATGATTTCCTTAAATGAGTATTTGTAGAAGAAATGAAGGCAGACATAGAGAAGAAAACAAGGATGGAGGGAAAAGAGGGAGAAGAGGACGAGGGGAGGAAGTTTAAGTATTTAAGATTTTTTTGTGATGCTAAAAATTACTGATTCTGCGATTTTGTTGTTGTTGTTGTTGTTGTTAGAGATTGAGAACAAGAACAAGAAATGTCAAGTTGGAATGAAGACTCCTTTCCCCAGTGGCTACACTTTGAAAGGAAGGTGGATTACAGCATTTTGCAAACAGAATGAGTTCAGTGCGATGAAAGATATAAATAACTGCTTGTCAAGAAAACTGATTTACCTCATGGGTGACTCAACACTGCGCCAATGGGTTTACCACTTACATGAAGTTGTGAAAAGTATGTTTTATTTTTAGTTTGAAACTATAGCCATGTGTTGAGGAGTTTTATATAATAATATTAATTAGAGTTCTTTGCTCTTGTTGATCTTCATTTTATTACTATTTTCAATGTGCCAAGCTTTTGGCTTTAAGCTGTTTTTTTTTATTTTTCCAAATGGTTTATTAAATTCTTTTCTTTGTGTACATGGATGTTTTGCTTGCGTGCACCATGTGCATGCAGTGCCTATGGAGGCCAGAAGAGGGCATCAGATCTCCTGGAACTGGCACTAGAGATGGTTTTGAATGAGCATGTGGTGCTGGGAACCTAACTTTGGATCCTCTGAAAGAGCAGCCAGTGTTCTTAACTGCTAAGCCATCTCTCTAGCTCTAGGCTTTAAGTTTAATAAAAGCTGTATTTTAGTTGTTTAATCACAGACAGTAGCACTATCTGTTTAAAATTTTATTTTAAAATCTAATTTTTAAAATTTAATTAATTTATTTAGATTACAACTCAATTGTTATCCCATCACTTGTATCTTCCCATTCCTCCCTCCCTCCCTCCCTCCCTCCCTCCCTCCCTCCCTCCTTCCCACTTTCATCCTATTTCCCTCCCCTAGGTCTAAGACTGAGGTGGACCTCCTCCCCCACTATATGGTCATAGCCTATCAAATCTCATCTTGGTAGCCTGCTTATTCTTTCTTTGAGTGCCATCAGGCCTCCCCGTCAAGGGAGGTGGTCAAATATGGGGCACCAGAGTTCATGCCAGAGTCAGTCCCCACTCTCCACGTAACTGTGGAGAATGTCTTGTCCATTGGCTAGATCAGAGTAGGGGTTCAATGTTTACTATTGTATTGTCCTTGGTTAGTACAGTAGTTTGAGCAAACTCCCCTGGCCCCTGATCCACCCGTCACAATGTTCTTCTTGTAGGTTTCTAGGACTCTCTGGGTCTTTCTATTTCCCCATCTCCTATATTTCTCTTACCTAGAGTCCAAGTAGGATGTCCTCACATCTATCCCAATCTCCTGGTAAGTGAAGACATTCGTGGGACATGCCTTTTGGGCTAGTGCCCAATTATCAGTGAGTGTATACCATGTGAGTCTTTCTGTTTCTGGGTTAACTCACTCATTACGATCATTTCTAGTTCCATCCATCTGTCCACAAATTTCAGGATTTCCTTGTTTTTAGTAGCTGAGTAGTATCCCATAGTTTCTTTTTTGTTTGTTTTTGTTTTTTAGTTTTTCAAGACAGGGTTTCTCTGAGTAACCTTGGCTGTCCTGGACTCACTTTGTAGACCAAGCTGGCCTCAAACTCACAGCAATCTGCCTGCCTCTGCCTCCCAAGTGCTGGGATTAAAGGTGTGCACCACCACGCCCGGCTGTACCACATTTTCTCCATCCATTCTTCAACTGAGGGACATTTAGGTTGTTTCCAGGTGTATGCTCAATTTTCTTAACCAATATTTTGTATTACAACTTTTTAACTGAGCGTACTTCACTTATAACCTGACTAACCAAAACAATAGTAAAAGAGGATTAACAAACACAATAACAAAACTGTAAGGATATCAGTTCTGGGACAATTCTCCTGGCATAATCAGCAGGATTTCTTCTGCTGGAACTTGGAGTAACCAGAACCTGGAACCTCAGCAGGAGCCCGGAGCCCTGAAACCTTCCCTCCAGCAGTTCTCTCTAGGAGTTTCTCCAAGTGAAGGGATGAACAGCCAAAAGCCCCGCCTCCAGTTTTCGGCTCATTTATGTATCTCCTCCCAGAGTCTGTTCAGCAGGATCTTTTCTGTTGGCAACAATCAAGCTCCCGTACAAGGTGGTTGGTCTTCTAGTGGATTTACATCACCTGTTCTCTCATAAGACCATTCTGATCCTGCACTTGGGATCCTAAAAAACAGGTTTATCTCTGCTTCATCCAGGTTCTGGCTATTATGAATAAGGCTGCTATGAACATGGGTGAGCATATGTCCTTGTTAAGTAGCACTATCTTTTAACTCAGGCATTCTGATAGAAATGTCAACATTTTGTAAAAATTCTAAGGCAGCTGATAAAAATTCTCTGCCTTGTAAAAGTAGCCAATTCTTTAGTTAGAAGCCACTGTGGCCAGAGCTTTTCAGATTGATTGCGTTTTAAAACCGTGCTATCTTTTTTGTTAAGAGATTTGTTGATTTTTTTTCCCTAACAGCCTTAAATTATTTTGACCATCATGGAACTGGGATGTTTAAAACTCACATCCTTCTGGATACCGAACGGAATATTTTTGTCCAGTGGAAAAAACATGGCCATCCTTTTGTTACTAAAAAGCTGTACTCCGTGAAAGATGACAACTACATTCCACGGGAAATTGACCAGGTGGCAGGAGACAGTGACACAGTGATTGCCATTAGTTTTGGCCAACACTTCCGACCCTTTCCCATTAACATTTTCATCCGTAGGGTCATCAACGTCAAAAAGGCCATAGAGCGACTGTTCTTACGAAGCCCGGAGACCAAGGTGATAATTAAAACAGAAAATATCAGAAAACTTAGTGACAATACGGAGAGATTCAGTGACTTCCATGGAAGCATTCAGAATCTCATTTTAAGAGATATTTTCAGGGACCTTAATGTGGGTATTATTGATGCTTGGGACATGACAATTGCATATTGCAGTGAGGATGTCCATCCATCTTACAGCGTGGTTAAAAATCAGATTGATATGTTCTTAAACTACATCTGCTAGAGGCTCTTAAGATGCAGAAACATCCCTAGTTCACCTTACCCTTGCGCTCTCCAATCTCATATGCACCTGTATAGATAACACAATCTGACATAGGAAGAAGCAAATATTGGGAATTGTAGTTAAATGTACATAATGACAAGTTTGCTATTCAAATAATTTTTAATCCTACAATTCAGTGGTGTTATGTGAAGTCCAGTGTCACACCACCATCATGATAAACCATTTTTGAACAGTTTTCTTCATCCCAAATAGAAATCAAACCTATTAAACACCCACTCACCACTCCCTCTGAGCCACAGACCCTGGCATCTACAGCTATACTTTGCGCCTCTGAAACCTTGAGTGTTTTAGACATCTCATATAAATGAAATAATAAAAAGCCACTGAATTTGCGTCTGGCTTATTTCACTTAACACAATGTCTTTAAGGTTCACCTATGTCAAATGCATGAGCAGGTCTTCTGTTTTAAAGAACGAATATCATTTCTTTCTGTGTATGTACTGAGTTTGTTTCTCTGTGTATTTGTTGATGAACATTTGGTTTGGTTTTGTCCTTTGGGCATTGTATGTATCACAATGCCGTGAAGGGGGATACACACTGAAGGCCGGCCTGTCTCCACTTCTACACGTGGCATTTAAATAGCAAATCATCATTATCCATTTCTTGTTTTTTAAAATGCTCCTTTATGATCTATGTATGTGTATGTGTGAGTGTGGTATGTGTTAGTGAACGTCAGGTGTGTTTGAGGGTGCCTGCAGAGGCCAGAAGCATGCTTCAGATCCTCTGGAACTGCAGCTATGGGTGGTTGTGACTTGCCTGATGTGGGTGCTGGGAACTGAACTCTGGTCCTCTGGAAGAGTGGCAAGTGCTCTTTAACCATTGAACAACACCGCTGTCCCTTAAAGGAGTGTGCAGCCCAGAAACACATAGCTTAAATGATCTGCTCAAAGAAAAATGATGTGTAAAAGAAAACTTCATGGAACCATAGTAACAGTCTTCTTGCTTAGAAAAGTTCCTTAAGATTTTTGATAACCATTTGCTACTTGGATTCCACTGTGATTCAGCGGCCATAGTCCAAAGCCCACAAACTCGCTGAGCAAGACCAACTTTGTATGATGTGACTATATAGACATCAAGACTCTGATTCTAGCTGACCCAAGAACTATGAAAACAAGCAACTCCAGGGACCACAGATAACTGCATAAATGTTGTCCTAGACTCTTTCTCTCGACAGATAACATAATTATCTACCTCTCAAGACTTGGTATATTTTTTATGAAAGATAATTCCCAAGTTTGGATTGTGTTTGTGAGTGAAAAGAAGTAAAAGTATAATGTTATAACATTAACGCATCAAGTCAAACAGCTTTGAACCCACAATAAAACCACAAAAAATTAAATTTTCTTTCTTTTAGGTTTATTGTATATTTAATTGTGTGTGTGTGTGTGTGTGTGTGTGTGTGTGTGTGTATGTGTGTACACATATTAATGCAAGTTAGATCCCCTGGAGCTGGAATTACAGGCAGGTGTGAGATGATTGATGCAAATGCTAGCAGTCAGGTCCTTCAGGGCCTTGCCTTGCCTTTCGTGTGTGTGTGTGTGTGTGTGTGTGTGTGTGTGTAAGGGCCTTGGGTGTTTGTCAGATGTTTTCCAAATTTTGCTTGCTATGCAGTTGAGCTTCCAATCTCTTCTTTACCATCTCATAATTACAGGTATTGTATTTACCACTACGCCATTAGAACAAAAGGGTTCTGGGGAGTCTAACTCAGGTCCTTAAACTTGCAAAACAAACACTTTACTAAACACGCCTCTCCCCAATACCCCAAAATCTCTTCATTGGTTCTCATTTTCCCCATAAGAAGCTTTGGTATAAACCTCATTGCTTCCAAACATTGCACTATTGATTGTTTAATATGTTTTCATTTTCATGCCAAAGCCTCCTCAAATTCCTTCATCAGAATTTTGATGTGGTATGATAGACATAGTCACATGTCATTGTTAAAATTAAAACTCAATTCAATTGTTTGCCAGGTGCACTGGTCACATTCCAAGGGATCAATTGCCACAAATAGTAAAGGGTCCTGTACCACAGCAGTGTTTGCTTGGATTTTCCTTTCGATAGTGTTTTTCATGTTTTGTTAGAATATATAGGTGTTTTTCAAAAACATACTTCATTTGGGAGGTTGCTTGACTAGCAGGCATGAGGTCCTGGTCAAATCATAAGCATATAAGCTTGGTGGCACATGCATGCAATCCCAGCATCCAGGAGCTAGAAGCCGGAGGGTCAGGAGTTTAAGGTCATTCTTGGCTACATAGCAAGTTTAAGGCCAACCTGGCCTATAAGAGACCCGTATCAGTCAATCAGTATAGCAACAGTTTAAATTTTTTATGCTGAGTAAAGAAAATTCTATCAGATGGTGGTAGAGAACTCCCAACTTTTAGGAAATTTATTTCTTATATATTCTTTTAAAAGTAATCCTGGGATCTAAATAGCTCACGGTGTTCTACCCTTGAAGTGATAGCTTTAGGTTCCAGTAGATATTGACTATGTTGTTAAATTATAATAACTGGAACAAGCCATTTGAATTCATAGACACAGCCTTTACTGTTATTATCAAGCCTTTTTTGAAAACCCATTTCTGCACAATGGGGTGAAACGAAACTAGAAATCAATAGCAGAAGGAAAACGCAAGCCGTGGCGTGCAGAAGTTAAACAGACACTCTTAAACAGCCAGCGGGTCAAGGAGAAAAACACACACAAAAAAATTTAAACCTATCTGGAGACAAATGAAGACAAAGCCACAGCATGCCAGAGTGCATGGAGCAGAACGGATGCGATTATAAAAAGGGAGGCTCCCAGCAGGAGACGCCACAGCCAAATGTCAGACTTTACACCCAGAGCTAGGCAAAGAGCAAACTAAGCCCAAGTCAGAAGAAGAAAGGGAACATAGTTTGGTACAGTGACCAGTGAGATAGACTATAGAATAAACATAACAGAAAACTCAAAAATCAAGTAGCTTTTATTGAAAATGTAAAACAACAGCAACAACAAACCTTTTAAATGAGAGAAAGGGAAAGAGAAAGAGGAGAGAGAGAGAGAGAGAGAGAGAGAGAGAGAGAGAGAGAGAGAGAGAGACTAAAATAAGAAATGGCAAAGAGGACATTAGAATAAATGTTGCAGAAATAAGGCCCAAGAAGGATGGCTACAAACAATTATGTTCTAAGGCCAAGAGAGGGCTTAATAATTAAGAGCACGGGCCGCTCTTGCAGAGGGCACAGGTTCGATCTCAAGCACTCACATGGTGACACGCAACCACCTGTAATTCCAGTTCAGGGGATCTGGTAAACTTTTCTGTCCTTTGTAGGTATCAGGCACATCCATGGCATACATACATACACACATACATACAAATGAAACACTCATACACATAAAATAAAATCTTGAAAACTTATTTAAAAATCACTTCTGTACTAGTAAATTTTATAACTCTGAGAAAGTTGAGACGTTTCTGAAAATGTTCTAGTTAAATCATGAAGAAATAACAAGTTCCAGTACATATTTGTAACTGAAAGGGCAGTGAGACTTTCCAATAAACAAAAGGCTAGGACTAGCTGGTTCCACAGGAAATGCCATGTGTCGGTTGGGGCTGGGTACTGCATGGTCACTTCTCTCACCCGAGACATGTCAGACATCATCTGCAAATTCTCCAGGTGGCCATTTGCCACCAATCTGCCTTTGAATGGTGAGGACATCTTATCTGCTCTTGTGGAGTTTCTTCTTTTTCAAAAAAATTTTTAATTTATTAGTAATTTATGCACATTAGATGGCGATTGTTATCCCCTGGCTCATATCTTCCCGTTCCTACCCTCTCTTCTTCCCACTTCTCTCTCTCTCTCTTCTGGTCTCTTCCCCTCCCCTAGTCCTCTGACAGGGAGGCTCTCCTTCCCCACCATGTAACCACAGCTTATCAGATCTCATCAGGATAGCCCACATCTTCTTCTGTGTGCATGCAAGGCTGCCCACCAAGGGGAAGTGATCAAATCTTGGGCACCAGAGTTCATGTCAGAGGCAGTTCCTGCTCTCCCCCGCCCCCATGTGGAGAATGAGCTGTCTATGGGCTACATCTAAACAGGGGATCTAGGTTCTCTGAGTGCATCATCCTTGCTTGGTGTATCAGTTTGTTCTTGTGGAGTTTCTAATGTGGAATGATTGTTCTGGTTTTCTTTGATGTCAGAATAGAGATTTCCCCTAAAGAGTTGTGGTCAGTGGTTGCTTGGACCCATTGTTCTCTGGGTCTTTGGGGAGGTGTAGTCATGGTAGAAGAAGAGCACATGGTGAAAAAAAAAGCTGCAACCCTCCTGAGGGCTGAGAAGCAGAGAATAAAAGAGGTCCCAAATGTCTCTTTCAAGAGCATAGCCAACCTGGTCATCCAATTTCCTTTTACTGGGCCCCATCTCCTGAAAAACGTTCTACCACCTCCCAGGAGTGCCACAGGTTGGGGTACTACTTTTTCAAAATGGAAATTAACAGGTGTTTGGGAGGATATTCTAGATACAAACTATAGCAATTGGATTAAAAAATGATGAAGGGAAATGAATCAATTTTCCCCCAAAGAAGACATACAAATGAACCATGAACACATGAAAAGATGCTCAACATCACCCATCACCAGGGAAACGATGTCAGCACCACAATGAGATGTGCTCTCTCACCCATCAAGATGGTCGCTATGAAAAGAGCAGATGGTGGTGAGGGTGTGCTATTGGGACCCTTGTGCACTGTTGCTAGAAATGTAAAATGGTGATCTCTTAAAAAAATTAAAAACTTTTTTTGTGATCTAGCAATCTTACTCTTCATCTCCAGTCAGAAGAATTCAATGCAAGATATCAAAGAGGCGCTTGTGTGGCAGGTATGAGAAACTCACCTTTCCTTGGTACTGACTGGGCAGGTGCTAAAAGTATCATTAGTGTTAATGGTAAGTTACTTATGTTCTTACTGCAAGCTCTCCTATGGAAGTTCATCTTCCTGTAATAACAAGATGATTGGAGTATGGGCAATTAGACTCTCCATTCTTGTCTTTGGTGCTTTGAGCAAATGAACTTCCAGTTGAATAGTGGGGCTACCACTATGACAGCACCAGATATCCGGAACGCTGTGGACACCTTGAGAAAACTCTCTAACAAGCACATCTGGTTGCCCCAACTCCTGAAAACACAATCTCATCCAGGGACGCTATAAACTGGTTACATCAGGCTTGTAATATCACTAACCTTTGAACTCTTGATGATCTAGAGCCATTTCCAGCAGGGCCAGAGAGGAGCACGTCCCCTGGCCCCCTAAAAGAGGGAATGGACCTAAGTGGTGGTCAGTCAAAATACTAATCTCAATGACTGTGGCTGATTCTAAGAGACAAGGTTGCAGTTGGTCTAGAACAAATGGCGGGGCTTTGGTTAGGATATAAGCAGGTCTCTTGGACTCTAAAGCGGTTAACTAAGAGACTCTGTAGTGTTGCCTGGCCTGGCATTGTAACAACAGGCTTTATAAAAAGGCTTCTCTCAAGAGATCTTTTCTGTCTCACTTTTAGCAGCATGTGCACTAAGAGAAAGAAGTGGCAGAGGCAGCAGAGTGCCAGAGGCTGGCGGAGAGGCTCATGGAAGGAACTAAGCAGTCAGGTCTACTGTATAGCAGGAGAGGAAGCAGTTGAACTATCCGAAAGTGGCCAGGGTAGGAAGTAGAGCCATAGAGCGTGCTTGGAAAGCTGAGACTGAAGATGGGTAAAAGGCTGCAAGGCGCCAGGAAGGGGAAACTGCCGGCCATGACCACTTGAAGGTGTTAGAAAGCCATCAAACCTTTAGTTCCAAGAGTTTCAGACTTTAGGCTAAACGCTGTAACACTGGCCAGTGTTAAGGGCTAAGGCATCCACATGTTCTAGACCTGTGCAAGGAGAGACCTGCTACCACCAAGGAGAGAGGAATCCTGGTACTTAAAGCTACTTGGGTGCTGCGAGACAGGCTGAAGAATCTAAACTCCCTCCCCCTCCCCTGAAGCTTTAACACCTTTACATCTATGGGCCCTGCTACATAGGCCTGGGAACACGAATGGGTGACACTGCCTGCTGCTCCCATCTGCCTGCTGTTGCTGTTCACTGCTGCCAAACACAAAGGAGACAAGAGCTGCCTGAGATCTGAGATCGGCACTTGAAGAGTTCTGTCTATCCTGTGTATATACGTCACACAGTCCTTTAAAAGGACAATTCATCCATGGAGGAACACTGAAGACATTAAGCTCGGTAAACACACATGAGAATACATATTGCATGATTTCACTAGCTGTGGTAATCAAAATCATAGGCACAGGCTATAGGAAGAAGGTTTTACCAGGGGAGTGGAGATTAATTCTCTCTGGGTGTAGAGCTTCAGCACGTAAGAAGAGAAAGTTCTGGAGGTTGTTACGACAGTGTTGTGAGTGTACCTAATGCCACTGGATGGCAGTTAGAAACGGTTAAGGTGGCACACTTAATGCTGTATTTCTTACCATAACAATAAAGAAGTAGTGTCAAGCACGTTCTCTGCTTTGTAGCAGATGGATCTAAATATAGAAATCAAGTGTGTCGTTTCTCTGTCTAAGTCACTGAAACAAAGTGGCTTTAGTTGCTCAGAGGACACTGATGACCTGACACTGTTATTCCCATTGGCTTTGGGTAATTTAACCTGAGGAGCTCCGGGATGATAAAGAGACACAGGCATTGGCATTCAGGTGCACATCCATGCTGGATATGCAGCTGCCGCAGCAGCAGGAAGAACCCCAGTGTCCCTTTTCAGTCTACCCCACAGATCACGAAATGACTTACATGACAATTCTTGTACAGTAGACGGGTTTTTTTTCAATGACAGCTGAATGCAAAAAGCCACTAAGCGCTTCAACCTCTTTTACACACTTCACAGGAGCCAGGAATTTCTTCACACACTGAATACCAATCATTCCCGACACAAGAAGCGAATATGCTAGAGTCTGCACACTTTCACTCACTTTATATACCATGGATGCTATGTTTGTATAACAGCATCATTTGATAGAAGGATTTTTACGAGAAGTTCCTTTTGAGGTAACATTAAGAGCATGTGCCGTTGGCTTTCCGTGGGCCGGGTGTTTGAGTTGTATCTTTCCCCATTGTCATGAATGCAAGGTCAAGTAATACTTGGGTAATCGCAGCCTTTTTATTTTACTTGCTATATAAAAGCCATTGTTTGTTCAGGAAGACAATATCTTGTCCTTGCTGCGGAGCAAGGCAAGTGGCTTTAGCAGAGCAGAAGCTGTGGTTTGTCTAATGATGGATGATATAAAAACCGCCGGTGGTCTTAGTTTTCTGTAAAGGATAAGACTTTTACACAGTGATAGAGCTCCATCTCCCCGCAGCTGGAAAGGGATGGTAGGCCCAGAATGAGCTCATCACCAAGGGTGCAGAGAAGGTGAGGAATGCTATGTGCTGATGCTCAACGGACACTGCCAGGCTTCCTTCCTGCCACATGTTTTCTCTTTTCATGAAGATTTGTTGCTTGTGGCAGAAGAAGGGTTGCAACTCCGTGACTTGTGATTCCAGAGCAACAGGACTCTTTTGTTACATCTAAATACAGAACCGGCCATGATGGTGCATGCCTTTAATCCTGACACTCAGCAGGCAAAGGCAGGTAGATCTGGCAGATCTCTGAGTTTGAGGCCAGCCTGGTTTACAAAGAGTCCAGGACAGTCAGAGTTTTGTGTAACAGAGAAACTCTGTCTCAAAAAAACAAAACAAAAAACAAAAAACAAAAACAAACAAACAAACAAAACAAAAACAAAAAAACATCAAAACATCGGGAGGCAGAGGCAAGCAGATCTCTGTGAGTTCGAGGCCAGCCTGGTCTATAAAGTGAGTCCAAGACAGCCAAGGCTACCCAGAGAAACTCTGTCTCAAAAAAGCAAAAAACAAAACCCATCTAAATATATATAAAATTAACAGGGAAAAATAGATTTTCCCAGTTCAGGTCACATGTCTAAGTTGGAACCAACAATCACTGGCCAGGCGATGGATTATTTGGATTATCAAGCCTAGACCATATGTACACCCTGTGGCCAGACTTAACTGCCAAAAGTGAAGGGAAGAATGTAGGTGCAAAATAATATTCTCCCTCTTCTGTACAACTATTGGATAAAGTTAAAAAAAATATACCCAAGAGGCAAGTAGGTTAAGTGTCCAGGAATATTTGTTTATCAGAGGTTTGTGGTTGTTTTTATTCGTTTTCATTTTACTTAGTTGCACAAGGCCACTACTCTTCCATATGATTTGACATGAGCCTTTCTACATTTAAAATTGAGAGTGCCTCCAGCTGCTTCTACATTCAACAGCTCCCTCTTAAGCTTTTTGTTTGTTATTAGTGATATCATAAAATTATACAATAGCCATTAATACAATGTAAATGTACACAGAAAAAAAAACATAGTGCATAAAAGACCAAACCTAATAGCCACGATTAATAAAAGAAATGGACTTCATGATTCACAGGCCACCTTTAGGGAGATTATAGAGAAACCAGGGAATGTGTAATTAAATTTCAGTTTAAACTTACAGAAAATGTTCCAGTGTTTTTGTCTGAGAACTGCTGGACAGCTCCACAAGCTGCTCAGCCACCAGATGCCACCCCTGGAGAACTTTGTTATTGTTGTTGTTTTCCTAGAAGGGCAGCTTTAGAGTGAGCTTCTGCTATGTGCCTGAGCACTCAATGATCCAATAAGCTAGTATTATTTTAAATTATTTTCAAGTTAATGTTCCAAAAATACACACACACACACACACACACACACACTCATACACACACACACACACACACCATTGTACCCTGCTCATATCCCCCTCCTCCCATTCCTCCTCTCCCCAACACGTCTTCTCCTTCCTCTGTATGTATCCCTTCTACTTTTATATCACACACACACACACACACACACACACACACACACACACACACACAATTCTACAGATGAGATAACATGTGATATTTGTCTTCCTAAATATGTGTGTTTAATTGGACAAGAATATCTTAAGACATGTGGACCCCTAGATCGAACTTCTGACCGGCTGAATGAGTTTTTTTCCTGGATTGTTCACAGGAATCTGTGCTTCTCGCTCTTTTAACTTATATAGCCTGGCACTTGCAACAGGAACAGTTCAGAGATCAAAATGTAAAGCATCTCCTTTTTTCTTTTGTTTTTGTTTTTTTGAGACAGGGTCTCTCTGTGTTAGCCTTGGCTGTCCTGGACTCTTTTTGTAGACCAGGCTGGCCTTGAACTCAGAGCTATCCACCTGCCTCTACCTCCTGCTGGGATTAAAGGCATGTGCCACCATGCCTGGCAATCTCCTTTCTTCTTAACTTCGGGTCATAGTTAACTTATACAGTCACTTCACCCATCTGCCCCCGCTGACACTTGTCCTACCCTCCCACTTAGCTGAGTCCTCACTATCTAATGCTGCAGAAAGAGCACAGAAGCAGCAGTCAAGACAGAGGGTTCAAAATCCTTGCAGAAGCTCTGTCAACAGCCTTGTTACCTGCTAACCCATCTCTACTCTCACAATTTGGCTCTAAACTAGGTCTTCATCTACTGTATTTCATAGACCACACTACCAGAGGAAGAGAAGAGATGTGACGATGGCAAGATGTGGCTGTCTTTTCTGGGTCCTTAACTCATCTCTGACTTAATTACCCAGACCTTAGGTAGAAGACCTACCATGCCCTCTTGCAAGGTGACATCTGAAAAAAGAGACTTCTGTAACATTTGGCAAATATTTGCCAGAAATATGCAGAGAAATGAAGAGCATTTTGATTGCACCCGGAAACTCAGCTCATGCTCCTCAAGGTTTGTCCCCTGTTGGGCCACACAAAAGCTCCGTGATCAGGAAGGCCTGCGTGATCAGAAAGCAGTTTTATATTAGGGCTACTACTTCCTCACCACACGATGGTGCTTTGATATTCCACAGTGGGTTCATTACTTTTTGTATTATTTTGACCAATTGTATTATTTGACCAAACAAAGTTATTTGTTTAAAAATACTTATTTAAATCAATCTCCATCACATATTGTCATTATCAACTTAGAAAACCTATCTAGACCTAAACACATCTTAGCTCCTAAACAATGAAGTGTCATTGTAAAACTAAGCTACCTGGTCATCAACTCCCTCAGAGACTTGAGAAGTAGTAAACTTGATTATCTGAGGATGCCAGGAGTGCAGGTTAGTATCTTACCAATTGAAAAGATGACAGAGACAGATGTCTTCTTCAAGGCTGTCAAATACAAATAGCCCAAACACTAAGAATGTAACATCTATATAATTCCTGATTGTGTCACGGTTCTTCTTGCCATTGGTAATCTATTGTATATATGTGTAATAATATAAATGTATATGTACAAAAATAAAATAATTAATAAAAAAATACCATAAAAATTTATTTACTGGGGCGGAGGGGAGGGTACGCTATGGCATTTGTGTAAACTCGCTGAACTGTTTGCAGAAGTTGGTTGTCTCCTCCCATGGCATTGGTTCTGAGGACTGAACTCAGGACTTCAAGTTTGACAGGTGGTCCCTTTATCTTCTGAGCCATCTTGAAGGCTCTGAAAACATTCTTACACACACACAGCACACTTTCATTAATACCCTGGGTATTTTAATCCGATCAAGTTGACAATCAAAATTAGCCACCTCACATACTCTAAGCCATGAGAGTGAGGTGTTCCATTAATCAACAGAGTGCCCTCACTAATAAAACATGGAATCAACAGTTTCTCTTGTTGCCCTTCTCCATCTCCTGGTGCCTGCTAGTTTATACTAGGGGCCAGATAACTAAAGGCTACTGGACAAATCTAGGCTGCTAGCATGCCTCTAAAAAGACAGAGATAGAAATACTTTTTAAACCTCTTTTAAAGTTTCATAAAAATGAAACAAAGAGAAAGATGTCACTGCTGCGGCCTACATGATTTACCCTTCCTGACCCTAGAAGCGTAGGTGTGGCTGCCATGTCAGCCTAGGTGACAGAGAAGAGAGAGGCTATGTCTATACTCAGTGTTCTGACCTATGAACATCTGAATGTTTAGTAGCCTAATACTGCCTGAAAAAAAAAAGTGAACTTGAGACGATGACCAGTCTGGTGTTATGTAGGCCTGGTCAGGCTCCCAGCAAGCCAGATACTGGAAAAACACCACCAGGCACTGTAGGTACCTAGGCAGGAGTGAGCCCAAGAAAGATGACCCTTGCATGGCACCACAATGCACCAGTGGGGTATAGCAATCCTGAGACCACTCCTGAGATGACCCCAGACACTCAGAAACCCAAGGTTCCAATAAGAGGAACAAGTAAGTGGTAGAGAAAAGGAAGAGAAAGAGAAACAAAAAGAATAAGCAGGCTACCAAGATGAGACTTGATAGCCTATGACCATATAGTGGGGGAGGAGGTCCCCCTCGGACATAGACCTAGGGGAGGGGAATAAGGTGAAAGAGGGAAGGAGGGAGGGAGGGAGGGGGAACGGGAGGATACAAGTGATGGGATAACAATTGAGTTGTAATCTGAATAAATTAATAAAATTAAAATAAAAAAATTAAAAAGTTGTAGGAACAATGAAGAGAGGCAGAACTGGAGACTGGAAGGTAGTGAGGAACAGCCTCATGTGAGCAGCCAGTGAAGTCACCTGGGACTGTAGTGGGGTCTTGGCCTGTGCTGCCACCAGGGGCCATGTCTGGGTCTGTGGCTCTGTAGCTACAGAAGTCTGTTACCATCAAAGGCCAGGTGGATCTCCTTGGTCTGGGCTGCCACCTGGGGTTATGTTAATGTAATGTCTGAGGGCTATGTAGAACTGGCCCCACTCCTCGCCTGGCATCCTCCATCATTGGAGAGCTGGCCTGGGGACATAAGAGCAGGAGAGCCAATTTCAGTACTCAGGAGTGTACTGTAGAACTGACCCTGGTGGTGGGGTTGGGTGGTGACCTGGCCTGAGGGAGTGAGAATGGGAGAGCTGGCCCCACTGCTTGTCTGCCATGTGATGACATGGGCACAGAAGAGAGGCTCCCCCACCTCCTCCTTTCCTTTTGTCACTTATGCCAGGCAAGAGAGCTGACCAGAAGGAAATCAGAGCAGGAGAGCTGTCTGCTTTCCACCTGCTACAACACCAGGAGAGCTGGTGGGGGGCATTGCAAGGGTGCAGAGTAGGTAAAAGAGGAAGGGGAGATGAGTGAAATTGGGGTACATGATGTGAACCAACCAACCAACCAACCAACCAAAAAAACTTTTTTATCCTCTGATCCCTCAATTGGTTTAGAATTCTTTAAGGCTGATGACTCTGGTTGCTACCAGGTTGGTTCTTCTCTGAGTTGGTTTAGAGGCTGACTTGTCTCTAACTCTTCTGATTTGAAGATCAACTGCTGAGTTACTTCTAAGCCAGTTTATACAGCTGCCCTCCCTCTCCTGGTTTAATGTTCCACAGCCAATTTTACAGACATCAAAGCACTATTTTGGCTTCTGCCAATTTCTCTAGAGACTCTCTTTCTGGCTGAACATAAACATTTGAACACGGTATCATGAATGTGGGCTCAGGAAGAGATGCATATGATTGGATCCAATGCTGGTCACTTCTGCACACCATTGTTTCAGATGGGGAAAGGATATTATCACATCTGCTTAAGCTTTCCTCAATTGGAATTCAGTCTTCACCACTCAGCGAGTTTGAGAACTTCCAGTCACTTGACATCCATAAGTTTGCTCCCTCATTTGTATCTCTAAGATAATGCCACATGCTTTTGAGGTAGAAAGGTTTAGAAACAACAAACCTAGGTGCAAGTAATTACATAGTCCCTAGAGGGCGTGTTTCTGCTTTCTCTGCCCTGGCACTGTACCAGTGTGTGTGCAGAAAGCTTTCTTTTAAAGTTTTATCTTTACTTTAATTAAGTGTGTATGCATTGTCACAACCCCTCCAGTGGAGTCTGTGTGACAAACGTTACTGCAGAATCCAAGGTGACTACCCCTACCCAAGGGAGAGCCTCCTGGAATGAGTCTGATGTTCCTGCCAGGAGTAAATGATTGCAGTTTTTCTTCTTACTCACTTGTTTTGGAACATTCCTCCTTTGTTTTTACTTTCTTATCAAAACTTTTCAAATGTAACTGTGTTGCTAGGAGACCCTTGACTTGAGACTACAACCAAGGGTCATTCAGGCAATTTACCACCAAGTTCCATCTCACTTGTTAATACAAACATGGTTAAGAATTAGTCACCAGTGAATAGTTTGTTATGACTTACAAATAAAGTGTTTAAGAAAGCTCTAGATTCGGGCCCAGTGTCCCTGGCTGGACTTGGCAGGGGACCCAGAAGCCTGTGGATACCTTGGCCTGACCCAACGCTCATTCAGAGACCCAGAACGATTGCAGGACCCACAGTACAGGCGAGCTGAGGATCACTGGCTGTGAGAATCCAAAATGACAGGGCTAGCCTCCTGCCATCCACACCAGTGAAGCATCAAAGCTTCCAGCCTAGGGAAATTGTGAGAAAACAAGTGAATCTATCATCAGATTCCCTCCACCCAACTCTGGAAGCTACCCAACAAAAACAGAGACGGCAAGATGTCTAAAGGACAGTGTAAAAGCCATACGCAAAAAACCCCAAAACAACATGGCATCTCCAGTTTCCAGCCATCCCAAAGAAAACAACCCAGAGAACTCAAATACAATGGAAATACAAGAAAATAACCTCAAATCCTTAGTAATGAGGATGATAATGGAGGAAACAAATAAAATTCGCAAGCAAATGCCGGAAGACGCAGCCAAACAGGTGAGAGACATAAAAGAGTCACATAGAGTGGAACTGGAAAAATTTCAGGAAAATGCAAACAACCATATAAAAGAAATAAATAAAACGGTTCAAGCTCTGAAGACCTATAAAGAGGCAATGGAAGAAACTCAGGAATATACATACAATCAGATGCAATTCAACAACAACAAAAATAACAAAAAGCCTACATGTATGTGGAAACTAAACAACTCTCTGCTAAATGACACTTGGGTCAGGGAAGAAAGAAAGAAAGAAATCAAGGAGTTTCTGAAATTCAATGAAAATGAAGGAACAACATACCCAAATTTGTGAGATACATTGAAAGCAGTGCTAAGAGGAAAATTCATAGCACTAAGTGCCTTTAAAAAGAAATTGGAAACATCGTACATAAGCATCTTAACAACACACCTGGAAGCCCTAGAAAAAAACGAAGCAGAAACACCCAAAAGGAGTAGACGTCTGGAAATAATCAAATTCAGGGTGAAATTAACAAATTAGAAACTAAGAAAACAGTCCAAAGAATCAACAAAACCAAGAGCTGGTTCTTTGAGGAAATCAACAAGATAGACAGACCGTTAGCCAAACTAACGAAAAGGCGGAGAGACAGTATTAAAATCAACAAAATCAGAAATGAAAAGGGAGACATAACAACAGACACTGAAGAAATACAAAGAATCATAAGATCCTACTTTGAAGGCATATATGCCACAAAATTTGAAAATCCAGGGGAAATGGACAATTTTCTTGATCAATTTCACTTGCCAAAGTTGAGTAAAGAACAGATAAACAAGCTAAATAGTCCCATTTCCCTACAGAAATAGAAGCAATCATTGATAGTCTCCCAACCCAAAAAAGCCCAGGGCCAGATGGTTTCAGTGCAGAATTCTACCAGACCTTCAAGGGCGAGCTAATACCGATACTCTTCAAGCTACTCCAAAAGATACAAATGGATGGAACATTACCAAATTCATTCTATGAGGCCATAGTCACATTGATACCTAAACCTCACAAAGACTCAAAAAAGAAAGAATTTCAGACCAATTTCTCTTATGAACATCGATGCAAAAATACTAAATAAAATACTTGCAAAAAGAATACAAGAATACATCAAAGATATCATTCATGATGACCAAGAAGGCTTCATTCCAGGCATGCAGGGATGGTTTAACATATGGAAATCCATCAATGTAATCCACCATATAAACAAACTGAAGATAAAAAACCACATGATCATCTCTTTAGATGCAGAGAAAGCATTTGATAAAATCCAACACCCATTCATGTTTAAAATTTTAGAGAGATTGGGGATACAAGGCACTTTCCTCAAGATAATAAAGGCTATATACAGCAAGCCAATAGCCAAAATCAAAGTAAATGGTGAGATACTCAAGGAAATTCCTCTAAAATCGGGAACAAGGCAAGGTTGCCTATTCTCTCCATATCTCTTCAATATAGTACTCGAAGTTCTAGCCAGAGCAATAAGACAACAAAAGGAGATCAAGGGTATCCAAATGGAAAAGGAGGAAGTCAAATTATCCCTATTTGCAGATGATATGATAGTCTACATAAGTGACCCTCAAAATTCCACCAGAGAACTCCTACAGCTGATAAACACTTACAGCAAATTGGCTGGATACAAAATTAACTCAAAAAAGTCTGTAGCCTTCCTATACACAAATGACAAGCTTGCAGAGGAAGAAATTAGGAAAACCACACCCTTCACATTAGCCAGAAGCAATATAAAATATTTAAGAGTTACTCTAACTAAGCAAGTGAAGGACTTGTTTGAAAAAAATTTCAAAACTCTGAAGAAAGAGATTGAAGATGACATGAGACGATGGAATGATCTTCCTTGCTCATGGATTGGGAGAATTAACATAGTAAAAATGGCCACAATTTTTTAAAGACATTGAAAGTTCAATTCTGAACTTCAAATGGAAAACAAAAAACCCAGAATAGCTAAAACAATCATGTACAATAAAAGGTGCTCTGGAGGAATCTCCATACCAGATCTCAAACTGTACTATAAAGCAATAGTAATTAAAACAGCATGGTACTGGCACAGCAACAGGCTGGTTGATTAGTGGAATCGAATTGAAGACCCAGATACGAATCCACACACATATGGTCACTTGATTTTTGACAAAGAAGCCAAATCCATTCAATGGAAAAAGGATAGCATTTTCAACAAATGGTGCTGGTCTAACTGGATGTCTATGTGAAAAAAATGCCACTGGACCCATATTTGTCACCTTGCACAAAACTCAAATCCAAGTGGATTAAAGACCTCAACATAAAACCAGAGACACTACGCCACTTAGAAGAAAAAGTGGGGAAGAGCCTGGAACATATTGGCACAGGAGACAACTTCCTGAATAGAACACCAACAGCCCAGGCCTTAATGTCAACAATTAATAAATGGGACCTCATGAGGCTGAGAAGCTTCTGTAAGGCAGGAGACACTGTCAAGAGAACAAAGCGACAGCCTACAGACTGGGAAAAGATCTTCATCATCCCTACATCTGACAAAGGTCTAATATCCAAAATATATAAAAAACTCAAGAAATTAAACACCACCAAACCAAATAACCCAATTGAGAAATGGGTCTTGGAACTAAACAGAGAATTCTCAACAGAGGAGTATCAAATGGCTGAGAAACACTTAAAGAAATGCTCAATCTCCTTAGTCATCAGGGAAATGCAAATCAAAACAACTCTGAGATTCCATCTTACACCCATCAGAATGGCTAAGATCAAAGATTCAAGTGACACCACATGCTGGCGAGGATGTGGGGAGAGAGGAACATTCCTTCATTGCTGGTGGGAATGCAAACTAGTACAGCCACTTTGGAAATCCATCTGGTGCTATCTCAGAAAACTGGGAATAGGGCTTCCTCAAGACCCAGCTATTCCACTCCTTGGAATATACCCAGAAAATGCTCCAGCACACAACAAGAAAATTTGCTCAACCATGTTCATAGCAGCCTTATTCATAATAGCCAGAACATGGAAACAGCCTAAGTGTCCCTCAGTAGAAGATTGGATAAAGAAACTGTGGTACATATACACTATGGAATACTACTCAGCTATTAAAAACAAGGAATTCCCGAAATTTGTGGACAAATGGATTGAGCTAGAAATGATCATAATGAGTGAGTTAACCCAGAAGCAGAAAGAGTCAAGGGGTATATACTCACTTATATCTGCATACTAGCCCAAGGGGCATGTCCCACGAAAGCCCTCACTTACCAGGAAACTGGGACAGAGGGGAGGACATCCTATTGCGACTCTAGATGAGAGAAGCATGGGAGAATAGCAAAGTAGAAGGATCCAGAGGGTCCTAGAAACCTACAAGTAGAACGTTATGATAGGCAGATTTGGACCCAGGGGTCCCACTCAAACTAAGGCACCAGCCAAGGACAATACAGGCAGTAAACTTTAAACCCCTACCCAGATCTAGCCAATGTACAGAACATTCTCCACAGTTGAGTGGAGAGTGGGGTATGACTTTCACATGAACTCTGGTGCCTCATATTTTACCATGTCCCCTGGAGGGGGAGACCTGGTGGCACTCAGAGGAAGGATAGCAGGTTATCAAGGAGAGTCTTGATACCCTATGAGCATATACAGGGGGAGGAAATCCTCCTCAGGAACAGTCATAGGGAAGGGGAATAAGGGGAAAATGGGAGGGAGGGAAGAATGGGAGGATACATGGGATGGGATAACCATTGAGATATAACAAGAATAAATTAATAAAAAAAAGAAAGCTCTATATAGTGACAGAAAAGCTAAGAAAAAACTTGACTCACAGATGTTTGGCATAATGAGACATTGACCTTTGATTAAAAAGGGCACATGCACTGATGCCAATCTAATGACTTAAGAATGATGGTTCAAGATTGATGACAACATTATTACTCTGCATCCTGTATTTTGAATTATATGAAAAAAATGCAACCACAAAACGCTACTCATTTCCAAAGTATGGGTGTAAAAACTTAACTCGCTTGCCTACAAAATACACTTAGATTCAAACACTATCCCTGGTTTGTCTCTGTTTGTCACTCGCCTATCTCTGCCCACCGACGCTTTGTGAACCCTCGTTCCCAAGGACCTACACCCGACTGAGATGGTCCATGGCAATGCATGCTTTGCTTGCAGTTATATCAGTGTACCACATGCTTGCCTGGTACCCCAGATGGTCATAAGAGGGTATCAGAGTCCCTGAAACTGGAGTTATGGACAGTTGCAAACCACCATATGGGTACTAGGAATTAAATTTGAGTCATCTGCAAAAACAAGTGCTCTTAAATGCTGTGTCATCCCAGATCTCTAGCCCTACAGTTTTATTTTTTTTGAGATGTTTCATGTGTCCTAGGCAGGGCTTAAACTTACTATGTCAACTATGTTGAGGATGATCTTAAAGTTTAATAAGAACCCTCCTGCCTCTATCTCCTGCGTGTTGGCATTACAGATGTGTGCCACCACACCTAGTTTATAGGTGCTGGAGATCAAGGCCATGTCTGAGGCATCCTAGGTTAGAATTCCCTCCACTGATTACACCCACAGCTCTAGAGGAGACTTCTTATTCTCTTCCTCAATCTCAAGGCAGCTTGCTCTGCATCAGTCGGGACTGCTGTTATGTTCAGTAGACCTGCTCCTGGATCTGTGGTAGACAGTGAGGGTCATCAGAAGCATTTGGTACCAGGAATAATTTCAGATCTGAGCAAGCTGACCTAGAGACTTATGAGAAAGGTGAGATTGGAAGGAGGAGAACGGGGTTGGGGGAGGAGGAGACCAGTGTGTTCATTAGATACACTTTTGGGGATACATTTGATGGTTACGTTTCTCTGTATATAAAATCCTGGCCAGTGAGATAGTTCAGTGGTTTAGTGAGCCTTTTGATAGCTCGAGACTCACGTGGTAGAAGGAGAGAACTGATTCCCAAAAGTTGCTCTCTGACCTCCATACATAGACACAAAGTAAATGTGATTAAAAAAAAAAAATTGGTAAAATGCCTGGACCAATTGTTTTGTCTTGACTATCAGAACCATTTGGTAAATAATGGTTGGCTGGATGAATGGAGAACAGTTACATCAGCCAATAGGTTAATGCAATCATGAGCATCAAGAGACTGGGCTCTGAAAATCCTGGGACGAATCCAAGCCTTGTCTCTTAACAACTTTGTCTCCTGGAGTAAATTTTGTAACTTCTATATTATACAAAGAATGCAGAATGTTTTCCTTTTAGGATAAAGTTAAACTACCTTGTCAAATAAGCTGGCAAAAGACAAGTAATCTGCAATACATGTTTTTGTTGTTTTTATCACCAAAGTCAACAGTAACACAAAGTACTCATTATGTCTAGCAGGTGTCCCATTCACTGTGTAATCTATTAATCCAATCGTTACTTCAATAAATCTTGCAACAACATAAAAGTACCACTCTGGTATCTATGAATGCCCCCACTTTAACATATCAGAGGCAGCACAGTGAACTATTTCTATTCATTATCTCCCTCATGTTTGTGGGTCAGTTGCAAGCTCCCAGCTCCTACTCCAGCATGCGCCTGGCTGCCTGCTGCTGGGCTCTCCAGGATGATGACCACAGACTCTACTCCTCTGGAACTGTAAGCCTGCATTCTTTTGTGAGTTGCCTTGGTCATTGTATTTTCTCACAACAATAGAAAAGTAGCCAAGACAAATATAAAGTAACGAATTCATTATGGCATTTTCATACACGTTTGTCATTCTAATTTGCTTCCCTTTCCCATGTTGTCCTAGGATCCACTGCCATATCTGGATACAACTGCTACAAGATGCCCAGGAACTTCTTTCTCTCTCTCTCTCTCTCTCTCTCTCTCTCTCTCTCTCTCTCTCTCTGTCTCTCTCTCTGTCTCTCTCTCTGTCTCTCTGTCTCTGTCTCTCTCTTCGAGAAAGGGTTTCTCTGTGTAGCCTTTGCTGTCCTGGACTTGCTTTGTAGGTTGGCCTTGAACTCACAGGGATCCACCTGCCTTTGCTTCCCTGTGTGCTGGAATTAAAAGTGTGAACCACCACACCCACCTTGCTGCTTTCTTATTATGTACTCCATTATACTCTTTTTAAAAAAAAACACATTTAAATGTTCTTTCTCTCCCATGACCTCTCTTCTAATTTCATGACCCTATGTAATAAGTTAACAGACACATGTATAATTTTTAAATGCAGTTCTTTGTTTCGGAGAAAAACAGAGTATCTTTGTGATTCTGATTCTGGCTTATTTCACTTAATAAGAGCTTCTGCATTTCTATATGCCAATAACAAACTTGCTGAGGAAGAACCTGTTATATATTGGGGGAATCCCATTCACAATAGCAAAAATAATACCTCAGAATAAATCTAACCACGGAGGAAAAAAGACTTTCACAATGAAAACTTTAGGATGTCAGAGGAAGAATTAAAGAAGACACTAGACTACTGAAAGGCCTCCCATGCTTGTGAGTTGGCAGAATTAATGTTGAGAAAAATAGCTATAGCGCCACATGATATCCAATGACACGAGTTTGTGTTTGTCTTAAAATGTCCTTGTGTTTCCATCAAATTCAAAAGCTAGCATTGCTGAATATAACTATCTTGGTTCATAGTTATTTTCTTTTAGCAATTGAGATATAACATTTCATGCTTTCCTGGTTTTTAGGGCTAATAATGGGCAAGCTGATGCAATTCTTATGGTTCTGCCCATGCAGGTGGGTTGATGGTTCCCTCCCTTACAGGGTTTAACTCTGTCTCTTGGCTTTGTGTTTTGACATCTTTCTCATGTTGCAAGGGTGCTCTTCTTTTGCCGAGGCTCATTTGGATTTCAAATTGTCTCTGTGCTTGTTTTTTTTTTTCTACATCTGAGACTTTTTCTGCTGTAATCTCATTGAACAGAGTCTCCCTAATTCTTTAGTGCTTTTTTTTCCCTACCTACCCATTTTCTTACATCCCATAGATTCTTAGGCTTGGTATCTTGATTGTATCCCAGAAACCCTGGAAATTGCAGTCATGCTTTCCCCTCAACCTCTTTGATTTAGAATTTAGTATTTCTTCAGCCATTTTCTCTATCTCTGATCATCTTTCTTCTGCTTGGTCAATTCTTACGGTGACACTTTATTTTTTTCCTTTGGTTGTTGTTGTTTTTAATTCATTTAATTTTTCATTTCAGCACTTCTATTTTTCTGTTAAAAAATATCAATTTCATTCTGATATTTTCATTTCATTGTTGACTTTTTCATCAGTATTACTGATAATCTCATCCATTTTGCTGACTTTTTCTTTATGATAATGGCTTTCCTCTTGGACCTGAACTGAATTTATTCCTCCCTCCCTTTCATGTTTCCTAAGTGGCTATCTATTGAGATTTTGGGGAGGGGTCATTATTATTGGGCAACCCGGAAGGCTCAATTCTCAGTCCCAATTCAGGAGTAAACAAACTCCAATGAGAGCAACAATTCCAGAAACATACTTAAAATCACTTACAGCTCACTAACACGTTATTACCATAGCTGTAGAAGCCAAGTGGCAAAGCTACTGCAGACGGCACCATGGAGTTAAACATCATTTGAGGCCAATTTTGGAATCATAAACCTGCCAGATAAAGTATGGGTTGAGGAAAGGAAGACATGGAGGAGAAGCATGAAGGAGAGAGAAGAGACAAAGAGTGCGAAGAGTGCTGTGGGGAGGAACAGAAAGGAGCTAGATACTAGAAAACAAGGCTTCCCTAATAATGAAAAAAGTTAAAATACAAACTTAGAGGAGCTAGATACTAGAAAACAAGGCTTCCCCAATAATGAAAAAAGTTAAAATACAAACTTAGATAAGTAATAGAAAGAGAATGTAAAAAAAAAACCCACACGTATTTAAAAAATTAAGGTAAACTCAGAACACTATTAAATTCAAGGAGAGAAAGGGGGAGAGAGTACAGAGGCAAGACGAAGCCAAAGAAAAGAAAACCAGAATTACCCAATAAAGAAAAAAAAACCCCAGCATGTATCAATAATTAGACAAATGCCTAAAGAACAAATACTAAAAACACAAAAGCACAATAACATGAAAGTACTGATTAAAGTGTTACAAAGTTCAGAATAACAGGTGGACGGAAGTACAGACTTTGGAGCTGCTTCCAAGTCCTTGAAAACTGGAGGCTGCCAGTTGTGTGCACAGTGTGGCTGAGTCAGTTGAGCTTGTGGGGTGCTTGCTTGTTCCACGGCTTATTTTGTTGCTGAGTCTGCACCGGGCCCATGTCTGATGTCTGCCAGAGCGCTCTCTTCCTTAGTTGTCTTCCTTTGTGACACAGGCATCTCTACTGGACACACTACACTTTATAGGCTGGGCAGGTTCTCTTTCTTCAGACTCCCCAGATTATATTCCCTGGGGCGACCAGCGTTTTAGCTTGGTGTCCCCTCTGTGGTCAGGATGTGGGAGGCAACGGCGGCATTAGGTCAATGGGGGTGTTTTTGTATTTTCAAGGCCCAGTGAGTATTAATAGCCCAGTCGGAGGGGTGCAGCTGTGGGTGTCAGGTACCTCTATAGAACTGCAGAGTGCTCAAGCTCTGAGATGCTGAACGTCAGACAGGTGGCTTCAGATGCTGACCTACCTATTTGTCTCATTCATAGCCATCTGACTATAACATGATTCTCAATTGATGAGCTCTGCTCCCACCTCTCCCCTGTCACTTCCCAGCTTGAACAGAGCCATCCTACTATGTGCCCTTTTGGATCATCACTGTCTACTCTTTTCCTTCTTTGTTGCTTTCGTGTATAAAAGTACACTGAAAATGAAGTAGAGCCGTCTGCAGCATGAGGCTGTAGTTTGCCTCATTCATTTTGGCTGCATTCATCCAAGGCCCCTTCCTGCTTTGATAGGATATAATTCACAATTTAAGCCAAAATCAAGCGTAGTAGATGCCACTGGGTGGCGAAGGTGGAAGAGGTGTTATCAGAAGACGTCTTATATTAGTAAGTCACCTTACCTGAGGTGTCAGTACATGGGTTTCCAGTTGATCTTTCTCTCAGACTTTCTGAAAGTTTGTGATTTCTTGAAAAATTGAAGAGAAAAGGAAGAACGTGGTATGGGGAGGTAGGTAATGGCACGGACAAGAGAAGAGGCAAAGGGTAGAGGGAAGGAGGAAGTTGGAAAAATGACAGATTTTAAAGCACAGTGCCAAAGGCTTAGAGTTAGATATGACGTCAAAAAACACAGTATTAGCCAAGTTGGAAAGATGGCCCAGTAGTTAAGAGCACTTAATGCTCTTGCAGAAGACCTGGGTTCAGTTTCCAGCTTCCACATGGTGGATCACAGCTGTCTATAAGCTTCACAGCTGGGAACCTCTGGATTACAGTTCCAGAGGTTCTAATATGCTCTTCTGACTTCTACTAGCCCTGTACATATATGATGGACATATGCAATACACAGTCACACACACATCTACATACAATACAATAAAATAAACAACCCAGGGTGCAGTGGAAAGACGGAATTAGGGAAGAGAAAGACACAAACTCTAGGTTCTGTAAAATATCATAATTCCTGGGGCATTCAAGGGAAAAGCCCCAAGAGGAGATTTATTTTTGTACTTAGCTTAGTGCCTCTGGTGTGTCACTGTTGTGCTCCCAAATCTGTACATATATATATGTACAGACACACACACACACACACACACACACACACACACTCACCTTGGCTGCCTGGACAGTTAATCTTCCTTTCAAATGGCCTCCCTTCTCCCTCTTTTGTCTGGTAAAGCATGTGAGAAACTCTTGTGGCTTCATGAAGTTTTGTATGGGGTCACGAAATCCAAGCAATCAGAATAAGCATGCAGACTGAACATGATGATTTCCCTGCCAACGTAAAAAACCATGGTATGGATTCTAGGATGAGAATCGGGAAGAAGGATGCACATGCAGTGCCACAGGCCATGTGGTCCTTTGATGACCATCCCAGTTCTCCATCAAATGCAACTTGCAGAACCCTCTCTTGTTTCCTGGTTCAAGATCTTCCCACCAGTTACGTCACTGAGCTCCAGAACTGATCAATATTACTGGCCTGGCAAAAAAGAAGAACTCTAAAGAGACACATGTGTGTCTCAATCTATCAGACCATTTGAAACAATGATCCCAAGAAATGGGAATTTCCCCAGGAATCTCATGCTGGGAGAAGAAAAAGCCTGTCTCCTGGGAAGAGGTCTCACACAGTTCTTACAGCTTGTCAGACTGTCTTACAGAATGGGGCAGAAGCATGGACTACAGTGTGTCAGTGGTGGGTGGGAGACCACACGTTGAGAGGGAATGCTTAGCTGTACACATGCCTAGGCCTGTGTCTAACCCTGCCCTCATGTCAGTACCCTGAAGGTGAATGCATCCCCTTTTACTATTAATTTGGTTGCTTTAATTGGCATTTGAAGGACAGGTGGCCATTCTTGGCTTCTTGGGGTACAGGCATGACCCCAAGTTCTGTAACAATATCACTTTGCTGAGAAGAGGAAAATCAGAAACCCAGAACCAAAAGGTCAAGCTAGTTGGAGGAAGACGGAAGTTTTGTGTCCTCTATCTGGACACGTTGGCATCTGTATTTGACTGGCAAGACCTGAAGTTCACTGAAGCACATTTCTCCAGGTTACACTATGGATAAAGCAGCAGAGTAGATTTACCTCTAGTGTACCTGACATTTTTATCTGGGTCTTAACTACAGAATCATCATGCTGTCACAATAACCCAGCTCCCAGTTAGGTTTTCTTCCTTTTCCTGTGAGTCACCAGAGAGACAGTCTGTGTTTACCCTTATTCCAAAAGCACAAGTGAAGCCCCAAAGCTTCAAATCCTGACCCTGAGTATATCACACTCATGCATACCTCACAATGTGTCATGTTATACCTAACAGCCAGTGTGATATTTAAAAAACTTTTTGAGTGAAAGATTCCAAGATGGCAGCACTAATCACAAAATGCTTCTGTTAGCAGGAAAACTGGGCCTGCACAGCAACCTGAAGACCAAACTGAGAGGTACAAAACACCAGTGCTGCTGCTTCCCAGGTGAGAGGGAACCATACTGTGTGGGCCACAGGTGTGTCTGACTTCTGGCCACCCATATAACCCACAGAAAAACCCCAGGGGACAGCCCACAGTAACCGCCATCTTGCAAAGGACCGTGGGATTTCTCTGCAGCTTTGGGCTCTAACTGCCCACCCATCTAGTGCTTGCGAGATCCACGACAGAAGGACTGTGGGATGTAGTCTGCTGCTTGTGTGATCCGGGACAGGGAGTGAATGAACAGGCAGAGCAGATCTGTGTCCCTGCACAGGACACAATCCACATTAACTGCCACCCGAGAAAGAAAGAGTGTGGGGCACCCAAGCTCCTTTGAGCTCTCATCTCTCTCAGCCTCCCAGCTGCTTACTGGCCTAGCCTGGCTGGGTCACAGAGCAGATAAGTATATATCCCTGCCATCCCAAAAGGGCCTTTGGAACTTCTGAGGAGCTTGGAGATCAGATCCCTCACAGTCCCCCAGATGCTTACCAGCTGGAAACATACCTTGTGGCCCACAGAGCTGAATCCAGGTGCTGCCCACAGTCGCATTATTTGCCATCCTGAGAGTCACTTCAGGGCTTGGTCTCTCTCTGCCCACCCACCCGAAGCATACTGCTCAGATACAGTTAAAACTCAAGGCAATTAGGGCAAGCAGAGACCTGCTCAGGCCACAGTCCTCATTATCTGCTATCGTGCTATCCTACTAGCAGATCCTGGCTTTGATATTACCCCACCCACTTGTAGCCTATTGGTCTGAGCCACCTAAGTCACAGAGCAGAGACCTGTGCAGGCCACACCCCACATTAGTTGCAGTTTTGTGAGCAGTTGAGGCTTCTAATCTCTCTTGGCCTGTCAGCAGCTTACCAGCCTAGCCCAACCTGGGCACAGGGAACTGTCTGGAACACAGCAGACAGACAGAGCCCTGCTATCTCAAAAAAGACTGTAGGGTACCTGAGCAACTGTGGGCTTAGACATCTATCAGCCTACTCCTCTCCTGCCCTACCCAACTGGGACACAGTCAGGGAATCCAGCTGAACTGAGCAGGGTGCAGGCTCTAACACCCACTGTCTAACATCCTGAGGAGGCAGCTGGGGAACCCTAGCAAAAAAACCTTTGGCTTGGAGTTCTTGTTACTTGCTCCCAACCTGCCTGGCCAACCTGGATCACAAATAGTGACCTTATTGGAGGAACCTCTAGGCCTGCTAACACCAGAGACAACCAGATGCCTAGAGGACAGTGCAGGAGACTAGCAACAAAACTCAGAGTCAAATAACAACACTAGAAGCCAGTGAGCCTAACACAGTAAGCCCTGGAGATATGTATACCCACAAACACAAGGAGAACACTTTAAATCAGAGATGATGAAAATGATAGAAGCTTTGAAAGAGGAAAATAAATCATTCAAAGAAACACAGGAAAACACATTCAACCAGATGAAGGAATTGAACAAACCCTATAAAAGAACTACAGGAAAATACATCCAAACAGATAAAGGAATTGAATAAATCCTATAAAGAATTATAGGAAATTTCAATCAAATGGTAGAAAGAAATGAATAAGACTACCCAAGACCTAAAGAGGGATTTAGAAGCAACAAATAAAACCAAGCTGAAGCAATCTTAGAGTTGGAAAACATAGGGAAGAGAACAGAAACTATGGACAAAGCCATGCAAACCAAATACAAGAGATGGGAGAGAGAATCTCAAGTGTGGAAGATACGATCAAAGTTATCGATACATCAGTCAAAGAAAGCGGTAAAGCTGAAAATTTCCTGACACAAAACACCCAAGAAATCTGGGACACTATAAAAAGACCACATCTAAAAATAATAGGAACAGAAGGAGAAGACTACAAACTCCAAGGCCCAGAAAACATGTTCAACAAAATCATAGAAGAAAACTTCCTCAACCTAAAGAAAGAAATGCCCATAAACATACAAGAAGCCTACAGAATTACAAATAGCATTGTAGAAAGCTTCTGATCCTAATTGGGCCAGCATTTCATCCTGTCTCCCACAGGACTTGTATTAAGCCAGGAATCTCTCAACATTTAGGAACACAAATGCAATTCTTGGATTGCTTAACCATTTCCCCCAACTTTGGAGGCCCCTTCTAAGGTATTATATGCCCCAATTCATTCAGTCTGAAGAAACCTTAAGAGAATGATATTCCATCCCCTCTAAGGTTGGTTGGGTTAGTTTCTGTTTGCGCTCTTGGTCTACAAATGCTTATCTTCATTGGGAAGTGGTTATAAGTTATTATTGGTCTTAAACAGAGAGAAAACTAGGCTGAACTCAGGGATGTCTCTCTTTTCCTTTATATTTCATCCCTAGGCAAGGAGATAGGAGCTGAAAAGAAAGAAAGAAAAGGGGATATAGAAATATAGAGGGAGGATAGAACAAAACGTAGATGACTGAACCTATTCCTTAACTCAAGGCCTTAATGTTACTCACAAAGAAGGTAATCTCTAAGTTATTGGTATAGAATTTTGTATATTGATGCAAATCATGGTCATGTCAAATACTAGTCTGATTTAGCACAAGAATATCTATCCTAAATCTAACAGATACATACAATCCTATAGATATATAAGATAAAATAGTTGAATAAGGTCTTCAAAAACCTCAGAGAGCCACAGAATATGTCACTTAAAGATGTTTTTATTATTCTAAAGATTCTTTGACAAGAAGATAAGTTAATTCCTGACAACACCCAGTTGACCTCAAAGAAGATGATGAACATCAAAGAACCTCCTTATGGAGTTGGTTTCAAATGTGGCAAACAAGCCACTGGGCAAAATGTCCTCATTTCTGCTACAGACAGAATTATGTCTAAAAATGGACAGGTGCACACCTTTAATCCCAGCACTTGGGAGGCAGAGGCAGGAGAATTGCTATGAGTTCGAGGCCATCCTGGTCTAGAAAGCAAGTCCAGGATAGCCAAGATAACATAGAGAAACTCTGTCTCAAAAAAAAAAAAAAAAAGAAAAGAAAAAAGGGGGGAAGCAAGCTTACATGCAGGCAGAGTGGACAGCATAAGCAAGCCCTCAATAGTTCCTGCTTCATGAATAAGTCTGGCAGAGATATTGGGCTAGAAGGCCGAATATGAGGTTCCAACGTTATTGAGAGTGTTGGATGACTGTTCAGGTAGTCATTTTTTTTTTCATTTTGGAAGCTGCTCACCTGCACTACCGGCTCACGCAGGCATTTAAGTTTTATTCCTTCTCTAGTCTCTGAGGGGACTTGAAGACCAGATAGTTTAGTTTTACAATCAAGTTTAGTTGGTTAGGGGATAAGATCTTTTTAGATCAAGATAAAGGATTTAAGTTAATAGAGATGAGATATGAAGGATTTTGAATTTCATTCAGAAATTTAGACCGAATAAAATAGTAAAGATGTTTATTTCAAGTTTTACAAATACAAATAGCCAAATCACTCTGAGTGTAACATTTATATAACTCATGATTGTCTCATGGTTCTCCCTGTTGTATGCAGTTTGTTTTATTCATGTGTATTAAAATAAATATATATGTTAAAAAAGAAAGATTATATGAAAATAAGATACAGACCTACAAGCTAGGGGGTGATTCTCATCAGTGTTAAATTTATGGCTTGTAGATTCTGGACTCCTAACTCTTCCAAATTATAATTTACACTCAAAATTTCTAATGTTTTAGTTTTAGCCATCATTATTTACAAACTTTCATCTAAATACAAAGATGCTATTAAATAAAAAGTAAAATCCAAATATCAAGATCTAATTAATACCTTCAAGAATGCAAAAGAAATGCACATCAAAAACTAATTCCAATATTCAGATATCTACAGACTCTATCGATGAAAATTATCAAAAGCTATGTACTGATAGAAAATAAAAGATGTCTTAAATACTCAAAAACTTGGGAGTGTTTACATCTTTGTGCATGCTCATACCCACAACAACAGAGCATGTGTCAGTGCCAGAATACCACTTATAAGAGTCTTTTCTCCTTCCACCATGCAGGGCCTGGGATTGAACTTGGGTCCTTTGTCTTAGTGGCAAGCTCCTGTGCCCACTGAGCCATGCCCTTTGACCATGTTATCTGTATATGCTTTTGAATATGATACTGTCAAATTTTCATTACTTTTTTGCCACCTTTTGCCCCCTGCACATGAGCAATCCTTTGGAGATACAGAGGCTCGACTCTCAGTGGACCATACCAAATGAAGATTTTTTTTCTTTTCCTCCCATTGCCATATTTTAAGCAACCTTGAGCTTCCCATCTTCTACTGCACCTTCCTTTAACCAAAAGTTGCTTGTGATTGTCCCAAGTGGATGCCTGCGAATGCAGCTGGCTGTCATATGTCTCTGCCTCTCCCCGCCTTGCCCTTTGGTTAATGACTAATGACAAGTGATGGGTTGCTGAGCGGTTTGGAGGAGTACTGCTGTGGCTTCTGCAGCTTTATTGCATCCTTTCAGTAATATTGTCTTCTGAAGCTCTTCATTCCTGGTGCTCTCAAAGCTAATGGTCCTCAGGGTGCCACGGCGGTGCCAGACTTCACGGAGAAGCTGGGAACGCGACATCTCTGCAGCTTTCTGCTTTGTCTTCACGTTACAACTCAGCAGCATGCCTCTTGAGCCCATGATTCACACAAGTTTATGGTGTTTATGCACTAACTGTATTTGGGATCTGACTCAGACAGCCAGGGCTTCCTTACTGCATCCAATGCAGTCATGCACTCACAGAACTTGTTACAAAGGGCAGTGAAGATTATCTATATTAACCATGTTTATGGTACTAAGTTCCTGTAGCCATGCTTTTCATATTTTATCATGCTTTGTAATCACATAGAGAGCTTGTTAACAAGTGTGTCACAGGATTTCCACCCCAGCATCCATTTTAAGACCTGACCTAAGTTGTTGAAAATCCTAGTCATACCTCATCATCTTCAGCAGGGTTGTGATTTCCCCTATTTGTTGCTTTGCTCACTAGCCCCAAACCAAGCACAATGCCCTGCTATTGACTAGTGTAAAACAAAGCTCAATATCATGCCACATTAGTGGGTTCTCCAATCACACGTGTTTCATTTAAAGCAACCAACTCATACCCTTAGAGAGAGGTCCAAAAGATAACATGTCTCCCACATTCCCTCCCTCCCTCCATCTCCCCTCCCCCCTCCCTCCCTATCCCTCCATCACCCCCTCCCTCCCTTCTCTGTCATTTCCCACTGTCTGATGGAGCTGTGTGTTGTCTCTGTGCCTTCTGGAAGTCTCTTATTGGCACATGGACCCACTCTAAGACCTGTAAGTCAGTTTCCTGAATTCTTCGTTCAATTCCTCCTTGGGTTTCACCCAATACTCACAGGCAACTCTTCCTGCCCAAACAGGATCTCCAAATGAGTCTGTATCTTGGCTTCTGGTCACTCTGGACAGGGAGACCTCAAAATCAGATCAGAAAGCAACAATAACGATTAGAACCAAGTGTTTAATTTGCAAGGCGGGTTCACTGACAGCAAATCCCTACCTGTTTTTATCTGAAAATTCCTTACCTCCATTGACAGACATTTTAGCCGTGTATAGAACTGTGTCACAGACACCTTTTGAAAGAAATACAATTTTTAAAAAGAGAACACATTGAAAGATTCTCAGACACTGATCTTCTACTTCCCAGCTCATATATATTCCATATATGTATAGTATATATATGGAATATGTAAATATATATAAAGAATCCAGTTGACATTTGAATCATCTCTCACTCACTACACCCTTTATCTGTCTTTTCTTGTTGCTTCCAACACCCTCCCCTTTCCAGTGCAGACTATCATGTGCACATGGAGTTCACTTTAAATGTATCCTCTCCGAGGCTCTGCAAATTCTCCAAACTCTATACACATAGGACCTTCTCTGTGTTTAGGATATTTATATTGTTTGTTTATTTTTACCTGTCTGCACCTGTGTGTGTCTATATAGGGGTTGGCGCATGCTCATGGGATGCCCATACAAGCCAAAAGAGGGTGTCAGCTCCCCTGGCCCTGGGGTTCCAGGAAGTTGTCAGTTGTCTGACTGTGTGTTAGCGACTGAACTCTGGTCCTCTGCAGGAGGAGTGCATGATCTTTATGATGGTTCCTTCATTTTCTTTATTCATCTTCTGGATCTCCTTTTTACTACTTTTATTGATTTCTATCAGTTTATCTTTGAGTTCAAAACAATCTCTATTGTTTTTTAAATTACATGTATTATCTATAGGCCTGGCTAGCAATTAATCAAGACACAGACACTTGTTATATTTTAAAATAGCCTTAGTTAACCTGGGGCAGGGCAGTTATCAATCTTCTAAACTACTTCCCATAGTGGGACAGGCATGGGATCCCTGCCTCAATCTCATGCCATCTGCTTCCAATAACTTTTATCAAGTTACCTCCCATCCATAATCCCAAATACTTGCTAATGTTTTTCATTTGGGCTGGATTCTCCATCCACACTGCTGGCCATGTGTTTCTCCTCCATCTAACCCATGGTGGCCTTCCTCTCTTCACTTCAGGTCTCTCTCTTTTTTCCTCTTGGTGGTCTCTCTTCTTTCCAGAATTTCTCTCTCTCTCTCTCTCTCTCTCTCTCTCTCTCTCTCTCTCTCTCTAAGCTCCACCTATCTCCTTTGCTCTGCCCAGGTGGGATGGCTTTTTATTAAACAAAAGGTGGGCCACACAAACAGTAATTAGCATAAAAATACATCAGACCATCCCCCAACAAACCGCCATTATCTTCATTCTATGGCTGCATTTACGGCTCAGCAGTCCAGAAGGAAATTATGTCTGGCATTAGAAACCTAGCCAGATTTCAGGAGAGAATCTGCTACTGTCACTTTACCAGAACCAGCAAAATTCCCAACTAAATTATGAATCTCATTCTTTTATACCCACAGATAAATGTAGCTATCACATCAGAAAAGCTTCTCTTTACAACGAATGGAGACCATTGCAGGAAGCCATAGCTGGACACAGCACAGAGACCAACAGATCTTGGGGAGGCATCTACATCACAGCTCCTGCATCTATGGCTCAGTAAACACTAAGAAAGAGGAAGCAGAAACGTTGTAAGAACCAGAGGCCCAGGAAGTCTGCTGTGAAACAGTCTCTCTTAGAAATGTCTGCATAAACAAGACCAGAATAGCAATATCAAAGCCATATTAATGTGGAAGGTGGAAAATCTCATTCTGGCAAAGTACCCAAAATCCAAATATACTTTCTGCTGATCAAAGTGGCCAATAGTGGCTTGGCACACAGCAACAACCAATCAGGGATAGACATGTGTGGCAAGGACTGTAAGCTTTGCCACAGGTGAAAGCAGTCTTGGTGGGCTTTACCCTTGGACACACCATGGATACCTTGAGATAGACTGGGTGGAGCCATCCTGGGCCTGGAATTCAGAAAGCAGACCTGGGGACTCCACCTGGACTATTGTTTTTCTAATCAACCCTCAATGGGAGAAGGATACCGCCCTTCACACGTGACATAGGCAGGCGGGGAGGAGAGAGCAGCAGCAGGTTCAGACTGGGCTTGAGCGCACATGGATCAGCCAACAGGCCAGACCAGCACACAGGCCAGAGACACCTAGGGACCCGTCCCGTGGAACGAATACCGGAAGATTCACTCTTTTTTTCCCTTTAACCTTTTTTCCCTCTTGTGTAAGCTAATTGAGTTGTATAATAAAGTTTAATTGTTGAGAAACAGAGCCTCCAGATGAGAAACTGTAAAATTATAAAATACAAGATGCTTGCTTGCTTGTCCAGCGTTGCCCAGTTCTTGTTAATGCTAACTTCAAAAGTTCCATCCTAGTTCCCGGAATAGTTACATGTAAGTTTCCATATATCAGATGTCCCCGTACAGCTTTCAGTAACTGTTCTGGAGACCCACACCCAAGCCCCCACAAAGAGACTCCCAATGCCAGATGTCCTAATGTCCATATGGTCTCACTTGATAAGAAACCCCACGTGCTTTGTGGTTTTAGCCTTTAAAGCTAGCCTGTAACAGCTACTCGGGGTCCTTCACCTCCCGAGTGCTGAGGGACCCTGACACATCAACAGTTGGGACTTCTGATGTGTCAGTAATAAATTTTACATATATCTCTAGCCTGTGTGACTTGAATGGTCTCTTACGGCGACCCCCTCCCTGAATTGGACTCTAGGGTCCAACACAGACATGTCTGTCTGTACAAATGTCATCCAATCACATGCTGTAAAACCTGTTCCTTTGTCTAAAACCTATATAAACCCTACGTTTCCTGAGCTTGGGGCTCTCAACTCTAACCGCTGCATGGGTGAACGCTGTGAGTCCTTGCTTGAACTTGAATAAACTACCCATGTGTGCTTGCATTGGAGACAACTCTTAGGTGGTCTCTGGCGGGGGGCGCATCTTGTGATCGGGGCTTAACAAATAACTTTGAAATGACATAATTAAATGCATGTTGACAAGTGCATTGCCAATAATTTTCATCCGAGACAACTCCAATAGGTAGAATTTCCTTGCTATAGCAATAGGCTTTCTGATATCATAGTCTTGTCTGTTTTTGAATTTGGTTAAGTGGTGACTCTATTGCCAAGGGGCCTTACATAAGCTTCGGAGCTTTACACAGAGTCACCTGACGACACCCTTCACTGCCAGCCTCTATCTCTCTCCCCTCAGTGTCTCCTTTTGATTTTTTATACATATCTATTCCAGGAGAAACTCCCAATAAACCTCTATTTGCAAACCTAACATCTGAATGTACTACCTTGGGAACCTACTCCCTAGCATTGGTGTTCTGAAAAAAAAATTTTTTTCAAACATCAAAGCGTCATGATTTAGATATTCAATATCTCCCTATGCAGAAGGCTTCTGACACGGCTGGTAGGTAGGAGATAGTTAACTAGTTAGCTTAGTGAACTGGGGTCAAGTGACTGGTGTATGCCGTTGAAGGAGGTACAGGAGGTGTAAGGATGTTGCCCACTAATCCCAGCTTCTATGAGTTTAGGAACTTATCCCAGCACACACTTCCAGCTGTGATATTGTATTTCACTCCAAGTCTGGCTGATGAACCAAAACCTCAGAAACTATGAGCCAAAATATGTCTTTCTTCCTTATAAGTTGCTTATGTCAAGTGTTTTGTCATAGCAACAGGAAGCTGGCTAAATCCCAGGGCGTGTTAATTTTGATTTATCCCCAATCCTTTATTCCAATCAGGATACATTGTACCACTCAATCTGAATAGTTGTCATTCTTTAACCATGCAAATATTCTTTTAAAAAATTGAGAGCAACATCTCTGTTTTATTTTTATGATTCTCTCACCGGATAGATTTCAAAGAAAATAGAGCAATTACCCTCTTCTGCTGTCTTTTTATGCTCCCAAGAAATTCTTAGCTTGCTACTTTGGTTTAATTCATTGAGAGGGAAGCCTATCAACTAGACAGTTACAGCTGGTGCAGCCCACTTAGTTCTTCATGCTTTCTTTACTCATTCTTATCCAGTCAGTCATTCTTTGGTTTTTTTTTTCTTTTAATTGTTTTCTAAGTGATCTGTTGAGTTCAGCGCTGCTTTTTTTTTTTTGTAATGAATTTCCATAGTGTTTCTTGCTTAAGTGTTTGTTTTATGTAAGAATGTCACTATTCTATTTTTCTTTTCCTACTCTATTTTTTAACAAATGATGGTAAAGCAGTAAGAAGTGGACCAATCCTGTCTAAAGTGATTGTGGTGGAAATTGAAACCCCAGTTATAGTTCAACAAGGTAGTTGATAATTGACGTTTTAGGGGACTTAGGTTTTCTGCTTCCCTGAGTTTTGTAATTAAATAAGATAACTCCCTTCCTTTCTTGCTTTGTTAGGCATTGGTCATGGCTCAGAGAAGCAGACATTTTTTGCCAACACTAGGTGTGTTGCTAATAATTCACTTTTCCATACACTGTTTAACTATTAAAAATGTAGGTTTTTACACTGTCCAATGGCTGATAATAAAACTTCATGACCAAATAATCCAATTTTAAAAATGAGGTACAGAGCTATACAGGGAATTTTCAACATAAGAGTATCAAATGACTGAGAAACACTTAACGAAATGCTCAATGTCCTTAGCTATCAGGTAAATGCAAATCAAAACAACTCTGAGATTCTATCTTATACCATCAGAGTGGCTAAGATCAAAAACTGAAATGACAGCACATGCTGGTGAGGATGTGGAGAAAGGGGAGCACTCCTCCATTGCTGGTGGGAGTAGAAACTTGTACAACTACTTTGGAAATCAATCTGGTGCTTTCTCAGAAAATTGGGAATAGTGCTACCAAAGACTCAGCTATACCAGTGCTATACCCAAAAGATTCTCCCCCATACAACAAGGACATTTGCTCAACTATGTTCATAGCAGCTTTATTCGTAATAGCCAGAATCTGGAAACAACCTAGACGTCCCTCAACCAAAGAATGGATAAAGAAACTGTGGTACATTTACACAATGGAATACTACTCAGCTATTAAAAACAAGGAAATCTTTAAATTTGCAGGCAAATGGATGGGTAGAATCAATTATCTTGAGTGAAGTAATCCAGATCCAAAAGATACTCATGGTATATACTCACTTATAAGTGGATATTAGACAAATAATACAGGATAACCACATTACAATGCACAGATCTAAAGAAGATAAATAACAAGGAGGACTCTAGGAGGATGCTTAATTCTCATTCAGAAGGGCAAATAGAATAGACACCGAAAGCTGTTGAAGAGAGGGAACAGGACTGGAGCCTACCATAGATGTCCTCTGAAAGACATCTATTTCTATGGAGAAGCTGAAACTCATGGCCAAACTTTGGGCAGAGTGCAGGGAGTCTTATAAAAGAGTAGGGGGATGGAAGGACCCAGAGAGGACAGGAGCTTCACAAAGAGCCAACAAATTTGGGCCTAGCCTACAGAGACTGATGCATCAACTGAGGGCCATGCATAGAGAGGACCTAAACCCCCTCTCAGATGTAGTCAATAGGCAGCTCAGTCTTCATTTGGGTCTCCTAATATGGGGAGCAGCGGCTGTCTCTGACGTGGACTCTGTTGCCCGCTCTGGTTGTATCCATTTCATAGTGCTAACACAGGACTGAAATGGGGTAACAACTGTACATCTTGGGTTGGTACATAGACATCAGTAGGTATTAAGAGATGCCAGTAATTATAGTCATTATCATATCATCATCACCATCACCACTACCATCACCATCTTCATTCTTATCAGCACCATCATTATCCTCTTTGTCATCACCACAACCATCATCCTCATTAGTGTCCTTGTCATCCTGCTTTTCATCATCATTGTTATATACATGGCAAATACTTTGACTAACACAGTGAAAAACGTGTAGCAGACATATATGAGGAGAGCATTTAGAAGAGAAAATTAAGCAGTGTGTCCTTCATTAGGAACACATCTGTTTCTATCATCTAGAACTTCAGCTGAGCACTCCTGTGTGGGCACCACTGGCCAGTTTGTGGTGCTGCTGGGCAGAAGGCTTCTAAAACCTGCTTACTGCCTCCTTTCTCCGGCAGCGATAACCTGCCAACCTCTGAGTACTAGCAATTTGCAAGGTATTGATTTCTCTGACTTTTGCACTCCTTCCTAGAATACACACACAGACACACACACATTGTAAAACTTGTTCCTTCCTTTATACAATTGGATTTCTCTTACTTTCTATGTTCTGACAATTGTCCAATTTCGATCTTTGCCCTAGAATTTTAGCACTGTGTTTTCCTTTTAAACCACTTCTTTCAGCACTAGTATCAGCTGATGCCCTAAACTCATCTCTACTGATATCAGTAACACCACAATCCCATCTCCACTGGCATCAGCTGCTGCTCAAGCCTGTCTTCCTCAATATTGGCTAATGCTTCAAATCCCTTCTCAGAGAGTCAGGTAGAGATGTCTTTGGGACATTAACTGGTATTAACAATGAAAGACTTAGCTGCGAAACAAAACCATTGTAACACATTTCTGTAGCAGAGATTGTAATAGTTTTAATAAGACTTATAAATATTCTAGGCAACATTTCTTGGGTGACCTGGACTATCTGGTCGTTCTTTAGTGACAGGGTTCTGAGGAAAGAAGGACTGGGGGATCAAAGACAAGGGGATAGGTAAGTTTGGGCTGGGATGTCTTGCATAATATTTATGGCAAGTAAGCTTATTAAGAAGCGCATCAGCCTCTATTCTATTTCCAGGGAAGAAATGAAGGATGTCAACAGAAACTATCATACAGTGGGACAAGGTCAGGGGGAAGCTAATAAAACAATGCTGCACACAAGGAACACAGGTATCTCAAGAGCATCACAGACCGTGCACACAGTGGCCTTGAACTGAGGACCATATCCCCATGTGGTAGGTAGGGCTGGATCCTCAGAATCTGAAGCTGAGCTTCAAGGCCCTGGTCCTTAGGCCATTACTGGCTCTTCCAAGCATATACTTGGTTTTGAGAGGGAACTGTGTTCCTTATCCACCAGGGCCTCGGAGGGAAAAGCTCCCAGGGCCCTGGCCCCCAGCTGTTACTCACTCTGCCAAGCATGCTCCCAGGTTTGAAAAAGACCTGTGCTCCTTCTCCATACAGCAAAGCCTCAGAGAAAAAGCCTGGATCAGACCAGATCTCAACTTGGCTTGGTACAGAGGGGGACACTGAACACTTTCTGTGAGTGGCCCCCGCCTTAATGCCAAAACAATTGGAGAAGCAGTTTCCACCCTAATTCTCATTCTCTGGATTAGGAAAAAAAAAAAGACTCAGTCAATTAATTTAGTAACTCATGGCCAAAAACACCTTTTTATGCGGATAGAAATTATCTATTATGTAGGGAGGGACCATGGTGCAATGTGGCAACAGAAGTGGATTCCCACTGCAGCGAGCCCTTCTCCCGTGCTCTCAGTCTATCTCAAATACTTGCTCCATTACAGTATTTAAAGTGGGGCAAGGAGGAAGTGGACCCGCTTGGACCCGCTTGGTACCAAATGCTCACTCAGCTGCCTGTGCTTGCCTTGGGGAAAACAGACAGGTGAAGTAAAACCACGTTTAGCTTCTTCAGTGTGTCCATTCCTAGACTCTTTGCTCCAACGGTGCCCTGGAAGTCTTGCCTGGCCTCCCACACTCCCACAAAAATGCTTTTGTCCACAGGGCATCATCAAGTGGACGCCATCGTGACAAAATGACATTAGAAAGGCCTCATTCCACCATCTTGTTGATGTCACAGTAGGGTGAATCCCGCACACAGACATCCTGCCTGTTATTGGTCCCATGATTTATTAGGATCACAGCATCAGAGCTGTAGGCAACTCTGATTATGTCCTGAAGAGAGAGAAAGTTCTTCAGTTCCACTCATTCTGGGGAAATGAGGGAGTGTCTTGGTCTTAGAGGGCTCCAGTGGGGAGGGGACAGTTGCAACCCATGTGCTCTGTCTGTAATCCAGGGCTGCCTTGGGTCTGGAGGATGGACTGAAGCTGCATCAGGGAGGAGAAAGACTCAACCCTGTAAGCGCTGAACAGCGAACTCATATACTAGGCTTCTTTGTCTGTAGATTCTGTTTACTCTTTCTCCCTCTATCCCTCTGCATGTGCGCATTTGGTTGATTTTGTTGCTGTCTTTGTTTTGCTTTGAGACAGGAGTCCCACAGGATAGTCCAGATTGGCTTGGAACTCACGCTGTCTCAAACTCACAGTCTTTCTGCCTCAGCATAAATGGTAGGGTTAAAAAAGAATGTGCTCCCAGACCCTTCTCTAAAATATATATATATTTATTTATTTATATATATGAACTCTCAGCCGAGAAAAATACAAAGGAATATTTATTATTGTAATTATAAAGTGGAGCAGCAATTATTACAAAAGCTGTTCACTTGATACATAAAATAATTTAAAAGTTCAAAAACAGCTAAATAAATGAGTACAAATGAACAGTTTTCATAAAAAGAAGAGAAATTGTGTTAGGTCGATAACTTCAGGAAGCTATCCTTTCTCTACAAATAAATATTCATTAGAATTTAAAACAGAATAATAAAATTATTGTGCCATAATTATTTATAGATTTATTCTGTGTACATTAAATTAAATAAGGTTTAGGAATGTATTTAAATTTTAATTATTCAGTTCCATGTAAACCATGCTTCTAATTTTTGCATAATCCCATGGGGGAGTTTTTCACATCTTATAAGTCTGAGTTAAGAATATCAATTTTGTGACCCCTAGATTTTATGAACAGGGACCATTCTAAAGTTAGATATGCAAAGTAGGTAATAGGGTTTGAGAGATGGCTCTGTTGGTGAAGTGCTGGCTGTGCAAGCAGGAAGACATGAGTTTGATGCCTAGAGCCTTTGATTAATGCAAACAAGGGCTGGAGAGATCGCTCAGGAGTTAAGAGCACTGGCTGCTCTTCCAGAGGACCTGAGTTCACTTCACAGTATGTACATGTCAGCTACAATTGTCTGTAACTCCAGTTCCAGGTGATCTGATATCCTTTAAGGCATCTGGGGACACCAGGTACACAGGAGTGCACAGCCATACATAAAGGCAAAAACCTGTACACTTGGAAAATAAAATAATAAAAATTTTAAAACATGCAACAAAAGAAAACACCAAGAACCAAAAACCAAACCAAACTAAACAATCCAAGAATGATACCTGAGCTAGATTTCCAGCCTTCCACACACTATGCACACGTGTCATGTAAATTTAGTATTATGCATTTAGGGGCTATGAGCTAGGTGCTTGTTATGTGCACTACTATTTGAATGCTGCTGTTCCCAGGCTCTCTCATAGAGCAGTGTGAGTGTGTATGTGTGCACGTATATGGAGTTTATACATGCATATATAAAGAAGATATGTATAAATTCACATTGATGTACCATCTGTCATCACCATCCATTGCTGCTTCTCCTTCCTTACAGGAACATGTAGCTCAACCAATGTGTGTGTGTGTGTGTGTGTGTGTGTGTGTGCGTGCGTGCGTGCGTGTGTGCGTGTGCATGTGTGTGAGCATGCATGTGGAGGGCAGAAGTCAATGTTAGGTATTGTTCTCCAAGAACCGTATCCACCATGTTTTGTTTTGTTTTGGTGCTTTTTTGTTTGTTCTGAGTCTCTCACAGGCCAGGAAGCTGCCAGTTAGCTAGCTGGCCTGGCTAGCCTGGAAGCCCCAGCGATCTGCTCGCCTCTGCCTCCCTAGCTCTGGGATCATATGCGTGCTCTATCATGCCTCGCTTTTGCTTCTGACAGAGTGAATTCAGGTTCTAATGCCCGCAAGGCAAGCGCTTTAGCAACGGTGCCATCTTCCCAGCCCCTTACCTCGCTATTTTAAAACAAACTCCTATCCAGTCTGTGCTGCTGTTCCGGTTGCTCTCTTCTTTGTACTCACGATCCACCATGCTAAGACCCCTTCTCGCCTGTTTGGTCTTTATCACCTCTGCTGTCCATCTCCTTTGCAGAAATGCCTTCCCCCCCGCCCCCCTCCCCGCTCAGGCTCTATTACAAGGCACCCCGTTCATAGCTAGCTTCTCCGTGGTACCCAACCTCTGTCACCCCATGCCCCGCTCTTATCCAACTGCTCTTCTGGGTCGGTACACACAAGCTCGGGCTCTCCATCCTGGCTTGTGATTCCCACCTGCACGTCCTCTGACAACACACCAGCTCATCCACTCACGAGGACTTCCTCATCACCCTCCTCGGCTTCTAACATCACTTGCCCAGGGAGTCCTCAGCATCCTTCCCCGTGGACCACCTCCTCACCATTTTTTTCAGCTCAGACTCAGGCAGCTGCCTGATGTAGAAGCCCTTGGCACAGTTCATATTCCATCTCGCTCCTGTGGGAGATGAGGACTGAGCGCCCCCCCCCCCCCCCAGCTCCTGTAGCAGGTACGGAGGAACCCTTTCCCTACCTACCTCATGGCCTAAGATCAGTTTCTCCAGGAAGGGGGAAGGAAGAGAAGCAAATGAGAAGGCTTGAGATAAATTTCTTCTATCTGGCATGTTTCTTTGCATTTTCACCGCCCCCCCCCATATTCTCTATCTCTAGGCTACTACACATCTGCAGACAAATTTTGCCCTTAATATCTGCCGTGAGTAATTTCATACAATTGGAAAAGATTTACTGCACAATATATCCTTAATTTGATCCTTGCCCTTAGGTGATATAATCTGCTGAGAGGTTTTATTGGCATCTGCCTTAAAATTGCTTTCCGACTCCATTTTCTTACTTGGGGGTTGTAGAAGCAATGGGCTCTTGCAGTCCTGCAAAGAGACAATCCTTCCATTTCTCTACTTTCTTTCATTTCTGCTTTCTAATTGGGAGAGTCTTCCCTGAGCTTGCTTCTTCGGAGACCCAGCCAGACATGACATCCATCACAAGGCAACGCCCTAACATCCTGTTTTCCCCTTGAGTTTCTACTCCCTAAGTTACTCAAGGGGCGGCTTTGCTAAGTAATGAGTAACCACAACACAGAAATCATAACGTCAGATACCAGTTTCCTTGCCAAGGGCCCTCTGCAAAGCCAGGAGCCTGTATCTGGGCCTGTGTTTTGCAAGGGCGTCCAGTTTTTAGTAACGGAAGTTGCATTAATCTGAAGAGGCTAATTATGTCCTGGTAACAAACAATCCAGAGTTTGTTTTAAATTATCTTTTAATTTCCCTTTTTTAATCTTCACAGTGAAATCAAAGGTGAAGCTGGTAACTACAGTCAGTTGAGTCCCGCCTGAGAGCTATTCTCTCTCATTTGGCCAATTGACTTTTGTTTTGGAGACAGTATCTTATGAGTTGATACTGGCCTTGAGCTAGCTATGTAGCTGAAGACGAGCTTGTGATCATCATTGTTCTGCCTCTATCTCCTGAGTGCTAGGACTACAGGCATGCATTCTCCTGATTGGCCTATGTGGTGCTTGCTATCAATCCTGGGGCTCTGTGCATTGTAGGCAAGTACCTTTCCTTAGCTGCCTCGCCACCCCGATTCCAGCACTTTACTGCAACACAAGTTGGTGTGTTGATTGTGTTATGTGTCTTGCTCTGGCCGCAGGGATGGAGTGAGGTCTCTACCTTGGTACTCCTCTGAGTGTCGGAGGCTAACAGAGATGTTGCCATTGAGACTGGAGAGGTGGCTCAGTGTTTAAGAGTGGTTGTTGTTCTTGTAGTGACCCAGCACCCACATGGTAGCTTTGTAACCATTGGTAACTCCAATTCCAGGGGATATGATGCTCTTTTCTGGTTCCACAAGCACAAAGCACACACATGGTGCACATGCACATACATGCAGGCAAAACACTCACTCATAAAACAAAATGGAAAAAAAAACATAATTTAAAAACCTTTTCTGTCTACCATCTTGTCGCCATGAAGTTACCTGTCCCTGACTCCTTCAGCATGGGACAGAGACTAGAGGAGAGAGAAAAAGTCTTTTTGTTGTTGCAGACCACACTTAACACGAATCCCTCTTTATAATATTACAGTGGCCAGGATTAGTTATATGATCTCAACTAACTGGATCGGTGCAAAAAGAACTTCATGTACCATAATGGAAACAAGATTTTGACAAGCTCTAGTAATACCATCTACACGCACATTTCATTAGCAGATTTTAGCGATGTGCCTCAGTCTACAATGTATTGTTATATATGAAGTATCTCTCCTATTTGTTTGGCAGACATCCATTGAAGACTTATGTTCTATCTGGTCATCTGGAAGCTATAGATTATATATAGTAGTACATAATAAAATAAAAGCCCACTTTCCCTTAAACAGATACATCCTAGGTCTGTGATGGGGGCGACTCCGATGAGTGCCATAGGAGAAAACTAAAGCAGAAGGAACATGATTCCTGCAAGACACTGGGATTCACAAACCTAAATATTCCAGTGGAAAAGCCTATGAACAAGTTCACTGTGGTAAATGGTAGTCGCCTAAAATGTCCATGTTTCTATTCCTAGAACCTGGGACTATGTTGCCTTACGTGGAAAACGAGCCTTTGAACAGGTGGCTAGAGTCCATAAGTTGGAGGGATTATCCATTGTTCACTACACTAGATTACAACAGAGTCAGACTCAGATATAGTAATGTGGTTGTGGAATCTGTAAAAAAAAAAAAAAGAAAAAGACGTGAAGATGTTATGATACCAGATTCAGGGACAGAGGAAAGAACCTGGACTAAAGCCACATGGGCAGCCTCTAGAAGAGCAAAGCAGTGACCACCAAAGAAATACAACAGCTCACTTGACATTTGGCCTCTGGATTCCCTCAGCTACAGAACCATAGAATAATAAATACATGTCATTTTAAGAAACAAAGGTCTGGCTATCTCATTGCGACAGCAATGGGAAACTGGAAGAGTGCGATTTGAGCCAAGAACTAAAGGGGGTGAGGGAGGGAACCAGGTGGATGTCTGAGGAAGGAGCCTTTGGTTACAATGAAAGCTCCCAAGACAGCAGTGTGTCTGCCATATACATGATGAAAAAAGGGTGTCAGCATGGTTGAAGGCAGGTAAAGGAGCGAGACTCTTCTAGGAGTAAAGGGGTGAAGTCAGGCAGTGTCTGGGGCTGAGGGGGCAGTGATGGATGACCTTGATTCTGAGTTCGATAGAGACATCGGAGCCTGTCGCCTTGCAGGTAATGTTGATGCACTTCGTATTTTAGAGAAACCACTGTTAAGAATCAGTGACACAGAGCAGAAGAACATGAAGCAGACACTGAGGGTTTTAGTTTCATTTTGGTTTGGTTTTTCAAGACAGGGTTTCTCTGGGTAGCCTTAGCTGCCCTGGAACTCACTCTGTAGACCAGGCTGGCCTCGAACTCACAGCGATCTGCCTGCCTCTGCCTCCCTGAGTGCTGGGATTAAAGACAGTAGGAACTGTGCATATGAAAATGATGAGATGGTGAGACGTGGTCAGGGTTGGGTTCTATTCTGAGGACAGACAGCATTAGATTCACTCATAGATTGGGCATGAGATAGGACAAAAGGCAGAATGAGCAAAGGTTTACAGCTGGAACAGCCAGCCAGCCAGACGACGGAACACCATTCGACCAGGTGAGAAAGGCTGCGTGAGTTTGGAGGAGAGCAAACCTTTAGTTCTTGAAGCTGGAGAGATGGCTCAGTAATTTAAAAGAACATATTATTCTTGTAGAGGGACCTGGGTTTCGTTCCAAGAACCCATGTCCCAAGGCCCATAACTAACTATGTCTTCAGTTCCAGGGTGTCTGACACCCTCCTCTGGTCTTCAAAGGCTCCTGCACTCACATGGTGCACGTACATCGACTCAGGCACACACACATACACAACTTAAAAGGTTGAATTTTAAACATCTGCCTTAAGGTAAGTTTAACGGTAAGGTAAGACAGCTAGGAACCCTTTACACCCATTAGTTTGGTGTCTAGAAAGAAGTGATCCCAAAGATGCACATTTTCAAGTATCCAACACGTGCACGGCCTGTAGATTTGTAGCATTGGGTGAGGTGATCAAAGGGAGGTCAGATAAAGAAGACAAGATGTCCCAGCCTCGAGCCCAGAACACAGTATGCTGTGGAGACCAGGGAAAGGAGAAGAAACTGCCAAAGGACAAGAGAGACTGCAGTGGTGAGGCAGGAAGGGCACAGAGACTGGTGTGTGGGCATTAACTGAAAACGTTTTAAGGCTGACTCAAAATGCTAGTAAGAGGCGAAGTGATATTCAAAACACTTAACCATCAGCACAGCAAAATACTCATGCTAACTAGCGTCAAATGTGAACCTCTACACCACAAGGAGAATTCCCTCCTTTCACCACACAGATTTAAGCTAGGGCCTCGGGTGTGTGAGGCACAAGCCCTAACCACTGAGCTACACTCCAAGCTCCTTTTTTGTTTTCTAATTAAGCTCAATGGGCTATGCTGTCATTCTGCCATATGACATCATTTTGGCCCACATGATTAGTTAAGCCTTTGCAGTACTCATCAACTCGCTGGCTAATCTTTGGAAACTGCTTATCTGAGAGGTTTACCCTTATCTAAATGATGGCCCCGTCCAAGCTGTGCAGTGATGAAGAGAACAAAATCAAATGTGCTCAAAACTTCTCTGCTAACTTCACAGTCACCGATGACTCCCGGGTGTCAAATTGACATCGGTAGTACTTATCAGGGTGCCAAATCCTCTCAGCTTCTGTTGAAAGGCAATTACATTAAAAATGTTCTATCGTTCCAAATCTTTCAGCTCTGATAGTACTGAGATTTTTGTATATTAAAAAATCTTTATTATCAACTAAATCAGGAAAGTCAGCTCCGAATGTCATGTTTAATTGGGAGATATAAACCTTCAGGCCAAGGAAGAGGTGGGGTCCCATGTGGGCAGAAGCACTAGCTATGTGCTGGTCCAACTGAATTTTAGCCTCATTTCTGACACTTGGGTTGTAAATTTTGCCAGTGTGCTCCCATTGTCATATGTGGAAAGATGGGAAGGAGACTAATTGCAGTATTTGAATGAATTTGAATTTGTCAAACAGGGAGCAAAACACATATTGAGTGTTCTCGTTTTTTATCATTAAAATTCCTGTTAATTCTTATGAAAGGAGGATGTTTGGGGCTTTTAATGAGTCTATGCAGTTAAATGGTGGTGGAATTTGAAAGTCACCCATGCATTGGGCATCCCTGACCTCAAACTGCCTGTAAAGGTCCCACCCAACACAAGTTCTGCTATGTCTTTTTCCTGCCTCTTAGAGGCAAAGTCCAAGAGGATCAGAGGCTAGAGCTTTGGAGGTCAAGTGAGTTTGAGACAGTTGTTCACTTGAATACCAGCACCTCCAGGGGCATGGTTCTCACGGGCTAGGGTCTAACAGAACCAGAATCTAAGACTGGCTCGAGGGAGCCACAACGGGTCTGTGGCATCCTGGGAACACACAAGGCATCAGAGAAGCCTCCAAAGTAGGCACACCAAGGATTTTTTAGGGTTCTGTGTGGTACCTGGTGTCCAGTGTAGCTTCCTGGAGGATTGGGCAGGCACAAACACCACCAACCACTGAGAATGAAAAGTGGCCTCCTTCTGGAGAGACAAACATTCCCCCATTCTGAAATGGCCATGATTGACTCCTTAATTTATACATGTTGTGGGTGTAGGGAACAGATGTCAAAGAATGGCTGTGGTTGGAGGAGATCTTAAAGGACTCAGATTTATAAACATTGTAATTTTTAAACAGGGAGTGGGGCTGTTGTGCTGCCTGTGTCTTGATACTTTGAGATCTGACTCTTGGACTTTTGTGACATAGAGGCTGTTGGTGTTCTGGTGAGCTGATGGTGCTTTGAGCCTGCCTGAAGGAATTCATGAGCAACCGTGAAGTGAATGGTGACCCTCTTAAGTGGGTTTGATCAACAGGACAGAGATATAAAATGGGAATGGAAATGGGGATCCAGAGGATTTTCTTAAAATGGAAGAGATAACAGCACTTTGCCTGTGCATGAGAGAGAGTTCCCATAGCGACCCTGCCTCTGCAACCTTAGCCCAGACTTGTGTGGGGACCATTTAAGGCTGCACGTGTTTTCTGATTTTTTTTTCTCATTGCTCTCTCTGAGATCTGCTAGAAATTCATTACAATATTATTTTTCTTCTCTTGCCATAGATACTGTCTTGATCCCTTTCTGGATAGCTGTTCTTCCTCCTCTATTTTTAGTATAAACTCTGCTTGATAAATCACCAAGTATCCATGTAGCCTGCACATCCTGGATGTGCACTTCTTCCTCTGCTAAAATATAGCATTTCATTATCTTAAACCGTGGCCTGGAAAACCAAATGTCATTCCGTATTACTGTTTTTGTAGATAGTTCTGTCTGTCTATCTATTTATCACTATTGTTTATTGCTTATTGTCTACCTATCAGTCTATCATCAGTCTGCTATGTTTTCTATCACCTATAAATCATCTCTCTACATATTTTGCTTATTTATCATTCAACAATTTGACATCTGTAATCCAGATGTCTGTCATCTATTTTCCATTTGTTTATCTATCACCTAAGTATCTATCTATCTATCTATCTATCTATCTATCTATCTATCTATCTACCTACCTATCTTCTCTACTCATCCATGTTTGTTTACCTATACCTTTATCTACAGGCCTGCCTGTTTTTTTTTTAAAGGAGTCTGACCTTCTGTCATACCAGCCTGGATATAGATCCTGGCCTCCTAGCTGACTATTTCAGTGAGACACATTCCTCTAAAAGAAGAGCAAACCCACACACCACATTAGTAGTGTTGCTATGGAGAATCAAATGAAAGGAACTAGTGAAAGCTTTAGTCCTTAAAATGCATTATTTACATCCCAAGACAAAAGGCTTCTACCTCATTCTGAGCATCATAGTTTTGGCTTTCTAAAATGTGACCTCCCTCATGTTTCTAAATAGTGATGCACAGGAGTGATTGTTTAGTAGACAGCACTTTTTTTTCCAAATGGAAAGGCATCTTTAACAATGTAATGAATGGCACAGGAAAGCATAACAACCTGAAACATGTACTTTCTGGTGACCTTCCCAGAAATACATCCTACTACAGGCAGTGAAATAGCTCCATTTGCAGAAATGTACCTTTGAAACTCTAGACCTGAAATGAAGGAGAAGTCAATCACTCCTGTTATTTTTAGCTTCCTTCTCTGTGAAGAGTCGGGCTTCAAGAGCATAAATATCACCTTTAAACATATGCAACCAATCACATCAGTCCCAGATTCCTGTGAGGAAGGAACTTTGAAGGCTTAAATGGCACGGAAACAGGACCTTGCTCTCCAGTCCTTAGTGGCAGCCTTCGGTGGATTAATCAGCACGTCAGTGCAGGGTTAGTAGGTTGCACAGCTGTGGTGGTATGAATAGGAATGGCCTCCATTGGCTCATATATTGGAATGCTTAGTCATCAGAGAGTGGCACTGTTTGAGAAGGTTAGGAGGTGTGGTCTTGCTGGAAAAGGTGTGGCCTTGTTAGGGGGAGTGTGCCATTGGAAGTGGGCTTTGAGGTTTCAAAAGCCCAAGCCAGGCCCAGTCTGTCTGAGTCTATCTGTCTCTGTTTCTCTCTGTGTCTGATTATGTCTCTGTCTCTCTGTTTCTCTCTCCACCCTCTCCCTCCCTGCCCCTATGGATGAGGATATAGCTCTTAGCTACAGTTTCAGTGCCTCTCTGCCTGCCTGTTGTAATGCTCCCTGTCATAATGATAATGAAGTAAACCCTTGAAACTGTAAGCAAGCCTCCAATTAAATGCTTTCTCTTATAAGAGTTACCTTGGTCATAGTGTCTCTTTACAGCAATAAACAGTGACTAATAGACTAATATAGCATTCGTGCCTATCTCATCATCTGTCCACAGTAGTCTTCCTGAATTCCTCACAGCTTGCCTTCCAAGTAAGGTCTCAGCATCATTCTTAAGGCAGCTAACCATTATGGGTCTTTGCTGATTTATGCAAATACATATTAATTTTGTATTACTAGGGTAAAAACATTTCTTAGGGCTGGAGAGATGGCTCAGCAGTCAAGAGTGCATATTGCTCTTACAAAGGACAAGCCCAGTGGATGGTTCACAGCTGCAGATAGCCATCAGGACATCTAATGTCTCCAGTCTCCATGGACACACACACGGACACACACACGGACACACACACACACACACACACACACAACTCATGCACAGAAATGCACACATATACAAGACTGAAAATAATAAAAATAAATGATTAAAAAGATTCATCCTAGAGAATGTATTCAAAACACACAGGAAACCCTCAGTGGCTCTTAGATTTATTTTTATTGCCCAAAATGCTGTCGACTGAAGTGCAAACCATCTCTCTCCAGAGAATGTTCTTCCTGGGCCAACATTCGATTGCCATCCTCCCACACCACACCTCTCCCCAAGTGAGGCTGGGCAAGACAACGCTCATCCTTGGTGTCACAATATCTTGGTCATTTCTTTGCTACATCCCCTCCCTCCTTTTCTTCTTGGGATTGATCTTGTTATGCATCCCAGGATGAGCTTGACCTCATGATTCCCCTGCCTCACTCGCCCCAGTACTGAAATGACAGGCGCATGCCAATCTCCCCTGCTAAACTCTTGGTTTTAAGACAATGGAACAGAAGGCATTTTGGTACCATTTCTGTTGAGGACCTGAAGCCATTTTCCAATTTTGTTAGCTTTTTCCTCCTTTCAGTTACCTCTCACTTCTGAAGTTTCTAAAAATGTTCATATAATTTTTTTCCCCATGAGAATAACAATTTAAAATAAAAGTTTACAGAATAAAATAGCCTTGTGGAGAGGGAGTAGGAGAGGCCACCGTTAACTATAGCAATGGCCTCCTTTGAAAGGGTTTCAAATAGTAGGGGAGGGTGGCTTTCTCACTCTGCCTCACACTCTGCCAGTTGGTCTTCCTGGCAAGGGGTGCTGGGGGTAGGCACGGCAGAGAACTCATAGTCATTTAAAAACTCAGGCTGGACTTCTTAGGTACCAATGGATGTCAGAGATAAGCTCCTCCTTCCCATGGAGGAGCAGTGGCATTTAATAAAGTGATTAAGCAGTGACATTAAATGAATTCTCAGGCTATTTTAAAGTGATTAATGTGGTGGGTAGAGGCCAGGACTCACTGGGGAAAGCCATGAGGACGCTTTTCTTGATTAAAAATTACTAGCAAGGATAATGGTAAAATTCTCAGAGGGCAGTTTTGTTTGATTGTCCTGCATGGTAAACAACTTTGATTATTAAAAAGTTTTCTCCTCCAGGAGGCTGAAGCAGGAGGATCACAAGTTCAAGGTCAGCCTGAGCTAGGTAAGTTAGAGCCCAGTCTGGATTGCAGGGCAAGACCTGGTCTCAATCAACACAAGCTTACTTCCCCATTGGAGTAGAAAGCCCCCTTTTCCTCGGAAAGAATAGCACTATTTATTAATAGATTATGAGTGTTGCTGGAATTGTTTGGAGGCAGTCTTAGTAATTTTGCATCTGGTTCTTCTATATCCTAGGTGGCTTTCACTACAGCTGCACTGTCTCTCAACAACACAGTTGTTAAACGCCTACCTCCAGAGTAATTGGGGGAAATTCAGTGCAGTACTTTGTGCCAAACACATGGTACTTGTTAAAACATATAAGACAGCATTGTCATTGATTATTTCCATCTTCACTACTACCCTTAAGGAGAGCAGCTCTCTGACTCTGTTCTTATCAGCCACCATGTGTAAGAAGTACACCTGTACTTACCAGCATCCTTACTTGTTTATGCACTACCATGTTAGGTATGTGATGGAAACTAGTTCAATGAATCTGACTGATGCAAAATTTACAGGTGAATGAAAATTAGATGACTAAACCCTGTGGGAAAGATTAAGCTTTGTCACAGGTGGAAGCAATCTTGGCAGGCTTTACCCTTGGGGCACCCCATGAATACCTTGTGACAGACTGAGTGGAGCCATTTTGGGCCTGGAATTCAGGAAGCAGACCTGGGAACCCCACCTGGGCTATTGTTTTCTTAATTGACCCTCAACAGGAGAAGGAGACCCACGTGACTCAGGCAGGTGGGGAGGAGAAAACAACAGCTTCAGCCCAGGCTTGAGCTCCTGGGGGACAGCGAACAGGCTGGACTATCATGCAGGCCGGAGAGACACGTAAGACTCATCCTGTGGAATGGATACCGGAAGGTTCACTCTTTTGTCCCTTTAACCTTTTTTCCTTCTTGTGTAAGCTAGTTGGGTTGTATAATAAAGTTTAATTGTTAAGAAACAGAGCCAACAAAACCCCATTTAGGAAAAAACTTTTGCCTTTAGGAGAAGTGTCTAAGTGTCTAACTAAGGTTAGGCTTTCTTGCTGTCAAGAGATGCTATGACCATGGCAACTCTTATAAAAGAAAACATTTAATTGGGGCAGGCTTACAGTTCAAAGGTTTTGTCCATTACCACCATAGTGGCATGCAGACAGACATGGTACTGCAGAAAGAGCTCAGAGTTCTATATCTTGATTCACAGGCAGCAGGAAAAGAACTGTGAGCAACAAGGTCTGGTTTGAGCTTCTGAGACCCCAAAGCCTCCCCTCCCCATCAGTGATGCACCTACTCCACAAGGCCCCACCCACTCCAACAAGGCCACACCCACTCCAACAAGGCCCCACCCACTCCAGCAAGGCCACATCCATTCCAACAAAGCCACACCTACTCCAACAAGGCTCCCCCCACTCCAATAGGGTCATACATACTCCAACAAGGCCACACCTTATCATTGTGACACTCCCTATGAGCCTCTGGGAACCACTTTTATTCAAACCACCACAAGAAGGAAGAAGTGCCTAAATCTGTTTTCTGTTTTAGATGGATTAATGTATAAGGCAGAAAAGATATCTGGCTTAGAGTTTTGGAGCATAGGCAGTTCAAGAGCATGATCCTATTATCTGCTTGGTTTTCCATGGTGGTTTCATGCTGTCTCACAACACAGTAAAAGGAAAGTATGAGAGTTGACTTGCCTTATGATGACCTATTCTTGTGATAATGAACTCACTCCCGTGAGAATTCTGTGAACCTCTCTTACTGACCTCAGCTCTTAAAGGGCCCACTTCCCAACATTGCCACAATGGCAACTGAGTGTCACCATGAGCTTTGGAGAGGATGAACCGTATTCAAACCATACCAAGAGGTAAATGGAGTGACACTTTTGGAAGGTGAGGTGGGATTATCTGGTGCAGATTCTTACTTGATGGAGGAACCACGGCCTCAGCTTTCATTCAAATGTCCTTCTGTCTCTCCTTTAACAGTAGGACTAGGAGACCAAATGGATCTGAGCTAAACTTAGAAAACTCAGGTCGGAGCCTTTCCTTACATAGGCTCATTCCAACACCATAGGTGTGTGTTGGGGGGGTGTCTTAAATATTAACTAAGTAATACTCATTACTAAATAATCAAAGAATTTGGTAAAATGTAAGCGCACACAATAATTTACACATTTTATTTATATATTTGCTATAAATAATTTAAGTATATATGAGACTACATTTTTTATACATTTTAATTCTTTTTCAATTCCCAAATTTTACGGACACACATGTTTTTCTAAGAAGCACTGCTTTTGGAAGTCCTAGATTCTATGCTTTAAAAACATTATATCTACTTTCTAATACCTCTGGTTTTCTTCATGGGACTTTTAAGACAGATGGAGAATGAAAACTCAGGCATCTTTTCTCCAACCTCACCAGCCCTGGGGTACTATAGTGGAAATGGCTGTGGTTCCCTGAGCCCTATATCCACACATTCCTATGTTGAAACTTGAACACCAACTTGACAGTAATTGGAGAAGATGGTGTCCTGAGGGGAAAACCCTTATGAATGGGATTAGTAGTGCCCTTATACAATAGGTGCCAGGACGCTTGCTGGTCTCTTTGTCCTGTGAGAACACAGTGAGAAAGCACTGTCTAAAAGGAACCAGACAGCTAATGTGGTGGCATCTTGACATCAGACTTTGCAGTCTCCAGAACTGTGAGAAATAAACTTTTTATTGTGTGTAAGCTACCCAGTCAATGGCACTTTATTTTAGCAGCTCAAGCAGGCAAAAAAGACTTAGATATGAAGTGGCAGGCATTCTCAGGACTATTTCATACGTTTGTAGTAAAAAACAAAAAACAAAACCTCAGGAAACAAAGAGATTCAGAGTCTCCTAAGCATTGGAGCCAAGGAAGAGAGGATTCGGATGAATAGAGAGAAGTCCAGTCTGCCAACATCGAACACCAACAGAAGGCTCACTTGGCATCAGCATCATTTTCATTTTCATTTTTTTCTGTCCCTCCACGTGAAATTCCTTCCTCCTGCCCCCCCTCTCTCTCTCTCCTGGTGTGAAAAGAAAGCTATTTAACAATCAAGACCATTTGAGGGCCAAGACAACTAATTAACAATAATACTGACCCCAAACTGCCAACATCCCCCCTCCAATGCAAACTTTTTAATCAAAGGGACATCAGCCTTCCATATCCCTCCCTGACAGAGCTTGGCTTCCATCCACCAACACTAATCACTCCAACATGGTCGGAGTACCTAGGTTATATCACCGCCTAACCTTTTATTAAAAAGTTACCGATCCTTAGCTGTGAAGATGCCTTTTGTTTCCCATCCCCATCCATCTGCCTCACAGTCTTAAAGACATTTATTCTCTCATCAAGGACAATTAAGCCCCACGTCATTGGAACCTCACTAAAGTCCAAGACCCTTTCAAATGCAACACATATCGGCTAAGGTGCTAGAACGTAGCAGAAGTCTCCAGAAAGATACACGCACCTCTTGACTGCTTGTCCAGTTTCCTTGGTAGAGGTTAGAATACGGAAACACAGCTCTTTGCAAACTAGCATTTTGGGAAGGTGTTAAATTTGTATCCTTCATCATGCGGGTACCCTAGCGAGGAAAGTGGAGGCTGGCTTTGGCATGGACTCTGCTGCCTGCTTTGTGGGGGTGGGGGTGGGGGTGGGGGCTGCCTCACTAAGCCACAGGGGAAGTCCAGATGTGACTTAACATGCTGGGGTGGGGTTCTCCTTCTCTGGGGAGTAGGGGAGGGAGGAGGGAGGGAACTGGAGGGAGGGCAGAAGGGAGAGAGGGCTATGCCCAGGATATAAAATGAAAACTTAATTTAAAAAAGCTGTGACAGTCCTTGGGAAAGAAAGCGCTATCCTGAGCCATAGCCAGGGAGAGCGACTAGAAACAAGCTTTCCCACTTTGGAGGCTGGCAATACAAAAGGATTTTGTGGCTAAGAATCTTATATGTAAAGAGGGACGTTTAAACAAGAGTTTGTGGAGTGAAAATGTCTGCTCCACGAAGAGTGTGCAGTACAGTTTGGATCTATGAGGTCTGTGGGGACGCCGGAGGAGGGGAAGGGTTCACAGAGGGAGGGGCTCCTGAGGATCACCCAGTGAGTGTTGTGGTGGGTGGGGAGGGGCTTTCCACAGGGCATCCTTAAACTGTGCACGGTCTGGGTCTGTGGTGGGAAGCCGCTCGCTGGACCCGTGTGCTCTTCCGAATTTGCCTGTCGTGTGTACTAGGGACGCGTGTGCGCGTGTGTGAGGGCGCCTGTGCAGGTTAGCGTGTTCCTAAGCCATCCTTTGGAGCTTCTCTCTGCGCAGATCCCAGGCAGTCTGCAAGGCAGTGAGGCTTATTTAACATTCACTGTGGGACAAATAAGAGAAAATTAAAAGAGCAATTTTAGGGAGGAATAATTGTTTTCCATACACCATAATTACAACTGCCTGTAAAATGCTGCTATCATAAACGAATCTGCGTTAGAGTTCTCTTAAATTCTTTCCGTAATGAACAGGCGAGAAAGGCGCTCAGCGATGCTCCCGCTAAAGAAGCTGGGCCTGCACTGACCCCTGGCGTCTGCCTTGGGCAGAGACCTCCCACCCGCAGACACACTGCCTGGTACCGGCTGGGAGTTCTCCCTTGTCCTTTTCTGTCCTTGACATTATGAAAATCCGAAAATCCGGGAGGCCCTTGGGACAGATGTAAATCTTAGAATCTCAGTCCTCCAAGGTCTCCTGAAGCGATTTCCTAGTATGTGCGCGTGCTCTCTCCCTCACCAAACAGCATCTTTCAACTCCCAGTCAAAAACCAGAAGGTCGTTTCCGGTCTTCCCTTCTTTCCTACCAGGAGGAGTGAGCAAGCCAGTACTCCTCAGCCACTGAGACTTGAGGCCAGTGTCCCGCCTATGGATCTCTTCACCCTCCCTGGTAGACACCAGCTACCATCACCCTTCCTTGGATGCTGCACACCAGCCTCCTGAGTGTCTTTCCTGCTTGAGACTTAGCGTCTCCAGGGATCTTCCATTTTTAAGTCACGAAATTTATTCCTCGGGTAACCTTTGATGAACCAGAACGACTGCTGTTAATTGCTTTTAATAAGTCACGGCATGAACTTGGTGATGTCACTTGGGCAATCTCCTCCTCGGTAGGTTTGGGACAAGAACAATGCTTCTCTATCTTCCCTTTTTGAGGGTTTTCACTATCAAGGCCCTCAGGGCCCCGCCCTTTCCCTTTGTTTCAAGAAATCTCTTGGACCAAATAAACTCGATGGTTAATATAAAGTTATTTCCTGCTTTTCATGAAAGACGGAGCTGACTGATAATTGGGGCATCTGGTCAGGAGACGATAACCAACATTATCATAAAGAACGAACATAATCCCAGCCAAAGGCAGCACAACACTCTGATAGATAGTTTATCTAGCCTGTGCAGCCTTATCAAGGCGAAATCCAACGTCTCTGTTAGCTGTTTGGGAGATATTGAGAAAAGCACAGACTGCAGTTGTCCTAGATTCTTTGTGATAGCTGAAGGAAGTGACTCTTGGGGTTGCACCTGCTCTGAGAGGCTAAGTGTCACCAGCGCTCGCACCCCACAGAGCGCTCTTGGCATCTTCTGAGTGAACATAGCCCTTCTTCTTTAATTGCACCTGGTCCATAAATAAATATCCCATCACCAATGCCAGCTCTAATTAATTAAAGTTGGGAGGAGTTCACCATGCCACTTGCAAATTGAGCATATATGTGTAAAGAGCTCAGAACAAATTAATTTCACATAGATTTAACGTTTGATTATTTAAAGCATGGTAATTAAACATTTGGGGGAGGGTATGAAGAGTCTAATTAGTATTAATTTTTGCATTGCCAAAGTATATTTTCAATTTCTCTTTTTCCTTTTGGCCCATTAGTCATCTGAGCACTGCCATTTTCCTTTGATGTTATGTACCATCCATGCTGTCTTTCCTCTTCCGTCGTTTCTGACGTTTTTGTCATTTCTCTCAGGTATAGGTCCATGTTCTCAAACCAAGAAGTCACCTTACACTTGGGGCTGGAGAGATGGCTCAGAGGTTAAGAGCGCTGGCTGTTCTTCCAGAGGTCCTGAGTTCAATTCCCAGCAACCACATGGTGGCTCACAACCATCTACAATGGGATCTGATGTCCTCTCCTGGAGTGCAGGTGTACATGCAGGCTGAACACTGTATATGTAATAAATAAATAAATCTTAAAAAAAAAAAAAAGAAGTCACCTTACACTCGATAACTCTCTTTCTTCCCAGTGTAAGTCTGGTTTATTCAAGAATAAAAAAATAATAACAAATTCTTCCCAGCTAATCAATTAATACCAATCGTTCTCTTTTCTCTGTCTCTTCCCCTTTTTTCTCCCCTCTTCTTTTCCTTCTTCTCCTCTCCAAAACTCAGCATGCAGTTCCTCATGGCCTCATATGCAGAGATGGGGGACGGTATGCGGCAAGCGTAAGCATGACTGGAAAAAGTGGAATCATGTAGACTTTGTGTTAGATATCAGTGTTACACCAATATTATTAGATTTGGATATGAAGTTCACATGGATGTGGGATGGATATGCCTAGAGATCTAATGTGCAGCATGGGAGCTGTAGTGAAGAATATCATCCCGAGAACTGAGAATTCACTGAATAAATGTTCAGTTTTTTTTTTAACCACAGAAAGACGTATGAGATCATAGGGATGTTAATTTGCTTGGCTGCAGTACTACACTATGTGTAGCAACATCAGTGTCGTAGTATCCCATCGACCTGTACAATCTTAAACAGCCCAAGCTGTTAGTTTGTCTGCCTATAATAAAGAGGTTATAATTCTATAAGAGGAAGTCCTCATGTTTATCACGTGAATGTTTTCTGCAGCTTGCTTTCAAGTACTTTTGAATAAACGGAGAAATTGGGGAAGAAAAAGAAAAGGCTGTGCTGCAGGAATGTGTGTGTGTGTGTGTGTGTGTGTGTGTGTGTGTGTGTGTGTCCATAAGGACACACACACATGTCCCTGTACATTCCGCAGAGAGATAACGTGGTAAGATGCCAGCAATTGATGAATCTGGGTGAAGGCTCTCTGTGTGGTCATTATGTTAGCTTCCAACATCTCTGCAGCTTTCAAACTTTCAAAACATGCCTTCAGATAAAGCTGCCTTTTGAACCTCTTGGATACTATCATGTTGTTATTTCATTCCTTTTCTTTCCTTAAACCCTGATTCATCCCTGCCAGCCAAAAACCAGGAGGTGGCTTTCTCCTCACATTCAACCAGGATGGGCTAGGGTATGCTGCAGTGACAATCTGAAAATCCCAGGAACTTAAGCCATCAAAGGCTTCTCTCCACTGGTGCTCTGTGTCCATCTCAGATCAGTAGGAGATAAAAGCCATCTTTGTGAGCATCTCAAGTACCCTCATTCTCACTTCGTAAGGTTCCCTGTCTATGAAGTGGATTCCCTCCCATCATTTTCAAAGGAAGAGGTTTCTTTCCTCTTATTTAAAGATAACTGCTTCACGTGAACTCTGGACCCCCATCTCCTCTGGGATTTTGTTCCCAATGTGTGTCTAGTTCCCCCTTCTCTCTGTCTCTGGTCCTCTTCCCTCCACGTATTTTCGTTTCTGTGTCTCAGGAGCTAACCCTTCTAAGTTCCTGCTCTTCGCCTTTCATTTTGCTGACGTCTTGTCTCCATTTCCCGACATGCCCATCTCAGTTTTCACAGGAGCTGACATCTGCTCCCCAATTATACTGGGATGTCTTCTTGAAAAAAACGAATAGCCATTTTTAGTTCTTCATTCTGTAGTTCCTGGTCTCCGCAGCGAGGCGCTAAGGGTCACATCCACTAGAGTCTCTGACTCTGATCTTTCTATGCCTGATTTTGGGGTTTTCTTCATATCCTCTGAGACTGCCTCTTCTCCTTCAGTGTATCATTTCTCTCCCCTTGTCCTACTTGTGAGAATCCTCAAGGACCTTTCTGTGTTTGCCTCCCTTGGTGCCCCTGACGACTGTTTCTATGACATTTCCATCCGAGGGAACTGCCATTGCCTCCGAGGAACACACATTCTAAGTTCCTCTTCTCCGAGATTTAATTCCCCTGCCCCAAAGGCCTCCTTTTAAGTCGTGGTTCCTAGCTCAGTGGAGACTTGTGGGGAGTCTTTGACTTTTCCCTTTCTGCTCTCCATCTTCCTTCTGAGGCCCAAGTCTTAAAGTTTCCCCAATGATAAACCCATTGTTCTTGGCACACACTCCTTCTTCAGCTTATTTAGATGATGCTTAGTCTGAGGCAAACTATTTCCTGTCCGGAGTTACCTCCAGGTGCCAGTCAGATCGCCTTCCTTCTCTCATGGCGATGCCCTGTTGTCGTTGACCAACTATCACAGGCATCGGACCCAGTCTCCTCATCTTACACCATAATTTGACTTCCTCCAGATGTTTGGCTTCCTAGCCACTGTCCCGGGCTCAGGCCCACTTGGGTCCTTCTCTCTGACGCTTTGTGTGATTCCTCTTCTCCCTTCTTTCTCTCTCACTCACCTTTCCTTTGTTATCTCGGTTTCTTTCCCCCATCTTATCCTCTTCCCCCCTTCATTCATCTTCTTCGCCTCTCCTCCAGACCTTACCCTTCCTTTACGGCCTCACTACCTCCTCCATGAAGGCATCTCTCTTGCATAGGCTTACACTGGCTTTTCCCTCGGCTCCCTATGACTGGGGATCACAAACCATTTAGCTGATAGCTCCTCGCTGTGCGTGGTTCTTTCTTTCCCAGCTACCTCATGGGAAATTCTGCATAGAAAACAGCCATAGGGATGGGTACACGGATACATCAGCAGACACATGTGAGCTGGTTGATTTCTCTGAGATCTGATAGAAAGCTTTAGTTATCTTTTCATTCACCTGCCCAAGGAGGAATTATATCTGAAAGTTGCTGGGAATGTTTTTTTTTTTTCTTCTTCTTCTCCTCAAAACCATGTGGAAAGATTTATTCCCTGGAAGCATTGCTGGTGACTGCAAAGTCCCAAGACAGCCTATTTCCCGTAGCAGCCGCATCTATATTATTACACTGCTACATAATCCCGTATTACAGAAATATTTACATTACATTTCTGCCCCTACACACTTGGCTTTTCTGTGTTTTACAGATTTGTTGTTTTGCTGATTAATAATACTGTTTTTGCTTATGTTAACCCATTTAATCCCTCGTGCAGTTCTCTCAGAGCCGGTCACGCCATCTGATTGATATTGTTTCCCTGCACAAAACCATACAGCACAAGGCATTCCAACTGGTTCAAGGCCACAGAGATAAGAACCACATCCAGCTGTCTTGTTGTTCTTTAAAAGTCAGTTCCAAGCTCTTCCTGTCATTTCAGGGTCATTTTTTTTTTTTTTTTTTTTGAGATGGTGATCCTCTTGGTGCACAGTGTTTCCCTCCACCATGGACCATGTATTATGCAGAGTGTAATAATTAGCTTATCAGTCTTTCCCCTTTATCAGATGGTGAGCTTGCTAAGGGTGGGGATCAGGTCTTATTTAATCTTGCATTTTCATTGAACATCCTAGGATATGTCTGACTTAAATCATGACTATATGAATGAATGGATGAATGAATAAACGAATGGGGGGGAAGGTTGTGATTTGATCTGTTGGAATCTTAGGGAAAGGAGACTTGAAGCAGACTGTGTACAAAAGTATAAGAAAACTTGCAAAATCCCTTTCTCTTGAACATCCTTCATCCATCTCCTTCTCCCTTAGCAGCCCAGTATCTCTAGGAACATGCCCATCATGGACATTGATGGCCCAGACTACAGGGCACAGCTCAGGAAGATATAGGTTTGCATTTGTCTTCTGCTATCAACTGGCTGGGTAGATTTGAAAGGTTGTTGAACTTTTAAGCTTCAACCAGCTCTCTGCAAAGCCCAGTAGGGTCACTTATTTGAAGCCTTCCATGCTAATACAGCAACATTATAACTTGTTTATGAGAAGTTAGTAATTGTTGTTCTAAGGGGGAGTGTTGCTGTGCTTAGGCATCACCTGGGCTGTCACTGTGGGACTCAGAGACATCCATGGTGTCTGACTCAGATTGGCCAAAAGGTCCTCCTGTATTGTGGTGTCAGTGTGAAGTACGTGAGCACGCATGTGTGTGTGTACGCTTGTGTGAGTGAGTGTGCGTTACTTTCTTTTTTTTTTTAAAGATTTATTTATTGCATATGAGTGCTTTATCTGCAGAAGAGGGCATCAGATCACATTATAGATGGTTTTGAGCCACCATGTGGTTGCTGGGAATTGAACTCAGGACCTCTGGAAGAGCAAGTGGCACTCTTAACCACTGAGCCATCTCTCCACCCCGTGCGTTCCTTTCTTAATGGCCTGAGCCATATTGCATCACAAGTAGTCCTGGTGAAACATCTCCATCTTATTTGTAAATTCACCTCCTGGAGCAGATAGAGACACAGAGTTACCATCTCCTAAATGTTCCAGTGCACCCCAGTGCAGGGCCCAGATGGAGACAAAAGGTGGCCATATCTCCATATAAATGGGCTTTGGAAAAAAAAGTACCAGCTGCTTTCCTCATCACAGAGTGTTCCTCTAATCAGTCCCATTTTTACAGGTGAGCAAACTGAGGTGTAATAAGATCAAACTGAATATCAGCCTAGTTAGAAAAGAGACCAGAGGAGGTCTAGGGGAAACTGGCTAGTATCCTGTCATCAGGGTCAAACTTGAAAGGGAAGTCTTTGCTGCCGCTATAAAATGTGGGTTCGAATTCTAGCTCCTTTTGGCACATTGTTTATTTTTCCCAAAATCTTGGTTTCTTCCCTGTGCAATGAAGAAGATGATTGCTTCCATAATAATTCAATTATTCGTCTTTTTAAAAATTCATACGGAAGACCTATTATGCACCAAAATCTAAGACTGTAAGAATTAAGCAGCATCGCGATGCTGACCACATACGCTAGACAGGTGGTAGATGGCCAATAAAGGCCCCTCTCTCCTCTCAGGACTGACTCCTTTGACTGACCTTTCTTCAGGGTCGGCTCTGCCTCCCCACTTTAGGCATGAGCTGAAGCTGAAGAACTTGCTGACTGACTTTATTGCCTGTATTCCTCTCTACTCCCCACCCCTCCTGCTCCCCCAGCACTTTTCCCTCAGGGATTTTGGAACTAGAATACCCCACTAACTCTGACAGATGATCTTTGAGGGGAGAGAAGTCTGTGACACTCTCGGCCCGAAGTGACAGCCCAAGGATACTCAAAATGATCTTGCTCATCCTAGATAAAGGCGACCTGTCAAAGGAGGACAGATTGTCCTCAGCATCCACTCCAGGCAAGCTTGGCAAGTGAACCAACTCTTTACCCATTGAGGACTACCCTGCGGCTTTCCTCAAATGTGACAAAGTCACCAGGGGCATAGGGAGATAAATGCCCAAGAAACAGGTGGATCGGGAAGGAGAGTCAACCAGGAATAAGGGCTCCTCAGTTGACTCCAAACCCTTGACTCTCGCAAGTGTCCACTCTCTCCTCCCTCCCTGCAGGGCCCCACGGAAGACCCCAGATTCTCCCTTATCCTCCTTCCGTGCAACAGTATCCGTGCCTACCTCCCGCTGCTGCTCTGCTTCTCTTCCCACCAGAGCGACAAATACAGGGAAATATAACAACATAATCCTCTTCACACCACTCGGTCCCCAAAGGTCCTTATTTAGAATTCTCCATTTATCTGGTCATTAGATCTAATTAAATCCATCCAACTTGCAGCGCCAATGAGTGGTACCACTTTCTCTCGCCAATTAAAATAGAGGAGATTAAAGAACGCTCCCCCCCCCCACACACACTTTGTCCTTGTGAGGGTGGTGGCTTGGGAAGAGACTGAGGAGGAACACGGAAGACTGTCCTTTATCTCTGGAAGCAGTGTTGATGTCATGTGGGCTCCTGCCAGGAAAATGTACCCTTCATGTGGCTTTTCCAGCTGTGACCACAAATGTACAGTAAGTAGTCTGTTGTGTCTTCTAGAAATATTGTTTCCAAAGGTGGCTCAAAGAGCTTAAACAAAGGATATCTGTGAGCAGTAATAAAAGGGAAAATAGAACTTGAGCAAAAGGAGACAAAGTAACAAATACACTAATCCAATATACCATTGAAAACATTTATTCTAATTAACGTAAAGTGTGATTGGAGCTTCCCAGTAGTTAAGGCAAAAAGAGCATCACGATATTGGCAATCAATTTAAAAGGGCCAAATTCAGTTTCTTACTGTGTGCTGCTCTTAAGGGATGGAAGAAAATTCTAACTCTAAACTCTGAAAGGAACATTTCCGGTGACGCTTTTGTCAGACACTCAGTGATAGGCAGTGCTTTCAACCCTATTGTTTAAGTTCACTGCCTGGTATCAGATAGACTGGATGTTGGGTATCTGGGGGCATGGGAGGAATACGTCCACTTCGGAAAGTTTACTTTGCCTACACAGGGTTTAAATCGTTTATCAGGACAGTGATAAACTTAGCCCATTGAGGTCAAGCTGGGAGGAAAGGAAAGCTGCAGATTCCTACAGACCTGGTTCCCATAGGTGCTCACTCACCTGCCCTGCCCTGCCCTGTCCCGCTGATGTCGTTGGCTTCACATCACTCGCTGGACACAGGACTTGGGCCCTTGAGTGTTCTCAGTCTCCATAATTATGTGACCAGAATCCTTATTATATAATGTTTTTTACTGGTCCCAGGTCATTGGAATACTCTATTACACCAAGCCACCGCATCATCTGCCCATAAAACTGTCCCAATCAAACCCATAGGCCTAGAATTTTCTCCCCTCGCTGGCTAGAACCTGCTGAGGCCAAGCTCTTGCTGTACCAAAGCATGCTTCTGATTGCAAGTTGTGTTCTTTTCTGGTCCTTCCATCCGTTACCCATCACCATACAGGAAGGAAGCAAAGCCCGATGGAAGTGCAGAGAGGGGGGCTGTTAAAAGACCCCTTGGCGTTATGACAAGGGTCCGTTCCTTCCCAGCCTGAGCCTGGGGTTCTTCCTAAGCTCCTCCTCATACTTTGACAAGGGCCCGAGGCTTGTGAGGACTTAGGGGGAGGACAGGTGAGAGTGTGAAGCGCGGTTCTCCTCACATGGTAAGATGTTGCTCAGAGTTTAGCTCAGTCTCCTCCTCCTTTTACTCTCCTCTCCTCTGGTCTCTTGTTTTTTCTCCATTCCTAGTCTCTGCCCTCCTTCGCAAAAGCCCAGGGAGAAGCAGGCGTTCCCAGCAGCAGTAGGAGACTCAGCTCCAAAGGGGGCGCTCTAAGATCAGAAAAAGGGCCTCCGGGAACTTGCCGCGTGTATCAGAGAGGATTGTGAGTGGGTACCAATGGCTGGACATTAAAAAAAAAAAAAAAAAAAAATTTTTTTTTTTTTTTTTTTTTTATGAAATCTTTGCCTTGATATGCTATCAATTTTCCCAGATGCCTTTTCAATATCTGCCTACAGAACTGTATGAAATTATAGTAAGTCCTACAGCTGGGGATGAGGATGTGACAGACATCTGTGGCTTGGATGAGAGAAGCTCAAGGCGTGCTGCTGGTATGAAGGACTGCTCCAGGAGGCTGCCAAGCTGAAAGCGTTCCTAACATGGGGTGGAGGGAGTCCACCTAGCAGAGAGCTGCCTGCATCTGGCACCTGTCCCTTCCCTCCTCATGCACATCCTTGGCAGCAGATTCTCAGACAGCGCGGACATTCATCTGCGAGACAGACTCAGGGGCCTCAACATGGGTGAAGGGACAAAGGGATGGGAGAATGAGCCAGGGAGTGTGCTAAGTGACATGATTCCTGTAAGGCAGAATTTACACTGATTGGCCTGTGCAGTGGCTCTGTGCACCTCCAGAACTGGAGAGCACACCCCTTGTTTCACTTACAACCTGTTAGGATGTGCAGGGCATGCTGGGTACATCCCACTGAGTCTGTGACAGCTTGGTTACAGTGAGAAAGCTGACTGTGTCTGGCATACAATTGACAACCCCCCCCCCAACACACACACATACAGTGAGACAGAGTGGAGGAAGACACACACGTCTGCAATGGACCCAAAGCATCTCCTTGTCTCTATGGGAGGACAAAAGACAGCTTAGGAGAGCATGCAAGTAAGTCTGTTTCTGCAGAGGCCTTGGGAGGGTGAGACACCTGGGTAGCAGCGTCTGATAGGGCTAGCATCCCAAGACCTCTAGATGCCCCGTGGAGCTCGGAAGGAGCAGGGTCCACAGCCTGTGTTCCAGCAGCCTGTGGGCTAACTTTACAGTGATTGTCATCTTGTGCGCTCTGTCCATCTGACAAAACCCATTTCCACCAGGCGCTTGAGAGTGGGAGGCTGTGAGGCTCACATCTGTGGCTGATAACGCACGACCCGTGTGAATCAAGGATCTAAGAGGCTTTGCTTTGCTGTTTGGAGAGACCTCTGGCTCAAGGAACCGCACTAGGAGGGCAGCAGAGATACTGTCAATTACAAAACTGTCCTTCAAACCTTGGGGCTCAATGTGTCTGGTGCTGTCAGTCATGCACATTGGCACAAGCTAGGGATGCTGAGAGTCTGGTACCCAGAGAGGCTCAAAGACCTAAAAGTTTCATTTCAGTTTCTTTTGTTTTCTCTTTCCTCCTCCTCCTCCTCTTCCTCCTCCTCCTCCTCCTCTCTAATGTTTTTGGGAGCTTGGGAGATGGCTTAGTAGACAAACTGCTGACTGGGAAAGAGTGGAAACCCAAGTTTGAATTCCCAGAACCCACATAAAAGCCTGGCATGGTGGTGCATGCCTTTAATCCCAATGCTATGGAGGTAGAGACAGGGGGATCTGGTACTTGATGGCTAGCTAGTGTTGCCAAATAGATGAATTGCAGGTTGATAGACAGATCTGTCTCAAAAAATATATTGGCCTCCATACAAATGCACAGGTATGTGCCTGCATGCATAAGGACACACACACACACCACACACAGACACAGAGACACAGTAGCTCTGGACAAACAATCCTGTAAATGGGGATTCAGCTCAAACTATTGCACTAACCAAGGACATTGAACCACTACTCTGAGCTACCCAATGGACAGGACATTCTCCACAATTATGTGGAGAGTGGGGACTGACTTTGACATGAACTCTGGTGCTCCATATTTGACCACCTCTCCTTGGTGAGGAGGCCTGGTGGCACTCAAAGAAAGAATAAGCAGGCTACCAAGATGAGACTTGATAGGCTATGACCATATAATGGGGGATGAGGCCCCCCTTGGTCATAGACCTAGGGAAGGGGCATAGGGTAAAAGCGGGAGGGAAGGAGGAATGGGAGAATACAAGTGATGGGATAACAATTGAGGTGTAATCTGAATAAATTAATAAGATTAAAATAATTTTTTTAAAAAAATCTTGTATATATCATTGAGCTAGCAAGTTGGAGAGCATTCAAAACTATAAGCTTAAAGACAAAGCATTTGTGTCTCTTTCCTGAATAATCAGACTCACCAAAGGGATATCTATACCTGTTGGGCACTGCACAACTCTCAAATGTTGGACACCATCTCTTTACCTTCACATTGATTTTCTTATCGCAGCAACCATAGAAAAATCCTCAAAAAGATGTGATGGGTGCGTGCCTGTACATACGAGCCCTCAGAAGGCCTAGTCAGGAGAATAGCTATTACTTTGTGGGTAGCTTGGGCTACACAATGAGTTCTAGGTTAGCCTAGGATAAAGTGAAACCTTGTCTCCAAAAATAGAGATGAGTCAATTGAGATGACCGTCAAGATCAAGTGTTAAGGCCACAAACTCTCTTGAGCTAGTGATTGACTTGCTGTCTGGAAGATGCGGGTTTTCCCTGTATATTACTCCCAAAGTTGATTTATTGCATGTCCCTAAGTTGAAGAGGTGGGTGAGGTAGAAGCTGGGTTAAGGGGGCAAAGAATGGAAAGAGAGACATTGCTGAATTTAACCATATCTTAGCTATGTTCTTGGCTGATGCTTTCCTTAGATAGGTGCTGTTAGGTGGAGCTGTGAGGTCCTAGTCTTTCTTGGGGGACACGGAAGACAGACTGTACTGAGCAGACCAGGACACGCTCAGGGACTACAGAACCACGCCTCTGGCCACTTTTACCCCAACTATCCAGGTCCATGAATCCAGGGTCCCTCCTTCCTTCCTTCCTTCCTTCCTTCCTTCCTTCCTTCCTTCCTTCCTTCCTTCCTTCCTT
>OU015749.1:103745594-103791383 GCA_907169655.1 Acomys percivali | reverse complement strand
CTTCCTTCCTTCCTTCCTTCCTTCCTTCCTTCCTTCCTTCCTTCCTTATCAACGGGGTCTTGTTCATCCACTGTATGAATGATGAGGCTAGGCTGGGCCCTCTGTCTGCTATCTGTGTGACTTTGGACAATATCTGGCCTCAGTGCTTGGGATTCACCCCCTGTAAAGTGAGCATAGTGAAACGATGCACCTCGTTGTGGCTTGTGGTGAGACTGAGATACAGTTGTGCCGGAATCAGAAATTTTGTTGTGATTCTGTAGTAAACAATGCTGCAAACAGGTGTGGTGAGAGTCAGTTTCACGTTCGGTTTCTACCTGGCTTTTTAAGTCAGGGAAGGAAAGCCTTACCAAGGCCAGCTATCGGGTTCTATTTTTGGTGTGTGTTTCAGAGAACTATATACATATTTTATGCATGTAGCTGGGATTATATGCTGGATACCTCAGAATTATTCTCAGAAAAACAATCAAACAAACAACAAACCCAAAACAAACAAACAAACAAACAAAAAACCATTTAAATCAGATCTCTAAAGGTGAGAAAACATGAAGCCAAGACCCAGTGGATAGGGGGAGTTTGTAACAGTGTCCGGGCAAAGAAGGAAGCTTGTGAGAAAGAACTGGATAATTCAGTTGGTGCTAAGGAGAAGGAAGAGAGTCAGACAGGGACAGCATTGTCCAGGCTCTTGGTAGCACTCACCAAGGAATCTTCAATAATTTCCAAGCATGGTAGGAAGCCACTGAAGGCTTCTGAGCAGTGGAGTGACATGGCTTCATTCACTGAAAAGATCATAGTAGCCGGGTATGGTGGCGCACACTTTTAATTTCAGCACTTAGCAGGTGGGAGCAGGAGGATCTTTGGGAATCAGCGCTGTTATAGAGAGACTGTCTAAATAACAACTAAAACAAATAAACTGACAAACACACACACACACACACACACACACACACACAAAACCATCCTGACTCCCAGTTGGAAAATAGGTTCCTAAGAACAAGTAAGGAAAACAGGAGGACCAGGTAGGGGTCTACTTGTAACCTGGGTGAAGACTGGACAGAGGAGAACAGGTCTGAGAGAACAAGGAGGTAAAATAGCTGGGATGGACTGATTATTGAGAGAGAAGGAAAAAATCATGTCCCAGAAGTCTGTTAGAGCACTGTGCAGAAGGATACGGGGGTGTTTTCCAGTAAAATTACTAGGTAGGGAATGGGAGAGATAGTTTAGTGGCAGTGTGCTTGGATTTCATCCCAACAATCCATGGTTTTGTTTGTTTGTTTTAAAGCTGGTGTCATGGTGTGTGCTTGTAATTCCAGCACTGGAGAGGCAGAGATAACAGATAACTAAGGCTTGCTAGTCAATCAGCCTAGCTGAATAGGTGAACCACAGTTCCAAGTCACAAAAACAAACAAACAAACAAAAAACAAAAAAAACCCCAACAACAAATCAAACCAAAGTGCAAACAGAACCAACCTACCTATAATGACAACAAACAAAACCCCTAAACTACCAAAACACAAACAAACTAAAAAAAGATGGACAGCTCTTTAGGAATGGTGCTTGGCACTGCTCTTTAGTCAGCACATCCACCTACACATATGTGACATGTGCAGTTGCAGCGTGAAAACCAACACATACATGCAATCTCCCCATCTCAACAACACACACGTTTGCACATACACACCATACACACACTACACCACATACACACACACACACACACACACACTACACACCACACATACACACCACACACATGGGGGGGGGGAAGAGAGATATAAAGCACACACTTTCTGCAAACACATCTTACAAAATAGGATATCTGCATTTCTCTTTTGAAATACCCAGGGTCTTCTCTTTATTTTGCACAGTGGTCAGAGCATTGGGGATGGAGAAGACCGTATCTGAGCAAAGATCACCCTGTTGCATTAGAGTTCCTCCCTGACCCAAGAACTCATCACAAGTTGATCGCTGTGCTGTCTATGACGGAGCCAGTCAGACCCTTCACTAGCTTCTTTCCACCCCTTCTCCAGCCATCTTTCTGTCTTTTATTCAAGGGGAAAATGTTTTGATATTAATTAAGTTACATGGCAATTTCCTCCCCCTAATTAAAATGGAACCTTTCCCCACCAGACACATTGACGTGCCACTCTGTGGATATAAGAAGAAATGTCTCATCCTCCGCCATGGCTCTGTTGCAGTTCTTCATGTTGTTCACTTCAGTCAGAGGAAAACTCTTTCGGATAATGAAGGGAAGAGCATTTAACTTGGTCCAGTCCAGTCAGCTAGCGGTGGGGTGTGGAAAGCCTGCCGGACCTGTCATAAGCAGTGTGGGAGGCTGGGGCAGCTACTCGGGTGTGGATGGAAAGGGGTCTGTGAGCTGGAAGATGGTCAAGTGGGTCAGAAGTGGGTGCTAACTAGGGGTCTGGGGGGTAACCAGGGTGCTGGGATACTGTGTAGGAGGACTGGGGATCAGCAGCACCCCACATCTCTAAGGAATGGCTCATCTCCACGGGCTGGTTTTTTGCTGTGAGCTGATTTCCTCTGTGGAAGGTAGAGTGGGGATGGTGCACGGGCTTCGTGTGGCTGAGAAGCTACCGTGGAAGTGTCCTAGCACTGGGGCAGTGGCAATGATCTAAGGAGAGGGGAGAGAAAGTGGGAAGTGCATGAAGGGGGGTTCCACCCCTCCCCCCCACCCAACCCCACCCTGTGAGGGAAGAGTCCAAGGCAGGCGAGTGGCCACCCCTCACCTGAGCAGACTTACACTCTTCCCTTCTCTAATCCTGCTGGTCCCCTGACTTCTTCTTTTCCTCCTTTTCTTCTTTCTACCTCCTCTAAATGCCCCCAAGGTGGGAAAAGAAAGAGAAAAGATCTTGTTCCCCTCCTGCCCCCAAACCAATTTCTTACAAAAAAAAAAAAAAAAAAAAAAAAAAACACCAAAAAACAAAACCAAACACTCTGGAGAGAAAGCAGAGGCCGCTGGTTTTTATCTGTAAATCTGATGGCAAATGTTCTCCCTGTAACAGCCCCTGTGTGCCCACCTCCTCCCCAGCAAGGCACCACCTGGCCAGAGTGGCAGACACTTTAATTGGATTATTGCTGCTTTTCCACCTGTCTCAGGGCCCAGAAGGTTAGGAGACACTAAGCGTCTCCTTGGGAATCACTGGAGGTGGTAGAGGCGGAGGGAGGAAGGGAGGCGGGAGAGAAGACCTCTCCTTCCTGACTACTGTCTTGTAGCAGCTTAAGATCTGGAGTCTCAGGCCAGAGAGGCAGGGCAGCCATGCAGGTCCCAGCAAGGCTTCTTTCTTGCTTGGAAGCCCTGAAGGCACAAGTGCTATCCATCTTCGGGGGTGTGTGTGTGGGGGAATGGGAGGCAAAACTCGGGGAGAAGGACAGGAAAGGTGGGGTGCCATGGTGGAAGAGTTGAAAAGGTAGCTGGGAGAGACCCTGGAGGATGAATTCAGGAATTTCAGCTGAACTCCATAATGGTCCCTGAGGACTCCTGACTGCCTGGCACTAGGCTGGAAGGCAGGCAGGCAACAAAGAAGGAAGGAAGGAAGGAAGGAAGGAAGGAAGGAAGGAAGGAAGGAAGGAAGGAGAGGAGAACGAAGTCCTTGGAGGTAGCCATGCCCTGTGAATGAAAGAGAAGAAGCAAGCTCAAGGCCTAGGACAGCCTTTCTTAACCTGTGGACTGTGACGCCTTTTGGGGGAGTCACACAACCCTTTCACGGGGAGGGGCACATATCAGAAATCTCGCATATCAGATATTTACATTATGATTCATTACAGTAGCAAAGTTACAGTTATGAACTAGCAACGAGAATAAGTTTATGGTTGGGCGTCACCAGCACAACATGAGGAACTGCATTAAAGGGTCGCAGCATTAAGAGGGTTGAGAACCACTGCCCTAGGAGCATTAGGAAGGCCGACTTGACCCTGACTAGGGTAATCTGATAAAAGCTACAGAGACAACACGCTTTCCCTGGCTTGCATTTGCATTGGAGAAGAGAGAGCAAAGAATGTTCTAGGTGGAGGAGGGACTAGGGGTGAGGGGTGCTGATGAGGGGTGGAGCCTGGTGCACCTGACTAGGGCACAGTGTCTGGGAAGATACTGCTGAACCATAAAGGAGGGGGGCAAGGGGGAGAGAGGGATGATGGGTAGTAATTGCTATGTGGGCATTTGTTTCCCTTGGCCGAGGGTGGATTTTTTTCTCTCTTGTGTCATGGGGAGCCAAGGATGACTTATGAGGTAAGTGTTGATGGCTTTAGAACTATATTTTAGAGGAACAATTCTGTTCCCTTTTGACATATACTTCCCAATCCTTTATTCCTGTCACATGGCTTACAATAAAAAAAAAAAAGGAAGGACTGTTTAAACACACTTCAGAGTGTAGCTTAGGAGGAACCCTGCTGAACCAACATGTCCTTTGCTTATTTGTAGCTGCTCAGAATAATTTCAGCAAATCTCTCAGAAGCAGAGCATGGGACACAGAACTTGAATTCTCAGGGAATTGAGTGAGTCAAGGCTCATCTTTGTCCCTGGCTGTTTTGTCTGAGACTATTATAACCTGATCAAATATACCAATAGTGGGATGGGGGAGATTACTGGAAAAGTGTAGGGAATGCTACAGAGATACAAGGTTAAATCTGGGGTGACTTTCTGACAAGGTGGCCTTGTGGTGATGATTTCATGGACATAGTGTGTTGGTAGGAGGAAGAAACAAGCAGGCTTTAGCAGAACGTGAACGTGTCTGTGTGTGTGTTGGGGGGAGTGGGCAATGGGACCATGAAGTGGTGGAAGATTAGAGTGCAGCACCTAAATAAGAGGCTCTTCTGGCATCTTCTCCACCTGTAGTGTGCATGGACTCTCCTTATCCTCCTTCCCAGGGGTACACAGGATGGAAATGAGAGCCCCCCCCACCCCCACTATTCAGTAGATTCTGAAGTAGTTACAGCACCATCTGAACTTGAAGGAGGTAGGAAACATGCCACAACGAGGAAAAGTGACTCTGCCAAATGGATAGACGTCACGTGTGCACAGCTATGCTGCAACCAAAGACCTGTGTGATAACCTGCACTCCTTATGCCTTGGCAATGAAACTGTGATGGCCAGTTACAAGAGTTAAGAATGAGTTTTAGATGTGTTCTGATGAGGCAAATTTCACATGGATGCACAGCTAGGTAAGAAAGCCATCTTAGTAATCACGCTGTGTTCTACTATTAAAAGGAGAGCCAGCTATGTACCAATCCCATGTTCAAAGAACATGGAGATTCCTGAACAATGATGTCTCCATGGCAGATTGCTTTTATCATCACATTTGTTTGTTGACTTGTTCAGTGTGTGATGCGCTTGGGTGCTCATGCGCATCGCTGGCCCAAGGTAGATACTTTCATCCTCATTTTACAGATGGTGAAACTCAGAGAGGTTAGCTCATCTTTCCTGAACCCCTACACTCCCAAACTATGGAGGAAAGACAGCCCTTTTCCTCCTGAGGCTAAACTAGACACATCAGCTGCCAAAAACCAGTCCTGGGTAATACCAGTTCCTCACCATCTGAACAAACAGGGTTCATGACTGCTAGGCGCCAACACCTCATTCTTTCTGCAGGGCTTCCTGAGGGTGAGTCTTTAGCACTGATGAAAGCCCGATTCCAGCCGCCAGCCATAGGAGACAGCTGCAGGTGTTCTAGCCAATCCAGAGACCTAGAAAGAAAACCCAAGCATTCTTAACCTTTAAAAAGATCTTAGCCTGTGGACAGATAAATTAACTCCAGGGCTCTGGGGAGATTAAACCTTATTTTATGGTTTGCTTGTTAAAAACGCATAACTCCAAATCTCACCAGAGATTGCAATTAAGATAGCACGAGGCTAAAGCCATATGAGAAGTATTATTTACTCTTGGCTCCCTGCAAAGTCCAAAACGACAATGGGCTTTTCCATTTCGTAACCTGCAGTCGATCTGAAGCCACCTGCCTTTGTACCTAAATGCTTTAGGACACAACACATCTCTCTCCCAGCATAGCTACTGACACACCATCCTTTGTGGTCACCCGAAGTAACCATAAAAAACTAAGTTAAAACAAAGTTTCCTGGGCAACCATGTTCAAGAGACACCAAGAACATTTTTAATCATCTAAGCGTCTTCTGCTCCCAGCCAAAGGGTTCTTTTCCTGTGATCCCCTCTGAGTGCCTAGATTATACCAGCCCCCAAATGCTCCCTGCTTTCTGGCAATGTCCCAGGAAGAACCACACCTCCCCAAGCCGACTCATCTCAGTAAGATGTGGCCCGGAGAGGACCATGATCGGTTTTCTCAACCACCACTACTAGAAACAGCATATGGAGACTCAGTTCCCTGAAATGTTGTGACAAGTTAGTTAATTTGCTAGTCAAAGAGCTCCTTTAGGAGCTGGCAAGATTACTCAGTAGATAGAACACTGGTCACACTAATGAGGATCTGAGTTTGAATCCACAGAACACATGTGCCTGGAATCTTGTGCTCCTACCCTGAGATAAGAGGCAGAGACAGGAGAATTCCTGGAAGCTCCTCAGTCAGCTACCATAGCGTACGTAGTAGCAAAAGTCTAAGGGACCCTGTCCCAAACAGGATGGAAGGTAAAGATTACCCCCCCAGACTTCTACATGTGCACCAAGACACATGCCTGAACTTATACACAGGGACATATGCAGACAATGATCACACACAACATACCATATGCACACACATATGCACCATACACATGCATCATCCACACGTACGTACATACCACACACAGACACAAAGACTAAGAAACAATCATTAGGTTCTGTTTTGGTGGCTCTCTCTGGCGTTCTTATCATGTCCCCAAATGATGGTTCATGGTTTTCATTCTATATATATAGAGGAAGCACATGAAGACTGAGACGCCATCTCTGGGTGAGTTCATCCTAGGCTCTGCAAGGTAGGGGAAAGCTTTCCTAAAATATGTCTTTTCCATCTTAACACTCACCTGAGGCAATAAAAAAATTGTGCATTTATTTATATGTATGTATGTATGTATGACCACTCACCTGAGGCATTAAAAATTATGCATTTACTTATTTGTTTATGTGTATATGTATGTATGTATGTATGTATGTATGTACGTACGTACATATGTACATATTATGTATGAAGACAGGGTCTTACTCTGTAGTCCAGGCTTACCTCAGACTTTCAATAAGACTCCTAAGTGTGGGATTGAAGGTGTGAGTCACTATGTTCCATGTCACTTGGGACATTTTATTAATATTCAGATTCTAGGTTCTGCTCAAGAGCTACTCAACCAAGTGACTGTTGTAATGAGAGATACATCGAGTGTGGTGGAAGGAACTGTGAGTGGAGGTTTGAGCTAATCTCTACTATCTCCTGGCTGTTTGATCTCCATCTAGTTAGTGTCTTAGCTCCTCGTTTAATTCCTCCCAGTAAAAGAGGCAGCTGCTACAGTGATGCGTGTCAAGCATGTTCTCAGGGCTTTGTGAGCATAAGTCTTACAAAGTATCTTGAAGGTCACACAGCTAGTTAGAGGCGGGGCCAAGATCCCCACTGGGTTCATGGGCACAGACAACCGGCCATTATGTGATGTTACCGCTTTCGGTCTGTTGTCATTCTCAGCTCTTCTTCTTCGAGCCAAGGCAAGGACACTCATAGGCTAAGTGAGAAGAAGACCAGAAGACCTTCCGTTCCGACTGGCTCCCTCTCTGTCCTGAGCTTAAACCCAGCTCCTGAATTACACAAAGCCTCCAGACCAGCCCTGTAATTTTTTTTTCTCCCTGCTGCTTCTTCTCTGGTGATTATCCAGGGCTGATTTGGCCAAACTTCTAAGTCTGTTGCCTGGCAAGCCCCAGCACATCTGGAGTCCTGCTGTGGTCTCAATTGCACAGCTGTCCGCGGCAAAGATGCAGTCATCAGAAAGCCGTGGCCCAATGGAATCTGGAGAGCAATCTTTATATGGATCAACTCTTTATAGCTTTGTGTGGATTTCGCTTCTCGCTCACAAAGACAAGGGAGCGCGTTAGCAGAGTTCACACTGAGATGTGAGCGGCTTTTATAACCAGCACGAGGATGATTTCCACAGAAAAACCTCTTCTTTCCTGGTGACAGACCTGAATTTTTGCTAAAGGTGAGGGGGAAGGGAGCTCTCTCTTCGAGAGCATTTGTGAGGACCCAAATGCTTTGAAATGGAGAAAAGCTAGAAGATTCCTCTGAGGTAAAGAGACATCGCCAAACAGGCCCCAAATTTAGATTTGTACAGACGGGCACAGTAAAACTGTTCCCCCCAAAAGCTTAAGGAGGCAAAGCCAATTTGTAGCTTTTCTTTTACTTGGTGCAATGGGGTAGAGGATATTGTTTTGGGAGTGGGGAAGATTGAAACCCGCAGTGAGAGTAAATGAAAAAGCCCAAGTCTCTGCTGGAGGTGGAGATAAAAAGCAGGAAGGAAAGAAAGAAAGCAGAACTGACCAGTCTTATTTAACTCCCCAAGGAGAGAAGGGCTGGATGTGGAGAAGAAAGCGATAACAGCAAATCTCTGTTGTTCTGTGGTTGATTAATCAGGCCTCTCTTCCGGACAAAGGCCACTGATGTTCAAAATGGTGACTTGGGCACTCCAGGGGCTGCGGGATGCTGTTCCTGCACCAACAAAGGCCAGTGAAATCATCCTCCATATTGGACCTCAGAATGTCAAAGCTGGAGGCAACCTCAGAAGTCTTCTTGTCCAAGCCCCTAGTTCTGCAGATGATGAAACTGAGGCCCAGAGGTCATGAGGATGGTTGATGCAGAATTTTGAAAAAGAGCCCCCAACCCCCAATCTTCCAGGTTTGCACAACTGTTCCCTAGGATGCCATGGACACCACGCTGACTGCTGAGCCTTTATTGGTCTGTGGAAAATAACAGACCAAGTTATTTTTCTGAGACAGGGTCTCACTATGTAGCTCTGGCTGTCCTGAGACACATGGGAATCCTCCTGCCTCTGCCTCCTGAGTGCTGAGATCACAGACGTGCCCCATCATATCTGGCTACCAAGTTCCTTTTATTTCCCACAGTGTTTGATTGCGCTGGGCTGGCGGAGCCTTTGCACGATGTCAATTCTATTAGTAGTCTCAACCCTCTGTGTTTACTGCACCTGTAGTTCCACGGGGCTTCCAGCATGCTGATCTCTTTATGTGAAGGCCAAAAGGGTGAGCGGTGAGCTGGGAGGACGGCTTCCTCCCCTCTCAATGCGGATTGCCAGTGACCTAATTATTAATTTGACCTCCCTCCCAGTTTAGCAGCCTGGACACAACCAGATCTCTTCCTGTTAGCTGTCAGCACTGTCACTTACACTTGTTATCAGTACTCCTCAGCTCTGACAACTTCCTTTATTTTTGGACATAAATCCCATCTTATAATATAAATATCACACTCTAGGCAGGACACCGTTAAGCAATTATTGCACTTCCCAGGTGAGGTGGATTTCTTGGCCTCCGCTCTTGATGAGAAGCTAGGACACGAGATGTGCCCTAATCACTCAGAGACATTGGGACAGAAGATTATTATACTGTTAGGTGGATGGGGGTGTGGGTGAGGGTGTGGGTTGGGGGGGGGACACCTGTTCTACTGGCAGACTGCCAAAGCCCTTTCCTCTAGACAGAGAAGTGAAGGTAGGGCTGGCTGTAATGTAGCAGAGGGCAAACACATGAGCTGCAGCACCCTTAGCAAGGGAACCGCTCCCCCTCTACCAGAGCAGGGCAGTCCTGAACCCGCGCCTTGCCCATTTTCAAACGTCTTGTTCTGTGACCCAGATCCCCACGAGAGCGTTTTCAATTTCTCTCTAGAAGCTAAAGCAGTGAACAAGGTCATGTGCGGTAGGTTTCATGGATGGAGACGAGGAAACTGAGGTAAAGAGCAGGAGGCAGAGCAGGCTAATCCAAGGAAGATTCTCTTATGCCCACTCTTCCCAGCCCCTTCACTTAAGGCGGACTTCCCCAACACCTCAGCAAATCAGGCCAGGTGAAAATGCATTCTGGGATTCCTTCATGGATGCAGCAGTTGTGTTCTCAGTAGCAGCAGACTGGTAAGGAAGCATAAGGCACCCTGTCAATCGCTAAGTCACCTAGCCAGTGTGCTAAAGTGATGTGGTCAGGGGAGACTTTTTGTTTGCTTTTCTCCAATGGATTCACTTGAGTGTGTCTGTGGTGTGTGCATGTGTGCCCAGCTGTGTGGAAGTGTGCATGCATGCATGCATCTGTGTGCATGCATCAAGGTCAGATGTCTTCTTCAATAACTCTCCACCTCAGTTTGAGATAGCGTCTCTTATGGGGTCCGAAACTCATCAATTCAGCAAGAATAGATAGTGAGCAAGCCCAGTGATCCTCCTGCCTCCCCCTCCACAGGGCTGGCATTACAGGGGCTCACCAAGGTGCCCTGCTTTTTTATTTGAGTCCTGGGAAGTGAACTCAGATCCTTACAGTTACATGGCAAGGACTTTAAACTGAGACATGTCCCAAATCTACTTTTCTTTTTGACACAGCATCTCATATAGTCCAGGCTGGCCTCAGATTTGCTGTATAGCCAAGGATGACTGAATTCCATGAATTATACCTCCCAAGTGCTGGGATTACAGACATGCATCTCCATGCTCAGCTCAAAGGAGCATGTTTAATTTAAACTCCCACCATTCTGAATTTCAGAAATGCAACTTAGTAAAATCAGAGAAGAGTTCAGAAAGAAATGCCCAAATTACAGTTTCTAGCATGCTTTATTATTTCATGACCATCACCACCAACCCCCCGGCCCTCCTGCCGCAAACGCACTCCACTACCCTTCACGCCCTGCCTCTGCCTACACAGCTTCACATGGCCTACAGGAGTAGTCCACCATGTCACTTCCCAGGTTACGTTGTGCCCATGCATACCTACCACCTTGCATAGTCCCTTCACTGCTTTGGTCAACCCACATTTGCCTTAACACCCATCATACTGCCCACGATACCGCCTGCCTTCTTCTCCAGTCCTTGTCTGCCAAAACTGCACTGCAGAGGGGATGCATATTGCCCATGAGTCACAAACACCCCAAAACATCTGCCTGCCCCCAGGCTAATGCCTTGGTGCCTCCCACAGCTCCCCAGTCTCTTCTCCCTGCACACTCAGCAGTCACTCCAAACTCCGTGTCACACTTTCCCAGAGCAGACTCTGACAAGTTTATCAAGTTGAGAGATGACACTGTCAATGGGCATATTAAAAAAAAAAAAGAAAAAAAGAAAAAAGAAAAAGGAAAAAAGAAGCAAAGGGGGGAAGGAGAGATAAGGCTGGGAGCCCTCCATGATGCTTGCAAGGACATATGAGCACACTCCCAAGGTCATACAGGCAAGCTGCGAGAGTCAACCTCTTTCTTCACCATCTTTGACTCTTAAGTGAGCCTCCCCAGTGAGCAAGGAAGGCAGCTCCCTCCTGCTCGCTCCAGGGTGGGGAGCCTCACGCTTGCTTCAGTAGGAGATGGCTTGCTAAGAAAATAGCTGAGCTGATAATGCCAACAGAGTCACGACACCCGGGACCCCTTACAGTTTTAAGATCCAATCAACTTTAAAATATTACCGACTAAGACGGATTTGAGCAAACAAGTGATCCCGGTGTATTTACTGAGAGTGCAGGCACCCTGGTGAAATATTAATCTGGGATGGGAAGGCGGAGAGAAGTGGGGCTGGACACAATAAAATGCTCATCGTTTTTATAAAACTCCTTTGACAAAGTACGTTTAAGATAATATAGCTACCATGCTATTATTTATGTACAAATATTATGTATGTATAATATATATCTCAATCTATCATCTATCACTAATTGAATATCTTATTATCTATTTATTTATCTATCTATATACCTTCTGCCTATCTATCCACAATCTAGCTATCTTTCTATCATTTATCTATGTATTATCTACCTATCTACTTTTGTCATCTATCTATTTTAATCCTATGCTTCCTATAATTTCAAGAATTGGGCAGGCATGGTGGTGCATGACTATTATCCTAACATTCAGGAGGCTGAGGTAGAGGGATTATGAGTTTGAAGTTAGTTAGATCTACATAGTAAGTCACTGACTGAATAAAAAAAATGAGTAAAATTAAAAAGTCCAAGAGTCATATAAGTAGAAAGAACTGATGCCGTGGCTCTTAGCTCAGACCTCTCCCCAGCGCCACCCTTAACCCAGAGTTATTCGATATTACTCTTCAGTGTTCTTCAGTAATTGCTTGGCACCTTTCATCTCGGCATCCCTCCCACTCTTTGCTAGTCTGCATGGCCTCACCATCAGTGGCTTTTCTGGCTCTTCCTAGAGGCTCTTCAATCTCTGCTCAGGAAGTGTGTCTCGACCACAAGACATTCAGAGTGAGAAGCTAGGCTCTCATATAACAGTCAGGGACTTGGAGGTGGGGGGGTTGAGGTGAGGAGAGGACAGAAGCAGAGAACAATATTGAGCGCTTCAGCCAGCGGACATGTCTGACACAGTAACATCAGCCCCCTACCTCCCCTGCCCATAGAAGCATCAATAACATCAATAAAACAGCTGCCCCCACTTGGGCCGTGTGGTGCTGCCACAAGAAGGACAAAGAACAGCCCTTTTCTGTCAGAGTAGAGCTCTGCTTGTAGTTGATGGGAGGGGAGAGGAGAGGACCAATCGTGCAGAAAACTGAAAAACACTGGCCATTGAAAGGTAGGGCCACTGCTGCAAGCCAAACCCCAAAGGCTTGCTGGGCTGCTGTGCCCTGAGACTAGGACCCTGTGTAAAGAGCCTGGAGAGGAGCCCCCCCCCAAGAAAATCTCCTGCTCACCTTCCTAGGAGGCAGGAACACCAGTATACCCCCACTGGAAGCCCTGACTTCTTTTGAAATCTTCTATGAGTTACAGTCATGCTCCACGTGGTCAATGGCACACTACATACGTAATGGTGGTCTTGTCAGAGTGTATGTATCATGTAATAGTCAATGTAGCCATCTGGCTTTGCTCTTCTCACAATGAGGAAACCCCCCAATGGTGCAATTCTCAGGACACGTTTCCAGCAGTAAGTGATGTTACTACTATACTTGATACACAAGTTCCCATTGGTTTTGAAGATGTGGCTCAAGGCTCCTGAAAGTCACTCTACGCTGCTCACACATCTTCCTGAAACTGTTAATCTTTTTGTCCAGAATACCTGGCTTTGTGAACAGTGTCTCTGCCACTGTCTGGTTCATTCTCAAGGTCACTCCTATGTCAAGAGTAGCCTTGCTTTCTTTGGATTATATTTATTGCTGTCCTTGCTGTGTCACTGCATAGTGTGTGGCCACTTGCTCCATTAATTATGACAATGAACCAGAAATTCTTTTGCCTACTTCATCCTTAGTATGTCAACTCCTGTCGATAGGGGCCTTCTGTTTCCTATGGCCCGTGTTCTGTGGTTTGTGCTTAATATGCAGTTGGTGTTCTAAACATACTGGATATGCACAGCAAAGCCTCGTACCTTCCTTCAGTCATTGCAAGTAAACAATGTTTCCTCCTAAGCTAAATCATTAATCTGTCAATCAATATTGGGTCAATGAACAAAATATTAACTCAACAGGAGGGGTAATTCAAACAATTTTGTTGTACATCAGAGTGACTTCAGTGCAGGACAATAAATCGTGAACTTAAAGATTGCTAAATACTTCAGATTTTAAACTTTCTTAAAAAATAAGTAGCAGTATACATACATCGATTAGATTGAATTAGCCATTCCACAGACTCTATGCATATATCAAAACAACATGCTCTATGCTGAAAAGATATAGTTTTATCAACTAAAATATAAAGCACACATATATGTAATATTGGCACAGACCATAAGAAATTATTATGGGGCTGGAGAGATGGCTCAGCGGTTGGAAGCACTGACTGTTCTTCCGGAGGACGCGGGTTCAATTCCCAGCACCCACATGGCAGCTCACAACTGTTTGTAACTCCAAAATCTGACACCCACAGACGTATAATGCACAGAAAAAAAAAAAGAAAAAAAGAAAAAAAGAAATCATTATGAATCAACTGCCTCAGAGTTACAGAAATGGCAGCTTTGTGAGGTTCTACAAAATGGTACTTCCATGGGTTTCAGTTCAATCTGTGACACAGACACTACCCTCAAGAGGAAAAAAAGTAGGAGGAACGAAGCACTCGTTGAACATCCACTATGTACTGGAAGCTTTACAAGCATCGTCTCTTTCAGTTTAATCTTCATTTACTTCCTATTCGTAAGAACGGAATAAGCATGAGAGAAACAAAACAAGATATTAAAAGATGGGCAGTGCGATGGTGGAGTGGTGTGGTACGGAGTGATGGGAGAAGAGTTTTGGTTGGCTGGTGAAGGATTCGTGGGGCCAGGCGTCCCTCTCCTCTTCCAATGTTTGTCCCCATCTTTGCTTATCTCTTCATGCTGCAGCCTTGTTATTGATTTCCTGGCCCGTTCCCATTCATCACTTTCTCAAGGGCAGGGGCCAGGCCTTCGCACTGTGCGCCTCCGTCTAGACTGACGCCCGGGTGCAAGGTTTGTTGATGAAAGCACTCCGAGATAACTATGCAAAGAATTCCAACAGCAGCTTAAAAGCTTCCTCACATCCTGGTGGCCATAGGCTCTGCAGCCCTCACTAGGGGACTTATGCACTCACCGTGACTCAGGGACACAGGACCTCAAAGGCCTGGGCGAAAGAGAAAGGAGGGCATGAACCAAGAGGGATGACAATAGCTAAGTCCTGCTCAGTCTCTTTTCCATTTCCTGTTTCTCTTTTGGTCAGCATGCCCTGAGATCATTCTAGATCACCCTTCCCCCACCCCCCACCCCTGCGCTCAAAGATGCATGGTCTACTCATTAACAGCTATCACGTGCTGAGCAGTCCGATAGGCATCAATAACTCTTTCACAGATGGATAAGTCATATTCTATGTGTCTCTTAGTCTAAATTTCATCCCTTTTTTTCTTTAAAAATTTATTTTAATTATGTGTATATGTGTGTCTGTGTGGGGATATGTGCATGTGAAGGCAGGGGCAGGTGGTTGTGAGCCACTGTGTGAGTGCTGGGAACTGAACCCATGTCCTCTGCAAGAGCAGTGCGTGCTCTTAGCCACTGAGCCATCTCTCCAGCCTTAAGGCCAATCCTGTTAATTACTGAATATTAGCAATATAAAACCCAGATGGTGGCTTTAGTCTCCTAGAGTAACTGGAAGTAAGTCTGGAGTCTCTGGTGGCCCCGTGCAGCATCGGGAAGTGAACGTGGGGGAGTCTTCTCCACGGATAACCCTGTTCTGCAACCGCTGGGACAAATCTGGGCATGTTGGTCCTTTACCACCAAACCTCATGCCAGGCAGTTCTCAGAGCCCTTTCATCCATCATCTTCTATGGGGAATTAACTGATTGGGGTTGATCTATGGGGATAGTGAGGAACCTCTTGCTGAAAGAGCCCTAAGTCTTGGTGTGTGTCCCCTTCCTGCCCTGCCAGAGCCCCGACTGAATCTAGAGAACTGACTCATTGTAGATTTTTGGCACATGCCCTTCTGACCCCTAGCACTGAATATTTCTTTTTTTCTTCCTGATCTCTCAGGAGGCGTATCTCCAAAGGGAAGGCAGAATTTCACAAGGAGGAGGTGGAGGTGGCAGAGCGAACAAACCTTGAATATGCTAAGAGCTCTCTCTTCTACACTTTGACTGACAGTGAAGACACATCTTGTCAAATTACCGCTTCAGTCAAACACAGCTAACCCTCTGAAGCATTGACAACAGAATGATTTCAGTCTTAAGAAGAAGGGTGAAAGAAGCCGGGAATTAAACGTTGGGCTATTAACAGGGTTCCCATTTCAGCGAGTGAAGACAAGTTCCCACATATTCTTCTGTAGTCTTCCAAATATTTTTGCTGTTTGACGCTATGGTGAGAGAACAGTCCATGGTCAGTGATTGCAAATGCCCAACCTTCTTTGCCAGCTGAAAAGAAACTCCTCCTTGGGGAATGCTGCCTAGAGCCACCCGGGCCACCTAAGAACTATAGGATGCCAATGAAACTCAGGGATGCAGTGCTCTCCTCTCCAGCTAGCTTCTGACTCTGAGCTGGCACCATACCTCTCCAGCTCTCCACAACCCACCACCACTCTGACTGGCGCTTAGTCATCCAGGCGGAGTGGCACACTGTGTACCTGCAAGATGCTGAGATGGGGGTGGAAAGGTTCAAGGTCTTATCTTGATGAGGGTGGGGTCATCACATTTTCCAAAGCTAGTCTGAATGAGAGAATGGATAAGGTCATGTGAAAGTCAAGCTGAGCTCAGCGCGAAGAGCAGGGTGAGGTGAAGGCTGCACTGGTGGAGGAGAAAGCCAAGCTCCGTGTGACCTTGGAAGGAAAGAGAAAGGGCGAGAGAGCTAAGAAGCACTCTGCTCAGCAGCTCCACACATAGGAAGTGTGTTGAGATGCCATGGTCTTTCGAAAGTTCCAGCCCCACCATATTTTAAGAACCTCATTTCATCAAGGAATGCCTCTGAGCTCTGTAGAAGCAGCCTTGGTATCACACTGAAAATTTTATCCTAATGGTCACTGTGGAAACCATTGTTTGTCTGCTTGGTTTAAACATATGGCTCCCTGCAAGTTCACATTTCCAAGAGGCTCTCTATATGTGTCTTACCAGCCTAGATTCTGCCCCGTTATCTACTCCTGTCTTTGGGTTTCTGACTTGGTATCTTTACTTTCTGATTTCTTCCCTGTATAGATCTTTAAGTAAGTTTTAGGCAATAAAGTAGTACTTCCTGATTCAGGGCTATTCCAGTTGTACTTTCCTTACTACTGCAATCCATCCAAGACGATCATTGCTCTCCATAGAAGACGCACCAGCCTTCTCTGAATGCTAGTCCATCTCTATAAATCCAGGTTCACCAGGAAATACTTATCTTATTCTCATAGACATTTGGGTTTGGGAGAGCTGTCAGATTACTGAATTTGATGCTTCTCCCACTCAGTATGCAAATCCAGTTATATCAATGATTGCAAAATAAGACACTTACCATCAATTCATCCCGCTCAACACTTCACACGTGTCATCTCATCTGCTCCTGATACCCAGTTCTGAGAGGAACATACTGCTGCCTTTGCTTTATAGTTTGGGAAACAGAGCCCATCCTCGTCATCCTGACTCCACACTACACTCCTAACATGGAGCTTCAAGCGTCTACGTGGATGTCAGCCATAACCAGGAAATCATGAGCTATGGGACTTCCTGCTTACCTTTGGAGTCCTGGCTTTCAAAAAGAAGCTCGAGAGGATGAACTGACAACCCTCTCCCCATTTTTGCCCACTGTGCTGGTAGACACCTTAGTAACCTAGTATAAGCTTTAATTCCGTCTCCACACTTACTCTTGAAACTTGCAAAACTTCAACTTTTCCTCATTTGGCTGCTTTTTGATAATATCTCATCACTATGGTGCACCTTCCATTATAATACCATTGCCAGAGTCTCAAAATTGTATTGTCAGTTCAAATTATTATACTGTGTTTTATGAATTCCTATAGTTTTATTCTCCATTATGATAATCTTCATTAGCTAATCAAGGGCTTATAAGACAAGGTCCTTGCTCACAAGGGGAACTTACTCATTTTTCTCAGATGAGCAGCGGCATGGAAATACATTCAATGCACTGTTTGTTGTATGGAAGTGACTGCAGGTATGATAGAAAATCCAGTTAAAAGGAGCGGAGTTGTCAGGAGCCATCAGGGAAGGCTTTGGGAAGGCTCATAGCTTAACCTGGGCTTTGGCAGTGGGAAGCCCTGGGAACAGCAGAACAGAGGGATCTGGATGGCAAACTGCAGGGATAAATCACAGGCGTGTGCTAAAAGCAAAGAGCAGAATGGTTCTGCGCAGCGACCTGGTCCAGGAGGAGGGGGAAGACGGAAGGATGAGGATGGAGGTGGAGGCAGGGAAATCTTGAATATAGAGCTGAAGGATTCAAGTGTGAGGTCCTGGAGTCAGTGAGAGAGACGGAGGTTATTTTAAGGGCTTTTCCTCCACTCCAGCCTTTCATATATCTCACTCTTGCAGGCCCGGTGTTTCTCTGCAGGGCACCTATGCTAATTTCTATCCCCATTCCAATTCACTCCCAGCTGGCTTTTCTGTTTCTGTTGATTTCAGTCCTAGCCCCTTTCCTTCTTTTGCCCAAATCCCACTTCACCTGGCGACTGCCGAGATTCTAGAGTGAGCCTCTCCCTTCCCCGCCTGGATCACAGGCTCAGACACCTGCCTGCCTCTTGTCTCAGCTGCTTCCCTGCCTCCTGCCACACACCTGCCAGACACAGCAGCATACACAAGCGCCCGCGCTTTCTGTTCTGCCTCTCTCCCATTTGCTCCAGATTGTCTGCAGAAGAGGAGTCCCCCACGTCCTCATTTCCAGCCATTCCCTCCGTGAATGTGAAGCTATTCGGTTACATCTTAGGTTCTTGCCTCTTGCATTTAGTGCTCATTTCTACAGGGAGCCCCCAGTCCCCAGTCCCCAGTACTTTTCCTAGTGACAGTGTCCTTCAAGGTGAAGCATGATGTGGTCCCTGGGGACACTTTCTTGGTCCTACCCAAGTTGAAATCAGGTGATCTTCTCCTTCCAGATAATCTCATGCCATTTCATGAACGCCCCATACATACTCTGTGTAGACATGAGCCTACCACATTGGTCAAAAAAAAAAAAAAAAAAAAAAAAAGCGAGAGATGACTTTTTAAAAGCGGGGGAGGGAAAGCAAGGGAAACCAATTGGGTGATCTTATCTTTCCTGGAAAATGATCAAAGACTCCAGAATCCAAGCTGGAGAAAAAGGTTTGAAAAGTAGGCACCAAATGAAATACAGATATCTGCCTTCAGGAACTACAGAACGAGGCAGGGTGATAGATAACGTCTACTTCCTCGCTATCTCCCTACTGCAGGGATGGAGCTGGCCTCAAATGTCCCCGCTACTCTGTGCAGTTTTCACTTATGGAAAAACCTTAAATGGGTCAATCTTTGTCATTTATTTTTTCCCCCAAAGTCCTCTGACTTAATTGATATGACTAAAGTCTTCCTTGGGGCAGGGGGGATGTACGAATTGACCGTTGAGAGTTCCAAAGAGTAACTCTTTGGCCACGAACGCAGACAGTCCAGGAAGTGAATATGAGTGCATAGGAATGAACTGCCCTCCTGACTCAGCAGCCAGGGAAAGTATGGTGGGAAGCTGGTGGACTACATAGCAAGGCAATTGCCAGAATTCAGTAGCTAATAGTCACTGCTCGCTTAAGTGTCCCAAAGCTTTCATTTGGTAAGTCTGTAATCAATGGAAGGTTTTGCCTGGAGGGAGCAGGAGGCTGAGCTCCAGTGTGTCATCCATGCCAGTAGCTGAAGGGGCGAACACAGATCCTTACAGGCGTGAGAATGGCAAGTGAAGAAGGCTGAGTCAAGGCTTTGCAGGTGAATATGGGGAAGAGGGCCTAGCAAGTTTAGAAGTGGGGTTTTCTTCGTCAGTGGAGATGGCTATTCTCCATCTTCCCAAGTCTTCAGCTGGTTCCCCAACCAATGTCTAAAGGTCTACTCAGAGCTCTGCTCAGGGTTATGGAGTTTATGTTTTCTAGAAGAATCCAAACCCAGGAGAGTCATTCCCATGTGACTTCACTTGCTTCTCATACATACGTGTTAATGTCTCATAACTTAGCTGCCCTGGACACTCTCTCTCTCTCTCTCTCTCTCTCTCTCTCTCTCTCTCTCTCTCTCTCTCTCTCTTTCTTAGATTCAAAAGACAGCTGATTTTCTCCTTTGGGTTAATTATTTACACTCACGTCTTCCTACCTCTGAAGCTCTGTTTGTGTGTCTCAGCTTTTGCAAACCCATGATGCCTAGTTAAGACTTTTCAGAGACTCCATCTTGCCAGCTGGCAGTCAACATAGTCCTTAGCGATACCAGTTTTTGTTTGTTTGGTTCTTTTTTTTGTTGTTTGTTTGTTTTAGATTGGTACCTTGGCAAATGCATTGTTTTATCTCTTGCTACCATGTACCTGTGCAGGTCTCTGGCTCCACTTTGGATATGACAGTGGGAACCTTAGAACTCACTCAATAAGCTGAGTACCAGGCCCAGGTGGATCCTCATCAATAGCTGTACAAGAGGGCTCATTGCTGTATCTTCTGCCTGTCACAGCTTCACAGCAGGCAGAAGACAAAGTTGTTTCCATGGCGTGATTTGGAAGGGTCCCCATATTTACGTGGTTTTCTTCTACTTCTGTGTTCTGCCTGTACTCCACCAGTCACAGGGAGTCGCAGTGATGCAAAACACAGAACATAGAATTTAGATTCAGAAGATCCACATCTTTGACTCTTGGCTCTTCCTTTTCTTTGTGATCTTGAGCAGATCAGCAGGCTTTCCGGGCCTCAATTTCTTGGAGAAAACCACAGGGGAAGTAGCTGTAATGTAGTCAGAAACGTAACTATAGTCTACAGCAGTTAATTACACATTTCAAATAACTAGAGGAGGCAAGTCTGAAGGTTTCCAACAAATACAAATGATAATATTTGAAGATATGGAAATGCTGATTACCTTGATTTGATCATTACATCTTCTGTATATGTGTTGAATTATAATACCATGACCCATGAATAAGTACAGATATTGTCAATTAAAAATAACATGAAAGGCTTTTGGAGAACCCCAAAGCTATGTTCACACGCTCATTTTGTTGGTCTTCATTAATTCAATCCTGGGAGACTTTTACCTTCCAGAGCCTAGTATTAATTTGGAATTCTCAGAGGAGGGGTGAAATTTTATGCATATAAGCTAACACCTTGCAGCTCAGAATCAGAAAAATAAGTATTGGAGAAAGATCTAAAGTGATAGTCTTGGAAAAAGTCAGAAGCTAGTGGCATGGAGAAGTGGTTAACCTTTTCCTCTGAGAGCAAAGAAAAAGTCTCTTATGATTCCCTTTTGTGTCCAATATCCAACAACATTAAACCACAGACATGGTGTGCTACCCACTTATATATAAAACTTCTGCTGGCTTATTTACAGAGCAAGAGTAAACGGAAGCCATAGTGAATTGCCCATTTGTATATAACATCTGCTGGTTTGTTTGTACAGCAGCTAACCTATTAGAACCCTAATTTGTGCCAGGCTCTCTTCTGCTCACTAAGGATGTGCTGAACACATATTTCTGACCTCACAGAGCAAACAATCCTTCCGGTGAAACATGCAGGTGACAGAACCGTTCTGACATGGTGGCCCAAGTGCTCAGATAAGCAAAGGGTCATGTGATGCAGGACCCATCACACTGCTTAATCCAGACAAGCCAGGTTAGATAAGACCTGCTAGGGGAAGGCTCTCTTAAGCAGCAGCCAGGTGAGAGGTGAGGAAAGATGCAGAGTGGTCCAAGCCAATGGAATAGTCTGGAGAGAACATGGAGAGGACTGGGATATAATTAATTTGAGAAACTGAGAATGAACTGGTGCAGACTAAGCAGAGAGTGTGATGGGAAGTCAGAGTGCGAACAGAATATGTTAACAGTCTCTGTGTCACATGAAGACCTTTAGACAGGAAGCAGCGGGTCACAGAAAGGTTTTTATGTAGGAGACTGGCATTCACTACTGTATGACTCACACTGTATTAGCATAACTCTTGATTTGACTGATCTCCCTGCCCACTCACTAGGCTGCGAGCTCCATGAGACCCGGAGAGTGTCCTATTAATCACTGTATCCCAAGTGCCTGGCTTATAGTAGGCACTATATTAGTGTCAATGGAAATGAACAAAACTTATTGTCCCTTCTTCTGTGCCTTCTGCCATGGCTCATGGGATAAACTGGCATGAAATTGAGAAGGTGAAATAAGGGTTCGGTGGCAGTCTGTATGTGTCTTTCTCTGCCTCCTTCAGCTGGCAGCGCGCCTCAATCCTTACTCCTTCTGGGTCCTTGGGAAAGAAAAGCTGCCTCGGGTTTCTCAAGAAGATTCTGGAACAAGGGTTAGTGAGGTATCTCCTGTTGGGTCTTGACATCCCCAGTTAGTTCCCAGAAGGCATTGTTTCCTCACTCCCTTCTGTATTCACGCTGCTCAGGGCTCACTAGCCTGGGTCTCACTTTTTCTCCCACTTCCTCTCCACACACCTGCCTAAGCGGACACGCACTGGGCGATACCGTTATGTAGCGTTTCACCTCCCATACGAGATGGGATCCATTTGCCACAAAGAGCCACATGCACACGATGAGCTTTCCAATGAGCGTGAGGTGGGGAAGAGATTTCCTTCCAGAAACGTGTTCAGCTAGTGCCTTGGACTTTATTACGGGCAATACTGACTCAAGGCTTTCATACCCACACAACCAGATCTCATTGCAAGTTCTGCTGTGTCGGAACTGGACAAGTCACTTAAGGTGAGCACTTCCTGGCTAGGTTATGCTCTGAAATAACTGAAAAGTTGATGTTTCATCCGCTGACACGGAAACCATGGTTAAACTGAGGCACAGTGAAAGCTGAAGTAAAATTCTCATCAGACAGCAACTGTATCCAGGTTTTCCTCTTTAAATCTTGTTACTTGTGCTGTATGTCCTGATTTTATTCCAAGGGAGAATGGTGTTTGATATTCCTTCCTAATTAATAAGACACAATCTAATTACAAACCTACTCAGCAACAGTGTGATCTCCGGAAGCCCTAGTGACAGGCGGCGACTTATAAAACCCTAAAGTGACCATTACTATCAGGGGACAATGATCTAATGCCAGCTACCATTGTGGGGGAACTCTGACTAACTTTTAATGATCTTGCCTTGCAATCTTCACCTCTTTTGTTGCTTTAGGGCTCTTGCTTTTTTCGTCCCTTGCGGCTTGCCATAGTTTACTCTCTACATCTCTTACTTGGACCTCCAGCCTGTCTCTCTTCCTCTGCATGTTTCTTTGTGTTGCTCTGTCCCTTTGTAACATTATGTTCCAGCCCTTGATCGTCCTGTCTTTCCTTTATTCATCTCTGTATATCTGTATCTTCCATGTGTGTCCCCACCTCCTGGCTGCCCCTCCCTCCAAGGTAGACAGTCATGAAAGATGCCCGGCATGGCTTCTCCACACTGGTGTGTTGCTAACGCTGACTCCTTGCCGTGCTCAGTAGAAATAGCTTTTGCCTTTTGTTGCCAAATCGAAATCTTCTCAGCAGTAAAAATGTGGCTTATGAAAGCAAGTACCTTGTAATTAAATAAATGGGTAATTTCAGTGTTTTTCATTTCTATTTTTCTTTCTGGGGATTTTCTTAGTAACAGGAAGGAATAGATAGTCATGTTTTACTTCCCACTGATGGAGAAGATAAAATAAGTCATTCTGTATTAAGGTTTTATTTGGATATTTGTGATAATTAATAGGAAGGAAACATCTGTCCTAGTGATGGAGAAGAAGGGAAGGCATGGGGTGGGGAGACCTGGCTGCATCAGTAAAGGCTGCTGGTAAAAGATACAGTTGGCAGAAATACTGCCTGAGTTCTAATTTGGAGAAGAGCTAAAAAAAAAAAAACAAAAAAAAAAAAAACTAAGAGTTTTATCAAACACATCAGAGGATAGCATGGTCTTGAGGAGACAAGCTCATAGATGAACGAGGTGATGATGACACATGACAAATGTAAACTGATGTATGCTTTGAAGGGTGGTGGAGCCAAGGAGAAAACAAACATATGAAGTTGTGATGAAGCCATGTCCCATAATGGTGCTCACAGGGTGGGAAGGAAGTCAGCCAATGTGAATTGTGACTGCTTCCAAACACTCTTCCAGACCCAAGGCAGAGGAGGCTGTGTCCAAGTAAACAGTTTTAAGGCACTTTGAGGCCAGCAGAGACCCAGAGCTAGAGGAAGCATCTATACATGCTGGGAGAACAGAGGATCTGGGGTACTGGCCCAGAGTTTATCTCATTGCAAGCAAAGTTGACAGCATCCATCTTACTACCTCCTGTGCTTTGCCCTCTCACCCTAACTCACTTTCTCATTCTCTAAAAACAAAAACAAAAACAAACAAACAAACAACAGCAAAACCAAAGACAGCAGAGTGCTTCTCTGTGCCGACTGGACACTTAGATCCAATGCAATGCCCGGGGACTGTAGACAAGCCCTACAGAGAAGCGCCATGGCTATCTCTTTGCAATACAAAGCAAATAACATCTGTACCCCAAAAGATCATGGTCTCCTTGCATGAACTAACATTTGTCCTTTGGAATAAGGTATTGAGCAACCTAGAAAAAATTAACCCTCATAGGCCCATGATGCAATCCTTCTCAAGACTTTCATAAGCTGTCACTATCACAGTGAAACGCCTGGGTAGATATTCTAACGCTGGTGAAGCTGCACCATATTAAAATGTGACGCCACGATGAACTTTAGAATCATGACAGCCTCTCATTACTCAAGCCATCTGCTCACCCACTTTCCTTAGGTCTCCCCATAAAGGGATTTCTTTGTCATATTTTACGCTGTTGTTTACAGTAGTGAACGTCCTGTCTACTAAAATATCATTCTAAAAACCTCATGCCTGATATAAGGGTGACTTTGTTAATTCTCTACCTTTTGTCCTTTTAAAAATTATGTTTCTTGTACAGAAGTAGTATGATGTCATGAGTAAATACTGATACACAGGTCATAACTCTCAAGATCAGATCCACAGCCTGCCGATTTTACTTGCTGCGTTCTCTTAGATGAGGTATACAATTTCTCAGGGACTCAGTTTCCAATACTGTTTTTCTTTTTAAAGACAAGGACATGTGCCTCACAGGGTTTCTGTGAAGATTAAATTGGACTAATATAGAACCCACTGTCTGGGCTACAGCAAATACTCAATGCATCATAAGAAACACAGCTGCAGCTGTTGCTGCCATGCTATTGTGGTGTTTGATGAAGCTCTGTAACTTAGTCACTTATTAAGTATTAAAATTATTATTATTGATCTTTATGTAGAATTATGATGAATAATCTCTTGGAATCTCTTTTATTGGCAAGTGAGAAGAACCCAACTATAGAGCTTTTATTCAGATAGAAAACACATATTGAGAATTTCTGGCAGAAACTCTTGGTGTATGTGTGTCGTGTGTGTGTGTGTGTGTGTGTGTGTGTGTTGTCTTGTGTCTGTGTGTGTGTCTCTGTGGGTATCAGTGTTTGTGTCTCTGTGTGTGTGTATGTGTCAGTGTGTGTCTCTCGTGTGTGGAATATGTGTCTGTGGTATGTGTATCTATGTGTCTGAGGTTATGGAACTAAAAAGGCCTAGTGTCTAGTTTAGGGTGCTACATTCTGATACATAGAGACAGAAAAATAAAGGCTGATAAAAAGAAAGTAGCAGATTGTGGTAAGAAATGAAACAACATACTATACAGAATGTTACTAAGGCATCAGAGATAACTTGGATCAGTGGGACAGAGCTTGCTTTTCTGAGGCCTTCAGATGATGAAAGGAAAGCAGCCATGTGAGCTCTCTGGGCAGATGAGCAAATGTAGAGGCCTGAGGCAGAGAACAAGCCTGACAGTTTTGAGGAAAGAAGACTTAATTAAGGAAGACGAGCTGGCAAGGTGGACAGGAGCCAGATCATGAAGTCTTATGAACCATGATGAAAAAGTCTGGATTTGAGTAATTATTGGGGAAGCAATTGTGAGAAATTAAGCATAAGAGTGACATTGTCTCACTCAGATTCTGAAAATGTGGCATGCAAAATGGGGACTGTATTTTGGAGGTTAGGAATATTAGTAGGAAATTAGTTAAGTTGTTGTCATCGGCCAAATGGAGAAAGAGGAAAAGGAATGAAGAGGCTATCACAGGGGCGGAGGCAACAGGGTATGGGGGATGGAAGGTATGCCCAGGATGCAACATTAAGAGGGGCCAGGGGTCTTTGGTTTCTAGTAAATACCTTTAAAATGAGGTGCACAGCCAAGGACAATACATGCAGTAAACTTCGAACCTCTACCCACATCTAGCTGTGGACAGGAAATTCTCCACCGTTGAGTGGACAGTGGGGTCTGACTTTCATGTGAACTCTGGTGCCCCATTTTTTGACTACATCCCCTTGATGCGGAGGCCTGGTGGCACTCAGAGGAAGGATAACAGGTCACCAAGAAGAGACTCGATACCCTATGAGCATATACAGTGGGAGGAGGTCCCCTTCAGTCACAGACATAGGGGAGGGGAGTAGGGGGAAAGCGGGATGGAGGGAGGAATGGGAGGATACAAAGGATGGGCTAACAACTGGGATGTAATATGAATAAATTAATAAAATATTTTTTTTAAATGAAGTGCATATGGTGGTGGTATATGCTTTTATTACCAGCACTCAGGAGGCAAAACAGGCTGGTCTCTGTAAGTTCTAAGTTACCAATGCTACACAGTGAGATCCTGTCCTTAAAAAAGAAAAAAGAAAAGAAATTGGTGGTCACATTTGCTAAGATGGAGATGGGACAGACAGGATGAACGCCGGAGCCAACTGGGTTAGAGAGAAATGTGATAGTTAACTGTCTACTTGATGGAACTGTAAGATAGGAGAGTAGTAAAGCATGTTGCTGCATATGTCTGTGTCTCCAGAGATGACCAAAATGGAAGACAGTGACTGATGAGGACAAGAGCTCCCTGAATTCAGTAGCACTGTCCAAAAGACTGGGGTCCCAGTAGAACAAAAGCAGAAGAAGGAGGAAGTCAATCCAGTGTATGCACAACCTACTCTTCCTGAGCAAGTGTGCCATTGCTGTGTGTCTTCATCTGTGGACACCAAGGAAGTCAATCCAGTGTATGCACAACCTGCTCTTCCTGAGCAAGTGTGCCATTGCTGCATGTCCTCATCTGTGTCCTCAACTGTAGACACCAGACTCCAGTTTCTTCAACCTTTCAGAAGACACTTACTTCAACAATTCTTCAAGGAGCTTCCAGCCTTCAGCTTTAGAGTGGAGCCACATCATCTGGTCCTTGTTCCATGATTTGTAGCCTACTGGACTGATGAGATATCAGATTCTTTAATGGTTCTCAAGCATGGAGATGGTCATTGTTGATCTATCCAGCCTCCAATCTAATAAACCCAGACGTACGTGTATATCCATTCTATTGGTTTTGTTCCCCTGAGACACTTAGTGTAAGAGGTGGGTGCTGTGTTGCGCATGCCTGATCAAAATGCCTATCAGAAACTAGGAGGCATAGCTGAACAGGCAGCCAGATATATGGTGCAGAAGTCAGGGCTAGAGCTCTAAATTTATGACCCATCCAGAATAAATGGTATTTAAAGCTAAGGGATGAGATGAGATCACCAAGAAGAGGGAATAGATAAAGACAAGAAAATGGTTTGAGTCTGAACTTTGGGGATGCTGAGATTTAGAAGTCAATTAAAAGAAGACAAATCGAATAAAAGGAAATTCATTAGGCCAATAAACAACCCAGTTTGGGAAAGAATGAGGCTGACCTCAGGCACAACAGGACTCTAGGTCTGTGGTGCCGTCAAGGCTACGTCTGTCTTCCTTCCCCACGCCAGGTTCTTGTTCACTCTCTCCCCCATCAATCTTTTAATCCAACCTATTTTTAATCCGTGATCTTCATTTTAGATTTTTTTTTTCCTGTTTGAGGGAAACACAGCCACAGGCAGCCCTGAGTTCCATGTGAACAATGCAAGAGACAGGTCAGTCTTCCCTCCACTTGAGCTTGAAACGTCCTAAGGAAGACTCCTGATGTGTCCTGCCTCGGATCTTAGGACAATCTATGGAACCAATCCCAGGCCCAGAGAACAGTGTGAAGGAATTGATTGGCCAAGGCTGGTCATGTGCTCCATGAAAGCATCTATGTTGAACTCTATTTCCATCAGCAGTTGCTAATGAAGCCACTAAGTTAGACATCCTTTCGGTGTGAGTCTATTTTCCAATCTTAAATGCATGCGCCTGTCCATACCTGCAGCCATAGTGTGATGTGGTCCACTATGCTTTTAAATGTAAATAAATGTTAATGTATCTCTTAAAAGTAAACAAGTTATTTGCTTTTATCTAAACATTTACATCCTGTAGCTGAAACCTCACAAGAAGCACAAGAAGCTCGCCCAGAGCACCTTTATAAGGGCACTAACCCCATTCAGGTAACTCTTCTATCATGCTTAGTTATCCCCCAAAGGTCCAATCGCTTAAAGCAATGACAATGGAGATTAGACTTCAATTAATGAGCTATGATAGGACACCAACACTCAAGCCATTGCACTCTATAGCTGATACACAAGAGGGCAGTCTCAGATGTAGCCCAAAGCTGTTTCTGCAACACCACCACGGCAATCTGCAGTTTCTGAGACTCTAGATTTTTATGATCTAGACTCTATGATTTTTAATTCTTCCATACCTCCACTCCAAAGTGTCATCAGCAGAAAGATCCTACTGCCCAGAACTTTGCAAGGAACACAGAAGGTCAAATTTCTGTCTACCAAGCAGATAAAGAAGATAGCATCAATAGGACCACTAAGTTGTTTCTTATTGCTGGCTGGGTGTTCATCATGACACAATCATGTTTGTAATGCCCCCAGGGCCTGGGATTGGGGGTTCTGTTCCTTTTGTTGATACAGTTTTGTTGTTGTTGTTAGCATGTTTACATTATCACTCTTAATTTACCTCTTCAAATACTTAGTCTTAGAAATAAAGTCATCTATATAGTAGAATCACAGTTAAAAATAGGAATGTATTTATAATGAGGGGAACAAGGTCATCACAGAGTAAGTTTCTGTGTTGCTCTTCTTTCTGGCATATAGTGTTATACTGTGTGGCCTTGTAAGAAAACATGCCAGACATGGGGCTGTGTAAGGAGGAGAAAAACCCCCATGAAGGCTCAGGCGGGCAGAACCACAGCTGGGCAATCTCCTCACTCTACATGCACCCCCAGATCCAGTGGATCAGATCTCTGGATGTTGGAAGAGTTGGAAAGTTTGGGATTCCATAAAAAACTCATGTTGCCTTTTTAGTATATGCTTCTGTCTCCTTCTCTGCAGTGTGTGTGTGTGTGTATGTGTGTGTGTGTGTGTGTGTGTGTGTGTGTTCCAAGTAACACACATCTTTCTTGAAATAGCTGAGGAATAGCCAAAGAAGCACAACCAGAGTTGGCTCCATAGTTGTCTATGTAATATGAGATGACACAGGTGATGTCACAATGTGATTCTCACTGGTCTCTCCCACAGGATCACATACAACCTTAGGTTGTTTAAGGGGACTCCAGGGGGGTTGGGAAAAGAGAGGAGGAAAGTATGCAAATGCTAAATGCTATAACCATGTTGTGGGAGATAATGATGAAAGAGAATTGCAGGTATGCAAGATGGACAGATCTAACAAGTAGAGAATCCCTGCTGGGGAGATGGCTACTCAGGTGGCAGGGTCCTATTTCTGGGATAAACGTAAACTACCACTGCAGTGTTGATACTGGTGTTTTGTACCATCTGGAGCATGAGCTCTGATAGCCATAGTTTTTGAATGAGTTGGTTTATTAAGTATATAGCAAGCCAAAAAGAAAAGATTAATAGCAAGTGATGACTCGAAGGATAGATAGAAAACACCATCAAATTGGGAGCTTAAAACCATCTCACTGAAATTGACCAGGGAAGACCCATTGAGACATCTGGAGTTTCCAATGTGCCACGGACAGAGGAAGGTATCCCATTGGTGAGGCTTCCAAATTAAAGATCAAATAGCAACGTATAGATAGAGATATCACCAAAGCTGCTCACAAAATCAAGTAGAAATGTACAGGGGAAAGTGGAGGCAGCTAAGGTTTTTGACTAAGCACTTTTATGTGGCTGAACTTTTTATGGCAGTGAGGAAGTGCTCACCATTCCCTGGCTCCTGACTATGGATACGGTGTGGGTTTTACGCTCCTGCTGCTGTGCCTCCCCTGCCACGAGGGGCTGTCTCCTTGAGCTGTCACTCAAATAAACCTTCCCCTCCTTGAGTTGTCAGGCCACACCATCAAAGCACGGAGAAGAGTAAGCAATAGAACCAGAATGGAGGGCAGCGTTGCAGCATTGTGGCTAGCAGCATCCTTGACTCCATTTATGAACGTCATAATCTTGAGAAAGATACTTGACCCTCCCCAGGCTGCAGTCTCCTGCTCTGCAAACCAAGAGAGTGATGTCCACTTTAGAAAACTGCTGACAGAATTAAGCTATAACATCCTCGGCATGCTGTCTGGAACATAGAAGGTACTGAAATAAGTAAGTAAGTAAGGAAATAAATAAATAAATAAATAAATAAATAAATAAATAAATAAGGCAAACCAATAGATTGTGATCACAAAAACAAGTCCCAGCCAGTTTAACCAGAGATACGACCTAACCAAGACACACGCCCACCCCTCGCATCAGTCTGATTAGCATGGAAGGAAAATTGATTTCTAATCCCATACAGCTGGTTTTGAGCTCCTTCAGTCCTTCTTGCTCCAGGCCAAGATTAGTCCTAGCACCCTGAGCCAAACTGGATCTAAAGGCAAGGTGGCAAGTGGCTCCAGCTAGGGATGGAGGGCTGCAGACGTTGGAAGCCCAAGCATATTACAGGACTGCATGTGAGGAGGGCTAGAACTGTTCCGGCTTTTATCTGTGAAGACACTTCCTAAAAAGACAAGTCCATTTCAAAACACAGACTTTCTGATCATGAGAATTACTTTACATACAGTCCCATAAAGGGACACACCGCCTTTCTAGGGTGGCTTTGCACAGGATGGATCAAGAGTTACCACAGGAGAAGCCCCTCACGGGGAGACCTGACTGGTTGACCTCTGAGGCGTAGAGTACGGCAAGGTACACCTCTGAGGCACTCTCAAAGGTGTAGAGTACGGCAAGGTACCACATGTGCATTGCTGGGACTCTGATAGCTTCTGAACACGGAGTTCCCAGCAGTGCCTCAGGCAGGGAACGAACCCAGTCCGGTAGACTCCGATGCCTTGAGAGAACTGCCTTTCCTAGGGTCTAATAAGGATGGCAGCCTTTCAGCAGTGATGTTAGCACTGGGACTCGGGTGATGGTGACAAGAGGAGAGGAAATGGAAGAAGCAGGTGCTTCATGGTATACCTGCAATTAGCGTGCCCTGTCCACTTGAGGTCTGAACGGTAATACTGCAAGATTGCAGAACCTGACTATAAACAGCCAAAGTCCAGACTTTACAGCTGTGCCCTGGCAAGAGGGACTGGCAAACAGGTTCCTGTTGGAGGCCTGGGTGTCAGGGCCACCTCCCCTCCCTCATCCTTATTAATGCCAGCTCCCGGGATAGCAGAACATCTTAGATTTATGCCCCTATCCACTTTAATTGCTGTGCTCAGCACAGGAGATGCTGCAGCAAGAACAACTCCCCTAGACCAAGCCAGCTGCCTCTGCCCAGTGGTTAGAACGAAAATGTGTAATCACAGATTTCATCCTGGAGCTGTCTGGAGGTGGGGCCCTCTGGCATCGCCCTCATTCAAGAGTTTTTTTCTGGTAGCTACTCCCAGCTTCCTCCAGTAAACGAGGCAGCTCATCTCTGCCTGCCTTCCCAGGAGGCTAGAGGAGGGACTGGGCCAGATGGGGTTTGCAAACAAAAGTTTGGGAGCCTCCAAAAGCCTGCCTTCTTGGAAACAGGCCCGTCATCTGATGGCATCTGCGAGCTGCAGCTCAAGCCAGGTTCCCCTCCATGGGCCCCTTTGCACGAGCTTAGTGGGTGCCTTCCTCTGTGTATGCACATCTGTGAGTGAACTCATGTGTGGACTCCAGGCGTGTATCTCTCAGGGACGATGCTTGATTATCTGTCAAATGATCTGTGTGTCTCAATAAACAGCTCATCTTAGAGTATTATGTCATCATCGTAGTTTCTTGAACTGATACTCAAAGAAAACCTCCTTTGAGTGAGTGTGTGTGTGTGTGTGTGTGTGTACCAGCACACATGTGCTGTGGACATTTTAGAAATTTAATGTAGAAACTTGCAGCCTGCACTATGAGTAAGCACAATGGGCAAAGAGGTCTAACCTTATTCTGCAGTCCCACTCTACCCTTAACCCACTCTCAGGCCGCAGCAGGTCAGGTACATTCATTTATTGATGACTGGCCCTCTCCCTGAGCCTCAGCACACCCCACAGACCACCTCTAATGCCAGTTTTTCTGGTTCCTGCAAACCCTGGACCATCTGCATAAACTCAAGTGGGGCATAAGCAAGAGCTGAGTCACATCCATCCATCCCTCATGACTTTATAAAGAGAGGAAATATCTTGGGAATCTAGCCTAATTTCTCTGCACTTCACTCATCTTTCTGAAAACAAAACAAAACAAATATATGCTTTGGGGCTGAAGAAAAAAATGCCCATCCAGGCTCCAACTTTTAACAGTGATTAACTTTGATCAAATCACTTAGATTTCCTTTACTTATCCATGGAATACGGTTCCTGACACAGAGCAGACACTTAGTAGTGATTGCCTTACTGACCAGATTAATGTTGGACTTGCATTCCTCTCCTTCCATTTCTGTCACTCCTCTAGACTGTGAGCGGATCCCAGCAGCGAGGCGTGGCTTACGATTGACCTGTACATCCCAGCGTTGAGCTCAGTGCTAGAGTCACAGTAGGTGACCACCACATACGATTTCCACTCATCAGTGACTTTCACTTTTTAAAATTTGAACCAGTCAGTCTACACGTATTTATCATATGCCTTTCATGGGGCAAGATAGCCTATTAGCATAATTTGCTAGACAGGATCCAGTGACACCTTGGAGGAAAGAACATTCCAGGCTGAGAGCACAGCATGGTGACAGATGGGAAGCCATTTAAGAGGATGGTGAGTCTGGGGTGCGATGGAAGGCAGTCAAGGTGGGTGCAATGGCAGAGTGAGTCAGAAGATGGAAAAAAGACTTCAGGCTGGAATCCGAAAACAACAGGAAGCCACTACAGGCTCACAGCATAGACATAGACTGGGTGGACGTCCTAGATACAGAAGGAAGAGTGGCTAGAGATGTCCTGGGGGCGGAGGCAAGGAGACTGGGGACAGAGGGAGGAGACGGGGGCCAAAGTTAGGTAGCGAGGGTGAGGTAGAGGCATTGCAGGGTTTGTAGCACCAGGTCCCTCCCCAGGTAGGGGTGGAAAGCCTCAATATTGCCTACCCAGAGGAGAGTGACATTTCTACTTGGAGGGGGAAGAGTGAGTGGTGGTAGGAATACGTTGTCAAGAAGCAAATAATGACTAACCCTTGGACACACCGAGGTGAGGCTCGAGGAGCCTTGCCGTGTTGTTGCAGGCAGTTGCAAGCCACACAGTAGCTGGAAGCAGGGTTGGTTGAGGCAGAGCCACAAGGAAGAGTGACAGCTTAGCTTGATTTTGGCCCCTCTGAAAGAGGTGGAGGATGTCAGGGCTCCGAGGAGAGTAGGCAAAGTGAGGATGCTCAGCTCCAGCTTTTTGGGTGATGTTCACAGATAGAGTCGTGAGTGCACAGTGTTCGAAAACACCACTCCACAAAGCCCGTTATTTCCCAAAACAGGCTGGCAGGCCAGGAGGACCCCAGGGAGATCAAGGCAGGCACCTCTGCAGCTTCCTTCTGACTAAATGAAGTGTTGCTTGGAGAAGGCATGCATGGTGCATCCACCTCAACAGCAGGGGGTCTAGGGAATACCTATCCAGATACTACTGGGCCTTAGATTGGGGAAAAGCCTGGGTAAGATGTGGAGCTGGGATATGAGGAAGTGAAGGAGGATGAGAAGGGGTGCGCGGGGTTGCAGTAATTCCCCCCCCCTTTTTTCTTCCCCATAGCAGGCAAGGCAGGAAAGCCAGGGATTTCTGTCAACCACGAAAGCTTCCACAGCAACGGAGATGTCAACTCAGGAGCCAAACTGCCATCTCTGTTTTAATTGGAGCCTGCTCTGTGAAGGTTGGGAAAGGAATAAGAGAGAAAAGATGAGAGAGAGAGAGAGAGAGAGAGAGAGAGAGAGAGAGAGAGAGAGAATATATCAGCACCAAAGGATAAGCTAGACAGAGATGGAATGAGAAAAAGACAGAAGGAGTGATTCCCCCAACCCAACCCCTGCTGATGAGTCAGAAACTAGCCCTGGGATACCAGAGAGCACACAGCAGCCTCCCACAGGGGACAGGCTTGCCCCTCTACACAGGTGAGCAGGCTGTGGCAGGTGAGAAGTGAGGGAGGGTGTCTGAGTTGCCTTCATTCTCCCTTCCTTCTTTATCATTTATTAAAAAGGTAAAAACAGAATCCTTTTTCATTTTTTCCTCCGGTGCCCTGACTACCTGTCAAGCCCACAGCCCACAGTGTTCTGGATGCTTCTGGGCCAGCTCAGCCTTGGGAAAGCCAGGGCACAGCTCCATCTAATAAAGGCTAATCCCCTGAAGGCACCTCAGCTTTGCAAGTAACTCAGAGAGCAGTGGGTGAGGCCCTTCCCACCTCCACCCTGCCTGGGCCCCAATAATCCTGAGCTCTCAGGAGAAACAGGACTGTGCCCAGGCACTGAAGGGCCTGGAAAGTATGGGGTTAAGAAGAAGCAACAACAACAAAAAGCTCCCTCTCTCTCTCTCTCTCTCTCTCTCTCTCTCTCTCTCTCTCTCTCTCTCTCTCACTCACTCTGTGTGTGTGTGTGTGTGTGTGTGTGTGTGTGTGTGTGTGTGTGTTTATATGTCCATAAGCATATACAAGAAAAAGAACTAGACATTGCAGCCCAGAGTTTATATGAGGAAAGCTGAAGAGGACAGAGGACAGAAAGAACAAGAGACAAAGGTGCTGTGTGTGTGTGTGTCTGTCTGTCTGTCTCTGTGTGTGTGTGTGTGTGTGTGTGTGTGTGTGTGTGTGCACGCACATGCAAGCTTACCATTTGAGTATATTTAACAATTGTTATTTGTGACTGTTCTAAAAAAATACTCACGAAGTTGTTAAAATTGAGCTTAAATGCACCAAATTCAACCATTATTTTTCACAGGCATTAAATTCAAGACACCACACCGGTGCACATGGTAGCCAAGAGAACTTGAAGGTAGGGACTAGGATACAAAGCTGGGTTGTGGCTTTTCTTCTCTATGTCCTGGGAGTGCCGTAAATTAGACTTCCTGTGTTTGGTCACTTTCTTAGTGTCATCCTGTGCCAAGTACCCTTGCAAATGTTTCCTCAGGTAATCTTTACTACAGCCTCAAGAAGTAGAGACCATTGTTCTACCTTTTAAAACTCTACATATTTGCACAGCAGATGAATGGCAATAAGATCCAAGTAGTTCGTTTTTATTTGTTTGCTTGCTTGCTCGATGTTGAAGCAGAGCCTTGCTATGCAGTTTGGGATGGACTTGAACTCCCTGTGCAGATAAGGTTGGCCTTCAGTAGTTGATTCCCCATCTCAGTCTCCTAAGAACCACTGTGTTGGCCCTTCGTGCTTTTCTTAAAAATATACTTATTTATTTTATGCATGTGTTAGTTTTCATGAGTATGTGCCTGTGCACCACATGCATTTGGGAGCGCTCAGAGGTCAGGAGAGAGGTCAGATCCCCCTGGAACTGGAGTTACAGATGGCTGTGAGGGACATGTGACTGCTGCTACTGGAAACTGTGTCCTCTGCAATGTGCTAAGTGCTCTTAACCTCTGAGCCATCTCTCCAACCACTCTACTGCTTACTTTTAACCACTCTTGCTAAGCAACCGCTCAATAATAAATTAATGAGAGAATGAACAAAGTCTGTGTAATTATTCCTATCAAAAAGCGGGACACGGCATTCTCTTTCCAGCACATTAAATCCCTGAGCCATAAAAGCAAAGAGACCATCTCCTGGCTCCCCTGAGACCTCCTGCTCACTTGGCTCAGCTGGGATCACAGCTTCTCAACTAAGGTCCAGCTAAGGGGCTGGCCCCTGTGTGGCTTCTCCATGGTCCTGCTGGCAAGTCAGCCTTCATCCAGATTCTGGGCCTACATGCTTGCAGTGGTGACCACAGGACGAGATCCATGCTGCATCGGATAGACCCTGGACTAGGTGCAGGGCGGGATGTTCATCAGCAGGAACTCATTAGAGATCTCATAGAAGATGGCAGACAAGTCCACAAATAACTGTACTCGAATAAATGTATCAAAGGAATGCTGAGACAGGGCATAGCTCTGTGGTAGAGCCCCTAGGAGGACGTGAGACAAGAGGTGAGCATGGGGTTGGGCCCTAAGGAGTCACTGTATTTTGGCTGTACAGAGATAGAAAGGACAGAAAATAGCATTTCCAGAAGAAAAAAGAAAAAATGTACAGGGAATCCCTTCCAGTTACACAAAACTTCTATAGAAGGAAAAATAAGCTAATGACTGTTTCTCTCCATTTCCTTGCAGTTGAGCAGCCATTCAGCTTCAGCTCAGCCCCAGCAGGCCATTGGGGGAAAGGTAAACTCTGCTTAGGGGCGGGCACTCTACTATGTGAACACAGAGTGCTCTACATGCATGCTCCCTGTGAGCCTCACGACCACCTTAACGCAATAAGCATAATCATTTTCCTCATTTGGCAGATGACACCGAAGCCACTAAGGCTAAACAGCTTATCAAAGACACACTGGCAGTCAGGAATGCCACAGGGACCTGACCCTAGGCTGCCTGACAGTGGAGCCCACTATTAGGGAGCTCTATGCCTTTCCACCAGCTGTGTGCTCTACAGCCAGCTGTGTGCTCTACGGAAACTGGCTTAGTCTGGTTCTCACCTAGGAAGTAGGTAGAAACTAAAGATTGTATTAAGGAAGGGGCACCGGCTGCCCACTAGGTTAGAAAAACTGGGGTCCGGCACTGAGGCAGGAAGCTGTGAAATCTGTCTGTGTGCTAATAACACTTTGTTCCTAAAAGTTTCCAGGGACTTTAGTGCGCTTTTTTCCCAAAGTGCATAAGGTGCATCCGTGACACTCGAGTGGCGCATACAGTTGCAGCAATCAGCACAGAGGCAGTGTTCACCCTTAAGCAATGCCCCAAATCTCAGAACCCTAGTGAGGACCAGTGAACAGCCTGCTCTCTTTCTCCTTCCCAGTCTTCTCGCTCCTCTCAGTCATCTGTCTTCCTTCCCTCTTCCTACATTCCCTCCTGGTTCTCTATTGCTTTCCTCTCTCCCAGGAAGCCACTAAAGGTACCACAAGTCTTCATCTCCCTCCCTCCCCCGCCGTGTGTGTGTGTGTGTGTGTGTGTGTGTGTGTGTGTGTGTGTGTATGCGTGCGTGTGCGCATGGGGGCAAGAGGCAGGGACAACTTGCAGAAGTTGCGTCTTCTTCCATGTAAGTTCCAGGAATTGAACTCAGATACACCGTCTTGTTGGCAGGCACCTTTATCCACTGAGGCAGCTTGCTAGTCCCTCACTAGCACTCACATGGAAAATTTAGCAACTGTAGAATTCAAAACCAAGTATAGGACTCAACCAACACACTCAGAACTCCCACCGCCCACAAACTTGATGGCCATGGCTGGTTTGGTTGGTTTGGTTTGGTTTGGTTTTTCCCCTACCTCTGTATCTCATTGGATTTAAACACCAGAGCAGACCTTGGGGAGGGGAGGGAAAGAGTGGAGGGGGATGGTTGAGGTGCTGGCCTTTAGAATAAATTATCAACTCATGTTTGGCCATGTGAGTCATTCCATGTGTCCGCCAGAGCAGAGCTGACTCACCATGAGGCACAGCTGCCTCAACCTGGCACCTGCAGCCTGGAGCAGCTCCCTGCTTGCTCCCCCTCCAGCAGCAGCACCAGCAGCAGCAGTAGCAGCAGCACCAGCAGCAGCAGCACCAGCAGCAGCAGCAGCAGCAGCAGCACCAGCAGCACCAGCAGCACCTAGGCCCTTTAAGCATCTATCTCCTCCCACTCCCTCCCACCTGGGCACCTGCAGCCCTGTGATGTAGTCACTTCCTCCCAAGCCAGCCAGCTTCCCACCAGAGCTGCCTTGATGAAATCTGGGAGCTATTTTGAAATTTCCCTTTTTGAAAAAAAAAAAAGTCCGAACTGATTAGTTGATAATTACATGTTGGAACATCTGCTCTGATTTGTTTTATTCTTTCTATTTTGGAAAATTGGAATACACTGAAGTTTTGCCTTCTGGAGTTGCCGGCCTGGCTCTTGGAGCGTGAGCAGCCCTCCTGCTCTGGAGCACCTGGCTCGGCCCACAGCCCAGCTCCCAGGAACAAAAGCACAACTCCGCTTTCTGAAAGACCAGAGAGGCACTTTTGGGTCTCTCTACTTCACCACAGCAAGACTGAGTCTCCATTTGCCTACCTGCCCCAAAGTTTAGAGGCCCTGAGAAAGCCCAGACCCAGTAGAACTGGCACACAGAATGGAACAGGTCTGTCAAAACCCAGTGTAGTTACTTAGAGCCTCTTTCTCCACGTAGCCATCAGTTGTGTAGTGGCCAGTTTCCTTTTAGGAATCACCTAGATGTCTGTCGCCCTGTCCCCTAAGGGAAGAGGCACCTCCCACTGCCCAGCACAAGCTTGCCATTGTTGAGATATTACTGGGGCCTGATGAGGTTGGTTCCTGTCAGAATGCTGGCATCTCAAGCCACTCTACCTCTGCACTCCTTGTCGCTGCCATTTGTGAGTGATTGCTGGGAGCCCCGAGGTGTTGCTGACAGGGCTGAGGACTTGCACGACTGTTGTCACCTTTCTACCCAATTACCGTGTCTGAAATGCTTAGGCAGTTCTAGGGGCTTGGTGTAAGGGAGGGAGGGAGGCCAGAAAAGTGAATCAGATCTAGCATCCACCCCCAAGGCCTCCTGTGGCTGCTGAGCTCCCATCCTGACTCCTGCAGCAAGCAAAATGACCTGGAAAATCCAAGGTACATATACAGCTGTCTCTTGCTTTGGCCTTCAGTGTCTCTCCAGCACCTTTATACCTCAATCCAGAGTCTTCAGCTGTGTATGCAGGGCTCTCCTACACAGGAAAGCGGCTTCCCTGGGCAGCCCATCTCAGACTTCAGGCTCCACCCACCCTCCTGCATGCACTGCAGATCTTTGGGCCTTTCCTATCTTTTCTTGTCCATTTCCTCCTTACAAATGCTGTGCCCAGGGCTAGGGAAGTGACTTGGTTGGCACAGTGCCTGCTGTCCATGCATGAGAACATGAGCATGGACCCCACCCCCCAGCACCCATGTAAACACCCTGGTATGTGTGAGTCTGTAACCCCAGCAACGGAAGTAGAGACAGGTGGCTCCCAGAGGCTCAGTGGCTCGCCCAGTCTACTCAGGATGGTGAGCTCCATGCTCAGTGAGAGATTCTATTTCTAAAAACAAGGTGGAGGAATGTTGACCAATATTTGACCACGTCTCCTGGATGGGGAGGTCTGGTGGCACTCAGAGGAAGGATAGCAGCCTACCAAGAAGAGACTTGATACCCTATGAGCATATACAGGGAAGAGGAAGTCCCCCTCAGTCACAGTCATAGGAGAGGGTAGTAAGGGGAAAATGGGAGGGAGGGAGAAATGGGAGGATACAAGGGATGGGATAACAATTAAGATGTAATATGAATAAATTAATATAACATATTAAAAAAAAGAAAACAGACCTAAAAAAAAAAAAGATAGACCAACACCAGTCTCTGGCCTCCACATGAGTCCACCTGGGTGGATGCACATGTGCACGAAGGTACAAAGGTGTTTCCCTTCCCTTTCTCCCCATCTGGCCTCTTTCTGTCCCTCCATACCTGTCTCCCTCCCATCCCTTCATCTTCCTCCTCTTTTCTGGGCACAATCCTATCCTCATCCCTTTTCCTCTTCATCAGAAATCTTCCTGTTTGTTCCCAGTCTCTGCGTAGATGGGAATTTCCCCTGCAATCCTTCCCCAACCCTCCCTAAACATCTAAAAGTTAGGTGCTCTCTCCCTGTGTGCACTGTAGCATCCAGTGGCTTCCCTGACACTGCCTGTCCACCTACCCACTCTCCTGCTGGATGGAAAGCCCAGGGAAGGGCTGATACTACTCTTTGCTTATTATGCCATCTCAGGCAGCTAGCACAGTTGCATGGAGCACCTAACATATGGCGGTGCTCTATAAATGCTAGAGAAGGAAAAGACTGCATAAATGAACGGACAGATGGAGAATCGCTCAACTTATTAGGGAGATGGCATTTGCACAAATAATACGATATTGGGAAGTGTTACGGTGTGCGTATCAGACAGGAAATGCTGTATTGAACTGCAGTGACAACCAGCTCCTGAGTTGCAGTCATCGGTCCTACCACATGGCTCTCAAAGGACTGCAGAAACATCCCACTCTAACAACATAAGAACTGCAGCCTAAGGGAGGCTCCTTCTCTGGGCTTCTATCACTGTTTCGGCAGGAGAACGAGGGCACAATAAACCCTGTACTTGTTCTTAATGTGTCCACTGTGAAGTGACATGAGTCATCTCTGCTTTAATTTTAATGCCCAAAGCAAGTCACGTGACCCTGATAAACTTCCAAGGGAGTTGGAGAAATACACTCTGGCCATTTGTCCAGAAGAGTGCTGGAGAAATCTGCTGACCAGCACTATTGCTCTCCATAGGAAAGCTGGGAAGAGAACCTGCTTCCAAAAGGAAGTGTGTCGTAAGGCTTTAAGAACAAGGTGGCAGGGGCTAGAGAGACGGCTCAGTGGTTAAGAGCACTGGCTGCTCTTCCAGAGGATCCAGGTTTGATTCCTAGTGCCCATATACCATCTCACAACCGACTATAACTGCAGCCCCTGGGGATCCACTAAAAGCACGTGCTGCACAGACACACACACAGGCAAAACATCACACATACAAAATAATTTGAACAAAGTGACATTTGATGCAGGCCTCGGGGAAGGTTTAAGGTTTAAGCCACTGAGTTCAGAGCCGAGCTCTGATTCTATATGCAAGGTAAGCATTCTGGGCTCTCTGTTCCCCCACATCATTCAGATAAGTAAGGGAAAGTCCCATCTCATAGGGGGTTTGTGCTCCAGCAGGAACGATGCATCCTGAATGTGTACAAATATTCATAAAATATGTATGACTGTGCTGTTCCCAATAAAAAGCAGAGCAAAGTAAGAGAAATCACTCCCATTTGGAAGCGACAGGCTGTGCTTCTTAGAGCCAGGTGATGGTCAAGATGTCAAGGGGGGGAGACTTAGAATGAGGATGGGGTGGGGATCATGGCAGAAGAGTCATGGTGGGGATAGCTGTGAGAATGGCCATCACAGAGCAAGGTAAACCAAAGTTCCCTGTGGGCGGGCCTGTGCCCTAGATCTCAGGACAGCATGGCGATGGGATGGGATGGGAAACTCCTAGGATTGGGCACTTCCAGAAATAAGGGTAAAGGCAGTGGCTTTGTCCTTTTTCACTTCCCCAAAGTCCCACAACAGGTTTCAGGGGGCTAGAGAGATGGCTCAATCAGTAAAGCACTTGCTGTTGCAAGCATAATGACCTGACTTCAATCCCCAGCACCCAGGGAAAATAAATCCAGGCACCTGTTATACACCTGTGATTTCAGAATTGCGGGGGTGGGTGCCTGGAGAGTCAGTTTGGCTGACTCAGTGAGCTACAGGTTCAGTGAAAGATCCTGACTCAAAAAATAAGGTGGGGAAAAATCCAGAGGAAAGCACCAGATGACAACCTCTGGCTACCACTCATATCCACACACATGAATACACACAAACAGACAGACAGACAGACACACATGAATTATATATACACACACATGATACACATAGACAGACAGACACACACACATATGAATTATATACATACATATGAATACACACAGACAGACACACATGATACACACAGACAGATACACACATATGAATTATATACACACATATGAATACACACAGACAGACACACACACATATGAATGCAAACACACACACGACTCAGTCCTGGAAATCACTGTTACGGGGCAGTGGTCTTTACAGGGTCCCTGGGATGCACCCCCTGTGAACTTTACAACGTACAGAATTCCTCAGATTTTGGCTGAGAGCCTCTTTCCTCTTGCTGCATTTACCCACGGACTCGCAGTCTCTGAGGCTACTTCCTCACTTTCAGTGAGCAGACACTGCCAGAGGAGGCAAGGAAAACCTCTATTCTCAAAAAGCTCAATCCCAGGCACTTCCGGCTCTGTCTGGAATGTCTTAGAACCCTCCTGGGGACACCAGGCCATCATTTGCAAGGATACAGGAGTGGGCAGGGCGGGGCTAGGCCTGAGCTCTGCTTTTCCTGGACCCATCTGCCGTTTCTGTCCACCTTGTTTTATTCCTTCTTATGAATTGGCCATTTTTTTCAGAGCAATCCAGTCTCAAAGTAATGTGTCAACACAGGGCATTGTGGTGAGGGTGACACAATGAGGGGGACAGCAATGATGATTATTAGTCGCATTTTGTCGGGTTTTACTTCGTTCTGTTTTGTTTTAGTTCAAATTGCTGCTGCTGAGGGCCTATTTCCTGAAGCCAGTTCCCTGCCTCTCACTCACTTCACACTTTGACTCATTTATTTTTCCTATTTCCCCAAAGACCTTTTGACACTTTGAAAAGTGTTTTACTTAGATACAGTCCCGCTCTCTTACCTTGTGTTTCTTCCATTTCTCCCTTCTCGCTTTTTATTAATAAGTCATAAAGAAAGTGTTTCCAGGCAAACATCACTCACTGAGTAATAAAACCCAGGGCAGAGGACAGAACTATACTGAGAAGTAGAGGCTGGGGAGGTGGCTGTTTCCTGTCTCAGAGTGGCGGGGGAGCCTTTACCTGATGGCACGCTTTGCACAGGTGTGTACAAAGCCAATAAAAACAAAAGGTACAATGCCAGGTGGCTTTATGGGGTCACCAGGGCCCCATTACCACCAGCCAAGAGACAGCCATCTGTGGCGTGTCAGGGATATGTTTGCAATATTCTTGCATGGTCCTGTGCCTAGAAGCTAGGCACCATGGATGATGACAGAGGTGGCCGGGTAACGATGTGACGCCCCTGGTCTGGTTTCTACCGATAAAGATGCTGACCTGAGGACAGCGAGCCCAAGAGAGTCTGTTACAAGCAGGGTCTTGATTATAACCTAAGCTGAGAACCTTCTCCATAGATCCCAGTTGCCCTCTGCAGCATGAAGTGATGAACCCCAGAACCCACTGTGGCTTGATTCCACTGTAGTTGGCACCTTTAGTCCTTAGGTGATATTTTGGGGGATTTATTTGAGAATGATGTCCTTTAGGTTATTGGGACATGGCCTTGCAGGCCTTGAGACACTCAAGTCTTTCTCTTTCTTTCTTTCTTTTTTTATATTTTATTAATTTATTCATACTATATCTCAATGGTTATCCCATCCCTTGTATCCTCCCATTCCTCCCTCCCTCCCATTTTCCCCTTACTCCCCTCCCCTATGACTGTGACTGAGGGGGACTTCCTCTTCCCTGTGTATGCTCATAGGGTATCAAGTCTCTTCTTGGTAGCCTGTTAGCCTCCCTCTGAGTGTCACCAAGGGGAAAGTCTTTCTCTTTCTTTGCAGCTGGATCCAGATGTAATCAAAGGCTTGCTGTGACATGCATGATCTACCAGGAGGTGATACAGCTGAGAACGAACAACGCGAGCGCCATGCTCTTGAATCTCTCAAATGGAGCTAAATAAGCTTCTCCCAATTCACATATAGCTTTGTCAGGTGATTCATAACGAAGAAAGGCTTACTGTCACGCCGCCCCAAGTCATCTAGCTGTCCCTACTTTCCTGCAGTGTCATACACAGGCAACACCCTGCTGACCCCAGCCCCATAACAAATTGTGAGACACACCTCCCTCGATGACTCAGGCACATTTGGGCTGTCTTCAGCTCACACTGTTAGGGTTTCCCTGGAGACCAAACTACGAAACCTCTGAGTTACTTTTTACTGCTCTTTCCCTCAGCAACCACATTCTACGTTGAACCCTCTCTCAAGGCTTTCTTCCGGTTTCCTGAAATGGTCCTGCATTCCGGGGCCCCACAAAAGATATTTTCCTACAGCTCAAACCAGATCATATGCAGCTTGTGTCTAAAAGCTAGTGACCCCCCCGAGAAGTCAGCTAAGACCTGCAGGTGACACACTAGAGACTGAGAAGAAAATGACCTTATGCCAAGGCTCATTCTGAGATATCAACCATGCTGAATGAATGAATGTATGAATGGATAGATGATGGGAGCATAAAAAAAAACTGAGCAGCGAAGTGGAAAGAACACAGACTTGCTGGCATTCCTCAGCTCCTACCACAGCCATGAGACTTCAGGCAAATATGGAGCCAGTCTGAGATCAGGAGTCTTAATAAAGCTTCATTTTAGCCAGAGAGATTGTCATGAGAACCCGTGAGGGACAGGATGGAAGGAGCTATTTAAAATGCCAAGCAGCTATGTGGAGTGGAGTCCACATGTAATCCCAGCACTCTGGAGACTGAGGCAGGAAGATTGACAGTTCAAGGCCAGCTTGAGCCACACAGTGAGTTCAAGGCCAGCCTGAGCTACACAGCAAGACGTCCCCATCTCGAGATGAATGAGTGAACGAATGAACCAAATGAAAAGCAAGGAAAAACTACTATTACGCCATAATTTTAGCAAGAGTATGGAGACACGTAATACCTGATGTAATGAAAAACAGGTCCTATAAAAACCAGTTCTCCATAGGTTGGAGGCTTTCTGCATACAGAATAAGAGTGTGGGACCAAACCATCTGAAATACCTTCCAGTGTGGATGCTTGGTGTCTGAAGCTCCACGGGGCCTCAAGAAGACTTACTTTCCAATCGTTGTGGCCTCCTGGCCCATCCTGCTTCTGCTTTAATCACTTATAAGGAAGGCCACTCTTCCCTTCTCCCCACCACACATTACGGAGTTTTCATCCATCAACTCAGGTGGTTCACGTTCTAACACATGCAATTAAGGAGCACATGGCACCTTATTATGTAACAGGGAGACTTAATTATCCCACAGGGCTGGCACTGGTCCACATCCATCAAAGAGCCCAGGAGCCTCAGATCAAAGTCTGGACCCGGGTGCTGTGGGCAGCTCCTCGCTTGTTTCCAAAGTGGCGTGTTCAAAGGGACTAAAGCTCTCAGGCCATAGACCTCTGGAAGGTCTCAGCCTCACTCCCCCGGATTCGTTCAGTTACCTCTTGGGGACAAGCAAATGTAAACTGGGACGCCCTCAGGAGAACTGGTTCCCTCCCTTGCCTGTGAGAGGCTTGGGCTTGGGGAATTTGAGATGGAGAGAAAAAAAAAAAAAGACAAAACAGCAGGGGTTGCTCTGGGGATTCCTAATTTGGTGCTGTAAAGCCCAGGCATTTGGATGAATAAAACAACCCAGTGCAGAGCTGTAGACAATCCAAGCTGACAAACAGTGTGACAATGTGACAGCTTGGAAGTCTACAAGTTACTGCTGTTTGTGACCTCTGTGTTATTCATGATGAGGGTAGCTGCTTCCTGCACAATCTTTCATGACTTCCTGTTGTTCAGAGACGACTCTTCATTTTGGCAGCGTTCTTTTCATGGCCCTGAACTATGGGTAAATCTAAATGCTTCATAGGCTCTAATATATTAATTTTCTCTTCACTGCCACCCATTTTTACAAGAGAACCAATTTAAGGCAGGAAGGAGTTTCAGCTTACAGTTCAAGGGGCACTGTCCATTATGACAGGATGCAGACATTCTCTACTGCAGGAGACAGACATGCATTTGAAGAGTTACATATAAGTATGAAAGTAGCATACGCAGTATTGCCTGCATAAGTACAATTTAAAACCTAAGCTTAGTCAGTACAGTGCTTGCTTGTCTTTCGTGAGGACCCAAGTCCGAGCCTCAGAACCCATGTTAAAAATAAAGTTTGTAACCCCAGTGCTGGGGGGAGGAAGAATGCAGAATGAGTGTGTGTGTGTGTGTGTGTGTGTGTGTGTGTGTGTGTGTGTGTGTG
>OU015749.1:103722980-103735585 GCA_907169655.1 Acomys percivali | reverse complement strand
TTGTATTGTATTGTATTGTATTGTATTGTATTGTATTGTATTGTATTTAGATACACTGTCTTGTTATATAGCTCAGGCTGACCCTGAATTCACTATGTGGCCCAGGTTGCTCTTAAATGTGCAATCTTCTTGCTTCAGCCTCCACAGTCTAGGGTCATAAGTGTGCACCACAATGCCCAGATGAAAGCTGGATTTTACTTTTGTTTTTGTAATGTCCTATCTAAGTAAGCCAGGGTTCCCTTATCTCAGAAAAGGCAGTGATGATAATTCACAAAGTCACTCTGATTATACAGTGAATAGAAACTTGAAAAGTACTGGCCCATGGGATGGTTAGCTAATGTTAGATATCATCTTACACACTCAGGGCTACTGTGACATAGTCCTATGGGTAGATGGCTAAAGAGATGGCTTAAACAAAGCTTCTCATAGTTCTGGAAGCTTTGAGTTTAAGGTCAAGGTTCCCACGTGGCTGGGTTGAATGGAGTCTGTTGAATGGGGTCTTCTTAGCTCACAGGTAGCTTTCCTCTCACTTTGTTCTCATGTGGGAGAGATCAGAGCAGCGAAGTAGCCAGCCTGTTAGTGTCTTTTCTTCTAAGACACAACTCTCATGACCTAATTACTTCTGAAGTCCTGACTTCAAATACCATCACTGGTTATTTGACTTGAACGCATGAACCGGGGAGAACGGAAAACATTCAGAGCCAGCCAGATGTTGTTATTTCTCTCCCCGTACTCACAGGCTGCGCATGGGCTCTCAGAAAGTGTTCAGAATGATCCGTTTGACCAGCCTATTCTGATATTCTTAATATCAGCTGCTCCCTTGGAAAGAGATTCTTAAAGGGTGCCCTTAGCACTGAGGATAATTTAAGTGTCCCCCTTACACACATGGGAGGAAAACACCCAATATCTAATGTACAACAGAAGAAAATTAAAGTGTTCGATAAACCAAGCAAACATTTCCAGAAACAAATGCCAGGCTTGATTGTAATAAACATGTGGGTAAAAGACTATTAAAGGATACTCTTTTGCAAAAACATAAAAGGCTTAAAAATATGAACAGAGAGTCTTTTCAAGGATGCTGGCCAGGTCAAGACAGTCACGTACTGTCACAAGGGCATAGGGAGGCAGAACCTCTGCAGTATATACTGTCACAAAATGAAGCAACAGACTCAATGCCACAGATGAGGAAGTCCAAGGATGAATTCATAAAGCATAAAAATGTAGTGTATGATAAAGGTGACATTACAAATTAACAAAGTATGGATGAACGATCCGCGGATGTAGTTGAGACGACTGGAGAGCCATCTGATAAAATGTTCACTTGGATCCTGTCTCACCACTTATGGCAAAATAAACTGCAAGTGGGTCACACAAGTAAACAGGCCAAAGGAATCCATAAAGGCACTAAGGGGAAAGCAGGGGTGATCCGTTACAATCTCAGAGTGAGGAAAGCCTTTTTACGAAGATGACTTCACTTTTGTTTCCATAAATATATGATTTATTAGGTGCTAAACAGCCAGAAAAATATTATCATGTGAAATACAGCCCAAGCTGCTGATAGCTGTGACTAATACTTCTGTATGCAGATTCATCTGCCGGCTTCGTGTCTGCAAGGAAGACATTTTGTAAGTCCATGATGTCTTTTATAAGACTTCCCACAGAGAAACATACACAGACACAGGAGGATGACAATCCCCTGGTGCAAAATCCAGACTGGACACTGGAGTAAGGAAGTATTTACTTTTCCTATTTCCCAGGTTTGGTTTTGTTTTGTTTGATTTTGTTTTTGTTTTTGTTTTTGTTTTTGCCTCTGCGTATGTAGAAAGTGGCAGGGAGAAGCAGCAGTATGGGAGAAGAAAGAAAAATAAATAAATTTTCTCAATGTTTTCTAGTTTTAAAAGAATCTGAGACCACTGGTTATTAATTTTGTCCTTGGAAAGCGCATACCATAAATACACTGTCTCTGTAGTTTCTGAGGCAGTATTCTACAACTGGAACCTTCCTTTACTGCTGCAGCAAATGGAGCTGTAACCGCACCACGTGAGATGGATAAACACTCACACTAATTAGTCCAGGCCAAATTCTAGACCACATGAGTTTCCTATTGAATTTATGAAGATGCTGAGCTTTCAGAGCACCGGGAATAGGTAGGAGAGCTTGTATGTAGAGTGCCGACCTATCAATAGAGAAGACAAACCGTTTATTAGAAATGAGAGACAATGAACAGGCCACAGGAAAGGAAATACAGATGGCCTTCGGATGAGCAGAAAGGACGCTGGTCCCATTGCTAGTGAAAGGAACGCAAAATATAGACATCAAACTTAATTCTTCATATACCACCAGAGCAAACAGCTGAAATGCAACACAGTGCTGATGATCATGGTGTGGGGAGAGCCAAGCATCCACAGCTCCTGAGGTGAGCCAGTTACCAAGTGTGGTATTTGAATGAGCACATCCTCGCCCCCACCCCATAGTCTCCAGCATTTGAACACTTGTTGGGGCACTGTTGGGAGCTCTAAAGGGTGTGGCCTTGCTGGAGGAAGTGAGCACTCAAGCAGGCTGTAAGAGCTTAAATATTTGTTCCACTCTTAGTTGCCTCTCTTTTCTTTGCCTGTGAGTGTCAAGATGTGAGCTCTCAGCTTCCTGCTCTGGCTACCAGGCCTGCCACCTGCTGCCACGCTGTCCCTGACATCATGGACGCTAATCCTCTGGAATGGTAACAGTTAACACCCTCCCGCCAACAAATTCTTTCTTCCATGTGTTGCCTTGGTCATGGTGTCTTATCATGGTGCCAGGAAGTTAACTAATACTCCAAGGTCAATAAAAAATAAACTGGCACAGCTGGGCATGTGACTTAACTGAGAGTATGTTTGCTGAGCGTGCACAGACTTGGGTTCAATTTCTAGTAATGTTTAAAACCAGGGCTACACAGCAAGTTGGAGGCCAGCCTGGGCATATGAGATTCTATTTTTAAAAATTCAGTTACATATCTAGGAGCTTATTTTATATCATCCTAATGGTAATATAAATTATAAAATATAAATATAAATAAATATAAATGGTAATATAAACACTATTACACACAGCATCCTGAAGAATGTCACTAATCTTTATGAACTGATATAAAGCAATAGTAAAAGTCAGTTGACAAACAGGAGTCAACCGAAGAAACCAATAATAAGCTTGAGTTCGGTTCCTCAGGCTCACATAAAAAACAGGGGCAGCAGTGTAGGGGAGGCAGGGACAGGAGGGACTTGCGGGCCATTCACTCTGGATGAATCAATCAGTGAGAGACTTGGTTCTTCCCAAAATAAGATGGAAAGTATTTGAGGAAGACACCCAACATTGAACTCTGATCTCCACACACTTGCGTGTATACATTCACATATATCTCCCTACACACATGCACACATGTGCACTTGTATGCATTCATATACCGTCTACACAGACACTCCAATATGGATAGATTCGGCTAGAGTAAAACTTGTAGGGGAGAAATTTTTAAAATGAAATTGACATCTTTTGATATCAAAATTGTCATAGATATTAAACAAGAAGAGATTGTACTTGGGTAGGGGAGTTAAGAGGCAGGGTCACAGAAATATCAGGTGGATATGTGCAGCGTGTTCATGTATGTCTCCCCGTTTGCATTTTTACTCAGGTACAATTGCTAAGGCGTAAGGGAAGATGACTCGTTTATATCAAGATTTGGAGGCCCAATCTACACAACAAGCTACAGTGGTTTGAGTAAGTAAATTACAATATTTTCATAAAAAACTATCATGAAAGCATCAGAAATGAAGCTTATGGAGGGAAGCTTATACACATGGTGAGTGCTTTATGTTATATAGATAATTTAAAACATAACCTAGAGGATGGAATGTTGCTACATCTGTAAAAAAGAAAAACATAAAATGATGTATAACCAAATAAGGACATATACCTAGGGAAGGACAAGAAGTATCTGAACAAATACATTTTCTTCACAACTATTTGCAGCGTTCCTGTATGTGAGTTCTTCAGGATGCTACGTGCAACCATGTGTATCGCGGTTCTGGTACCTATGGAGTACAGCCTAGCAGGAGAGAGGCCAAATGAAGAAAGACAAAATATTACACGAAAAAGAATGGTAGGAGTTGGTTGGAGGAAGCATCCCTGGAGAGCCACTAAGCCCTGAAAGATGCGGAGGAATGGTCACCCAGAGAAGATGGAGCAGTAGGTGGGGTCTGCAATGGAAAGGAGGGGACCCCAGTGAACACAGAGCAAGTGATGAGGACAGAACGGAAACATGGGGAAAGTGGGCCAGGCACGGGGCACACAGGTGCTTAGGGCTGCAGCAAGGACTATGATTCTGTTCCCAATGCAGCATTTTTGAGTCTGGGCCATTGCTGTGGCCGTGTCTCGTTGAAAGCAACGTGCTTTTCTTCTCTCTACTTTTACTATTTCTGCCATCTGTGGAGTCTGAAAGTTCACTATGTCACATCCATGAGTGGATTTTTGTCTTCTTGTTTTGTTTGGATTGAAAGGACTCTTAAATCTGACTTTAAACATTTCTGGAAAATTTTCCAGCCCCCATGGCTTCAAATATTGCCTCGGCCTGATTCTCTTATCCATGCAGATCTTGAATTAAACAAAGACCAGATCTGAGTCTTTGCTCCCAATCAATCCCTCTTACACATTTTCCATCAGGTGTAGCACATTTTAGATACTAAGTAAGCTTCTTCTTCGCCAATCCTTTGCTATTAAACCCATCAGCTCAGCCACTGTTATTCTAGTGTTCATTTCTAGAAATCTCATTTAGTCCCATCTCAAATATCTTATGTTATTCCTTTGTAAGCTCCCATGAAAATATTTTAAAATCTTTTTTTTTTTAACTTTTGAGTGAATGCATGAATTCTACCATGCTTCTTACCCACTTAGTAGAGAGCTGATGGATCTATTTTTTTGCCATGTGTTCTTTAGACTGAATTCTCTCTTCTAATTTTCACTTAGGACCTTGGTAGTTTCCACTGTCCTTTATTCACAGCCTTTGAACATTATTTCTGAGATATCTCTCTTGAACTTAGAAGCATTTTCTAAGAAGACAAGGAGGTTTATTTTTACCCATGTGTACTTTCAGAGTTTGGCCATAGCAAAGCAAATTCACAGCAATTGATGGTCTTTTCAGTTCAAAATAGTTTATCCTATCCATTAACTAGGTGACCATTTTGTGCTTACAATTTCTAGGGGAGAGATGATTTTTTGATGTCTTGACTTCACAGGACTAAGAATGCGTTTGAAACTCTTGAGATGGTGATCCAATAGCTTGCCTTTGCCACTACCTTCCCTCCCCAGATTGCTATAGAGAATGGATGTCTCTTTATTTTGTTTTGTTTGTGTTCAAGCCAGGGTTTCTCTGTGTAGCCCTGGCTATCTTGGAACTCATCCTGTAGACCAGGCTGGCCTTGAACTCACAGATCCACCTGTCTCCACCTACTGAGAGCTGGGATTAAAGGTGAACACTCCCACCCAGCTGAAGATGGATATGTTATTAACCCCACTTTGAGAGTCCTCGGGATGTGATCCTTGTCTCTTCTATTGGCTCATGCATCTGAAACTGGCTTATCCACTTCAGGAAATGCGGAAGAGGTCAAGCTCACTATTTGACTATCTGGATTCTTATTTCTCTTATCTGTTGACTTGGTAGTTCCTTATAATTGGTAATTTCATGTTTTTAAATGAAAAAAAATTAAAATGCTATTCATTTTCAGTTGTTGTTAGTACAAGGTTTTCCAAATAACTGAGCTGACCTTACTTTCAGAAAAAGTTCATTGTAAAGGCAGTTGGGAGCCTCTACAGGCATTAGGCAAAAGAGTGATAAGATCCAATTTGCTTTTCTCTCCTTAAAAAAAAAAACTTTTTATTTATTCTTTGTGAGTTTCACATCATGCACCTCAGTCCTGCTCATCTCTCTGTCCCCTCATATCTGCCCTTTGCCATTGCAACCTTCCACCTCCCTCCCCCCCAAAAAAACCCACATACAAACAACAAAACAAAAACAGCATAGAAAACATCTCATCCTGGATGTTATAGTATGTCACAATGTGTCCCACAGTATACCCTTCTGTCCACACATCTTTACTTGCTAATGTTCACTGCAATGAGCCATTGGTCTGGCTGGAGATCTCTGGCTTCTGTAACACCATCAATATTCGATCTTGACTAGGCCTCCTCCCAGTTATCCTGTTGTTGCCCTGTGTCATGGAGATCCTGCAGCTTTGGATCAGCAAAACTGGCCCTTTCACTCATCTCAAACATTTACAGATGACATAGATTTCAGGGTGAGACAACTCAGAGCCCTGTATCTGGGGGCGGGTAGTAGCTGAAATGGTCAGTCAGTGCATCTGCTCTCTCTTTATCCACACCACCAAGACAAGCTCTCCAGCACTGCTCCAGATAGACCACCCAGTGCCACCATCAGTGGGAGGCATGGTCAGCTCTCCTGATCTTATGCCTTCGGGGCTGGCTCATTCACACCAGTACCTTCAGATCCAGCAGCTCCACTGTGCTGCCCTGTCAAAGCACATGGCTCACCCTCCCAAGTGCTGCAGCCTTAGATGGGTTGGACCAGTTCTCCTGCTCTCACACCCTCAGGGCTGGCTCACCTGTGTCTTCACCAACAGGGCCAGCTCCAATATATTGCCTGGGCAAGGTGCAGGGCCTGCTTCTCAAGTGCTGAGGCCTGGGCATCTCAACACTCTCACAGCCCAGAAGCCAGATCTCCCAACTGCTGCAGGTGGCGAGAGGCAAGTAGCGATGGGAGGGAGGGCATCACACCACCCACCCATCCATGCCATCTCATGACAGAAGAGTGGCAGAGCCAGCTCTCCTGTGCTCTTGCCCTTGGACCTGGCTCACTTGCACCACTCCCACCACCAGGGTCAGCTCTGCTGTGCTGTCCAGGTGAGGGGCAGGGCCTGCTCTCCTGAGTTCTGCAGCTAGTGAGGGGCATGGACAGCTCTCCTTCTCTCATGGCCTTGACAGCTTTCCTGGCTGCTGGAGGAGTGGAGGGAGAATGGCATCACTTCTGTACCCTTGCCACTTCACCACAGATGAGTGGTGGGGTCAGTTCTCTCACATTCATGCTCTTGGGCTGATTTACTCACACTCTCACCACAAGGCCAGCTCTATTGTGCTGTCTGGGCAAGGTATAGAGCTCACTCTTCTGCTCTCCAGAGTGCTACAGCCAGTGAGGGATGGGGACAGTTCTGCATAGGCCCTGGACATCCACATGGTCCCCAACAGCTGCCTAGACCAGGATGCCCCCATGTCCTCTGGTGGTAATACAGACCACAGACCTCTGCTGCTCAGTAGAGCTGGGAACCTCACCATGGCCCTAGGTGCAGGGCTGGCCATTCACAACAGGCTACTCCTCTCTACCCTCAGGCCTCCACGTTCATCTCTCTTCATAATGTTCAAGCTACTCCACTTCTCCTTCTCTCCCTCAGACCACCATATAATTGTACATTGTAGTGGCTCCCGTTGCAGTCTGGCCACATTGCTAGTGGGCCCCTGGATGGCATCTGCTGTTCACAGGAGGGCAGTTCTGAGGTCTGCCGGTCTCTGTATGTCTTCCTCCTCCTGCACTGCACTGCTTGTATTTGATTTGATTTTTATGTATCCTAGACATAAAACAGCTTTGGCCACCAAGCCAGGCATCAAGCTAGGATGAACAAAGGACTGCCATCTGCTCTGCCCATGATCGCTATAAGAACAATGCCACCAACAGTGTCTCTTTGCTCATTGCCAGGAGGTGCTTTTCTCCTTTATATTCTCATTCTCTCTCTCTCTCTCTCTCTCTCTCTCTCTCTCTCTCTCTCTCTCTCTCTCTCTCTCTCTCTCTCTCTCTCTCCCCCTCTCTCTCTCTTCCTCCTCCTCCTCCTCCTCTTCCTCCTCCTTCTTCGAAGCAAGGTTTTGCTATGTAGCTCTGGCTGGCCTGGATCTTACTAAGTATACCAGGCTTAGTCTTGAACTTGCGATGATCTCTAGCCTCTGCCTTCTGAGCACAGGGATTACAGACATGGGCTACCACACCTGGTGTCTTTTCTTTTTCTTAAAAAAAAAAAAAAAAAAAAAGAGTTAGTCTATACTATGAACAATGGGGTGGATGAGGCAAGGGTAAAGCCAGGAATTGTGATGAGTGACTGTCGTGTAATCTAGGTGAGAGGGTGGCCCCACTCCAGTGTGACAGAGGAGGACAGGCATAGGTAAGTGGAGCTGTGTTTTCTATAGTAGATAAAAGCAATGGCGACAACTGGACATTGGAGGAGGGGCATCATTCAGGATGACCTCTACTTTCTGTCTTGAACATCATTCATATGAACATATGAGTAATGTTGCCATGGGAAGAGGTACCAGATTTTTGGTAGACAGTACTGGTTTGGTCCAGGAATGTGGGTGTGTTTCCTGTGTGTGTGTGTGTGTGTGTGTGTGTGTGTGTGTGTGTGTGTAAAATTTAGAGCTTCAGTCAGAATGTTTTTAATGTTTCAGATGTATCTAAGATATCCAAGTATTACCATTAATAATGATTATTTCACAAGCTGATAAACTCTTCTCATATTTTCACTACTAGGCATGTATTTTATCTTAAAATTTTAAAATTTATTTGATGTGTATGGGTGTTTCTCTTACATATATGTCTGTGTACCATCAGTGTGCCTGGTGGCCCACAAAGACCAACAGAGGCTGTCAGGTTCCCTGGTACCAGAGTTTAAAATGATTATGAGCTGCCATGTGGGAGCTGGGAATTGAACCCAGGTCCTCTGGAAGTGCAGTTGGTACTCTTAACTGCTGAATCATCTCTCCAGCCTCGATATATTTTACTTTTATAGAAAAAAGTTATTTAAGAATAAAGGTGGGCTGGCCAGATGGTTCAGTGCTTAAAGGTGATTGCCTTACTAACCTGACCCCAGAACCCATATAAAGGGGAATGGAGAACCAATTCTCCCAATTGTCCTCTGATCTCTGTGTGTGCCCACACAGACACAGACACAGACACTCACACACAGACACACACACACACACCACACACAGAGAGACACATATCACACACACACATCACACATACATAGAGAGACACATCACACTCACAGAGGCATATCACATACACACACACAGAGGTATATAATAAACACACACACAGGCACATCACTCACACATGGAGGCATATCACACACACACACACACACAGAAGCACATCATACGCACACAGAGAAACATCACACATACAGACACATTTCTCTCTTTCTTACACACACACACAGAGGCACATCACACATACACACACACAGGTGTATTACATTCACTCACACAAAGAGGCAAATAACACACTCACACAGGCACATCTCTCACACGCACACATAGGCATATCACACACACACACACACACACACACACACACGAACATCAAGTACACAAACACACACAGGCACATCTCTCTCACACACAAAGGCACATCACACACACATCACACACACAAGGTATGTCACACATACATAAAAATACACACAGGCACCCACACCAATCACAACAATAATAAATTAGAAATAATAAAATAACTCCTCTGCATACTGTATAAAGCACAAGGCTTTGGCTCAGCGCTTTCCTAGCTTGTGTGAGGCCTGGATTTGATCCCTAGCACTGCTGAGAATGTCTTTTAGGAAGTAGAAACTGATGATTTCCACATTAAGCTTCCTGCTTTTGTCTTGTGTATAGCATTTGTGTTTCTGTGTCTCCCACACTGTAAACTGTTTCTGATGAATTTGTTTTCACTTCTCCTTCCTGTCTGTCACAACGCTCTGCACACAGCCAGTGCTGGATAAATGCTGAGTAAATGAAAGCGCTCACGTGATGCGGGTGCTCACTAATCATAGCCTACCTGAGTCTCGGGTCAGACTTAGTGCAGGGCTGTTGTGAGCACCACCTCAGACCATGGCAGACAAAGCTCACTCATCCTTCCTAACCTGTGTGTTAGTCAGCTGCCTGCCACTGTGGGGAAACACCTGACACAGAATACTTATCGAGTAAAGAGGCCTAGTTGGCTCACATTTTCAGAGGAGGAAAGCCTAAGATCAGACAGGCAACCCCATTGTCTGGCCTCTGAGAGCTGTGGGCAGCAACCACTATACTTTAGATCTAGACTATTCCTTAAAAGTTAATATGTTAAAGACTTGGTCCCCAGCTGGGGACAGTACTGGGGTGGGTGCCAACAACCTTAGGAGGCTGAGCCTACTTGGTGGAAGTAGGTCATCCAAGAGTGTGTCTTTTAAAGACCTTTTCCAGGTAATTGATGTTTGAGCCAAGTTTTCTATATTCTGAGACCTCCCTAGCAAAGGGCGCTTGAACCCAGAACAAGGCTGGGGACTTTGACTGGTCTCCCCGCCACCCCATCTCTCTCCTCCTCCTCCTCCTCTTTCTTTACCCTTTCTCTCTTCCCCCTTTCTCCTTTTCTTCTCTCACCCCCCTTTTTGACCTTTCCCCCTCCCCCCTCCTCCTCTCCATCAGGAGGTAAAGCGTCACTGTCCTTCTCCCCATCCCTCACTGTGACCATGCTCTGCGTCAGTCCAGACTCAAGCCACTGTGGTCCCAAACCAGGAGCCAACACAAGTCTTCCCTCTGAGCTGTTTGTGTTGGGTATTTAGGAAGCTAGTGCAGCAACCTGTCGTGGTTGGAAGCATGTAAAGAAGAAGCAAACAGTTGTATCATGACCCAGGACGGGAGGGAAAAAAAAAATATGCTTGGGGCTCTGTTTGCTCCTTTTCACATGCGGTCTGCCTCATGCCTCCAGTCACCTAACAACCTCTCACCGGGTCCCACTTCCCAGCAGTGCCACTCCAAGGTATGTATGTTTTTACATATGGGCCTGAGGTGTAAGTGTGTGTGTGGGGGGGGGGGAGGGTACCCTTATGCAAGCCACAGCACTCAGAGAGGTTAGATGGCAGGCAGAGTGAACACAGGGGAGAAACCTAGTGTCTCAGTCAGGCTGCAGCAGTACCAACCATAATGCATTTGTTTGCCTCCAGGCTTTGTGACAGCGCAGATGGTCTGGAGACCTCCCCCCCCAGCTCAGGACCCTCAGACACAGCACGGGCCTGCTTTCCCCATAATGAGCCTCCTCTCTCTCTCTCTCTCTCCTCTCTCTCTCTCCCACAAGAACAGACTGTAATGATGATATTTCACTCAGCAAATTCTGGGAGAGACTAGAGGTTGGTTTCCTCTTGTTTTATTGTCTCAACTGCTGCATAACTCTAAACCTTCTTAGAAATCCCTGCGTGTACAGCCCGAGGTAGAGCCGCCTCTCTGGAGCCAGTAGGCTGCTCTCTTGTTAATTATGTACACACTGGTGTCATTCTCAGAGCCAGAGCACGGGAAGGCCGTAGAGCATAGACGGGTACTTAAAAGTCAAACGCCTACCCCCAAGTCTCTCAATGGGGTAGTAAGCAAGATGCACAACGCGGATCAGAAAATGACAAACATGTCCTGAGTTCCATAACTCCCTCCATCTCTTCTTCCAGTTCTGGAGTTTCTCCTTCCAGCTGCAGCCTCAGCGGCGCTGAGACAGAGACTTGTCAAAGTTCCTGCAGGGAGGTGCCCGGTACTACTTCCTCCTTTGGCAGGTTCTCCGAGGGCCCGTGCCAACACCACAGGCTATCTGGGGAGAACACCCAGCTGGCTACCCCGAGGAACAGAGATGCAGAACCAGGCCCAGCCAAGCCAAGGACAGCTGTTAGAATGGCGCTTTGGGGAGCAGAGGCCACCTTGTGTTCTGTGTCAGCAAGGCCCCGACAGCATCTGCAAACCCCCCACACACACACACACAAGCCAGTGCATAATGCAGACATGTGTGTGCACGCTGTGGCTTTCTGTCTCCTTCACTGTCCTCCCTGAATATGTAAAATAGAATGGCTAGCGAGTGTTTTCCACTTACAGCCATGTCCTCAAATCCTCCTGCCCATGGCTTCGTTTCCTGGTAGCCAGGCCATTTGAGAGCTGACGCGCTCCCTGTATGCCACGGGGAAGCCTGAACATAGCAGAAGGGGCATGGCGCTTGGTTTTCAGGTAATTGGTGTTCGAGCCAAATTTTCTACATTTTGAGACCTCCTTAGAGAAGGGCAGTGGAGCCCCGAACAAGGCTGAGGACGAAGGAGGGATGCTGGGACAGCTGGAGCCCTAGATCCTGACCTAGGAGTGGGTACCAAAAACCCCACCTGCATCCCTTCGCGGCTCTCCCAGGAGCAAGCTATCCAACGATCCCACAGCTTGGCTGAAAGCAGCTGGAAAAATGTCAAATACTTCATTAAAAGCAGCAAGAGACTCCATTGTAAGCCCACGGCTCTGGCCCATCAAAGATCAGACACAGGGATCCAAATCAGCTCTGGTTTCAATCAGAGACCAGATACTTGAGAGGGGCCTTTCAGTGTGTGTCCTTTCAATGTGCCGCAGGAAGGTCCACTCTGGTTTCTCCAGTTTCTATCTTATTTTTATACCTTATAGAGCTCTTCAGGAACTGCTGCTGGACGGACACACACACACACACACACACACACACACACACACACACACACACA
>OU015749.1:103704992-103722970 GCA_907169655.1 Acomys percivali | reverse complement strand
CACACACACACACACACACACACACACACACACACACACACACACACGCCCTCATTATGCTGAGGCAGGGGGAAGCAGTCAAGTACTTCAAAAGCTAGGCACAGGTTTGAGTTTTCAGGTATACTGAATTCCAGGAGAGGCTGTCTCTCCTCCTGAGAAAGGTTAGGATTTGGAAACAATTTTAATCTGGCTGGGGGGTGGGGGTGGGAGAAATACACACACACACACACACACACACACACACACACACACACACAGAGAGAGAGAGAGAGAGAGAGAGAGAGAGAGAGAGAGAGGGAGAGTTGGCTGAAGGAAGTAATGGCGAGAGAGGGAGAATTGTTAATTTCAATTGATTTTCTGATAAGGTTTCATATCCTGAAGTGTGCTTCAAATCTGAGAAGTGACATCTGCAGAGATGCCCGTCAGTGTCTGAATCCTCCTGAATGTAATTAGATCTGAGACAAGATAGAAGACTCACTACGGTGGCCCTTAGGGAGGAAATGGTCTTTGAAAAGAATTATGTTAATCAGGCTAGCCTTCTTCTTGCATCTGCTCTGCTGTTATTCTGGGTAAAATTAATAGGTCTAAGGAAGGAGCCGATCATAATGACAATCTGGTCTTCACAGCAGGAGGTTTTATAAAGGAGCTGAACTGTGCCTTGTTGAGAACACTTAAAGTAATTAGTTACAGGGCTACTCACTTTCTTTCCTTTTTAATAATAATAATGGTTATTAATGTTTACAAATTAAAGAGTCTTACTCCAGATGAAAGGAGTGCTGAAATGGAGGCTGGTGCAGGAGCCCGGTACCTTTCTGCCTCCTGCTCAGGGACTCAGGAGGCTCAGAATCCCCCTTTGTCCACAGGATCGTTCTGCCTCCCCCCTCCCCTTCTCTGGGCATCTGGAGCTTGCAAAGGGGGAAACGGGGATGGGGGGGTGGCAGTAGAATTCAGGGCGGAAGCAGATATTTCCAGCCTTCATATGCCTGCTACCTGGCACAAAGTAGATGTTCAGTAAGTGTTGATATTTGTTGGTCAGACTGTAGAAAGAGCCAGAAAGAAATAGTCGTTTTGTGTGTTTGTTCTTTAAGGAGGTAAGCAGCTGGAGAGATGGCTCCATGATTAAGAAGAACTTTAATCTGGGTGGGTGAGTGGGGGGGAGAAATACACACACACACACACACACACACACACACACACAGCACCCATATTGGAAAGCTTACAACTGCTTATAAATCCAGGTCCAAGGGAGCCAGTGCTCTCTCCTGTCTTCTCTGGTTACCCACGCACATGGTAGTTGACAGACAGACAGACAGACAGACAGACAGACAGACGCACGCACGCACGCGCGCACATACACACACACACACGCACACGATCTATTTCTTATAAAGGAAGTGAGATTTAAAAGGAAAGAAAATAAGGAAGAGCGGCTCAGTGAAGAGGTGGAGGTGGGGAAGAAAGGAGGAGACAGAAGAAGCTTCCTCATGGTTCCACTGAAAGATGTCACTTCAAAGCAGGTATGGTGTTGTGCTATGATTTGTGTTGCAGTCTCCAAGCCAGGGGTGGGCATACTATAGCCAGCAGCTAAACCCTGCCCACCATCTGTTTGCACGAAGGAAGTTTTGCTGGCTGGTGTACTCACGTCGTCTGTAACTGCTTCACCGCCACTCTCTGTTTGAGTAGCTTTGGCACTCCAAGCCTAGAAATGGAGCAGGTGGTCTGTCTCGGAGAAAGCTTGCTAACATCTGCTGTTATCTCCTAAGGTAAGAGCATGCTGCAGTCCTTGAGCAGAGACGAGACTCGGGGACACCTCAGAAGAGGGGGCAGGACTGTAAGAGCAACAGGACAGGGGAGGCTGCTGAAAACCGTGCTCTTCTGCACATGGCTGGGAACTTGCCTCCAGGAAGTTTGTACATCTATGGCTGCCTGCACAAGCCCACACCACTCAGTACTCACAGGAGGTTCACAGGGCCTCACACCATAGTTGAGGAAGCTAATGGGGGTTGTCCATGGCTAACAGAGTACACAGAAGCAGTATTAACTGAACTCGCTGGGCTTTACACACACACACACACACACACACACACACAGAGAGAGAGAGAGAGAGGGGGGGGGCAGGGGAAAGAGAGACAGAGAGAAAGAGAGAGACAGAGAGACAGGCAGGCAGACAGAGACAGAAAAGGAGGAGTTGAGAAGGAGTTGTAGTGGAGAGCAGGAGTTGGGTGAAGAGGAGTTGAGGGTAGATACAATCAAGATCCATTGAAAGGGATATGACATTTTCAAAGAATAAAAGAAAAAGATCCTTGAGTGAAAGTACCAATCCAGAACAGAGGTCCTCATCTGTACCACGCAAGACCTTTCATGAAGAAAAGTACATGTGCGTGCTGTGGATCTGCTTCCCAGATCTGCCAGCAGCAGGTTACATGCCTTGAACGGTTTGGGTGAAGCTGGGTGTGTCAGGGCCACCAAGCTTGGAATCTATATGCCTAATGAACTTTCATAAAACCACAAGAGGTTTTTTTTGTTTTGTTTTGTTTTTTCTTTTTGCTTATGAGTCTCCTAGTCAGCCAGAGCCCTGTTGATCTAGGATGGACTCATCTGAATTGGGCTGCAGGTTGCAGGTTGCGGGGCTGGAGGATGTGTCTCTTCATGCTTCTTAGATGAGCCATTTCCCAAAGCATGTGCTCTCTTGGGCACAGTCAGGCACACCTAGCATCTGTACGCATCACATCTCTGAATAGCCCCTTTGCCACAGCAAGAAACAAGAAAATACTCTCCTTCTACCTTGAGGCCAAGACAAATGAGCCACAAGGCCAAATTCAACACTGTTGGATTCAGAAGCATATTCCTGCATGGAGATCAGTTGATGAGATTATTTGTTGAAAAATTATCTCCTATTGATCAAAGCATTAGCTAAGCAGTGTCTGGAGTCAGTTGCTTAAATATGTCGCCACTTTGATGCATGACAATGGACAGACACGGGAGGGTCACAGTGTAGTGGGCGGGGCTATAAACCCTTTTGCCAACCTGGCACCAAGTTACTCTTGACCTCATATTTGCTTTTTTCCTATCTGTGAACCACATACTCAAGCAAAGAAAATGGCAGCATTTCTCCAATAACTCAAATGTGTTGATCAATTTTATAGAAAGGTCTCAACTACTTAAGAAGAAATTAGGGCCTTTGGGAGAAATACAGGTCTAATAAAGACAGAGTAAGATTGAACGTGGTGATAACAAGGAAGCCAAAGGAATCCAGGACCAAAGTCAGATTCCAGCAAGAGCTGAGGTCACCTTAAAGAAGGATGACAGCCATGGGCAGGGGGTCCAATTAATTAATTACACCTTAATTGAAAAAAGCTGCCTCTGCTCTCCAGTTGTCCTCACTGTCCTCTAGAACCACAGGGAGAGCTGTGGCATCTGGGGAGGGGGAGGGATGGAGACAGTTCTCTCCCTCCCTCCCCCTCCCTCCCTCCCTCCCCCTCCCTCCCTCCCCCCCCCCTTCCTTCTGATCCACCAGAGGTAAGGAAAAGGTTACCATGGGATCAACAACTTCATACATATGCAGAAGAAACACAAATCAACCTGAAATCCAAAAGAAAAAAATTAAAATATAAATAGACTTGTTTGTTTCAAGGATTTGCAATGAATGCTTGACTCAGTCTGAAGATTAATCAGTGGTGGGTAATTACACTCACACGCATGCGCACGCGCACACACAAACACACACACACACACACACACACACACACACACATACATTCAGGTGCACAAAGATAACCCTGGTTCCCCCTAAACAGCACAAACACAAAAACTGTGTTTTCTGGTTGAAATAGAGGTGAAGTCCCCCAGAGCTCCTTCCTGAGCTCCTGAGTTCCAGCCCAGAATGACCATAGCGAGCATCACTGGGAGAGGGACAGACAGACTGCTCTTCCTCTTCTTCCTCCTCCTCCTCCTCCTCATTCCTCCCCTTCCCCATTTTGTCTCCCCTGCATTCTCCACAGAATGCTGATTTTTCTTAACAAAAAAGACATAGGTGAGCCTCAGTCTAGACATTCATGCACTGTCCTTCCCATGCAAGCTCTGCCATAAACAATGAGCCGAGCACACTCAAGCTCTGACGCCAGGGACTCAGCCTAGAACAACATCTGGGTGTAGCGGCTCTCCCTTGTACATCCTGCACTTAGGAAGCGGAGGGGGCAGGATTTCTATGAGTTGAGGCTTGCCTGAAGTACAGAGAGAGTTCCAAGCCATCCTGAGATACACAACAAGACAAAATAAAACAAAATGACAACAACAACAACAACAACAGAAAGCAGTTTTTCTCCATTGGGGATAATTTTGATTTTCTAGGAACATTTGACAGTGTCGGAAGACATGGCTGACTGTCTTAGGGATGTTGCTTATTGTCCTGGATTTGGGAAGGTGCTACCAGCAGTTATTGGGCATAGGCCAAGGAGACTGTTAAATCTCCTGCAATACATTAAGAAAGCCCCGCAAACACAGAACTATATGTTCATAGTAAGACTGGTTGAGAAACCCTAACAACAACAACAACAACAACAACAACAACAACAACAACAAATGTAGGCCCAGGACAAAAACAAGAATCCAAACACATTAAGGGGCAAGGAGTCCCTTCCAGCTTGCAGTTAAGACTCTTCTATGTACCACGGTGCTTGGGCTGAGACATACGACACATCTTATTTCTCTCTAAGCTCTGGGTCTTCCACCTCAGCTGTCTCTTAGCTTTGCTGCCACCATTGAGTCACAGCAAGGAAACGCATGTTCCCTAATGTGCCATTCCTGAAGGCATCTTTGTATCTGATTTATCTGTTTAACTCATCTGGCCTAGTAGTAGCCTTTATTTGAAATAACGAGTTTATATAAAAAAAAAAAAAAAAAAAAAAAAAAGGGAAACAAATCCATGTTCCTTGTACATACAGCCTTATGAATTAGAAAAGACCACAGACTGAATACTCCATGACAGTGGTTTTGCTGACTGACCGCAGCAGCGTACCAGCTTCCTTCTGCCAAAATGTCTTTAGTTCCCCATCTGTTAAATGGGGGCCTTATTATTCCCACTTACAGTATTCTTCCTCAAGATGGACAGTCTGGAAGTCAGCCAGGCCTACTGCTGGAGGAAAGAGATTGGGAATGGTGGGAAGGGATTGCCCTGTGACTGCGCCCTCCTGCCTGCGCAGCACTGGCAGGTTTCTCACTTGTACAGTGAGGACAGTAACAGCACTTCACTAAGAGCCACTCATGGAGCAGTGCGTGCCAGGCACTCTTCTAAGTACATAGCGAGTGCTCAAATCATATTAGCCATCACTGCAAATAGCCATCACCATGACCAAGTGGCCATGAGGTTGGTGACCTTGAAACATCTCACTAAAGTGTCAGAGGTTTGCTAGGAGAGCAACAGTGAGAACCTGAGTTCAGCAATGGGACCGCTAAGAAACTGCTAAGTTAAGGCTTTAAACCTCAGCATTCTTGACATCTGGGCCAGTTAATCTTTCGTGATTGGATGGGACTGTCTTTAGCACTGTAGAATGCACAGCATGCTGTCTCAGGTGTCTATTCTTTAGATGGAAGTGCTACACCCCCCCACCCCGTTACTCCGAACATTTGGATATTGCTATGTGTTCTCTGAGATGCAAAGTTAATTTAAGAACCAAAGTTTTAAATAATAACAAAATTTACTGACAGGTTATAGTAATCACATACAAGGAGTTGCCCTGTGGCCACCTGCAACTTTCCTTTCAGCTAAATACAAGGGCCACTTGCATGTGTTGAATGGAAACAAAGGTATTCTGAAAATAAACTCATTCTGCAAATCTGAGACTCCTCCTCACATTACTGCCCAGTCACCCCTCTAAGGTGATGTGATTGCACTCCACACCGTAACCACGAGGTCGAAGGGTTGCAAATGTAAAAGCGAATACACTCCTTCCCAAGAATGAGTGTGAAATCTCTTGATTAATGCATATATTCTACCCAATTATGATGTTAATATAAACACGACTTTGGAAAGATAACAATATAAATATGGATTAATCAGCAATCACATGTCTCTATCAGACTTTCAGTCAACAGGTCTTGACTTGGGACCTCATTCGCAGTTACTAATGAGATGGCTGGAAGCCAGACACGCACAGTCTCACAGTCTCTAGTTCCCCATCTTGAAAATGTGGTTAGTGGGGGAAGCTAATGTAAGAGAATTCTTAAGTAAATGAGAAGAAGTTAGGGCAGAGTGAGGCACAAATGAAATACCCAGTAAATGTTAGCTTTTATTGTTAAGGAGAAAACTGAGTAAAATAGAAACGTTAAAACAAGACTAACATGGGGCTGGAGAGATGGTTCATAAGTTATAAGTACTCAATGTTCTATCAAATGACTTGAGTGTGGGACCCAGCACCCACATGGGGGCTTATGTCCATAACTCTAGATTCATGGGATCTGGATCCGTTGCTTTCTTCTGACCTCTGTGAGCACCAGATACACATGCAGGGAAAAAAAAAACCATTCAAATCTATAAAATGAAATCTTAAAGATAAACAAACAAAACCCATACCATCGTAAATGAATTTTCCCTTTTTAAATTTTTAAATTTGGGTGCTATTTAACAAAAACTTGAGTTGTCAATTGAAGAGTGTCTCCCTCAAATTCATGCCCATGAAGAAATATTCAGAATGAGGCGGGCCAGTGAGATGACTCAGAGGGTAAAGGTGCTTGCTGCCAAGCTTGATGACTCAAGTACCAATCCCAGAACCCACATGGTGAAGAAGAAAATCAACTGTTTGTTGTCCTCCGACATCCACAAATGTGCTATTTATTTATTATGTATAGTATGTACATGCACTTACACACTCACAAATAAATAAATAAATAAATGTAATTTTAATATAAGTTTTGTTTTGTTTAGAAATTCAGAATGAAAAGCTCACTCAGAGATAGGACCACTGCAAGTTGGATTGGTTATGGCAAGGGCTTCCTGTACTAGGGTGGTCCCTACTTCCAGTGACTGGTTCCTTGAGAGGAGATCACATGATATACAGGAGAGAAAGGTGTGTGCAGTGGGGAAGGAGAAATCTGAGGGAGCTGGTCACATGTCTGGGGACACAAGGCTTACTGGTGAGTAGCCAATATTTTAAGGTAAGAAGGCAGTTTTCTTTGAAGTATACTTCCTGGGAGGGGAGAGCCCTGCCAAGACCTTGATTTTAGACTGCTAGCCTTCAGAAACTAGAGATAATACATTTATGCAGATGTCACATAGTATAAGATACCCTGAAGATGCTAACATGCCAGCTTCCTTTATCTCTCAAGCTTTTCGGTGGGTACCACTGCTTATTGACTTGTATTAAAAAATGAGGTCTCCTTATAGGTATTTTACTTATTTATGGATTGACTGATTGATTGATACAAAGTCTTGCTATGTAGACCAGGCTGGCCTCAAACTCAAAGATGTCACTTGCCTCTGTCTTCTAAGTACACCACCACGCCCAGTCCTATAGGCGTTTTACATCATCTGCTATTTACACCAGAGTCAGAAGCGTATCAGCAGAGCCGATGGGCTAATTCACACACTTCTCTCCATCCTTCTCCTCCCACTTTCGTATGGCAAATGGCCCCAGAAGAAAGCCTGGAGGTCACAATCTGCCACCTTCTCGTCACAAACAGGACACTTAGTTACACTGGGCAATCCTCCTACGTCTTCTTTTTACCACCTGCCATGTTTACTCAGATGGATGGTCCTCACCACTCAGCTGACCAGTTGAGTCAGCCAAGTGTTTGACCTGTGGTGGATATCACCATTGACACCAATGGCTCATAAACAGCTCTTGCCATTGTCCCACTGAATCTAAAACAAAGAACCCCTAGCATCCTGGGCTTGTAAGGGATCATAAAAAAAAAAAACCACTTCTAGTATCTTCCACCTTCTGCTCCCTGCTGCATGCTAAGCCCAAGGGGGCTTGTGCATGATAAACTACCGTGCACCTAATCGTACAGACAGTAACATTTTAACAGGTTTTGAGTGCACGTTTGAGCAGGGTCATTGGGCACATATATGGTGCAACATGCCTTTGTCTTCACTGAAAGACTGTGGTGTGGGAATGAAGTGACTGGAAGGCCTGCGTGCTGGCTGGGATCAACAAGTAGCACTGTGACGTGTGCGGTGGCCATCCTCCGCTGGCACTGTCAGTTCGAGCATCCGCATCCAGCCTTTCTATGTGGTTTGGGTTCCTCACAGCTCAGCAAATGCATTTCAAGAGAGAGTGGGCCCCAAATAAGCCTTTCAAGAGATGCAGGTAGATGCAGCTGACCTTTCCTGACCTCCATTTCACTGTTTTCTCTTGGGTCACTTCTTGATGACAACGCCACCAAATCCCCTTGTATTGAAGATCTACATGTGATGTGAACTAAGAAAACCTCATTGTGCTCATCTTTGGAAAAAGGGAATCTAGTAAAGTAAAAAAGACTAGTAGCTCCCGAGACTCCAAATAAGACAACCCAGAGCTGAGGAAACCCCTGAGAAGTGATGAGGGCTGTGTGAGGACACAGCCTCAGGTGTGCATCAGCAATATGCCTCATCCTGTTCTCTCCATGTGATTTTTCTGCAGAGAATGTTCACACCTCTATGGCTTGCACACTCTGCACGTTAGTATGAATGCACTATTTCAGGTAGCTTGTATCAACAGGCTACGTCTAGACATCTCCGTAGAAAGCCTCAAGCAAACACAGTGCTTCTCAAGCTCACATAGGGAAGATAGATTCCACTAAGGAAAAGCATTAAGTTCCCGAGCCTCATCATTGGGTTGAGGAGACATGTTCATTTAGCAAAATCTTGAGATGACAGAACCACAGCCATGGATCAATGAGTCAGTGAGTCCACAAGCATGTATTTGTACAAGCCGGAGCACTGCCAAGCCAGCTCTACATAGGGTGCATATTGCTTTGTCTAGGATAACAGAGGATAAGCCCCGTGCGCTTATCTTTCTGCTTGTTTTCATCGTTTGCATGACTTTGCTGCATGTAAAACCCCCACACTGAGCCCAAGGCACCAGCAGAGGCTGTTCTGAGAAGCTGTGGCTGGGACAAGAAAGAATGGTGGGGAAAATCATGGGGGAAAGATCCCAGGGCTGTGAACAGCGGGACTACAGCGCACTCATCTCTTTCACTGTTCAATGGGAGCAAGCAGAAGTGATGATCTGCAAACTCCAGTAATGTCCTGTCAAAACACAACTGACTTAAAACAATAATAACATTTCATCAGAGAGCCATCCCTGCTGGGAAGGACCTGGGCACAGCGGTTACTGTCTGTGATACACATGTGGCAATGATCACACATCGTCTTGTAAGGGCAAAATGAATGCCATATTCTATATGTAATGTATATTCTACAATAATGCCATGGTCTGTGACTTCACTTCTTCCTGCGTTCAGGGAAAGGCCATGCCCTGCCATAAACCAGACCTGCCTGCAGTCTCCAGACTCTACACCTGAGTGATTAGATACTATGAACTAACTCTCAATGTTCCTCTGAGAGAAAAAACTTCCCCACCAGACTCAGTCTCCCCCCAACCTGCCTAAGGGTTGACATTCCTGTGACCTAACACCCCCCTTCCCATTATGAACCCACTGCTCTTGAAGCTCAGGGTCATTCTCCTATCCTGCTGCATCAGGAAGGATTGTGATCCGAGGCTCGAGCTTCGTAATATAGAACCCTGTGTATGTTGCATCGGTATTGAGTCCTAGCGGTCATTTTGGGTGGGGTATCGTGGTCTGAGTGATCTCAGTATTACACTGAGCGATTTCAGTATAAAATCTCATGCCATGTTTCCTATCTCATGTGTATTTTTGAATGCTGATGAATTTGGTCTCACAGGCATAGGGAGACTGTAGCAAATATGATGGCCTCCCTGATGTTTTGCCTACTGTAGATGTGTAACTCGGTGTCCTGACCTGCTAATCCTTTAGTTATTTGTTTTCTGCGTTGTCACTCATAAGTACAATGCCAGGCTTCTACCATTCTCTCCCTTGACACCTCATGTATATTCTGTGTCCACTCTCCCAAAGTGGGAGACTGATTGCTCAAGACCAAACCCAATGCCATGTTTTCCAAGGCACTCTCCAGAGTTCTTCGAGAGCGCGCACCCCACACCCACCTCTTCCTCTCACACTTCCCATCTCCCCCGACCCTTCACCAGCGTCTGTCATCTCCTTTTATTTAACACTGTGTGTCTGAGCCGAGCTTTCTACTCGGCTCAGAGTTCCCGGGACGGCAGAGACCAGTGTGTGTTATTTCCTCCGTTTATCTACAAAGCAAGCTCAGCTGCTAGGAAGGAAGGTGCTTCCGTTAGCTGATCCATGCCTTTCCTCTCGTCTGCTCCCCTTTTGATGTGGAAGAGACTTGTAGTATGGCTGGTACCGAAGCTTCATTCAGAAGCACGGGGTGGAGTGAGCTGGCTGGGAAACTGAATCTGAGCCTTCCAAAAGGAACAAGCTGACATCTGCACAAACCAGAGCCTTTGAACCCGTTAAGAGAGTGCATGAGGCCAGTGACAGTGATCACACCCAAAACATTTGTCATTCTAAATATCCCCCCCCCCAAAAGTCCTGGCTAGCAGATAAGAGCTACAATGGCCCTTTGTATATTCTGTGAGGAGACAGATTTTTGGAACTGGCAAGGATTTGCCCAGAAGCCTGAGGAACTAAGCACCCACGCCTCTGCCTGTGCTGCTTTCCTGAGCACACCTCCACTGGCAGGTGTGAATGAGTGTGAGCAAGTGTGAATGAGTCGTCCTAGAAAGAAGCAATTTCTGTAAGTGACGTGGAGGGTTGAAATGCTGCAGTTCCTGAGGTAAATTATAATTGATCTTGGGTGATCTTCAGTTTACTAAGCAGTCATCCCTGCCCCCATCTGCATAGTCAGAACCACCATCCTGCCAAACAGATAAAGACTTCTGGAAGTTTTTAACATAACAAAATTCCAATTTCCCACCAATCAAAGATCTAAGTGTGTTGTCAGACAGTGGCCAAGGTCTACGGCCAAGCTCTTTCTCCATATAGCCTACCTACTACCCACTAATGTATTTGAAAAGGGCCTTGATGTATATGGCTCTTTGTTCTGTCTCCATAAAAAGTCCGGTGCTACCTCATAGGATCATGTATTTGAGGAGTCCTAAGTCTGTGTTCCCAGACCACCACCTCTCATATTTGGCTTTTTATTCCTTTGAGGTGAGAGCTGTTTAGTCAACACCAGTAATCCTCAAATGAGGCACCTATTACACACTTTGAAGGGCCGGACACTCTAGGGCCCAGTGGAAGTACAGGGAACAGTTAACCATGTTAACCCAAACTAAAGGAGGCTTAGATGGGCCCAACCCCTCATGGGTATAACTGGCTTTAAATCTTTTCTTGTGTCTTTTTTTGCAAAGGGCTCTGGTGACTATTCTTTATGTAGGGCAGGGGTGTCAGTTTTTTTCCCCCCATAATGGGCCAGCAGTAAAATATTTAGGCTTTCCAGGCTATTTGATTTCTGTTAGAATTGTCCATCTCTGTCATTAAAGCATAAAAGAAGTCATATTTCAAGTAAGCATGGCTGCTCTAATAAAAACTTTTATTTATAAAAAGAGACGGAAGACTGGATTTGGCTTGTGACCCCTGTTCCCAGGCAATCTGTTTCTTAGCCTTGTTCCTTTCCTGTGCCCGCACTCTGGCTTCTATAACCCAGTCCATTTCCATCACTGCTTCCCTTCCCACTCCACCTACCTTCCACATGCCTATTTTAAGCCTTTGGACTTTCCCCATGAAAATTTCATAGACTGCTCCAACCTGTACAACTCCAGAGAGTGTCTTCTGTAGCCCGTGGCACTTAACAGCTAGTACCGCAGAATTTAGAGTCTAATTGTTTCCGAGCAGGAGATTCTTAAGCGAAGACAGCATGCCTTTTGTGGACACGGATTTCCTCCCTTCTCATATTAGGGCTCGACACATAGTATGTCCAATAAATGCTTGCTAACTGATTAATTGATAAATAGCTACAGTGGTTTCTGTTGGTCCCTTCTTCTTGTGATAAGCTAATTAATGGCCCCTCCACAGGATGGAGGATGCAGACATCTTGGGGGAAGGGGCATCTTCATTCAAGAATTTGATGGAAGTGTTGCTGAGGAGAAGAAACCCCTCATATCCAATACAGACACTGCTAGTGTGATTAAGTGAAAGATCTAGCAAGGAGATGAGCCAGGAGTACTTGAGGTTGCCACCCAGGAACCCCAGGTACCCTCGAAGCAAGAGAAGCCAGGGTGACATAGAAGACAGAAGCAGGGACAAAGGGTTTTGAAAAGTCACAGCCGCTGGCTTTGAGGATGGAAGAGAGGTGTAGCTAGGAAGCCTGCCAATGGAAATGGGAAACAAATTCTCTCTTTGAGCGTGTGTAAGAACCAGACCCGCCAGACTCTTTGGTGGGAACTCAGTGCGGGTCGCTTCAGAGTTCCACCCGCAAGAACCTCGAGGGAATAGTAAACTTACGCTGCGTTAAGCCATCGCGTTTGTGGTAATACACTGCAGAAACGGTTAAGAAACGAATACGTGCTGCAAAGGGGAAAATACGACATGATTAAAACCATCAGGACGTATTTGTGCATCTGAGCTAGTCAGGCTTTGCCAGCACCGTGCACACACACTTAAGCAATACAAAGCAAGGCTTGAGAGATGGGTAAAGATGTTTGACCCCAGCCTGCCGGCTTCCGTCACTACCGGGAATCCACAAGATGCAAGGAAAGAACCAGTTCTCACAAGCTGTCCTCAGGTGGTCATATACACATGCACACAGCATGAAGAACGTGAAGAGTTTTTAAAAGAAAAAAAAATGTAAAAAAGGATGGGAGAATTCTGACACATTCAAAGGGCCCAGCCCATAGCATCGGGGAGGGTGTGGTGGAACTAAGCAAATCCCACTACAGCGCATGCTCCAAACTAGATCCCACTACAGCGCATGCCCCCAGGCGTCCTCCTTTCCCTGCTTTGATCCCATCCTGGCTCCCCATCTATGGCGGTACTCAAGAGGAGTCTCCTGCCTTGCTCAGTTTCTTCCAAATGCACCCATAAAGCATACCCAGTGCTTTTTACCGATCACCTAGGCGCTTCTCCATCCAGCTGACAATAAAGAAGAGCCACCACAGCACCTGTACCTGGATGCAGTCACCGAGACAATGTATTCTCCAATCTGGAGGAAACATAAAGTAAGTTATTTGAAAAGACCATGGAAGGTCTTTGTCTGTAGGAAGAAACTTTCCAGTGATTTTCTGTATGAAATCTACTCTTCGAGGTCTAGACAAAGAAGCATTGGTCCCGGAGAGTTCGGTTTAAGGTCCGACTCAGCACCCGCTTTATGATTTCGGACAAGTCACTTAACCTCTTTGATAATAGAGTCTGATGACGGCAAAGGTTATAGAAGATCTGTCCAGCCCCATTTAATTGGCCCCAGCGAGGGATATTTAGCTTCTCTGTTCATCTGGACTTAATAAGACTTGTATTACAATCTTGTAATAAAACTATCCAGAGACAAACCCAAGGGGCAACTCTATCATCCAGATTTCGGAGGCATTCAGAACCCCAGCAAGCCCTCTGTCGGCGAAGGAGAAGCAGCAATCAGTCCTCCGAGACTCCTCTAGCTAAAGCTACTACCGGGTACAGGGCCCAAGAACAGGCATGCATTTTCAGAAGAATGGGTTAGAGCCCTGCCCCCACCACCTTCCCTCCCTCCCTCCTCTACTCCTTCCCTCTCCCTCTCTGTGTGTGTTTAGGGGGTGAGAGGATGGGGTTGGTTACATGCCTAGCGTAATCATGGAAATCCTCTTTCCACCTGCAGAAAAGCAAACGAAAATCTCTTTTTTTGAACCCTGCTACATCTGCCAGGCTGTTGCTTCCTGCCACTGTACATGTTATCACTGTCATCCTTTCCCAGTCACCCCTGAACATCTTCCTCCTGACTCTTGTTCCATATAATTTACTCAAATTACTCCCTACCAAACTGTCCTCAGCGGACAGCTTCAAGGGTCCTTCTCCTTCCTCTGTGACCTCTCCTCACTACCATGCCCCTCTCCTCACTCACTATGGCTCCCTCTCCAGCCGGGATGACAGTGCCCCTTTTGCACAGTCTTCTGTGTTTGGGATTCAACTTTCTCAGCCTTTGGCTTTCCTTCTCTCTCTCCCCCCAGATATAGCGGTCCCTGGGTCCTATATTTGGTCTTCTGCCCTCTTCACCTCCACCCATGGTCCACTGACTCCCTGTCTGATCACTGGTCCAAACTCTTATTTCTGCTTTCCCAAATGCATTGTAGATATTGCCCCATGGACATTCAAAAGGCATACTGAAATAAGTCTAAATCTGAATTCATGCTGACTTCTATGAAAAAAAAAAAAGAAAGAAAAGAAAAAGATGGTTAAGAAAATGGCTTTTCATGCTTTTATAGGCTCGAGTTCCAGGCTCCACTCCTCTCTGGCTTAGCTGTGTGATCCTCGACATGCATTTTTGTGTCTCTATCTCTTCATCTACTGTAAAGGAAAATAAAATTACCTGCTTTGCAGAGCTTTTGAGCAGGTGTTAAGAGGAATGTAGTGAAGTCACACTGTTACTGCCTGGGGCACAGTCTTGGTTCAATAGATGCTAGTTGCTATTACATCTAGCTTAAATCTTCCTGAAAATGACAAATCCTTTCTCCATGTTAATCAACCTCAGTTTGTCACCCTGACTCCGCCCACTTGCCAACTATAGTCATCCCTCCTACCCAAGGCAATATAAATGTTATGTAAACAGTTGTTACTCTAAATTACCTAGGGATTAACCACAAGAATAATGTAAGTCCAGCTCTTGTTCAATACTGATACAATTTTACTCAGGTCCATGGTGGGTGTGTGGAACAGAGGATGTGAAGGGCCAAGCATATTGCATGCCCTGTTTCTACTTACAGCTTTCTACTTATTCAACCTTCTTGTTAGGGCCAACAGTGGCCTGCTGCCAGCTGCCTCTACTGTTTAGTCTCCTCTCCAGTCCTTCCTGCATACCTGATAGTTTTATCTTCCGGAAGTGTAGACTCCTCACGTCACTTTATTCTGCCTCCAAATCTCCAGTGGCTTCTTATCACAGGTAATGGCATTCAAGGCCGTGTACGAGCTTGTCCTTTCCTTGGCACTATTTTCTACTATTGCCCTATGGGTATTGCACACCGCACTGAAAAATCACAGTGCCACAAGGAGACATCTTGCTTTCCAGATGTGTCCCCTCTCCTTGGGTCACTCACAGTGCCATTAAAGCCCAACAGCAGCAGCACTTAATGATCTTAAAACATTTTGAGTTACAGCTTCTTTGAAAATCTAGTGACAACTTGGATTTCTCCAACCAAGATATAAATGAACAAACACACTAGGGTATTATTTCAGACATCCACGGACTACCTCACTCCAAGTCTCCTTTGCCCATCTTGGAATTACCTTTTCTTTTCATCATGAAATGCTTAAAGGAATATGAATAACTTTTAGGAAATGTGTTACATCAGTCTCAATAATTCTGTTATCTTTATTACCAGCTTTCCTTAACCTCCAGAGGCACATTTTCTTTGGTGTTATTGTAGGTTGAGTTTCTAAATAAGGTTCAAAGATGATCACTATTGAAAGTACATGGGTGCTGGACAATAAACACTGGCCTACGGGCGTGTAACTAAGTGAAATTTTGTTTGTGGCAAGAAGGTGGAAGAGTGTAACCACTAGATTTCCCTCTGGAGTCTAGGAAGAAAAGAAGTTTCTTAGACTAGGCCTTGCTGGGAGTGGCTGATTGTGTCCTTGAGTTCATTAATAGAATGGGGTGGGGTGGGGGTGGGAAAGGTCAGAAGTGACCCCAACCCCGATGGAAATAGTAGATGACTTAAAACACCTATCAGGGCCAGCCATGGTGGTGCACTTGCGTGACAAGTGTCACTTCAGCTCACCTGGGTCAGAGTCTTTGAGGCTGATGAGGGAGATCCTGACACTCTGTCCCATGTGTTGACTCCACTGAGGATGCTAAGAAGCTCAAGTGCTGCTCCACGGTGGGACTAGTATCATAGGGATTAAAGTGCACAAAGATGGTTTGGTGCCCCAGCTGCCCTTCTGGTTATTGGCATTGGCAACAGGAGGCATTTCTCCTGCCATCCTGAACTAACTTAGCTGCGTTATTTCTCAAGCAGCATGTTCTGGAGTGGGATGGAGACTGGTGTGTGCTCAGGGGTCCAGCATCTGGGTCATTGTGCCACCCCTCCTGCAAGTGGCTCTTTGTTTCTGATCCTGGCCTGGTGAAGAGATTTCTGCTTTATCTTGCTCTGGTACATCTTACCACATTTACAGAGGACTCCAGTTTGCCTGAATTATGATAGTAATTTGGGTAAATGCCTTATCACCCCTTTCTGATCGTGATGCTCTTCAGGGTAGACAAAACCAATTTCCAGGTTTGGCGTAGCCATTGTATTGCCTTATTTCACCCAGACAGATGAGGTCTCTTCCGTCTCCCTCCCCATTTTAAACAGGTCAGAGAACATTACAGCTTCCACTTTTTCCTCTTCACCACTTGCCTGTAATACAATTTTCACTTTTTCCATAAATCTCATCTCAAGAACCTCTAATGTACACTAAACAGTCCACTTTTAAAGTGCTCTGAGCACTTACAGCCTATTTTTTAAAAATTTTAACCTAAAATTATATGGCACAGGGGCTGGAGAGATGGCTCTGAGGTTAAGAGCATTGGCTGCTCTTCCAAAGATCCTGAGTTCAATTCCCAGCGACATGGTGGCTCATAATCATCTGTAATGAGATCTGGTGCCCTCTTCTGGTGGGCAGGCACACATGTAGGCAGAGTGCAGTATGCACAATAAATAAATAAATATTCTTTAAAAATGTTTTTAAAAATTATATTGCACTATAGTTTTTATGGTTTGGGTTTTTCCACACAAAGATTCATGTGTGGAGAGGCTGGGTACCCAGTGTGACAACATTGAGGTGGTGGGACTTTTAAGAGGCAGGGACTAGAGGGAAGCAGACTAATTTCCTTCCTGTTGCTATGATAAAACACTCTGGCAAAGACAGCTGAGTTGGGGAGAGAATTAATTGGCTTATACTTCCAGGTCATAGTCCATCGATGAGAGAAATCAGGAAAAGGACTGAAGCAGACACCATGGAGGAAGGCTGCTTGCTGGCATGCTTCCGGTATATGCTTTGCTGGGTTTCCTAGAGAGTGCAGGAATGGTGCTGCCCACTGTGGTCCAGACCCTCCTACATCAATTAATAATCAATAAATCTCACACAGGCATACCCATAGAGCCAATATGATCTGAGCAATCTCTCAATTGGGACTTCCCCTCAGGTGACACTAGGCTGTGTGGCTCAGTAGGCCATGAGGTGACAGAGACATGACCACCCTATTGACAGGATTGCTGTTGCTCTCCAAAGTGGATTTGGTCTCACAGCACCACGTTGTTTAGATTTTTCCAGCCACTCAAATTTTAGGCATGGCCCAATGCCAGATATTTGGTTTCAGAAACACATAATAGACTAAGACAGTAGTTAAGCCCATTGGTTCTGTATCCAGGCAAACTAGATTAGAAAATTCCATTCTAGCTTTAAATAACAGCATCGTTTGAACTTAGCTCTGGGACTTGGTTCAACATCTGTAAAACAGAAGTAATATCATCTATATACATCTTGTGGTGCTTTTACAAGACTTCAATGAGATAATGCATATAAAGCCCTCAGCACAATGCTCAGGATATGGTAAGCACTCAATAAATGTTACTTTTATAGAGCTGCCTCGTATATGTCAGATTAGGCTAAGTTATGCTATGGTAAGAAAGTAGCCTCAGACATTGCTCTTGACAGAAGCACAGGGCTATTTCTTCCTCTCTCTCTCTCTCTCTCTCTCTCTCTCTCTCTCTCTCTCTCTCTCTCTCTCT
>OU015749.1:103693878-103704982 GCA_907169655.1 Acomys percivali | reverse complement strand
TCTCTCTCTCTCTCTCTCTCTCTCTCTCTCTCTCTCTCTCTCTCTCTGGCTAAAAGTCTCAGGGAATCAATTCTATATCTCTTGGCTCCAGGAGCCAGGCTGACAAAGGAGCTGTTACTGTAACACTGCCAGTCACAACAGAAAAGGGAAGTGAGACCGTGGTAAAGCAAGAATCGGCTCTCAGAGCTTCCACCGGGAAGTGACACCTGTCGCCCAGCCAGAACAGAGTCTAAACCACACTGGGACAAAGAAGAAGTGATTCTACCTTTGGAGAGGGTAGGGGAAGAATCAGTTGTATATTTGGTTTCTTCCCAGTCAGATAATCAGCACGCTTGGTGGCTCTTAGAACCTGGCAAGCAATTGAAAGTGAATGTGAATTATATGGCTGGGTACTGGGTGTTCATCGGGTCTCTGTGTTTTGAATTGAGTTGAGTGACTGATGACAGAGAAACTCTTTGCTGATCTATGGCAGGTGTCTGAAAATGTCACCTGATAAACTGGAAGCAGGGGACCACAGATCTCTGCTTCTTAAAACAAATGAAGTCACCCACCTGTGACACGTGAGGTCTCCCCAGAGCATCAACAGAGTCCACCTGTGATGGCTACTCTTGCCTGTCAACCTGACTACATCTGAAATTAACTAAAACCCAATCGACTGGGAACACCTGTGAGGGATTGCTCCTTAATTAAGTCCTTTGACGTGGGAAGACCCACCTTTAATCCAGATCTTCTGAGACGGAAAGATCCAGCTTTAATCTGGGCCACACCTTCTGCTGGCAGCCTGAAGGACATGGAAGTGAGGAAGCTTGCTCTCTCTTTGCCTGCTTGCTTTTGCTCTCACTGGCAACAGCCTTCCTTCACTGGCTTAAGAGCCTACTTCTTTGAGATTCCAGTGTATACCAAAGACCAGCTGAGACACACAGCCTTGTGGGTTGAACAAGTACTGGACTCTTGAATTTCTCTTGGTAGACAGCCATTGGTGGACTAGCTGCACCATGGATTGTAAGGCACTCTAATTAATCTCCTTCTTGTATTGATAAAGAGACACATTCTATCAGTTCTGTTCCCTCAAGGTTTCCCCTTAGACAACTGGCAGGATGGCTCAGTGGGTAAAGGCCGTCCTGCCAATCCTGACGACCTGGGTTTCAATCCCTGGGGACCACATGATGGAAGAAGAGAACCAACTCCCTGGGGCCCACATGATGGAAGAAGAGAGAACCAACTCTCGCAAGTTGCGTGTTGAGGCATGTGTTCACCCTTCCCAGACACACCCACTCCAGCAAATAAATAAAATGTAATAAAAAAATTTAAATTATTTCCTACTATTTTTGTTTTGTTTTGTTTTCTGTAGAATTTGTGGAGTCACTACCAGTTTTATTTATAGGTCCACAAACCCAAGGCCATATGATTCTTTATTTTCTCCTGGGCCCTTGACAGAAATAAGAACACCAACCTTTGTGTTACCTCAGAGATATAAGCGTATAGCCTGTGCACCTGGGCACCGAGTAGATTTAGTTTGTGGAGAGTGGCTCTTTAAATAAATACACATCAAAGAGAGCTATCTGTAGCCCGAAAGTGTAAATCTTTAAAGAAAATAAAACTTCATCCCCCAGGAAACTTTGGGTCTGTCTCTATAATTATTCATTATTATTGACTGCCTAGCCCTGGTTTTATCCCTAACTTTGAGGGTAATTCTTTCAAGTCACTCTCAATTTTGAGACTTGCACTTGAAATTCCTTCCTGGGGCATTTTCACGGCCCCATTCCCGTAGCTTCATCAGACTCTCACATCCCTGGAGCCTTTCTTCTGCCAGCCGCAGATCACACCTCTATCGGGAATATCGTTCCCCCTTCTCTAGAGCTTTCTTCCTCTGTCAGCAGTGATCGGGCGTGTCACGTGACCTAGCCGCCAAGTCTTCCCTGCTCAGTACTAGAAAGGAATTTCCAGTGGGCCAGCTCACGCCTTTCAAGTTCCCTACACGTGGTTTACCTTTTTCTTTAGAGCAGAATCCCAAATGGGAAGGGATGTGACAAAGTCACTTAAAGCCGCTGGTCTGGGGACTGGTGGAGTAGCCAAGAGACTGATCAAAGAGTTCCATGAAAGGGAAGGATGTCAGCCCACTTACTCACTCTTTCCTTCCTTTCTTCCCAGCCTCCTCCATTTGTTCTTATCAATATGTCCACTGAATTATATGGCCATCAGTTTTTGAAATGAGTCCCTTTAGCCACCCGCTCTTTCACAACCTGTTTCTGATTTACACTGGGCACTTTTTAGATGCTACATGCCTCTTTCCAGTGCAAACCAGCAGCAAAATATACTGCGATTTAAATGTACTTGCGACTGTCATACCGCCTGCTACAAGTTGGGAGAGCTAGAATAAAGAGTTCTCAGCTTTGTTTACAGCTTCCAGGTCTCTTACATTTCACACGTTTCATAAGACAAAGAAAGGGTCAGTGAAAAGTTACGGATGAAAAGTTTGGAAGGTGTACAGTCAAGTAGACATCAGATCCGGCAAAGCGTCAGAGCTTGAATCCCACTTCTACACCCTCTGGTTCTATGAGCTTAGATGATACATGTAATTATCCCTGCCTTAGTTTTCTCACCTATAAAATGGCTACATCAGGGTTTCACTGGAGAGAACAAACCGCTCTTAAGGTTCCGTAAGCAGGCAACAATTTAATACAGGGGACCAACCAGGTACTTATAAAACTGTTGAAAGACACAAGGAACAGAGACTAAGCCTCAGCCAATATTAAAAAGTTACAAACACCATCACTGTACCAACCAACTAAGAGGACACTTACATCTGCCAGTCAGAAAGCTGGGGAAACAGGAGGCCACTGTCCAAACTTCTGAGCGCAGGATCACATCACCATAGGAATAATCCAAGAACACGGGGGGATGAAGAGATTTGGAATCTGTCATTACCACCGCTGACTCCAAAGTCAAACTGTTAGCGCATCTGGGTATGCATTAGAAAAACGAATAGCACTCTTAAAACTCCTTATCACCTACTTAGCTCAGTGAGGAGTTCCGGTTCTGACTTCCAAATGGATGAATCAAAATCACACGAGGACTATAAGCTGCAAGGCATTCTGGGAAGTGTAGTTTTTGATCAGCCACTGCAGGATAAGAAGTAATCCTGGAGGGGGTGCAATCTCCATTGACCACAATGCAGGCCATACTATGCTGCATAAGAGTTAACTGAGACTGGTTATGAAAAGTGCCTTCCACAGTGCCTAGCACATAGGGAGCATGTCATAAATGTTATCCCTTGCTATTTTATCTGAGAAAACCTAGCCTTGTTAGCTCTGATAGTAACTGTCACACACATTTCCTGAATGCTATGGGCGTAAAGTAACCAATTTAATTCAACAGCCTCACACGATGGAACTCTGTTATTTTTGGTGCAGGGTATACACAGAGTTCATGCATCCCTCTTTGTGTTCCACATTCCTGGATCTCTTCAGATGACTGGAAATGAATGCCATATCTTCTGATGGAATGCTGACCACTTTTGCTGAGGATTGCAGGATAGCCTAGCTCCCTTGAATACACAGGCTTGCAGTTTAGGTAGCTGTTTGAAGCGGTTGCAGCCATTGGCTGAAGCATGCCATTGACAGGTGTTTCATCTGATGGGTCTGAGGCGTTGTGGCCGTGTGTGGCTCATTTCAGCACCTACAATGTCTCCTCTTTTCAAAACACCTGACTTCTGTGCGCTGATGCCAATTCTGATTCTCCGTTTTCCCTTCCTGCAGGTAAATCCTTCGTGCCAGTTCCTATGCTGGGCCCTGCACATCAAAGGCAGTCAAGCTCTCAAGGATTGTCTGTTCGTGTAAGAGGACAGATGTGGCACTTTAGCACACAAAAGAGAGGGAAGGAGCGCTGTTGTGATTGGTAGCCATGGAGTGAGAAACATACAAGCAGAGATCTGAAAGCAAAGTGATTGGTGAGAGTTTTCCAAGCCAAGTGGACTCCGGGAATCAGTGTGTCCCATGGAAAAGATGGCGTGTACTAAAACATGCCTTCCCACAGACTGGTGGTTTAAAAGATCAATAAGTGAATCTGGAGTCAAATTTCTGCTCTCCCGATTATTGGAAATGTGTGGAAATCCGATTTGACTTCCAGGAGGGTAGTGTCTGTCCCTGAATACAGTATTTGTATGGTCAAGCTGTAAACAAGTAAGACAGAGTAAGAACAGTGAGGTATTCTTGAGGTTTGGATCTTAAATGGATTGAAAGAGCCTGAAGTGGGGCTGGAGAGATGGCTCAGTGGTTAAGAGCACCGTCTGCTCTTCCAAAGGTCCTGGGTTCAATTCCCAGCATCCACATGGCAGCTCACAACTGTCTGTAACTCCAAGATCTGACACCCTCACACCAATGCACATAAATTAAAAAATTCCTGGGAATATACCCAGAAAATACCCTACCACACAACAGGGACATATGCTCAACCATGTTCATAGCTGCTTTATACATAATAGCCAGAACATGGAAACAGCCTAAGTGTCCCTCAGTAGAAGAATGGACTAAGAAACTGTGGTACATTTACACTATGGAATACTACTCAGCTATTAAAAACAAGGAATTCCCAAAATTTGTGGACAAATGGATTGATCTAGAAATTATCATAATGAGTGAGTTCACCCAGAAGCAAAAAGAGACAAATGGTATATACTCACTTATATCAAAACACTAGTCCAAGGGATATGTACCATGAAAAATTTTACTTACCAGGAAAGTGGGTCAGAGGAGAGGTCATCTTATTGAGACTTTAGGCAAGAGTAGCATGGAAGAATGGGGAAATAGTAGGATCCACAGCATCCTGGAAACCTACAAGAAGAACTTTATGACAGGCAGATCTGGGTCCTGGGGTCCTCCTCAAACTAAGGCACCAGCCAAGGAGAATATAGGCAGTAAACTTCGAACCCCTACCAAGACCTAGCCGACGAACATGATATTCTCCACCATTGAGTGGAGAGTGAGATCTGACTCTCACACGAACTCTGGTGCCCCTTTTCTGATCATGCCCCCTGGATGGGGAGGCCTGACGGCACTCAGAGGAGGGAAAGCAAGTTACCAAGAAGAGACTCGATATCCTAAGAGCATATATAGGGGGAGGAGGTCTCCCTCAATCACAGACATAGGGGAGGGGAGAAGGGGGGAAGTGGGAGGGAGGGAAGAATGGGAGGAAACAGGAGAAGGGCTAACAATCGAGATGTAATATGAATAAATTAATAAAAAAAGAAAGTGTAATAAGAAAATACTAAAAAAAAAAAAAAAAAGAAAGAAAGAGCCCGACATGACATTAGGCTTTCAATTGCCCATGGTTTGTGATACTTGGGCGTCTGTCCTTTGTGTGGGTGTAACTGAAGCTTTTACTCAGTTCAATGTGATAGCCCGTGTTTGCCAACAGCTTTAGTTTTAGTCTGAGTCATTGTGGCTAGCAACTCAGAAACTTTATGGAATAGAAAGAAAGAGTCCCCCTCTAGAAATGTTCAGGCATACTTGCATGGGTGATAGTATAGGAATTTAAGCTTTCTTTTTGTTCCCCTCAGGACAGAATGTTATGTAGATTGTTTATGTATTTATGCCCTGGGGGTGGGGGATGGGCAGAAGACACATCACCATAGACACTTCCCAGGATGTGATTACACGTGATCTTTATTGTGTTCATTGTGCCTTCTGATGCATTCCAGAATTTCTATAATAAACCGTAATGGGAAAAAATACTAATAAAAACAATAAAATACATGACGGTTCCACCTCAAAGGACCGCTGTGAGAACCAAATTAAATAACGTGTATGAAAACCCCTGGGAAATGAAAGGCGTAAATGTGAATGCCTCCGCCATTGTCTATGTTCAGAGCTGGTGGTACTATTTTCAGAGTTCATCCTCAGTGGGCAGGACTACAGGGTCACAGCCTTGCCCCTAGGCAGGCACGGCTAGGGTGCTTTATCTAGTCACTTCTGTTCATGGACCTCAGCATAAGCATCTCCCTGCGGCATCATTGCTTCCAGGGGAGCCGTCAAAGTGCTGCCTGTTGGGGATGTCTTTGATGCTGGAGAACTAATGCTACCTACGTGCTTGTACCAACATGTTTAAACCAACTCAAAAGAGATATGGGACGCCCTAGAGAAGCTCCCCCGGAGCCAGTTGCAGCCAAGAGAGTCTTCTCTGGCACTTTTCATCCCAACCTTTGGACTCATGCTGACACAGCTAGACAATTCTTTGTATCAAGGGACTAGGATCCTGAGCTAACATCAGCTACCACATAAATACTTGCAGTGACTACAAATGGAGAGCCCCTCAAGGGGTCTCCTCTGACAAGGTCCTTGGAACATTAGCAGCCCATCGTGGGTCCTGTTCAGGACTGGGGATGCTACTGGTTTCTGGGACCTAGTATTAAACCCTGACATCTTTCCACCAGCCATGTGAAGTGTGCACATTCTTAAAAACTCAGGCCTATTTATCTATGATGGTTACAGCTAATATTGAGGATGTATCAGCAAGCAATTAGTACTGAGGGGACTCCATAGACCTTCAAGTGATGAGTAGGGAGCTCAACTTGAGTTCAAACCCATCTCCTTCCTCTAATAGCTCCTTAGACGTTGAGGGAAAATTAACTGCCCCACCACTTGCATTTCCATGCCAGCTTATGCATACCTCATGCACAGCATTTATCACAGCCCATTATAGTCACATGCATTTCCTTATCTTTGCTCTGGAGGCTTTGAGTCCCTAGGGACAAGGAATAATCATTATCTCACCATCAGTTTCTGTCATGTGACAATAGCCTCTGTCATTGTCTGAGATGTAAACGATTCCTTCATCTAATCATTCAACACATTTTTACAAACTAGCTACCCTGGGCCAGGTGCGGTGGACACAATGGTAGGTAAAACAGAACACCAGCCTCCATGGATCTGACCTTCCTGGGGTGGGGAGAGCAGCGGAGATACATCATTCCAGGTGCCTGAAGAGGAGCATCAGGTGTGGAGGTTAGAGACGACCTCAGTAATGTGTTTTAACAGAGACCTGAGTGAGTGAAGGAATGGGCCCATTCGAGATTTGTGGGAAATGCTGTTGCCAGCAGACGTGGGAGTAAGAATGAATGCCGAAGAACACTTGGAAGAGGAATGGTGGAATAAAAGGAGGTGAGACTAAAGGAGGGGATGAGGCAGAGCCTAGCTGACTACAGTGAGAAAGCTGGATTCTGTTCTAAGGGGAAAGAAAGCCAAGCTGGGTGTTTGCGCAGACATGATATGCTCTGATTGGCTGTCTGCACAGACATGATATGCTCTGATAGGTGTTTTTGTTCTTCGACTGGAGAATCAGCTGGGGAGGACCAGGCGGAAGAAGTGGGTGAGATTAGGAGATGATTCCTAGGCCAAATAGTTGTGATGGCTTGGGTCAGGGAGAGTCAGACCCAGGATTTAATTAACCAACTGCTTATTTCCAGGTACCAGTTGATGAAAGAGTTGAGGGCGGAAAGCAACAGGGATCAGTTACTGGCATCACTGTGGAACTCTGGGAACGCTGAAGTATAAGTGGGGTTCAGAGACCAGAGAAACACCTAGATGGCTGGCTGCTGCTTCAAGAAAAGTAAGGACGGGAAAGAGGGGCACTAGAGGGCAGGCACCATGACTTACTTAGTCCAGGGCCTGGATTGCCCCCACTTCACATACTCCCCAAAGCCCCAAACCAGGTGGTACAGGGCCTGGGATTCTGGCAACAAAAGCGCTGAGACCTTCGGAGCAGCTAACAGCTGCTGTATCCCCGCTGGCCCTATCTGCCAGTGCAAGACAAGGGGAAGGAAATCACAGAAAAGGAAGATCCTGCTCCCCCGCCCTGCTCCCAGCCGGGTCTTGTTCTCCAACATGCTGATGGGGACAGGAACCAAGAGGCGTGTCCTTGGGGACACGGCACACCTTCTGTTTTCTCTTGGGTTCTCTAAAAGCAGCTGGCTGTGCAGTTTTCTTGCAGAAGTAGGGCCTGTGTTGGCCACCAAACTTCAGGGCTGAGCACCCCTCTGAATCAAGGCCCTCCAGCTCCCAGGTGTCACTTTTATGTACTCCCTGTTACTGACAGCTGCAGGGGGATGACAATGAAAATGCTCATATAAGGACCTGATGTGATTTATTCCCCTTCTATCTTAGTGCTCATCAAAAAAGCATGTAAAAAGGGAATGCTGGGAGGTGATCCAAAGCAGACCCAGCTGAGGCTGTGGACCTCTTCCAAAGAAACTTCTCAGGGATATTTATGACCCTCAGCATGACTAACTAGCCCTACAGGCATCAGAACCTGCAGAAAAATTCCCAGTACCTCCCAATACACCCCACATTTCCTTCATCAAAAACCTTTCCTCTCAGCCCACTGGGGCTTAATGTTCCACACCCGCCCCCAAAGTCTTACATTGGAGCCCTCTGCATCCAAGCATCTTTCTACTCAGCTTTCTGGCTCTGCTTCAGGTGACACTCAAGCCTATATCCCTATGAGTCTGCCCTCACCAGTTGGGCCCTGGCTCTGTAGCAGACAGAATAACAGCCCCTCCTGCAGGGCTACATCCTGTGCCCTGTGAATCTGGTACCTTTCCTGACAAAAGGGAACTGTGATTGAGATAGAGTGTCTAGAACGGGATATTATCTCGGGCCATCTGGATAGTCCAGTGTAATAATAGAATACCTTATAAGATGGCAGGGGTCAGAATAACAAAGAGATGTGACAAGAGGGCTGGGGAGATGGCTCGGTAGGTAAAATGTTTCCTGTGCACCCACATAAAATGGTGGCATATACCTATCACCCCAGTGCTGGGCATGTGGAGACAGAAGGATTCCAGGAGGATGACTGGCTAACCAGTTCAGCTGAATAGATAAGCTCTAAGTTCGGTAGGATACTCTGGATCGAAAATAAAGCAAAGAGATGATGAAAGAAGATGCTGGAGGCTGACCTCTACAGGCATGGCATGGGTACCTGCACACACATATGCACATACACACATTAACATAATCAAACACATACAACACAATGCACACACACACACACACACACACACACACACACACACACACACAAGAGAATCAGGTTGGATGAAGAGCTTTTGAAAGTGGAGGAAAGGACCTTGAACTATCCAATGCAGAGGTTTCTAGATGCTGGATAAAGTCAAGAACATGATTTGCCCAGTAGCCTCCAGAAGGAAAGAAGACTTAACCAATGCCTTGAGTTTTGGACTCCTGATATCCAAAAATGGAAGAGGAGATTGTTTTAAGTTGCGAGGTCTATAGTTGGTGTTCAGTTGGGCCAGTGCAGCTCTGCATGCTCCTGTCACCGAACGTGCTCTCACCCCATTTACTGCTGGTTCATTGTGTTCTGCCTCCCGCTGTGCCCTTGCTAGAGCCCTTGCCTTCTCAACTGATGCGGACATTCCAGGAACTCGGGGCACATCCTGGAGATTTAGCACAGCATACAATAACATGCAGTGAAGAAAGGAGTGGAGCTTGGCATAGTGGCAACTGTCTGCAAACCTAGAAGCAGCAGTGGCTGAGATGGGGACAGGAGAGTCCCTGGAACTTTCTGGCAAGGCAGATTAGGCAATTGGTGAGCTCTGAGCTCAATTAGAGACCTTGTCTCAAAAAAAAGACAGAGATAGTTAGAAGGCAATACCTAGCACTGACCTCTGACCTCAACATGCATGCACAAACATACATACACAAAACACGCATACACTCAGATGCATGCAAACATTTTTTTAAATGGTAAGAAGAGTGGGTCCGGGTTAAATGAGAAACAGTATCACAAGAAAAAAAAAACCTTCACTCCTGTTTATATCTGTGGACAGCACACACTTCAGTGTGACTTGGATTACCAAGTATGCTCTTACTTGGTACTTACTCTTTCTATGGCTCAGGAACTACTAGGTCTTTGGCATCCAAAACAGCTCAGCAGATAAGGAAGGCTCCCTTATTAGGAAGTGCACAGGAGATTGAAAAACACAAGCAAGCAATATGAGCCATCTATGTTACAAAGAGCCAGGGGTGGGGGTGCATACTAGAGGCAGCTAAAATAGTCTGTAGGGTCAAGGAAGGCTTCCTGGAAAAAAAGACTTAAAGGTGAAATCAGAGACATGGGTCATAGTTAAAGAGGTCTGAGAGGGTGATGGGATGGAGGAGGAAGAAATAATATGGAAAACGAGGAGGAAAATATTTATACGTTCATATCATTACAGTACTAGTCACAATAACAAAAAGGACCTCTCTCTAGACAAACCACACTTTTGCTGACAGATTTGAGTTGACCAAACTAACACAACTGCATATACGCCACGGCATGTCACCAAGTTTAACAGAAGGGAACTCTGCTACATGGTATGACAGGGATGTTCCTCATGGATATTGTGTTTCAGTGCAAAAGCCAGACACCAAAGAACAATTTGACTTCTGCCTGGCTCCACATAGATGCAGAACTCAGAGAAGACAAATCCGTAGAGACAGAAAGCAGGATGGCAATTGCCAGGGGCTGCAGAGAAGAGTACAAGTAGTTAGTGTCTCAACTTGAGAAGATGAAACGTATCCGCAGTTGGGTGGGGCAGGGATGGTTGGTTACACAGGGCTGGGAGCATCCTTAGTGCCTTTGCAATAGACTCTTAGCATGGCAGAAATATTAGATTTTATAAAATACATATTTTACACCAAGTTAGAAACAAATTTTAAGCACAGTGGCCAGGAATGCCATGGGCTCCTCTGTGGTCATCACTGAGCTTGGCTCCCTGTGAGGACAAGACCCCAGTCTATTCCAGTTGCCTGGGAGCTCAGGAGGAGGCACCCCAAAGAAATACCAGCTCAGTTTGGAAATCTTCAGTTCAACTGTTCTATGTGTTCTCTTTGTATCTCCCACAGTCTCAATCTTCCTTCCTCTAGTGTATATATTGGCCCCTAAAGGACTAGAGTGTGTCACACCCAGCCATGTTAATGACTGTTGGCTTCTGCAGAGTCCCCTCTACATCTCTGTAGGTCACTGGAGCTCAGATGTCCCTGAAGAGTGACTCACCAGCATCTGGGTTTGTGTGTGTGTGTGTGTGTGTGTGTGTGTGTGTGTGTGTGTGTGT
>OU015749.1:103649755-103691042 GCA_907169655.1 Acomys percivali | reverse complement strand
GAGAGAGAGAGAGAGAGAGAGAGAGAGAGAGAGAGAGAGAGAGAGAGAGAGAACCAAGTTAGATATACAGTATGAAGTGCTAATAAGATATTTCTGAAAAAAGTAAAGAAGGAATAATGTTTGAAAAATATAGGGGTTGGAGCCATATTAGAGACACTGGTCTAAAAACATTTATTGGGAAAAGTGACAATTGAATGATGGAAGCTGAAGGAACTGGCCATATGGACTCCTTGGGGAGAACATTCTATATAGCAAGAAAAGCTTGTGCAAAGGTCCTGGAGCAGAAATGCTCTTGGAATATTTAAGAGAACCATGTGGCTAGAGCAATAGGTAGATAGCAGAAGATAAGAAGGTCACAATCAAAACAGGGAGCCAGGACAGTCCTGGCCTGGGGGCCACTGACAGGATGTAGTCCAAGGGACCTAGCTCTTGAGCCAGATCAGCTAGGCTGCTGTAGTGGAGACACAATATAGTGGCCAAGAGGAGAGTTAGGAAGAATAATCTGGAGTCTGTTGTAAGAATTCCAGCGAGAGATGTGGCTGGGCACATAATATGGCAATGGAGGCTGTGAGACTTGGTTGGACACTGAATATATTTTGAAAGCATATTTTGAGGATGTTTCTGACGGGCTGGAAGAGTCATGGGAAGCACTGGGAGTTTGCTATAGAACAACTGAGAATGCAGTTGCCATGAACTGAGATGTGGGGGTCTGGCAAGAACGTACAGGGACTTGTGCTTGGCCTCAAGGGCTTCCTGATGCCTGCCACAGATGTGGGGTGTCATGTAGGCATCTATGAATATACAGATGTGAATCAGAGTGGGGAGACTCCCGGGGGAGGGGAGTAATGTTTAAAGCTTCCCCCAAGGCAATGAGTGGATAAGTGGAAAAAGAAAGAACTCCAAATCCTAAACCCTGATATACTCCAACGTACTCCAATGTTGGGTATAGGAAGAGGAGCCAGCAAAAAGCAACTTTAGACAAAGCCATCAGAAACCTAATGGAAAACTAGCGAATATGGTCATCGGTGGGTCAGGTAGAGAGAGGGTTACACGGGTAGGGATCCAGTGGAGATATCAAGACATCAAATAGTGGAGTCATGAGAAATGACTCTTAAGGCTGGAGTAACCCAGGTCAGATGCTTGAAGGAATTGTGGGAGGAAAAGTCCAAAGTCGCGTGGGATGTGCAGGGACTTGGAGAACGTGAGAGTAGACAACTGTCTTTGTTACTTTCTTATTGCTGTGACTAAAAACAAACCTGACCAAAGCAACTTAAGGGAGAAAGGGTTGACTTTGTTCCAGAGGGCTATACTCCATCATGGCAGAGAAGGCACAACAGCAGGAGCTGGAAACATCTGCACTGAAGAAGAGAGACGAGAAAGTGGGGCGGGCCCATAAGACCCCAAGGCCCACCCCCAAGGACTTACTTCCTCCGGAAAGGCCCCGCCCCTGAAAGGCTCCACACTTTCCAAATAGCACCACCAACTAGCGATCAAATGTTCTAAACCTACGAGCCTACTGGGGTACGTTTCACATTCACACTACCAAACCACAACAACCCACGGTCGTGTTTAAAACGGAAAGAGAAACGGAGGTGATTGTTAGAAGGTGGAGCGCATGAGTGCTGATGCAAATGACCCAACACAGCGAGGAACCATAAGGCTTCAAGAGACTGTGGGATGGGGGTAGAAGTAGGGGAAAGGGGGGAGGGGTTGCTGGAGAACTCTTCATCCCGGATATGGGTGACAGAGTGTGGAGCTATTGGCCTGGCTTAGGGTCATGGTGGCTCCTATTTCTCAGTAGACAAGGTCACTAGCCACTGAAAAGCCATGCCAACCATACCAGAATCCCAGAGCAGGTGGAGGCAATGATTGGAAAACAATGATGGGATTTGAAAGAATTCAGCAGAACAAAGTCAGCCCAGGGCATCTGGCCTTTTTTCCCCTTATACTTTCCCTTCGTACTGCCTTGTTGAGTCATGGACACTGAGTATTTCCTTACATACTGTCCTGGTGATTTGGTTCCAGCCATAAATCTAAGGTCATGCTGTGGTCATACACAGCACATTTGATAAAGACTGTGCATTGTAGACACAGTGCCTAAAAAGGAAACTACTCCCTGAAAGAGACCGAACATAGTATGCAAAGAACAGGAATTTTGTGGTTGTTAAGTTCACATCAACCCAGAAAGGTAACGTAAGCTCTCTGTGCTTTCATTAGCCTAATGGTCACAAGTCTGGGAGTTGCACATATGTACAAGTTTACATCTCAGTTAGATGCATTTGTTGATCTACGTGGCTTTCATCTGTACAGCAAGAGTAACAGTTGTTTCTAAGGGACCAAATGATAAAAATGAGACCTGGGAGATATCTCAGTGGGTAAGAGTGCTTGCTGCTCTTATAGAAGACCTGGGTTTTGTTCCCAATATCCACATTAGGTGGCTTGAAACTGCCTGCATCTCTAGTTCCAGGAAATCTGATGCCCTCTCCTGGCCTCTAAGGATACTTGCACACACCTGGTGCACGCACAAACAGGCACACGCACTTGTGCGCGCACACACATACACACCCACCCCCACACACACACAGCCACACCCACACACACATACACACACACTAAAAACAAAAACCACAACAAATCTGCTAAACGTCCTTGAAAAATGCAATGCTCTAAATTTTGAATTGAACCCACAAGAAGTTCCAGAACGTTCTCTCCAGCTATGCAAAATACTGCTTCTCTCTTTCAGCATTAGCATCACTTCTATGTGGCCTTGGTGTTTCTCATCCTCAGTCCACTTATTTGGTTAGTCCTCACATTCTCAGGTCTTCTTTTTTTTTCACTCACAGATGCTGTTTTGCTAATGGTTGTGGGATGGGCAGAGCGAGCACTTCTTTGCTTTGAGTCAAGTTTTATAGTCCTCCCTTCTTCCAACACATCTTTTAGAGATAACTCATGTGGGAGGAGTTAGGTGAAGAGTGTTGGTTTGTCGGGGGGGTCACAGACCTAGGCCAAAGCCCAGAGTCACTGCTTAACCTCCCAACCATCCCAAGTGCTAGTGAAGAAATCCAGGCACATTATCATCCCATCTACAGAAGCCCACTTCTGTTTCTATGCATTTCCACACAAGGAAAAATGCAAGTGGAGAACATAGCAGCATCTTAGAAGAGACCCACAGTCCGTGGGACAAAGGATGGGAGTCTAAGGCAAAGATACACAGCAATAATGCGATGGGCAGTGCAAGCGGAGTACTGACATCTACGCTTGGAACTGAGAGTTTTGTAATAACTGAACAACAAAGGTCTAATCATTGTACCAATTATGAACAAGAGGATGCCAAGCTTAGAAAGCTTGTGGAATTTTCTACAGTGACATAAATAGTAAGCGATTCTCATGGTATCAGGAACCTCTAGGCCTATTTTATTTTTCTTTTTAATTCACTTATTTTTATTGTTGTGTGTATAGGTGAGTACTTGAATGTCTGTATATGCATCACATGCATGCTTGGTGCCCTCTGAGGCTAGAGGATGTCACAGAGTCCTCTAATATTGGAGTTACAGGCCATTATAAGCTGCCTGATGTGGCTGCTGGGAACCAAACTGTCTTTTGCAGGCACAGCAAGTGCACTTAACCACTGAGCCATCTCCTCTCCATGTTCTATCAGAGTAATATGTCCATTGTGTAAGCCCAGGAAAGGCAACACAGAAGAGTGGAGAGTTTGTATTGTTGTTGTTGTTTGATGTAGAAAATTGAGGAGCTGCCTTGGTTCCAGTCCCAGACAGAGGTGTGAGGACCTGGAGAAATGTGTATTGGGAAGAGCATCATGCTGTTCCCAATGTGTCTGCCTGGCTTTTGTCTCCTGTGAAATAAAGAATGCAACTAGCAGGCTGCATCTGCATCTGTGGCTTAGTTTTAAGAGATGTGGGTGGCTGCTGAGATCTGAAAAGAGACAGGTGGGTGCTTAGGGAATCTCACTAAAGTTTCAATACTGTCCTCCTGCAGTTAGTGGGGGAGGACACAGGGACAAACACTTGGTCAGGAGAATGCACAAGGAGCCACCAGATGCCTCTACTGCAGCCCCAGGGAGCTGAGCCCCATGCTAAACTCTGAGCAGACTAACCTCCGGGAGAGTCTTTCTATTCATCCGGTGTAGAGTGTTAAGACTCCAAGGAGCTACTGAGCCACAGAACAGCAGACTCAGAGAACTCACTAGGCTTTCTAGATAGATCAGATTTTGTTTGTTTGTTTCAGCACAAGGATGCAGACACTCACTGCACCCAAGGAAAATTGTTAGCAGTAGCTAAGTGTCAGAGTTTGGAGCTAAAACATGTCCCTTGCAGGCTGCTCGTGTGTTTAAGTATGTCATCTCCAGCTTGTGGCACTGCTTGTGAAGTGGGGAAGCCTCTGAGAAGTAGGACCTAGCTGGAGGAAGGAGAAGCAAGCTCCAGGATTCCTCCTGTCTTTGCTTCCTCAGTGCCGGAGTTACATCTGGCTTTGTACATGGGTGCTGGGGACCTGAACTCAGGTCTTCATGTCTGCATAGCACACACTTTACTGCCTGAGCTGTCCCTTCAGCCATCTCTCTCTATCCCCAGGGACCTAGGGCTTAACAAAGAGGTTAAGACTTGCTCTTGTTTCAAAAACATATATAAGATTTTACACACAACTCTAGTGTGTGCAGGATTTCCTATACAATAAAGAATAGCAGGGCTTCAGGTTCCTCCGAGTGCATGAGGCTTTTTTTTTCCTGCTTTTATTTCTGGATATAGACTTACATAGGATGTTGTCAAGAATGCCAAAGGTTTGGGATGCATTTAAGCCGTGTGTACAATCCTCACCCGAGGACACAAATACCAAGGCAAGAGTGGGCAGCCAAATTATGAACCCAAAAACTCTTCCTCCTATGATCTTCCCAGAGGAGCACAGACTTTCAGCATCCCAGGACTCTGCAAGGCCATGCCCAGTGCTGCTCTCGGGTAGCATGGCTCCTGGTTTGCACCAGGAGCGTCTGGGCTGCTGATGCTGATGCTGGCAGATCACACAGCACTGCTGGTGCCTCTGAGAGCTGGTCAAGAGGCTTAAGCGGAAGCCAGGGGGATTTGGAGGGTAAGACCAGCTTTTGAAGGATACCTGTGAGAGCTGGTTTTAGCAGGGTGAAGGGCTGCAGCTTATGGGTATGTATGTCCACTGGCTGTCTATAGGAAGAACTGGAGAGTATCTCACCTGGAGGAAGATGTGTGTGGCGAATCTAGGGGAAAACTTCTGAGATTTACTTCAGCCACAAAGGCCAACAGTAAAAAAAAAAAAATCCCAATGGGTGTAAGAAATGAAACCACGTTGGTTTTTTGTTTGTTTGCTTGCTTGGTTTGTTTTGCTTTTGTAAGAGAAGCACATTAAGACTGACTTTGATAGTATTCTTCACTCTGGCATGCAATCTTTGAAAGCCAGAAGCCCGAAGAACACAGCCCTTTCTTTCCTACCTTTACAGCTGGCTTCTCTGGGAGAACAGTAAAGTTGTCCTCTGGTGAAGCCAAGCTGGCCAGTGCTCAAACAGCAAGCAGAGCTGTGGCGGTGGTCAAATGAGGATTGATGTCATTTGGACTAAGATCTGAGGGCATATGCAGGGCCAAGGGGCTGAAAGCGGGGAGTATTTAGCTAAGCCAAGAGGGATTAGCTGTAGCTTACCAGGGTGGGTTTTCATGTGTCTGGAGAAAGACAAGTGAAACAGCAGGCCAGTGGGGAGACCAAATCGCCTGTGCCCACAGAAGTCTGAGGCTGTCTGCAGGGACAAGGCTTGGTCTCGGGTGTTAGGTTAGGAGAGGAATGCTTCCATAGCCAGCCTCAGTGAGGCAGCCAGGGTTCCAAAAGTAAATTTATTTTTCTCCTAACAAGAATTGTATAAAAAGGACTTTGGAGCAAGTTGTTCTCACAAGGCAAAGGTTTCAAATGCAGTTTAGCGCCCACTCACCCTGGAACATTCCCTACCCACTTCATCCCGCAGATTCAGGCCCATCGGAGCCGTTAGTGGAAAGAGAGAGCACCATCTAGGGCTGGGCCATCAACAGCCACCATTCTCACTCATGTGCCCCCCTCAATAGGTCACCAGCCATTCGCATTCCTGCCTGCCAGCTCTCAAGTGCACACAGACATATATATACATGCATATGCACGCTCATATTAACCCCATGCCTCACTCTGTCAGTCTCATTTACATATAACATTGTGCAATGGGTGTGTGTGTGTGTGTGTATGTGTGTGTGTGCTATGAACAACTTAGGCAGTCTGATGAAACCAGGAACTTCCTTGGAAAAAAATTGTTAATGCAGAAATGAAAATACATAGGATCAGACAGAAAGCTAACCGTTTTCAAAATAGCTTTAAAATCTGGGGTTTGGCAATACATGTGGTTCCTGCTTTAAATAATATTCAGTGATGGGTCTTATCGACCAATAGTGTAAAGGCTATAAGTAATATTTTGATATATCTCAAAGAATTGCAAAATAATATGAAAATATATGACATTTCTATTGGTATTACATGCATAGACACCACCAATACCAATGTGTATTGTTATTTATAATTGATATTTCAGTTTGTGGTAACGAAACTGTTACTCAAGTTCACAAATTGTCTTTCATTTTTTTCCCTAGAGCGTTAGAGACCCATCCCCATCATTAGCCCAGGTTAATGATTGCCCTAACTTTCCTACAATGCATATTTGTAAAGCATACGCACATGCACTTTGTTCACTACATCTCTAAACACTTATTCACCAATGACCTGCTCACACACTCCCAAACCCAACTTCAAACACTACCCAACTTTCAATCACATGACGGTGTCCTGATAAATATCTATTAGTCATTTGTACAGGTTTTTGTCAACAGGTCAGTCCTGTTCACATTTATGTTATTAAGATGCCCACCACAGCTAGTTTCAAGCTACCAATGCAAATCCATGGAGCCCAGAGCTGGAAGAGATGAGCACTGCATTGTATTTGCACCACAGAGATGTGATAAAGGTAAAACACCTCGAGGAAGATGAGCACTGTGATACCTGTTTATTACTGTCCCCCTGGGGTGGAGGAGAGAGCAGAGACAGGCATTTCCCTGGGGCTCATTGGTCAAGCAGCCTACCTGAATTAAAAAGCTCTCCAGGTTCAGTGAAAGACCCTGTCTCAAAACATAAGAGACATTTGGGTCTCTGACTTCTCCAACATGTGCATATGCACACAGTTACATCGTGCATGTGACACACACACACACACACACACCTGGAGGGATAGTTGAGAGCAAATTGTACACTAATTAGGAAGGAAGGAATTTTAACAATATATTACATTCATTGTTATATAACACTTTCATTTATGCCCATAATTATAGTACTTAGATATCTCTACCTTTTGACACAAGTTATCCATACATACCACACACGTCACCATATTAGATGAACGTAAAGATATAATTCAAACATATCGTTAGGTTTATACAACCCCAATCTTGAAAACACAAGCATAACACTCAGTTATAAGGTTATCGTTCACCCACAAAACCATTCCCACATAATCTTTATTCATGAAAACACAACACACACACACACACACACACAACACACACTCATGAAAAACATCTCAAACATGTCAATTCATCTACATACACTGTTCAAACACACTCAAGTGCTCCTGTACTATAACAAGCACACTCTGTATGCTCAAGTTCAAGTGTGCATAATTCTTCTTTACCGTTGTCATGTGACTATATTTCGGAGGAAAGTTGAACAGCAAGTCTCTGATTCTTCCAGCTAGGGACCTGATTACAGACCATAGTCAGGATACTGCCAGTCTAACTTGGTGAATTAATGAGTTTTATTTGGCTTAGAGGAGTATGGCTGATGGGTTACTAAAAAGAACAGGAATGACTCAAAGTCAGCTACAGCACCAAAAGCCTACCTCAGCATGGGTGATGATGGCTCGTGAAGTTGAGGACTTAGAGACCACTCCACAACTTGCAGGCAGCTCGACAGGTTGAAGGGTGTCTCTTTCAGGCCACTTGGCTAGTCTCTGCAGCTTCTAGACAGTTGAAGGAGTCTGTGCCTTTTTCAGAAAATTTGTTTTGTCTGAGAGTATCTCTCAGCAGTCTTTACACCTTATATATGCTAGGGGAGGGAGGCGCTACTCTGGTCTGTTTCGGGGACTTCCTGAAGCTATTGAATTGTTTACTTCCTGAATCTAATGAGCTTCCCTGCAGGATGGAATGTTTCACGTCCCTTAAGAACATTTTGTGTCTTAATGAGCATTTCCCTAAAACAGAGCATTTTACGTGGGCAGAAACTGCTACCCAACAACACTCCATAGCAAACACATGTGACTAACCTCCATCTCTGCAAGCATGTGCATGAAGTCACACATACACATATTATCCACGTGCACCATTCATGTGGATTCTCCATCCCTTTACAAGGACAACACATGTATTTTAGTATTCACCTGTCTGTGCCCACCCACCCCTGCCCATAAACATATGAAGCTGAGCCTGCTTCCTCCTTCATAGGAAAGTCTGCTCATTGCATCTGACCACACTTCAAGAATGTGAAGGCCAGACTGGGTGACCTCAGATGGATGCGTCAGGAAAAGCCAGGCAGCAGCTTGGCCACAAAGCCCACTTCCACAGCAAAGCCCTAATCTATCACTGTCTCCTCTTTTGTCTTTTGACTTTGGACTCAATGAACTTCAGATCCCTTTCATCTCTGCCAGTAGAAGAGATTAAATAGCTTGTGTTGAGAGGAGTGGGTGACATAGAAGACCATGGAAGCTATTTCTTTGCCACCGTTGAGTCAAAGAAATCTCTACATGGTTTCCCATAAGTTGGGGTTTCACTGTCCATATATCAGGCAAGAGGAATAGATAGCTCAAGACTATTTACTGCTTTTCCAGGTAGCTGGATCCTGGGTCCTGGGAAATACATGAGGTGGAGGGATAGGGCTTTTTGCTAGAGTTCTAATGGAGGGGATCTCTGAGAGGCCTTGGCTGTGGTATCTGCAGTCGCAGATGAACTGGGGGCAGTGTGGTCTAAGGGCTCACTGACCTGACCCTTCATGATGTAGTTCAGGAACCCATACGTGGTTGAGCTCAGGGGCTGTTTATGCCAGGAGTTTTCTCTGCGTTAGAGCTGCTGCTAGATTTTTGCTAGGTATTTGCTAGATTGACCTGAGACTTTATTAGTGTTTTATAAAAGATGACACCTGAGACCCCCAAGGGCAGAGCTGCTCTGACCAGACCCTGACTCAGCAGCTTCTGGTCCCAAGGTAGAAATGGTTTGCCTTGCATTTCTGGGTCAGCCATGGGGCCTGGCATCGGCATCCATCCCTATCTGGTCCACGTGTTACTTTGGCTGGGTGACTGGGTGTGCCACTTTCTGCTGCTATGGTAACTTACCCAAGATAAGCTAAAGGGATGAATGGTGATGAGGCTCGGAGTTTCAAGGATTTAGATGCATAGTCAGTTGGCCTCTCTGCTTTGGGCCTCAGTCAAAGCAGATTGTTGTAGTAGGGGAGGTTACTCACCCTCATGGCATCCTGGTAAACAGAGACGTTTGAGTCAAGGGTCTATAATTCTCTTCAAAGGCACACCCCCAGTAACCTACGTGCCTTCCACTAGACCCTTTCTCTCAAAAGTTTTACCAGTTCCCAGTTACACAGGAGTCTGGGGACAGTTACACAGGAATCTGGGGACAAAGCTTTTGACAAGTGCTTAGGGGAGAGCATTTAAGATCCAAACTACATCAGTGGAATGGGGCTGCAGTTGGCACACACGATCAAGAGGTGATGGGAGGCGGAGAGCTTTGCTCTGAGGCTTATGTCAGTCACTGAGTGGCTGAGTGGCCTTGGACACTCCGAACCTCTCTGAGTTACAGCTACATGAACCAGAACACAAATGCTTGTTCCAAGTGGCTTACAAGATCTTCTTAGTCGCCTTGGGCGACTAAGGTAAGGTAAGGAAGGTACAGGGAAGATCTAGGCACGCCAAGAAGAGGGCTTCCAGTCTCAGTGGTCCATGTCCAGAGGACAGGAGAAAAGACTGAAATGAGAAGGATGAGTCCAGGCTCGGTGTGATGGGTGATAACTGTCAGTGTTATAGGCTTTAGAGCCACTATAAGATAAACATCTGTGTGTGTCTGTGAGGGACCCTAGATTAGGTTTACTGAGGCAGGAAGATATATTGACTGTGGGCAGTACCATTCCATGGGCTAGGGGCTCTGATGTGTGAAAAAGAGAAGGTGGGTTGAGCACCTGTATTCATCCCTCTGCTTCCTGACTGTGAACACCACAAAGAGATGAGCCGCCTCACACTCGTGCTGCCATCCGGTCTCCGCTGTGATGGACTGTACCTCCAGACTGTACTTGAAATAAAACCCTTGCTTCCTCAAGTTGCTCTTAGCATATATTTTTGCCACAGCAGTGAGGCAAGTAATGAGTTTACCCCAGGCTTCATTTATCCAGATGTTTATGGAGGCTGGGTAAGCAACTGCTTTGAGGATAAAAGAAACTATTATTAAATACAGGGAGCAGAAAGGGTTGGGCATGTCACAGTGCCCGCCCTTAACAGGATCTGCTTCGTGAGAGAAGTCAATTCCTAAACAAGAGTTTCAGAGATATGCTCCAGGCAGGCAGGCAGGAACAGAGGTGATGGGCAAAGCAGGCAGCCACTTTGTCCAGCTTGTCTTGCTGGGGAATTTGGGAACAGCAGCAACTCAGCTTTATCGTTTTCTCAGAACCCTAAGAAAATTGAGCATATTGCTTCATTTAATAGGCATACCACACTATGCATAGATGCTATTGCCTCCGTTACTATGTGCAACTTTATTACCAGAAGAAAATTTTTGGACAGGAATGGGTAAAATTGGCTGCTACACCTGGAAGCTCCATGGGTAGAGTTAGCATGGGAAGGCTCAGGTCTCAGACAAGCCCATCAGGGCTCTTTCTTCTTCTTCTGTTTACCCCTCGGTCCTTCTAAAGGGTGCCCCGGCCCCTTGCTAATACCATTAGTGTATCTGCCTAACCTGCAGCCAGGATCCACTTGGTTTGCACAGAGCCTTGTTGAAGGCCCGTTTGCTCAACACATAATGGGGATTAGAATTCATTAATGCACTACAAATTAAAGTATTAATAACGGCTGCGGAGTTTAAATGAGAGCTAAGGAAGGGAATCGGGCGAGTGGCTGCTCCTCCTGTGCCCCCCACCTAACTGCATTGTTCTGGCAGGGGCGATCCTGCACTCTTTAATATGCTGTGACAGCCGCTGAAGTGACCCCAGACAATAAACAGTGCGCCTCCTAGTTAAGTATTAATCTGCCAAAAGAATGACCTTCATCCACTAAAGAAGGGATTTTTTTAAAAACCTCGCAAGTGGAGGAAGGGCTCATTTGCTCGCTCATTTAGCATATTAAAAGGGTATTATTGCTACAAACAAGAAATCTAAATGAGGCCTGGGCAGGAGCTGCGGATAACACTCCTGATTAAAGGTGCAGGGTAATGACGAACACGGAAGGCTGAATCCGTTATTGTTCCCCAACATGGCAGGACCTGGCTGCCAGGATGATAAGAGAGTCGAGTCTGGACCAGGCTCTGTCAGACAAGTGTGAAGGATACCTTGCCACTGGGTGTTGTCTACCTTTACCAGGGGACAGGGGGGTGGAGGAGGGATGTCAGAGGCCATCCCAGAGGAAGAAAGCCTAAAGAGATGGTGTCAAAGAACCCCCCCCCCACAGTGACAGTCTGTGTTTCTTATTGTCATCTTCTGGGGGTCCATGCTGAGCCACTCCACAGACAGCATCTTTTCCCTAGAGCCCAGACAGTTCTCCAAGGGATCAGTTCTCACAGTTCTAGGAAAAACATCTGACAGGGAGAGAAAGGGAAAGGGAGGGTTTGTCTCTTTGTCTCTTCTACCCAGGAGAATGCTGAGTCCTTCCAGGTCCCTGGAGGGAAGACGTTGGGAGACCAGGAGTCTACCAGGAGAGGAGGCTGGGTGCATTGGCAAAGCCGAAGATGAAGACAGAATTAAAAACATAACTGAATGGAGAAAACAAAAGGACCTAAACGCTGGGCTGGCAAGGTGGCTCCGTGGTGAAGAGTATGTGTTCTGTCCCCAGGGCTCCCACGGTGGCTTCTAGCCCCAGTTCTGGGGGTTCGAACTCTTTCTTATGACCTCTGTGGGCAACAGGCACATATGTGGTGCGATACATACACGCAGGCAAAACACCATCCACACAAGATTAAGTAAATATATATATTTTAAAATGTAAAAGGAGATATAAACACAAAACTCATATCTAGCAACTATCTGTGGGGAAAGGAAGGATGTATCTATCACGGTCTATCGCATGGTGAGCCAGCAGGTGATAGGGAGACAGTCCCTGCAAAAACGAAGCAGGTGTAACCAACCTGCATGAAATCAAGTTTTAAGGACACAGAACTTTGAGGCTATAAGTAAGTAAATGGGTGACAAGAGGAAAGAGGGCAGATTTCGAGACTTAAAAGGGAATTAGATTGTTCTAAGAGCCTGTAGTGTTTGGAAGTCACCTCTGGGCTATGCAGCCCTTGAGGACAGTGACCCTGTCTTATTCAACTCTGCCTTTTCATCCCCCTAGAACTGTTCCTAGCACGCACCAGCAGAATTGAGACCATTTGTTCTCTCTACTGAGAGTCCTCTTTCAAAGTACAGACATGGAAAACTTTCCCAGCGTACCTTGGGGCCAAATGGTAAGCAGATAACGAATGTTTGACAGATAGGACATGGATAGACGTGATGTGTCACCTCAAGGCACAACAGATACAGTGTTCCTCACCCATCTCTTCCTTCCCTTACTTTGGCAGGTGTGTGATGAAAGAGGGGCCATCACGGATGGAGTCTGAGCCCTTGTGCCATGGGCTGGAGGAGAACCCCATTAGCCTGCATCAACATCTTCAGGTTTTCTGCTGTGTTGGACCCCTGAGATTTAGCGCTTACATTGGGAGGTACAAAATATTGCCTTAATTACTAAATGTGGTACTTGATGAACATTTTTAGAATTAATGAATGTATGTGCTCCCTTACTCTTCACAGTGGCTGTAAGTTACACACTTCCAGTTGACAGAGAAAGAGATTCAGAGTTAAGAAGCAATACAGCCAAAAGTTAAATTTATGTCTTAAAATTCCAGTCCCCCTTTTCACAATACCTGGCTGTCTTTCAGGAATATAGTCTGATATATATTTTATATGAAATTTTATCCAAAAGTACCTCATTGTAATAGAGTTTTAGGACTTTCCAAATGAGAATTCTTTGGCTGGTGATAGGAGGCCAGGCTGTCATGCTGGGTATGGTCAAATTCTCCTGCATTTAAACTCAACAAAGATGGAGTTTTCTGTCCTTGGGGTTGTGGGTAGAGGGGTCCTTCCTGCATTTCCTAACTTCCTGTAAATGAAAAAATCTAGTCAAGGCCAGCATCCTCTAGGAGGTGCTTGCATTTTACTTTCAGAAAGATTTCTCAACCCCCATCCAGCCTCCACAGCTCCAGGTCCTGGTTTCCTTGAACTGGTACAACAAAGCGAGGGCAGAACTGATAAACGAGAGCACCGCGGACCCCCTCTGCCTCACCATTGATTGTCCAGAGAAGGAAAAAGATGGTTTAAGTAGAGAGAACTGCCTCCACTGGAAGGCAAGAATAGATTGAGTAGAGCCAGCCACAGGACCAGAAATAAGTTTAACCTCTGAGAGAAAAATTGTCAAGAATCAACCCTAATGGACAACCTTAGTTATGACAGAGAAATAGGAAATGTCGTGGCTCTGGATTGTTCTCTTCTTTCAATGTCAGTGCTGCTGGCTTCTTGCAGGGTCTGGTGGTCATTTGAGGCAGAAGAATTTATTGAGGAAAGATTATGTGCCAATCGAGGCCAGCTTGGTCTACAAAGTGAGTCCAGGACAGCCAAGGCTACACAGAAACCTCTGTCTTGAAAAAAAAAATATATATATATATACACCCCCAAAAGAGCTCAGGACACAGATATGAGTGTGAAGGACTGAGTCCCAGGCTGTCTGTCAGATGAATCTCTCTAACTCTGAGAGACAGCTACTGTTTCCCAGTGGCTGCCACTGTGCATAGGCTCTTTGCCCAAAGACGACTCCTAGAGAAACCTGGCTGCATCTGCAGTAGACGGTGCTGCTCAGTAGTTCCTATAGTGGACAAATCACCATGACTCTCACCACTTCTCTAATCTAATCTCTGTTATTCCCCTATGGGATGTGTTCCTCTTTGACCAGAGCTCAGCAACTCAAATCCATGCAGCTCTGGAAGTAGAACTGGACAGATCTAAAGAGACTGCTGTCATACAAGTTCTCTAGCCTAAAGATGAAGAAGCCAAGATCCAAAGGAGGAGAAATGACTGAGTGGAGATCGTCCTTTGGGTTTTTCTAGAACAAAAGCGACACACCATTTATGCTCATTACTATTTAAGCAAGAGAATCAACTTGGGCTTTTGAGGAAACCAGCTCAAGATGGGCAGGAAGGAAGGATCATTATCTTGTCAGAATGGACTGGGGTCAGTGTACACCGTTCTAGTCCTCCTCAGTTTAAGCTCATCCTCCAGTCCACTCCTACCCGTTTGTTCTTTATTTCTAAAAGGATTTGGATGCACAAACCACAGGGAAGTGCAAGTCTGGGAGAGCTCCATCTGCTTCGGCCAAGAAATTGCCCAATCTACTTAACCTTTCCTATTTTTGGAGCTGTCCATGGTCTGCCAACAAATAGTTAAAGTAAATATGATGCACTTGCAAGTTGAGTCTTCATTTGGCATGTCTGCCCTAGGGAGCCAACATTCTTTCCTGGAGTAGGAAGACTGGATAGTCTCCACCCTGGACTGTGGGCCTCGTCCCCTTGCCCTTCCACATTTCCATGAGTGACTGCTCACTCACAGATATTTTTTGGAATTCTAGGCCAGCCCATTCTTTACCTGTCTTCTGTGATTCCCTCATCAGTTCCCTGATCCACTCATACCATTCACTGCCTGGTGCTGCTAGCTTCTGCCTGTGTCTTTCTCCCTTAACATCCCTGAAGTTTCCTGAGCAGGAGTGAACCTGGCATTTGTGTTCCTGACACCAGCATAGGCCTAGGACACAGTGCAGTGGCACGCTTGCATAATTCTGAGAAATGACTCATTGTGTGACTTCTCCTTTGCATAAATAGCAGTGTGCTTTAAAAAAAAAAAACCAAGATGTTACTAGGTGATACAGTCTTATGAGATGACCTTCATGAGTGTGGCCCACTTTGCTGATCAAAATTTCATATAGTGCATGATCACAGTTACCAAATAAACCTACTGAAATCACCTAACATTCACAGCATCTTCCAGTCTGTTAACTACTTGTTGGCAGACCATGGACAGCTCCTTATCTGGCTCTGTTAATGTTAATCTCCATCCTTTACCCTCCCCCCCATGCCTCTCTGCTTCTCAAAGGTCTATATGGTTAGAATAAGTACTACTGTAACCCAGTATACCCAGGTATGTGGCTAGGTCTTCCCATGAAATCACAGCCCTGTGGGACAGGCTTTACCATCCAGCTTCATTCTTAGACAGAGCAGTCAGGCAATTACTCTGAGCTTCACAGCATGAAATGGGTAACTGAGGGCACCCTGGCCCATCTAATCTGTAGCCTGGGCCTCTCCACAGACAACATTTTAATTTAGCTGACTCAGCATGCCCTACTTACAAAAGTCCATGGTGTGAGATTGTTAACACTATCTGTTGTCCTTGTGGAAAGATTCCCTGATTTTCTGGGATGCCCTAAAGTCACATTCAGCCTAGAGTTGGCTTGACAGTTTCATCACTCAGTGACATCTGCCTCTGCATATGGTCCCTACTCTACTGGCAGATAAGCCACAGTGTTTCTCCTCAGTCTGCCTCTGGCTGCCATGACAGGCTTCTCTTGGATTCTGTGCCTAATTTCCTTATGATCTTTACTGGGTTTTACATAAGAAAGACAGTGGTAAGATCCTCCTGCAATAAGCACCTAAGACAAAATTCCTCTGCATCCTCTGCAGGGTTCGACTAGACCTCACCAGTGTGAACTCCCAGCATGGGCTCTGTCTATCATGTTTTCATATAATTGGCCATACTTAGATTTACCTGCTCCTGGTGATCTCATTAATCTAGCTATTCTCTTACTCTGTAAAGAATGAATCGATACCCATGTTAAATTTGAAGTCATTTAGAAACCTTCTCTGCTCCTGCTTTATTTAGCAGCTTATTGTGTGGCATCTCAATGGCTGAGGGACGCCTACTGGACATACATCATCTGAGAGGAGAGGTCGGGCTGAGAGGAGCAGCGTTGGTTGGAGAGGAGGAGAGGTTGGACTTGTATGAGAAAAGCAGCTGAGTGAAGCTAGAGCCGGAGAGATGATGGAAGAAAGGCCTCAGAAGCCTTCCAAGCAGTGGGCACAAAGCAGTGGAAGCACCTGGCCGGGGAGAGCTAGAGGGACAGGGAGGGGCTGCCAAGGGAACAAGATGCGAATTTTGCCTGCTCTGTGTCCCCTCCTTTCTGGGTTAAGAATTGTACTTTCCCCACCAGAAAGAAGGAAGATTGTCCTTGAAAACACCTTCAACTTGGGCCTGGAGTGAGATAAGGGCTAAAGGAAGATGGAGGCACTCTGAGTCCATATGGATAGGGTCCGAGAAGCCAAGAGATTTTAAATGCATGGAGAGGCTGCCTGACAGATGCCCCCAGAAGAAGCTGGGGGACTAGAAATAACGCCATTGCAAATACCTAACATTTTCCTAACAGAAAGGACATCCCAGATGCTGAACTGCACCCATCTGCCCAGGTGATGGATTACCCCAGCCCCGGAAATGAGGTTCTGTGCCATAATTAGCCTCTTAATGAGAGATTTCTCTCAGTTAAATTTTACTTGACAGGTGGCAGAACCTGGACAACTCTGAAGCTTGACTGACAAGTGGAGAGGAAGAGGTCATGAATGCGTCACCTCTTCTCCCTTCACCTTCCCACCTCCTCCTCTCCAGTGCCTTCTGGGCTTTGGGCACTCCTTTCCAGAGATCACTGCTGTCTCTCTCACCCCGTCCTTCACTTGTGTGTGAATGGAGACCTCTCCTAACCCCATCTGGGGCCCCAGAGTGCATGGTGCATGTTTTAAAGCCAGCTCAGGACATTGCATGTAGAAAACCCGACTCCTCAAGGTATAGTTTGCCCCTATTCGGTTGTAGAGGTGTGACAAATACTTCTGCGTGGATGGTCACATCTGTAATCATGGGACAATGAATCAGGTCCAGTAGTGAGCCACCTTTGGCATGCTAATGTAGGGGATTGGGGTATAAAGGCACATTTGAAGAAATTAAATTACTTGAGATAACACTAAGCCAGTCACCCCAAAGCTACTTTGCAACCACCACTGTGGTACACAAAACATCTTGCTGTCTCTATAAAAGCGTGCAAAGCCATTGCACTGCTCACTGAGTAGAATTATTATATGCCATTAAGACTGCTCTCCTACAGGGCTGGGGATGGAGTTCCAAGGTACAGACCTGTCTAGTATTTGCAAGGCCCTGAGTTCAATCCTCAGCACTACAAACGAACAAAAAAACAAGGGGCAGAAGTCTCACGTATTCTAACAAGGCAGCTTGACCTCACCCTAGTCTTGTACAAGTTAGTCACAGGGCATTGTGCGCACATTACACTGTGTAAGAAACCTGGGCTGGTCAACAGGGCATCTGCCAGCCATCATCTAAATTGGAAGGGACATTGATAACAACCCATTGCACCAGTTCTCAGAGGATGTGCAGTTAAGAATGAGAGACGTTGCCTTGTGATGAAGCAAGCAGGACTCTCCCAGAATTCCTGAACAATATCCCCAGGTAAGGAGGTCAGCAACAGTCCTCGTAGAATCCATAGGGTTAGAAAGAAAGAGACTTTTCTATGGAGACCTCTCAGATTTCTGGTGAAGAACAAAGAAAGTCATAGGGTCACTTTAACAACTTGCCCCTAGCACTCTTTCTCACAACCAAGGGATGATTCTTGGAAGGAAGAAGTCAGCATTGGGGTCTACCTACTCGCTTCATGCCTATGCGTGATGGAAAGGCTATTGGAGAACCACATGGATTCCAGAGAGAAAGAAGAATAGATTTGTGGATTTCAATTAGGATACATCTTAGGAGGTAAGAAGAAAGGGGATTGTATGGTTTCCATGTGACCATATGACACAGCAAAGTACCAGAGCAGAAAGGACAGTATTCCTGGGCACTGCTACCATCTTATATGCTAAGAGGAATGAAACATGGTGCTGAGGAGGGCACTGTTATTATGAAGCCCAGGGTATGTACAGTCCACAGCAGGCTCACGTAAGTGGACCGTCAGGAGGTGGGTTCTGTGTCTGGGGAGCCTGGACCATGGGCAGCATGGTGCTGTGCTAGCATGAGGACCTGAGTTCCACGCACAGCTATTGGGTAATTGAATTTCCATGTGGCTAGCTCCTCAGAACCTGATGCATGCTGAAGCTTGGAACCTTATGTCTTAGGGTTAAGGAGACATTTCTTTTTTCTTTTTAGTAGGAAAGATTAGGACTCTGATATGTGCTTTAAATCTATTACTTGTTCTGGGAGTTTCCTTAACTCTTCTGGTCCTTAAATTTTCCCATGGAAAAAGCCATAGTCGTCACCACCACCACCATCACCACCATCACCACATCACCATCACCACTATCACCACATCACCATCACCACCACTACCACCACCATTGCCACCACTACCATCACTATCACCATCACTGCCATCACTACCACCACCACCATCACCACTACCAGCACTGAACATTACTGGACACATTAGGTGAAATGTTTTTGTGAACTGTTAAGTATAGTGCCTGGCACATGTTAACACCTGGAATTATTATGTAGCAACTGTCACAGGCCTTTTGAGAAAATGAAATGAATCACACGGAATACGGCAGGCAAATAGTTACCAGCTAGGTGATAGTCTCAGAGCCCTCACAAGGAAGACACTTTAATAATACCTTTCCCATTTATTTTCATAATGCAAAAATCACTTTCCTTGCATTTTCTCAACTAGAGTGGTTTATGTTGTTCTCCAGTTTCTGGGAGTCAGTGAGTGACTGCTCCAGAGCCTGGAGCAGATATAGTTACCCTAGGTGTAAGTATGCAGGTGCCTGGACCTCGCTAACTCAGGGATGGAGGTGGTGCTCACCTTCCAGTGACATAGTGAAGAAAGAAGCCACAGAGCCCACATAATGTGCTTAGTCAATACCTGACAGGTAAGTGCTTGTGACAAAATAACCTTCAGTGATGGGCAAGACATAAAAGAAAGTAGCCATGGGTATTCAGAAAACATTATATTCACGTGTGAAATTGATAGACAAGATCCGTTACTAGGAAAGAAGCGGTATTTAATGGAATAAGGCTTCAAAGCACACTGGCCTTTCTCAGTTTGTCATGCACACATACACTCATGAGCATGAAGTTTGAGCCCTTGCTGTCCGTGGCCCCATGAACCATGCAAATAAAGTCGAGCCTTTCCTCCAAAGAGCTTGTTGGCATGATGACACTTAGTCCTGGCTGTCAACTTGAAGCTGTGAAGGATCACCTGGGAACAGAGTCTCAGTGTTGGATTGTCTAAGCTGACCTGTGGACATGTCTTGATTATGTTAGTTGATATGGGGACACCCAGCCCCAAAAGTGGGTGGCACCATTTCTTAGATTGAGTCCATGAAATAAACACGAGAGAGTGAGCCGCATGCTGCGGGTGTCCATTCTCTCTGTGCTCAGTGTGGGTGTGACTGGCTGCTGAAAGATCCTGCCCTGACTTGCCCTCAGTGATGGATCCTAACCTGGGCTTGCAAGCCAAAGCCCCTTGATGTTGCTCTTGTTAGCACATATTATCGCAATGGGAGGGAGGGAAGCCAAGGCAATGCTTACAGGAAACTATCCCACTGGGTATGGTTGTATGTGCTTGTAAGCTCAACACTAGAGGTTGAGGCAGAAGGATTCTAGTTTGAGGCCAGCCTGAGCTACAGTGTGATATTTTGCTTAAAAGCAAAAACAAACCAAAACAAAAAAGAAAATTAAGAATAGTCAACTAGCTTATTATACATCTAATACCAACTAAGTAGCATAGTCATGGGTCAGAACTTATAGGGGAGGGATACCACAAGACACTGTTTAGGTACCAGGTATCGACTGACTGGTCCAAATAATAAGCAGTGATCATGAATGAGGAGAGCTGAAACAGAACCAAGATGGATGGACAATGCAGAATGCGTACATGTGCAAATGCCAGCCAGGTATCCGGAGGGTGCCACCCAGGACAGGGATGCAGTTGTCAAGACCACCACACGAAGGTGCAGGTGTACACAGGACTGTGACTTCCAAGAAGACAGGTGTTAGGTGACAGTGCAGATATGGAAGGACAGTGGGGCAAAGCAAAACAGACCACTCACATCACCTTGTTCTTGTTCAGTACTGCAGGGGGTGGGAAGAGACAGGACCCGTCCTAGCCCTGCACCTGCCCCAAGAGTCCCCCCATCTTCCACTCCCATCTTTGTGGCCACCACTGACCCAAAGCTTTCACCTTGAACTTGCCTCACTGTATACACCAGAGATGCTAACTAAGAAGGGGCTGGAGAGCAGGAAGAAATGGGGGCGAGAGGAGAGAGAACGTTGTGAGAAACTGAAAGACAAGTCAAAAGGGAACCAACAGGTGTCCACAGCATCTGGTGTTCGTTCAAGGGTGGTTCCAAAAGACAGAATGGGTGCTAGTGAGATCACTGACTCTATCCTGTGTGGTTTGGTGCCTTTCCTCATCTGTCTGAACTGTACACATTGCCTAAATTATTCTAGAAATACTTAGGTGATGATGATGATGATGATGATGACTATTATTATTATTATTATTATTATTAATGAAGCTGGTCATTTGCTTATTTACTCATGAGTATTTGTTGGATCCCTTCTGTATTCCATGTGTTATTCAGGTGCTGGGAACATAAAAGTGAACAAGATAAACATAATGTCTCTCTTTTAAAAGAGCACCCAACATGTGTGTTCTTTAAAAGGTATATATTCTCTGATAATTTCACACATGTATGCAGTATATTTTGACCGTACCCACTCAACTCCCCTCCTCCTCCTTACAGACACTTCTCTTTCACATCTGCCCCATCAGCTTTATGACCTTTTCTTATTTTTATTTATTTAATTGTTTTCTTTTGATACTCTGCCAAGTTTCGGTGCACATGGGTACAGGTATAGGGACTTAGGCAACTTATGGGGCTACACCCACTCCTGAAGACACCGAATCTCCCTCTCCAGCAGGTTACTTAAAATCAAATTCTATAGTTGTGTGGGTGTTATGGGTGTCATGTGTGCACGTGCATGCGTGTATGCGTGTGTGTGCGTGTGTGTGTGTGTGTGTATGTGTGTGTGTGTGTGTGCCTGCACATGTGTACAGGTGTAAGGCTAGAGGAAGACACTGGGTGTTCTGATCTTCTGATCTACCACTCACTATTCCATTACCTTGATCCAGGGTCTCTCACTGAACCTGGAGCTAGGCTGGCAGCCAGCGAGCCCCTGCCATCCTCCTGTCTCAGCCTCCCACAGCTCCAGGGTTACAGATATGCAAGTGGTCATGCTTAGCTTATTACATGAGAACTAGGGACTTGAACACAGGCCCTCGTACTTGTACAGCAAATGCTCTTACTGGCTGAGCCGTCTCCTCAGTCTTTGAATACTGTAGTTTACACTATGATAAGCACTGCAACAGCTACAAAAATCATTTTGAAACCTAGTCCTTATCTTCAGTGGAAATAAGGACTTGCATGAATTAATTACTCCCTGTGAGTAATTCCAGTGAACTTTCTTTTCACTTTGTGTCTGTTTGTCCACTCTTGGCCCACTCAGCATCCTCTATCTGCATTTCTGATGATTTGGGTGTTTACGCATCTATTTTACCATGTGAGAAAGCCAGTATCAGCTTGTGGAATGCGAATCTCTTTAGCTTAGCACTGTCACCATTGGTTTATTTCACGGTTTTGTGCAACTTGGGATGGGTTCAGCTAGGCGACCCCTCTGGCAGCTGTACTTCTGGAGGTTAGATGGGGTTGGCTAGACAGTATGGTTTCTTACCTGGCAGATTGGCCTGAGCTTGTTCCCTTGGTAACCTGGCAGAGCTCCTAGGGAAGAATGGAAATTGACAATGTCTCCTGAAGCCTAGGCTCAGATCAGGCAGATCATCACAGCTCGAGTCAACCAGCAGTGTCATGCACAGGACTAGCCTAAAATAAAGGCTGAGAAAAACCAGTCCATCCTTTGATGGGAGTGGCTGTATTTCGGAGGGGAGGGGTACATGGACACAGGGGAGGGTACGGTGCTGCTTACACATTTTTATATTCTTAGAGATCCGAGGAGAGCTGTCACTTACTGATGCTGTCAGAGCAAAAAGCCAGTTCAGGGAAGCAGGGCAGGGTTCTTCAAGGAAGGACATTTAGAGTCGAGGTTTGAAGAATAAATAGTGGTTAGCTAAATGGAGAGCATTCAGGTCAGGGAGAGCAGTACATAGAGACTCCTGGAGCTGGAAGGAGTCTGGGATTTTCCAGGAAGAGGGTGATGATTAGGTGGGCAAGGAGCTGGGTGGAGAGCAGATGACACTTAGGCTCAGGAGGCCGGGTACAATGGAGAGCCATGTAAGCCTTAGGAAGGAATGTGGATGTCATCCTAAGAGCACTGAAAAGTCATTAGAGACCCTAAAGTAGAGACGAGAAGTGACAAGGCCTGTGTTTCCGAGAGATCTGGGGTATACAAAATGGATTAGAAGAAATGGGAGGATAATAAGGCCGTATTTTTAAATCGGCAAATACCTCTAGCCATAAGATCAGACAATCCTGCTTTAAGAGCGTGATACGGCAGCGAGTTCCCATCCCCCTGACCCAGAGCTGAGAGCTGTGAGAAGGAGCTGGAAGAAGGACGCTCTGGGAAGCCCACTCATCTGCCCAGAAATGAGGAACTCCTGCCAGTACCTCAGCCACAAGGAACAATGGACGGTTTGTAGATTAAGATTCTCTCTACTTTTCTATTAGCAGAACTAATCATTTGCCCTTAAGTAAGATATCTCATTTTCATTTAAAGCAATAGCTGAGAACACGCAAAAAGAAATTTCTAGAACATTCAAGGTTAACAACGTTTCATTTCCCCTCAACACTGAGGCCAGCCAAACTCCAACCCTGTAGCTCTCTAGTGACAGTTATTGTTTACTGAGCATCTACTTTATGCCTGGCCACGTATATAGTGGATGTCCTATGTGGCTTCCTCCGATGACCTCCCTACAGAGACTAGAGAAGCACATCATGGTGATGTGAAGTGCATCTAATTCGGCACCCATGTACCTGTCTGTCATTGCCTATATCTTGCAGAGTTTCAGGCACAGGGGATGTTCTGGGTTTGTTTTGTCCTATTTCACTTTGCGCTGCCCCTCTGAGGTAGGCGGCATTAGCATCTGCTCTTTTCTGATACAGAAAGCAAAGGTCAAAAGAGACCAGCAGCTTGCCCAGGACCATACCATCAGGGTACTAGCCTTCAAACCCTCACCTCCATCTTCTCTTTATAAAAGCGGGTTGTCTTCGCTTTTTAAAGATTTATTTGTTTATTTTGTCTATAGAGGTCTGTGTGCATGTCTCTCTGTGCATACGCACATGTGTATTCATTTCCCTATGGAGACCAGAAGAGGACACTGGACGCTGAAGCTGGAGTTACAGTTGCTTATAAGCCACCAGATATGGGTATTAAGAATTGAACTTGGGTCCTATGGAAGAGCAGCAAATACTCTTAATTGCTAAGCTGCCTCTCCAGCCTTGATACTGTATTGTTCAGAAAATGGGCTTTCCTTACATAAATATGCCCTTAATTTTTCTAGTCCTATGTAACGCTCCCCTCCAGCTCCACCTCCACCGTGTCCTCATTTCACCCTTCTCTGCCTTCTCTTTTGTGTCAACTAGAAACTCCTAGAGTACTGAGCTAAGCCTTAAGCCACCCTTCCCAAACTAGACCAGCATTGTCTGTCAGTCGTCAAAGTTCAGAACATCACACTTGGTCTGTGCTGGTTCTCCTCAGCAGCGGCACCAGCTTCAGTAGTCTCCAACATGTCTGACCATGCCACATGCAGGCAGCTTGCCTCTCTGCAGCATTTACTCAGGAAGGAGTCAGCTCCAATCTCAGAACAATGGCTGTCTAGGTCACACTCTCGACATACCCCAGCTGCCCCTGGGAATCTAACCGTGACGCCACTGCTACACCATGTCTTCAGTCCTCGGTGAGAAAGAAGTTGGGCTCCCAGCTCCTCAGACAACAGCATTGGGGAGACTAATGAGCTGCTCTGGGGGAGCTGAGAGGTGTCTGATGAAGAGATAGATAGGGCTGTCACAGTGACAAATAGACCCAAAGGTCTCTTCCTCCCTACCCCACCCCAGTGACATTCACTCCCCTGCCCAGGTTGGCCTGCCTCTTGACACAGCTTTGAGATGGCAAAGAGGTCAGAGGGAGGAGAGATTCTATCTAGTAGGTGTGAGAGAGAGGAAAGCCAAAGTGTCAGTGTCCTCTTGAGACTGTGTAGGGGTTGGTTTCCTTAATCACACTGAAGCCCCCTTGGGCCCATGTCACCTATAGCACGAGTTTGCTCATGTAGAGGACAGAAACAACAAATGCATATTCATTGTTAAACATCATGAGATTCTTGTAAGCATTAAAGGAGTCAGGAGGTAGATCAAAGACCCAGCAAAATATCTGGCAGGAAAAGACAGGTGTCATACCAATATGGATGCAGTGAGCAGTATATTGTTGCACCAAAAGATGCTATTCTTAGTGTAGCAGTAGCTAAGAATTATTAGCAACATTGGAAGGGGTCTCTCTGTATGGGTATTGGTGTTACATCTCAAAGGCTCTGGTTCTTAAACTGTGGGTCACAACACCCACCCCCTGGCAGTCAAAAGACTTTCACACACAGATATCCTGCATGTCAGAAATTAACACTACAATTAATAACATTAGTAAACTTAGTTATGAGATAGCAATGAAAATACTTCTATGGTTGGGGTCACCACAAAGTGAAGAACTGTATTAAAGGGTCGCAGCATTGGGAAGGTTCAGAGTCACTGCTCTCAATAGTAAAGTCTCCAAACAGACCAGTTCCTAAAATTGAAAAAAAGCATAGGCAGCCCATCTTGACTTTGCTCCTGTGTCCCCAAAGCCAGATAAGACAACTGGGGGAGAACACGGCATGGGTGACAAGAAGAATCCAGAAGACCAAAGATGGTGGGCAAAGAGGCAGGTGCCTATTGTGTCTGCTGCCTACAAAAGCAGATCTGTGCACATAACTGTGCGCCGACCTCACTGATTCTGGAGTGAAGATGGTTTGGGGAAGCGCAGCTGGGAGTGAGGAGTGAAGGAGGGTTGGGAGAGACACAGAGGAGAAAGAGAGAAGATGGCAGGATGCTGCAGTTTGAAGGCACATCCCCCGTTGTTCACATGTTCTCTAATTCCCTGCCCAGCAGCTCTGAAAGCGTTAGATAATGGTGCATCATATCTATGAGCAGATTAAGGGCATCATGGGAGTGTTCATTACATAGGGAGAGAGGGTCAATTCTGATGTTCTGTTTTACATGTTCACTTGACCTTTCACCTCCCATCTCTCACCTCCCACCTTAGGATGATTGCAGCAAGAGACCCCGCACCAATTACTGCCGTCAAGTACTGGCAGGGTTTACCAGGCTCTATAGCTGTGAGCAAAACAGAACTCCGTTGTTTATACATTACCAGTCTCGGATATTCTGCTATAGCCACTTGAAATGGACCAAGACAAAAACATAGGAAGATATTGATCTATAGTTGAATAAAAGGAGCAAATAAGAGAATCCTTTCCCCTCCCTTCTTAAAGGGAAGGTCATCTGATGGGCTGCAAGCACTTTTAGTCACTGAGCCATCTCTCTATGGCCTGCAAGAGACAGGCCAATGTATCCTAGCCATGTGCAAGCCCTGTAAAATAGTGTGGCTGCAGCTCTTGCCTTGTACCTACCCCGTCAAACAAAATGCCACACGTTCCACCTCCAGGTCTTGGCCATTAGGATTCTTGAGGGGGGAAGACTTTTTTGTTTGCTTGTCTCAAAACCCTCCATGCACCTGCAACGATCACTGCCTGGGAGGTCTTCTTTGAGTTGCTGGGGCTGGTGGATCAGTCTTTGAAGCCCTCTCCAGCTGGACTGGGACCCAGTATGTTCCTGGATGGCATGTCTTACTATCTCATTGCTGTAGGTTCCTTCCCTTGTCTGTGATGATCAGAGTTACATCATCGTGTTCATCTGTGCGTCTGGCATTTGAACTGTGGGTCTGCTACACTGTTCATAGCGTGGCAGCAGGGGAGTAGGGGGAGAGTACTGAGGAAAGGTGAAAAAAGACAGAAAGGGGAACAAAGATGATGGGAGGGAAGGAAAAGAAAAGAAACACAAGGATTAGCCAAGCAGAATCAAAGGGATGAGAGGGTTGAGAACACTGGTGGTAACCAGGACATGGGCCCCATAGAATCCCAGTACCCAGCACCTTGCTCCAGGGACTGCATTTCCCCCCGCCCCACACACACACACTCTCCATCTTCACAAGGCCCCAGGGGTTAGGACCACACTACGCCTACACACACCAGAGCATCTGTGAGTTGGGGCGACTGTAAAACCATGGGGCAGAGCATGTTTGGCTTCTTTACAGGTCTCACACTACAGGCCCTGCTGCTGGCTGTTTTCTATGGACAGCAGTCAAAACATAAGAGGAAGAGTTGTTCCTTCTTTCCTGCTATTTTTCTTCTTCTGGGTGAGATATGTCTGGGTGGGCCATGGAAGACTGATCAGTGTCTTTAGGGGGATAGACTCAAGCTGGATTCAACAGGTTCCATTTGGTTTTCTGTCTTCCTAGATGTAACGTCACCAAATCTCCCAAAGTACCTGCCTCTCAGCCAGTTTCAGCCATGAGCTGTGTAGACAGGTGCACTGGCCTGGCATCCCAAGCCTCAGGCACATAACTGGGAGATGCTCAGTCTGTGCTGTAGGGACAGAGACCCTCTTGGGCTCTCCCTGTGTTGGGAAGACGCCTGATATGTCTTTCCCATGTCATTCTCACCTGACACAAAACAGCAAGGACTATATGAGTCCACAGTCCTTGAACTGAAAGCCAATATCGTTGGAGAAGGGAGACAGCCAGAGTCTGGGTAAAAGTAAGTGGTTTTCAGTTATCTCGAAGGCCCTCTTAATTTGTGTGACTTGGCTCTGGCACCTTGAATCTTCTCTCTCTGATGCCTCTCTCAGCCTCACTTTCACACATCACACCACCAGACTCCAATGAGCCTCTCTCTTGCCTTTTAACTTTTCAGGTTGAAGTGAAAAATCTGTATTCCTGGATAGGAGGATGAACATGGTTCTCTTAGTGGTTACACATAAAGATCTCGCAGGGACCACCAGACCTCGGGTGGAAGGGCTCTGGGGTTGGAGACTAACACGTGTGCATGGAAAACTTAGGAAACTTCTGTAGAGTTCTTTATCACTCTGGAAGACAAACAGACAGTATTTCTTTCCCTGCTATATATTGCAGGGTCTCCTAGGCAGGGGACCAGTGAGCATCGCTGTCTACCCCTGTCTTTCCTGCAGTTGGAGGGGATAAGGAGATGGCTAGAGTTTCCAATCTCTCTCTCTTTTTTTTAAAAGATTTATTTATTTATTATGTATACAGTGTTCTGTCTGCATGTACCAGACCTCATTACAGGTGGTTATGAGTCACCATGTGGTTGCTGGGAATTGAACTCGGGACCTTTGGATGAGCAGTCAGTGCTCTTAACCTCTGAGCCATCTCTCCAGCCCGAGTTTCCAATCTCTTGTATCTGCTTCTGAGAATGTAAGTGGCCAAAGGCTGCATGTGGCCAAGAAGAAAAGGAAAACGTCTAGAATAACTCTTAATCCCGACAGAATCATGGCTCCTAACAAATACTGAAAATTAACCAATCTGCTTCTTATTTTAGTCATCATTTGGTGGACTTGTTGGTTGGCCCTCTACTAACAGATTTTAAAAAGAGATGCAGCTGAGATGTAATATGAATGATTTCATTTTTCAATAAAAAAACATTTAAAAAAAAAAGAGATGATGTTTTTCCATGAAAGCATTGGCATTCCTAGCGAGGGAGAAGGGCTACAGTGATTCATGAGTCCTGAGATGCTGAAGTTCCAGTTGCATCACCTCATTTCTGTTTCTTTCTGTGTGAGACCACAACTCTCTCCCTGCCCATGCATTTACTTATCGGTTGTCTCTGTTGCTGGATGCGAGGGGAGGCAGTTGAAACCTGGAAAATATTTTCAGTGCTACCAATCTTTCTGAAACCTTGGAGTTCAGGGAGATGTGAGTACAAAGTGAGGCTGGCTGGGGAGTTTAGACTCTGTCTTACAGATGATGAAAAGTAAGGGTTGTTTAGCAGTGAGATGGCAGCCAGGCTTGCTAAGTAGAAGGTCACTGAGCTTAAGTGTGGAAACAGACTGGAAAAGGTTTGTTGAGATAAGACAGAGAGCTGCCAAGAGAGAGTAGGAATGGAGCGAGAAGTTGAGCGCAGAGGTCTGTGGGGGCAGTGTCAGAATAAATGCACAAAGGGTATGAGATTCATTGGCAGTGACCATATGCAGCCTTTAAGAGCCCCAGTCAAGGGCTGGGGAAATGGCTCAATCATCCAGGTGCTAATTTTGTAAGCCTAAGAACCAGTGTTTGAGCCCCTAGAACTCATATGACCACAGCCAAGCATGGTATATCCCAGAGTTGGGGAGGCAGAGACAGATGTGTCTTTGGGGCTTTCTGACCAGGCAGCCTAGTCTATTGGACAACTTTCAGGCCAAGGAGGGATCCTGTCACAATAGATGAATAAATAAGTAAGTTAAAAGGTGGGTGGTGCCTGAAGAACAACACCCATCATCCTTTGGCCTCCATATACGTGTGCATACATGTATGCCAGCAAATACAAAGCAATGCTCACACATACACAACAAGCAACTGATCCCCAACAAATGCATTACTCCCCCACCCACAAAGTTTATTTTATTCAGCAATCCTTAGTAACTGATTTTATTCTAGTGATTCTGTCTTACAACCTCTGTCTCCCACAATGTTTTGGTCCTGATAACTATTCTATTGGAGCATAAGAGGCACATTATAAATACATTTTTATATCGCTCACTGTATTTTAAGCAAATTTGAGACATCTCTGATTAGGTGTCTTCCCAACGATAGCCTTGTTCAGACAGATAATTGCGTGCTGATTTTTTTATTTTATTTTATTTTGTTATTCTTTCCCAGCTTCATTCTCTTCCCCTTTGGCAAAGCTACAATCTTGCATACACACGTCAGTGGATAAAAACCCTTGAAAGTAACTCTTCAGAAGAAATCTAATTTACTTTTTAATCTGGTTCTGAAAATTTGCCAGAAAAATTTCCACAGACAAGCACTGCTATTTATTACCACTTATCACACACCGGGCTGTGCTTTGGCTCTGGATGGGGGCTAATGTAACAGGGAACGAATCTTCTGATACATTATTTATTTGATACAATCCCACCCAGATAAGATCTATGGGCATCAGAGGACAAAGTGTGACCTTATCCTTCGCCTACAGAAAAGTAAGGAATCTTCCATTTTGTTTGCTCAAGGAACCTTTCTCTGAGCTTGAAAAGGCTCAGCTTCTCTTAGAGCCTGGGGACTGTCAGCCTACCAGCTTGGCTGTGCCTCTCGTCCCCTTAGTGCTATACCACACCCATACCTGTTTGCTAGTGTTTGACCTTGGATTTATTTCCAAGAGTTTTATGAAAGCTCTGTTCTGCTTTCTTTAAAGAAAAAAACCAGAGTGGCCATCGGCAACAGATCAATCCAAGATTCATATAAGGTAGCCCCAATTTGGGAAAAGAGTATGGATATAGGCCAACTGATGTGGTTATCTACTGACTGGATACTCCCGCACCATCCTTTTCTGTAGAATGAAGGGGAAAATCTATGCGACCCTGTCCATGGAAGCCTCAAAGCCTTAGGAATAGGAAAACCTGGGTCTGAAGTCCAGGTTCTAAAGTTCTGCCATTGCTATTTTCTTGCTGGATAATTTCCAGCAAAGTAATATGTCTGGGCTCCTGCTCTCTGGTGCATTCACATAGGGTGCTGACCCCACCCACGTCCACCTTGTGGGGTTATTACGAGAATACTGAGTAAAGAAGTTCTGAAAATAACGATGAACCATATAAATGTAGAACTAATGGTGAATTGATTAATTAGTAAGAATACATTGTGAAGTATTTGTAGAACCCAGGGCGAACAGAGGCTCAGAACGGCCAGTGCAGTCTCCAATCTCACGCAATGCTCACAGCCGCTTACACCACGAATCTTGAGCCCACACGAGGTTGTATAAGTCAGTGTGGGCACAAAAATTCCACAGCAGCAAAAGGTTTTTGAACCTTTTAACCAAACGCCAAAGAACTAATTAAAAAACCAAACACATGAGGTGAATCTGAGAGGTTCTCATGGTAGCACCCAACAGTGTTGCACCCTGCAACTTCAGTCCAGCTTTGGTTCTACACACTCAAGCATACAAGAACCACTGTGTATGCCGCCATCATGCCACGCGAGTCAGCCAATGGCAGCTGAAATCCCTTATATCAGACTCAAGACTATTTTATATTAAGATTCTTGGGAATTTTGCTCTATGCATAGTTTGGTGCTTTCACAAAAACATAATCGCATAACTATAGAAAACAAAGACTTTTCTCACCATCATCCCCCAGCATGTAGATATCTAGTTAGCATTTCCTGGGTTGCATTGGGTTAGACTGTTTGAGTCTAAATTTACTGTTGCTGTTGATGAGTTAAATTTCATAAAAGAAATCATTAAAGTTGGCTTGGCATTAGGAAATAATTTCTAACAATTTTTGAAATGCCCCTACATATACTATTCTGTTCAATGGGATTCTTAACATTAATGCTTTAAAAAATCAAAATATTGATCAACTCTAAAAACTTTCCAAGATATTCCATATTCTTTACTATCAAATAATCAATGAGGATTTCATTCTTTATTTGTAAAGACATTTGTAAAAACAAATAAACACATATTGCAAAAGAACAGCATGAAAATCCACTTGCAGTTTTACTAAAAGATAAATTATTATCTTTAAAAAGATTTTCTTTCTTTTTTTTTAATGTGTGAGTATTTTTTTACCTACATATGCATAAGTGTACTACATACATGCACATACTTGGTACCCACAGAGGCTAGAAGAGGGATCTCTTGGAACTGTAGCTACAGGCAGGTGTGAGCAGCCATGTGGATGCTAGAAGTGGAACCCTGGTCCTTTGCAAGAGCAGCAAGTGTTGCTTAACCATTGAGTCATCTCTCCAGATCCAAAATTATTATCCTAAAGCCATTTTATATGGCTTACTATCAGCAAATGTACGGTTGGTATCCCTATTTTATATAGCTTATATATCCAAGATGGCATGAAAAAAAATCTCTCCAGGAAAGAGGATTGTGAGTGGAAAGGCCTAACAGGCTCTTAAGTGGGCTGTATTAAACAAAGGGGGTGCCCAGGATTCTGATGCTCAATATATTTTGGTTAAGAGCTCTTGGCAGATATCTTTGAAACTCCACAGAGCTTCTAGGAACCACAAAACTACAGTACACTCTCTTTGCTCCCATGTTTCCTGTTGAGAGAGAGAGAGAGAGAGAGAGAGAGAGAGAGAGAGAGAGAGAGAGAGAGTAAAATACCTTCCTACACTGACCAGAACTGGGCAGAAGCCTTGGCCCAACTGTGCACACAGTGAAAGCCATGAGAATTTATATACATTTCCTGAGCCTTCTCCTTCATGCATAACGTACCTTATGAGGTTGTGACAAGTCAGTGGCACAGTGATGTTTCATGTGCGACACCTTACTCATGCACCATCAGTTGTATTCTAAGAGGCATCCTTGCTATTCTCAGTCATTGCTGTACCACTGGTCCCTGGCACAATGTCTACAAGGTAGGAAGGGGTCCATTACTATCTCTTAAATAGGCGAAACAATGAACTGATTCATCAATACAACACACAGTGGTCGGTGCCATTGGCTGAAGGAAATGTATTTAGGAGAATCAAGATTGTTCTGAGTCCTGAATCAACTTAGGGACCTTTCTGCTCCTACCAAGTCTCTACCTCCTCTATCTCCAAGGCTTTTTTTTCCCCACCCTTGCTCTTCTTTTCCATCCTCTTGTCTTTCAGAATTTTCCATCCCTACTGGCGCTTGCAGATTTTCTTTCCTTGACCATGAATTTTCCCAGCTAGCGAGCTGGTGTTGAGGTTTTGCCCACAACACTTTCTCCCAGTCTCCTTTCTTTTCTGTGTTTCTTTCTCAGAGCTATGCCTCCTGCGGGAGGAGTAAATATAGAAAAATGACAACATGTACATTAATGCTCGTTAGAATGTCATCATTAGACTCTGCAAAGTGTCTGCTGAGGGGGTCCCTAAAGGACACTTAGAAATGAAGCAGCTGCTCCAGATTTGTTCCAGCTCACATCTTGAAGAAATGACATTGAGATAAATGCAGCTTTTTAAAGGCTGGAATTAGAGGGGGGCAGTGGGGCTTCTTTGGAGAAGGAGGAGATGGCGAAGAAGAACCCCATATGTCCCCTAGGGCATACAGAACAAGAAATGCAAAGTGTAGACAGAACCTGAGATATTCAGGGAGGAGACACAGGCTCTGTGATGGGGCTCCTTCCTCTAACTGAGAGACTCTGTCTATTTGAGGATGCTATAAGCAAAAATGCTCACTCTTCAGTTCCAGCAAGACTAGCCTTTGAAAGAATGGCCTGTCTCTTCATCAGAAGTGAGAAACAAGCCTACAGGTAGAGATAGATGGTTGGGTAAAGTGCTTGCTACACAATCATGGCAACATAAGTTTAGATCCATATCCAGCACGTGAAAAGCTGGGTATGATGGTACTGCAGCCTGTAGTCCCAAAACTCAGGGGCAGAGACAGATGGATCTCTGGAACTCATTGGCCAGCCAGATTAGCGGAATTAGCACTATCCTCTGTACAGAGATGGAGGGTGAGGGAGGGAGAGAAGGAGGGAGGGAGGGAAGAAAGGAGGGAGGGAAGGAGAGAGAGATGAATGGAGATTGTGATGAAGATGGAAATGGAAATAGAGACAGAGAGGGACAGAGGGACACACACACACACTCACACACACACACACACACACACACACAGAGAGAGAGAGAGAGAGAGAGAGAGAGAGAGAGAGAGAGAGAGGCAGACAGACAGAGACAGACAGACAGACAGACAGAAACACAGAGAGAGACAACCAGAGACAGAGAAACAAGCTGGACAACAGGATGAAAGAAACATTATTCCACTTTACCATTAGAAGTGACTACAGAGAGATTTTTGAGACAGGGAGGCAAGATGACATCTGAGTTCTGAGTCCACCTATAAAGCTACCAGCAATGAATTCCATGGACATCTCTTTGTTGTGCTCACCCACACAAGATGTATGGAGTCATAAAAGACCCATAGGATGGTACATCTGCCTTCGGCTCACTCTGTACAGCGTACGCTCTGTTCAGCAGCAAGGCAAGTGGTCTGGTATGCTGGTTAAGTACTTTAGCTCCCTTTAACCCACCTCCCCAAAAAAGCAGGGGTCAAGGGTTGTGAGACCTTCTAGAGATAGCTTTAACTTTTATGTTTTATTCAAAATGGTATTTTTGAGTCCAAGCTATAAAATCACTACTCTGGGTCCATCAACAGCTTTGTGCTATCAACCCGAACAAGTATGGCCTGCATTGCACTTTGAATCTACAGGGCTTTCTATGCACCACCACAGGGAATTCCCACTACTGCCCTTTAAAATAATTAGGACAAACACTACCATCTTCATATTACAAAGGAGAAAAGTGAGGAAGAGGATCTTCAATCACATTCACACGGGACGTATACCTGGAGTATTAGTATAGCATGTACCTCGGTAAGAATAATTTCAAGAAAGGAAAGCCATACAAAGAGATGTCAAAATTCACACACAGGGCACAAGACTCTACAAACTGCCAAGCCACTGATCTAACCTGACAGAAATCACCAGAACATCTAACTGCTCAGGGTAAGAACCCTGCTCGCCTGGTTGGAGCACAGCAGCCAACTGACTGGGAAAGAACAGGGTGAACTCAGCCACTCCAGGAGCCTGCCATCTCCAGTCAGGAGCCAGGCCCTATTTGACATATCAGCTAATCAAAGTTCAGGAAAAGAATGACTGGTTCAGGACACAGGTTCTAAACATGGATACAAGCTCTGCATGACCTCCCATGTCACCCCTCTTCACCGTGGTGATCAGTCTCAGCTCTCTGGAGTCTCAGCTTCCTCTTTGGTGAACTGGGAGATGGAGTCTCACCACTTACCAGGTTTCTGAGCACTATGACCAGGATTAAGCACGTGTAGCCTTCTCTCCTGAATGATGGCTTCTTTGACTTCACAGAGTTCATCCAAGCATTTACCATTGATTTGTGGATGAAGATTCAGGATCTCTTCCCCCGCCCTCTCTTTCCCAGGACACAGAAAGTTGGACCTACAGATGAATGATCTTTATACCCCAGAGCCTTTTCCTACTATAGCCATGAACAGGTGGACTTACGTGGTCCTGTAGGAAGAAAATCTCCTTGTTGTAATTGAGCAGAAATGCTTATACCCCCAGGAGGGCACAGAGCTTCATCCTGCTCTCTTCCATGGAGAGTTTATGGTCTAGTGAGAAGGCAGAGTCAGCAACATCCCTCAGGCATCAGTCTTTTGGTAAAGAGTAGAGATAGCGGTAATGGCTTCCTTTTAGGGTTGTTGTGAAGATAAGAGATAATGTGCACAAAGTCTTTAGTACAATGCCTACATAGATAGATCTCATTATTCTTGGTGCTAATTGCAATGAAACTAGAGCAGTAGATGGGCTGTGCTATGGGAGAGCTGAAGGCAAAGAGCCATTGTAAGATGTGGCCTCCCAATGAAGAACCAAAAAACAAACAAACAAAAAACAAAAACAAAAAACAACCTCCTCCCCCCAAAACCAACCAACCAACCAAACAAACAAAAAAACTCAAAAACCAATATCAAACAAAACCAAAACAAACAAACAAAAAAAACCAAACACTTTTCCTTAAAAATTGTCCTGGTCTTGGGTATTCTATTACAGCAACAGAAAGCAAACTGAAGCAAGCCAGGGATATCTCTCTTCTGAGTGCTTTCTAATTAGAGAAATATGGTGAAAGAAAGCCACACAGCAAACAATAATTTGTCATGGAGAAGATGCTTCTCACTGGAGGTACCCAGGATGAGGAGACACTCTCTGACCACCATCAGCTCCTAAGTGATCAGCACAAGATGCTGCCAGTGAAAAGAGAGAGCAACAGGATTTCTGCATCTCAGAACACTCCACTGAGGAAGACTACATGAATAGGGAGGAGAGAGGCGAGCCCTTTAATGCACAGTCATTTTGCAGAGAGTTGCTAAGTAGAAATGGAGAAAATGAGAAGTTGACTTGCCTATGAGAGATTTTTCCCCCTGAGTTCTGTTATGATTGGGGGATGAGGAAAGGATGGTGCCCAATGATGATTCAGTTCTCAATAAAGCACAAACTAGTCCATTTTTATTGTGTTATGTCATCAAGTCAATGAGAAATGAATGTGTTATGTGGCCTCATAGAGGAGATGAATTCTGAGAAATAGGTTTTAAGTTGACAGTGGAAGAAATGGAAAAGTCGAGGCCATGAGGCCCCTCCCACATACATTTTGTCTATTCCCACAATGCTTCAAAGCCAATGCACTTCTCCCTTCACAGGTGCACCTGTTGTGGTTACACTAGTGCCAAGAAAGGGTAACCAGGCAGAGAGTCCTACCAGAGACCAAGTGTAGAAAGCTAAGGTGAAAGAGGACCTGTCCTCTTTCATCAATATGCCTCATCAGAAATGACTATCTAGAAAGCTTACTGCTTAGCACTCATTTCGGTGGCTAGGGGTTAAATGTTGCCTTGGCAACATTCCTGCCCACCACTCTTCTCTCTAGTTCCCTTAGCTGGTCATCTGGAATAGGACAGGACTGAGAACAAAAGGCCTTGAATGCTGACCAAGTTTATTGGATAGACAAAGGAGGTCCAAGACCTAAGATAAGGCTTACAAGATGCAATACAGAAGTTGAGAGAGTGGAGTTGGGTGACAGGAGACCAGGGCTTGCTCTGTTGCAGCAAAAGCTTTGTTGTACCCGAGCCAAGGGGCAAGGGTGCAGGTGGGCTTTGGATGCACAAATGCAGGTTTTAGATAACAAAGGAGAAAGTTGGTATTGCAGCTCAACATCCTGAAGAAGAGGAGAGAGAAAGGAACAAGAGGCCCTTGCTTGACTACTCCTTTCTGTAGAGAACTGGTTCCTGATGGAGCCATTGTTTGCTAAGCACCACCACATGTACTATGCAAAGATGAACAAAACATGACCATTTCCTTTACAGTTAAATGAGGGGAATGGGAGCGTAAACAGAAAACAAGCTCACTCTGCAAAGAGTTCTGTGTCAAAGGCACAAGTGTACAAATGATGAGTAAGCCTGGAACAGTTAGGAACAAGGAGTTGCTGCTAATAAGGAAATTCTTGAAGTAATTAGCAATTGATAAGAAGTTTGGTAAAATAGCAGAGATTGTCTGAATCCCCTCCCTTCACCATATTCATGGATTCACTGTCCTGTCAGAGAAGTTATATTGGGGATTAAAGTGTATGAATATCCCTTCTCTTGAGACTCTTCCCATGTATCCATGAGGAAAAGCCTAAGAAACTGACTCTAAAATCCATTCCTTGCTCACCTTCCCCAAGATATGCTCAGTTCAATGGCATCTAAATTGCCATCTAAGTCCTTACTCTAATTTTCTGAATCCCTTTTTATCATATCTCTTTTCTGTGCTCATTGAGAAGTAGCTATTTGAATCTATCCCTCTCTGGGAACCCCTGGATGGGTCCTGTTCTCTCCTTTTCTCTTTCTGGTACTAAGTTCATGAACTTTACATGATGTACATGACATTTCTTAATCCTCCCTCATAGCCTATAGCTATGTAGTCCCAATATTCTTTTGTTCATTAAACAAATACTTGCTGAAAAGCAGCCATATGCCTGGTCTGGAAGCTAGGAATTTAACAGTGAAAAAAAAAAGTAAGTCCAGTCCAGAGGGGACACAGACAATAAGCAATTAAACAACCAAGTGTTAATACGCTGGTAGGCAGTCATAAGTTCTTTTTCTGAAGAACAGCATGGAAGGTTTATTCAGAGTGCTAGGCAAAGGGTCATGAGCTTGAGAATACGTCTCTGAAGAAATAGTGTTAGAGCTAAGAAGAGACCTAAGTAAGAAGAGAAGGAAAGGCTGGTGGTTGGTAGAACGTGGTTCTAGGTGACACAGATGAAAATGAGGCTAGCCATCCTATAGTTGATAAGTATGTAGTAAGAGAGTATGAGAGAAAGAAGCAGTGCTCATTAATAGCTGGCTGGTTGATTTAGCAAGGTGACTGAAATCTTTAGAGCTGTGTGAGGGCTTTGAGTCTTGCTTCAGTTGGGAGAGATACCTCTGAAGAATGTGCAGCCTTTGCAGTGGATTGCTAAAACTAGTTTCAGTGAAGAAGGCTGGGCTCTAGCACTCTAGAGGACTAGGCTCAGCCACTTGTCCCAACATACCAATTCAAAGATGATGAATTGGGGAGATAGCTCAGTGGGGAAAGCACTTACTGTACAAGCATGAGGACCAGAGTTCAGATGCCCAGAACCCTCCTAAACCAGATGCAGTAGTACACAGCTGGAACTCCTATAGTGAGACAGGAGGCAGAGATAGGAGAATCCCAGAAGCTTGAGGGCCAGCTTTCCTGGAATACATACTGAAGAACAACAAAACCCCTCCTCTCAAACAAAGTACAGAGAGAGGACTGACTGACACCCAAGGCTGTCCTCTGACCTCCAAACACAGCCAATGGCATATGCATGTCTATATGTACTGGATAGTTTCTAAAAGACAAGTAATGACAAAAATAGGGAAAGGATAAGTAATTCAGGTGGTCACATTGGGAAGAACAAATGAAGGGGTTCAGGGATCCCACATCTGCCTTTGGAGTACTGACATGAGGACGAGCTGCATCAAAGGGCAACAGGAAGGTCCAGTTAAGCAGCCCGAGGAGCCAGGGTCTTGTCGATGGGAGAGCTAAGGGGGCTTATTCAAATGAATGGACGCAGAATAACAGAAATAATACAAGTCAAGGAAAACTACAAGGTACTTCTAGAGTGACTGAGCCAGTGGTCATAACATGTGGAGTTGATGAAAGCAATGCTGGAACCAAGAGATTTCTATCAAGCACCAAGTTGGTGATACAATGGGTCTGGGAGGTACAATCACATGACTTTGAAGAGTTGAGGGGTTTTAGGGACAAGACGGGATCACCCTGGATGTGGCACTGGAGACTAAGCACATTCCCTAGCAAAAGTCTGGTGTAAAAAGAGTCAGTCAGTAGCTGGATGGGCAGCAGAGGAAACCAAGCCATCAGAGAAGAGCTGGCAACAGCTGGAACAACAAGGCAATGGAGCTCTTGTAACATGCTATTGAAGCTCAGGGAGACAGTCACAGACATACCACAGTCCCATGGACTCAAGGGAAGACTTTACATGTAAATGATGAGGAAAGAGGAACTCTGTCACCTCACAGGATCTTGGACATAAAAAAAAAAAAAATAAATAAATAAAAAAAAAAGGGACCATGAATTGTTTATGCACTTTCTTACCCCAGGCAATCTCTTCATTGGCACACTCTGGAATCTATGAATACTAATTTCTGTAGAATCCCTGGGTGAGTCTGGGCAGAAAGGAAAAGGCCCTAAATGAAGCGCCTTAAAAAAACACCAAAGATCTGTGTTTTCCAAAAACACATGCCCTTGACTTCTCAAGGTCATGCCAAGCTGCTTGATAGCCCAAACCCTGCTCCTAATGATTATACTTGTTTTCACCAGTGTGCTTCCTAAGTGTCCCAGGGATAGTAGTGGCCATCCCAACTGGGGGAGGGGAGGGGAGGGCGGTCAGATAGTTCTAATGAGTCTGTGGGCAGAGGTTGGAAACACAAGATCCAAATCCTAGAAGAGCTCACAAAAAGATTCCAACTTGAAAAGAAAATGCGTTTTCCCACAACAGAGAAAGAGGGACCTCAAATACATACATAGTCAGAAAGAACAGTTTGTAGGTGTTAGAGAAACTGCAAGTTTGATGGCATCATAGGGTTGGCCAACAAAGGCTATAGAAAAGTGGGTCTCGGAGGGGTCCCTAAAGAATGAAGGTCACTGACTTGACCACCTGTAGTGGTGGGAGAGAGATTACCAGCCTGGAGGAGAATACATCAATTCAACAGAATGCCTCTGGGTGAGAAAGATTCATTTACTCCTTATCATTATCCTTAATAATTCTGAATTGGAAGGTGATGGAAAAACCAACCCGGAGCTCATTTCAGAGGGATGTGAAAAGGAGGAGAAAAAAACACATCAGAAAACAAATTCATCTTCTCCATACAGAGACAAAGGACTGGGGTTTGGTCTGGAGCTAAAAAAGACTGATCCTTTCAAGTCTAAGCTAGCTTTCAAGACATTCAAGTCAAGTAGTGATAAAAATCCCACTATTCACTGTGATATTAATGGCTTCTCCACTGTATGCAGATACGCAAAAGCATCGCATCTTTATTTGCATTTCCTTTTCTATTGCCTCCAGCTCACTGAATTTCTCCCTTATCTGCCAAGAAATGTCTACTTCTAAGGTATTCTTTCATTTTCTCATGCCATTGGCTGTCAAACGACTTAATAACTTGCCCATCATAGAAGTCAAATATAGTTTATTAAAAATGCATGTCTCACTCAATGAGATGCCCTTTGGCAGTCTTCAGACCTTGACGACTCTGTCTCAAAGCTTGGGAACACAGAATGGTCTTGGCTGGCCAGATGCATGGTCTTACTTTCTATCATGCTGGCTGGCCATTGTATCCTGGAGCAAAGAGAGAGATGGGAGAGAGAGAGGGAGGAAGTGCCCAAAGGAGGTGAAATAAGGTGACACATCTGAATGAGGAAGTGGAAGCCAGGCCTGAGCAGCCCAAGTTCCTTAGGACAGTGAAGCCACTGGAGTGCCAAGAGAGGAATGCAGTGTTGAGGATGGGCCTGGCAACTGCAGAAGAGGAAAGGAGGACATAGCATTGAGGCGGGAGTGGCTGTGTCAAGTAAGTATTGAGATGATAAATCATGTCTGCGATGGCTCACATAGCATGGCTACATTGCTATTTACAAGGGCTAATGAGGCATCTGCAGTTGCAAGTGCAGAGTCAGAATATTGCTGTGGTGGGGAAGAAGTAAGGAGCCTGAACTAAGGGGGGAAGGGAGGTCTCTTTATCTGTCACAAGGAAGGACAACATTGCCCCCCCCAATCACTCCACTGGGATAAGTGATCATGTTTCTGAAACTATCTCAGAGCATCCCACAGCCTCCCGGGTCCTTGTTTCCAACTGCTCCTGAATTTCTTAGTCAGCTTCTTCTCCATGGCTCCAGCTTAACCTTTCATTCTTTGGTCTACACTCCATGGGAAAGATAAAGAATAGCTGTGTGTGCACCATGTCCTCCTCCCTGATGTCGTTGGTGTCTCTTCAGACTTACAGACTTTACTGAGTCCCACCTGAATCTCCTCTTCTGGACGTGGTAACCCTTGAATCTTCCTCAGGAATATTTTCTCATCACTTCCCCTTGCACTCTTCCTTCTGGTTTGCCACTAGTTTATTCTACCTTGGACTCAGTCACACCTGGCCCTCGCAGATGTAGCCTGCATCCAGCTTGCCTGCAGAAAGAGAAGGTAGAGTCCAAATGCCCAAGCAGATGGCCTGTGCAGGAGGAGGAACAAGAAAGACACTAAGATGCTAATGGCAAGAAAGTGTTGCTATTCTGGAAAGGGGGAGTTGGGTGACCACAGGAGCAAGGGACAACTTGGCTGTGAGAGTGGATGAGGAACAGATACAGACAGCAGGAGCAGAAGAAGACTGGGGAAAGGAGAGGGTCAATAAAACAAGACAGAAGGAAAGAAAAAAGTATGGGATGGAAGAAGTGAAGGAGAGAAGAAGAAGAAGAAGAAGAAGAAGAAGAAGAAGAAGAAGAAGAAG
>OU015749.1:103612195-103649423 GCA_907169655.1 Acomys percivali | reverse complement strand
GAGAGAGAGAGAGAGAGAGAGAGAGAGAGAGAGAGAGAGAGAGAGAGTGTGTACCTCTGTTTCAGGACAGCACCTATAGAGGTGGCAGATGGCCTGATAAAGACTGAAAAACGAGACAAGAATAATAGGGATATTGGAAGAGTAAGGATGTCATGATATTGAGAGAATAGAGAGGAGGTAGAAGGAAAGGAAGGGGTGCTAGAGGAGGAGGAGGGGGAGGAGGAGGAGGGAGAGGAGGGAGAGGAGGAAGAGGAGGAGGAAGAAGAGGAGGCCCAAGACATGGAGTCAGAGTGGCAGGAAGTGGATTGGGTCCTCACTCTGAACTTTTGCTAACGTCTGAACTTTTTATTCTGCTAGCCAGTTTTCACCCATCTCTAAGACAAGCAGAGAGAGCTCAGCTTTAGCTTTTCTCGATTACAGAATGTTCCATGCTGGTCTGTACCAAGGATAAAGCTGAGTTTCTAAGTGAGCCAAACGCAGTTAGAACAAGTCAGAGAAGGAGGTAGGGCTGGGAAGATGCACCATTAAGGATGAGAGATAGAGTCAGTTAGTGACACCCTGCAGAGCTGGGAGACAGAGTCAGTTAGTGATACCCTGCAGAGCTGGGAGACACACTTCCTTATATATTACTGACACTCCTTGGGTGGGCGCCTCAGTACCAAATGCGGCCATCTATTGCCTGGGGGAATTCCAGGAGTAGGTTGTTGGCCTGCAGAACCTTCCGTTAACCCCCTCTACCCTCTTAAATGCCTGGTCAGAGATCTGCCTCACCCATGACCTCGTACAGGTTCTCCCTGCCTGCGCAGACAAATCAACTACTTCAGACTCCCTCAGAGAAGCTGGGGTCAAGCTCTGTGACTGAGGAGAGAGGCCAGGGCTCCTGGTCCCCAGTCAGTGTGCTCCACAGGAACCCTTGGCACAGCCACCAGCTCAGCACTTGCCCTTGGACTTTTGCTGGGATAGCAGCCCTCAGAAAGAGGGACAGAGTGAGGACGAGGAGATGGCGGCATGCTCCACTGCGCCTCTCCCCAGAATGCAATGTGACACGAGGCATCGGGAGATGGCAGCGAAAGTTCAAGGGAAAAACACACAGTTATTTATGGCTCCGGCATCTGTTGTCAGATCAGAAACAGAGACCTAATCTAAGGCAAATGCAGCAGCCTGCACTAGAGCAGATGGGGAGGTGTGTGCGCTGCTCAGTCCTCTTCCACTCACAATTTATTATGACTCCTCATCCCTAGATTCCTATCTCCAAAGCAGACATTTGTCCCGGCCATGATGCCAGCAACCCCGGCTGGGTGGACAGGCAGCTGGGAGTGTCCTTCTGCTGACGGGCAGTGGTGGGTGCTTATTTTCATTGTATGGCTTGGAGCCTTCTGTGGTAAGAGAGAAGTTATGGGGAAACACAAAGAGGAGCTGTGAGAGAAGTGTTGGGGGAGAGGGCAGTCAGAGTAAGCCACAGGCTGAATAGCAATGGGCTTGGCCGGAAGTCCAGAGATTAAAGGGACCACCTGTATGCAGCCCTGCCATACAATGACCTTCAGTATGCCATTTGTATCTATCTGGATGTTCCTACTGTTAAATGTTTGAGATTGTGTTAGTGTTCATTCTTAAGGCTTTACACACACACACACACACACACACACACACACACACACACACACACACAAAACGTGCAGGGCCGTGAACTCTGGACTCAGTAGTTCTGGATCCGGGTTCTAATTTTCCAAGAGCCAGCCTAATCAACAAAAGCACAGCCACACACTCCCCAGTCACACCTGTCACAAAGGGGCAGGTGAGTTTACAAGGTATTTATTTCCCTCCTCTAACGGCCTCACCGTTCCACGAGAAGGAACCCAGAACACCAGAGGCAGCATCGTGAAGCCAGCTTAGAGAATCAGATAAAGCGACAGCCCACATTGGGAACTGAGTTCCTCTTGATCATGACCTTGGCTGGATGAATAAAGATGACTTCTGCTGACGGTTCCTGGGCCACTCACCTAATGTCATCAAAACCCCTCACAATAGCATCTGCCTGGTTGAAGATCACGAGGAAGGAGACTGGTCCAGATGTTTGATGACCTTGACCTGAATCTCTAGGCTTGTGCCTGAATCTCTAGACAGCCATAGGAGATTTTTTAAAAGTGCTTTTTTTTATTTTTAAAAGAGATCTTATTTGTTTTTATTTTATATGCGTTTAAATGATTGTCTGCATGTATGTCTGTGCACTACATGCATGCACTGCCCATGGAGGCCAGAAGAGGGCACTGAATTCCCCTGGAACAGTAGTTAATAGAGCGATGTAAGATGCCATGTGGGTGCTGGGAATTGAACCCAGGTCCTGTGAAAGAGCAGCCACTACTCTTAACCACTGAGTCATCTTTCCTGCCTCTCAGGCAGGATTATTATTACTTTTAAAAGGCACCTTAATGTCAAGAGACAGTTTATTCTTCTCATCTGAAAGGAAACACCAGCAAAATCCATGTTTCATTCAAACTGAAGAATTCTGTCCTCTGTCCCACCATTTACACTTTGGTCTGTGTATCTCAGAGGCAATGCCTAGGTGAGACTCACAGCAGAGGTCAAGGAATGTAATCACCTACCCCTCCAGCCCCAACACTCCCCCCACCCCCAGAAAGCAGGATGCACATCCAACTACAGGTTTGCTGGGAACCTCTGGCCCCAGGAGGGTTATACATGTGAAAGCTAGGTAATCTGATGTTATAATAATGATAAATAAAAACCCGAAGCAAAGCTGCAGGTAGACAGATGTTTTGATTGACTAGACACAGGTGTCTGTCGCCAGTGCCTGAGTGTGGCTGGGTGATGGAGAATCTGCCTTGCAGCTCAGCTCCCATTCCCAGGGGCCGTCAGCTGCGCCCCACCTGAGCGTTCTTCATTCTGGCTCGCTCAGGTAATCAGAAAGGACTGCAGGCTGCTGATGGTTGATTAGCATTTGCTAGTGACTAGGCAAGACCCGACTTCTCCCCAGGCTTTATTCCTTCCCTGGGGTATCTCTGTGGAAAGGAGGAAAGGACAGGATTGGATGTGTCTAAGTAAAGCCTGCCAGGGAAGTCTCTGGGGTACTTGTGTTGAGACCAGAGATCTGCCCCATGGCTGAGCCAGAACCCCTGAGCAAGGAAAGCCAGAGAGAGCCAGTTCTCATCCCCCCAGGCTGCTAAGCAGAAGCCTCGGAGGAAGGCGGCAGATGCAGCTGGCAAGATGATGAGGTGGCCCATTTCCTCCAGCCCTGGCAGGCTCTCTCTGCAGCCCAGAGTCTCAGCAGTTGATTTTGTCTCTGTGTTGGCACCTGTTTGCCGCTTACACCGACTAATGTCTGTCAGTGGACTCATTATCATCAAGGATCCGATCTGAAATTAAGAAATTATGAATGTGTAGACACTTCTGTTCTCATCCTAATGGTTTGTTTGTTGTTTAATGGTTTGTTTATTTTATCGATGGCATCTGTCCTCATTGGAATGTTACAAATTGGACTTGCGCTTGCCCTTATTTGAGGTCTGCCTGTTTCTACCTTTGGTTTTCTAACTGTCCCATTAGGATGTAGCAGTCATTGTTTAAACAGACAGATGACAAATAGATGAAAGAGAGAGGGGGGCGGGGAGAGAGGGAGGGAGGGAAAGAGAGAATACTAAATAAAAATAGTAAGATCTCCCATATAGCAAAGGCTTTGGGAATCATGTTTTTGGTTTGGGTTTTTTGTTTTGTTTTTTAAGAAACTAATTGTTTGTAGCATTGAAAAGAGAAGGCTTAGCCATGTGTTGTGGCTCCAGAGGCCAAGGCAGAAAGACAAGGAAGTTTAGAGGCCAGCCTGGCCTTAATAGAGAGACCCCGACTCAAAAGAAAACAAAATGAATGTTTAAATGAGACCCAGTAGCTGTCGAGGTTAGAATAGTATTTCAAAACAATGTTTTATGGTGAAGAACACACACGCAGAAAATGTTAAAGAGAAGCATATGTTTTACCTAAATATGTAAGAAGAAAGCCATGCAGTCATCTCTCAGATCAAATGTGTGACACTGATTGCCACACCACCCACACCTTTTCCATACCATTCTCAACTTCTTGTCCTCTGACAGGACCACAGATCCCATAGCCTTGTCTTCCAAAGCAATATTTTTAAAACTGTGTTTATAATCTAGATATTAAGCCAAATGATATCATTTCTTTGTGCCTGTTTTTTTTTTTTTTTTTAATTTTCCACAAATCGAATAGTGTCTTAGTTTGGGTTTATATTACTGTGAAGAGACACCATGCCCATGGCAACTCTTATAAAGGAAAACATTTGCTTGGGGCTGGCTTACAGGTTCAGAGGTTTCCTCCATTCTTGTCACGGCGGGAAGCATGGTGGCATGCAGGCCGACGCGTGTGCTGGAGGAGCTGAGAATTCTACATTTTGATCTGAAGGCAGCCAGAAGAAGACGGTCACACTGGGCATAGCTGGAGTCTAGAGGACCTCAGAGCCCGCCCCCATTGACTCACTTCCTTCATCAAGACCACACCTACTCTAACAAGGTCACACTTCCTGATTGTGCCACTTGCTATGGGTTAAGCATTCAAACACGAGTCTCTAGGAGCCAAATCTATTCAATTCAAGCTACCACATAAAATACAGTGATTCTTTTTTTTTTTTTTTTAACTCATTCCTATTATAATTACAGTTTGCTCATTTTTGTTAGTGTATAGTTTTTCCTTGTATGGATATGTCCTAACTTGTTAATTCAACTTGATGTCGGTAAATATTGGAGCAGTTTTCAATTCAAGGCAATTAAACTTACAGGGATGTTCTAAGCCATCTCCTCTGTGCACCCTAGGACACTCACCCAGGAAAGGAGTCTGCACATATCGGGTGACACTAAACACTGCTTTTTAAACTGATCGTTCTGACTGGCAAAGATGAGGCTGAACTTCTCAACTCATCTTTTCATGCCTGTAACTGTCAGAATTTCTGTTTCCTGCCAAGGTGGGGAGTACCGACCAGTACTTCAACGTGGCTTTGATTTGAATAGAACTAGTTATTATTTGAATTGATTGCCCTTCAACCCATGCACTGGCCATTTAAAACACATCACCTGGCTCCTGATCACTTTTTCTCCAGTTTTTCTTTCCTCTCATTGTTTGGAGGAATTGCTGATATACTATGAATTGAAGTCCTCAGCTGCACAAATATGAATCAAATATCTCACCCTAAAATATCGAGCCTAGAGGACCTCAAAGCCCATCCCCCACATCGACACACTTCCTTCATCAAGGCCGCACCTACTCTAACAAGGTCAGACTTCCTGATTGTGCCACTTGCTATGGGCTAAATATTCAAACACATAAGTGTCTTAGCAGAATCTTGGGATGGGCAGAATTGTACTTTTTATGCTATCATGTGCATCTGTCTTATACTTTGTGATGGATTCATTTTAAGTCATATTCAATTTTTTTTCTTTCTGCACTCTAATTTCAAATTGAGATTTTCCTATGTGTGACACACACTTGTACATTGTTTTATAAAATTGGGAGAGATATTTTTGATGCTAGAGAGAACCATATTTTCTACACAACAATTTTATAACATTTCAGAGTGGAGAGCCAAAACCTGGACCATCTTGTTCCCTGGCATCCAGGAATTTCCATAACATCATAGGTACAATCCACCAAGGATGTTATAAAGGAAATATGCCTTCAGTGAGATGTCTCTGGTTTACTCAGCCTTTAAAGAGTCCAAGACTCTAATTAGTGGTAAGTTCCTGTTCTATATGGAATTATAACCCACAGAAGGGACTTTTGACAAGACAAAAGTCACTGTACATTAAAAGTTGGGTTTCTACACATAGTCACATGTATATAGACTCAGGGACCTCATGTCTCACACTGTGTCTTAGCTCATTGTTACCCAGCTACATGGATTCTTTCCTCTATGGCCCACTCCTAACTGGCAAAAGGATCCTCAGCTGGTACAGAGAGAATTCTTCACCAGCTGAGCTGATAGTAAGTTGTAGGAAATAGCCTTTGCACCAGGCTAGCTCAGTGTGTGGCAGATCTTTGGAGACCAAGGCCAGGCTGAGAAGCAGCAGCTGCTGCCTGGCTGTGGCTGCCCCAGAAAACGTCTGACACGACCAGGTGCTGAGGGACCAGCCCAAGGGTGTGGGCTACATGGAGACTGAACTCGGAGCTGGCCTAGCTCAGAGGCCAGAGCCTGGAGGCGGGCATCATGGCCTCCACCGGCCAGCGCTTAGGGAGCAAGGGAGATCTAACCCTAATCCCCAAACATAGACCTTCCTCAGGTCTGTTTGTCTTCCCCTAATCCTTTAATATTTAAAGCCATTTCAATCCTGTTTGAAGAGCCTTTCCAGCAGTTTGAGTCTGGGGCCTCTGGAGGAAGGTGAGTGAGGAAGAGAGGACAGAAGTGGGTAGAGGGGGGGAGTGCACAGAGAGGAACAAATGTAAGAGTGAGCCTGGAGGGGAATGGGGGGACTGGAGAGAGACCGGAGGCCACTGCTGACTGGATAGATGCAAGCTTGCTGGAGCACCTTCCCAAAGAGGGCTTCCTTATGATTTCAGAGGTGGAGAAGGAGGAAGGGAGGGAGAGCCTTAGGCTAAGATCTGGCTTTTGGTTAACTTCATTCATTTATTCATTCATTTGTTCCATCAGTTCATAAACAAATATCAGGCAACCTGCAGACTGACCTTAAACAGATAATTCCTAGAATCCTAACCACAAAGGCACAATTGGCTCCTCTGCAGTGTTGTCCATATGCGACCAAGTGCTAGGACCTGTATACGGGAGCAGAGACTGGACACATGCATCTGTAGGCATTTCAGGCGCTGTATGGCTTCATGCCCGTTTGACCTTGTTGGGAAAAAAAAATGCCCACGTGATTCCTGCAAACATTTAATCTTGCTTGTTGGACTAATGAAGACATATCCTTGAAGACTGCTTTGAGGGTTAGACAAGTGAGGCACTCTGGATGTCAGGCAAGGGTACTCTGCCTCAGGCTTTGGAGAAAGGACTTTTTATCTGGTGTTTAACAGGGTACTCGTGTCTTCCCACAGATCCAGTGAGGTTAGTCCTCCATCATGCTTTCAGTGTCTACCTCCCACTGCTGCTTGCTCCTGTTCCTTCTTCTTTCCAGGGCCCTACTCTGCCTCAAGCCTGCCTCTCAAGTAGACCCAGAATATAGCCAACTGTATAATGCTTAATGCTTAACAGGGTTAGGGACAAGGACAAGCATTTACATCACTTAAATACTAACAACCAAAACCAAAATAAAACCCAAATCTTCAGATTTGAATTCTTTTTAAAATTATTTTTAGTTTTTAATTCAGTGTGTGTGTGTGTGTGTGTGTGTGTGCGCGCGCGGGCGTGCTTGGGGTGCATGTAAATTCAGGTGCCCAGGGAAGGCAAAGGTGTCAGATCCCTTGGAGCTGGGGTTACAGGCCATTATGAGCCTTCTGACATAGATGTTGGGAAACAAACTCAGGTGGTCTGCAAGAACACTCAGCCACTGAGCCAAATCTCCAGCCCTGAGGATTTGCAGTCTCAGAACACTGAACAGTTCCACAGAAGACATCTGTCCTTTCTCTTGTCCCCATGGGCTCTGGCTTCCCAGCCCATCACCCCTACCCTGCCCTTCCTCCTCCTCTCTTGAATGATTTTTGACTCTTTTTTTCACATGCAAATTTCTATTTATTTCTCTTTTAAAAGAATTTTAGAATGCTTTAATCAGAGAAATGCATGAATATTACTTTTTTAAAAATCAAACAGTGCAGACAGTCTCATAATTAAATCAACAGTCGCCTCTTCTACCCCTCTCCATCTCTAATTCCATTCCTCAGAGAAAACCACTTTAAGCCATTTTTGATTGGAGAGTTTCCGTGGTTTCCTCCCACACTGAACAATAATATATTTATGCCCCCGTTTCTTGATTTATTGACCACAGATATCATCTATTGATTACCCACTATGCAACATAAAGATTTATCTCCATACCACAGTTAATGTCCTTTCTTTTCTTCCTTGCAAAGTTCCTGTTGTTTTCTAGTTAGACTAATTATTCACACCTGTGGAGAGGGTTTGTTTTCCCCCTTCAGCCAGCTTATCTTGCCATCTCATTTCCGTAGAATATGCACGTCTGTCTGCTTTCCCTTCTCTTCCTCCATCTACTTTTCTACACGCTGCTCTGTCAGCTCTACTTCTATTGTTTCATATGCACACATATTATACAGTATGGCCCTGGGTCTTCCCTGAATTATGTACAGGAGTCATGATTTTCTTGTATGAGACTATCAGTTAACTGAGACCCTGAGTCATGGTGAAGGGGGGGGTGGGTCCTGGAGACTGTAGGGCTCTGAAAGCAGTGCACCCAACTTGAAGAATTCCTGTGTGTGTGTGTGTGTGTGTGTGTGTGTGTGTGTGTGTGTGTGTATAAATAATGATAGATTTTTATATCTCCCAGGGTCATTTGCAGTTTGCATGTCATACAGGTCGCCAGCCTAGACCCTTTCCTGGAGGTTATATGAACAGTTAAATGTGACAGACAATAACAATTGGCAGTGTCAGCCACTAAATACATCCTTCCATCACTGTCCTTACTGTTGGGCAGGGCAAGAATTATGACCCCAGCTATCTGTGAAATCTGAGCTATCCTGTGAGTTATTTTCAAGCTGAGCCTGTGAAAAACCCACAAGATTTGCTGATCACTCTCTTTTTGCTACTGTAGTGGATGATGCCAAGGACTCTAGATGGTACAGCCCAGAGGAGAAGAGCATTCATACTGGGGCTCTTATGTGACTAGGGAGCCCTGAGCCCTGTGCCGAGTCACTTACACCAGGCAGTCCCTGAGAAATAGACTCTTGTGGGTCAACTCATTATGATCTACTCTGTTACTACTCATGGAGTAACTTAAATTAATATTCCTATGGAAATACTATTCATCCCCCAGCTAAGAACTAAGTTAAAATGATGTCGTTTCTTCAATAGAGCCAATAGCTGAAGAACGTTTGCCTCATGCAAGACGAGGTTCTTGTGTTCTATCTTGAATATTATTCCCTTTTCCATAGTCAAGCATTATACCTAAAAAGGGACCAGACATTTGCTTCAAATATAGACCCTTTAACACCTTATGTAACTCTTTGGTGCTTTCTGAAAAAAAAAATCCCTTTCTTTCCTTCTTTCTTTTGAGAAAAGATTAGTATATTATACTTTTTAAAATAATGAGGTCAGCAATTACTTATTAGGTAGAATCCACTTTTTTTGTTTTATTGAGGGAAGAATATCAAGGAAATGGTTAGAAAGAGGTCAGGGTGAAAGGAATGTTTTCTTGTGATGCTTCTAAGTGGGTAGGAATAGCCATCAGGAGACAGAAGAGCTATCGGTGGCTGAGAGAACAGCTGGACAGAGGTGATGGGTGGAGCCTAGACACAGCTGGTTAGCAGCTCGAGATGAACACACACAGCACAGGGCAGGGATGAAATGAGAACAAGGTATTCGGCACAGACCCAAGAAGGCAGGCATGGTGTTCGCTATCTTTGATTGCCTCCTTCCTATAGCTCAGAGAGAGTATTTATGGAAAGCTGAGAAGAAAGGAGATGGGTAGAGAAGTGCCAGGACAGGAAGAAATGGGATCTCACTCAAGATATCCGATGAGCATTGTAAGCTGAGACCAGACAGCGTGGTAACATGTCTTTCCACTGCTGATCATGACTGGTCCCCAAGGTCATCACACTACATCTGGGGACAGGTCATTCCTTTCTTTATGATAGGTACTTGTCGGATCCTTTTAGCCTCAGCTTGCTTTCTTACACAGCCTCCTGCCCAGGGTCATCCCTGCCCACAGTGGACCTTCCCACACACATTATTTACTTTGACTTTAGGAACTATTCTTGGATACGTCTTTGGTGATTTTTTTTTTGTCTTCCTCCTCTTCTTTCTCCTTCTCTTCTTATTATATCCTCTTTTCCTTTCTCCTCTACCTCCCACTTTTCTTCCCTTGGCCTCACTTTTTTTTTTTCTTTTTCTCTACACTCTGAGAAGCATGCCTGACCTCATCCTACAGCTCCCTACTGAATTTTTTACCTTGACAGTCATATATTTTTAATTTTCACAAGAACTTCTTGTTCTCTGGTTATTTCTATTTCATGGACTTTTTATCTTTTTAATTTTTAAATTTTTATTATTTTGTTTTATTTTTAATGAGAAAAAAAAAGTTTGGTGTCATGTTAAAAACAGAGACTGGGAAGTCAGACCAACGGAGTTTAAATGTCAGCCCTGCCTTTTGTCAGTTGCATGAATGTGGGTGGGTCACTCAGGATCTCTGTGACAGTCTCCTCACCTGGAACATGGCAGTGGTTGTATTGGGTCTCACCCACGGTATGATAGAGACTAAATGAGTTAATACACATGACATGCTTGAAATTGTGCCTGTCCTAGAAGATGATGAAGAAATGATGATGAAGAAATGATGATGAAGAAATGATGATGAAGATGACAATGCTGACAACGACGATGATGGACATAGTGTAGCTACTTCTTAACTGACAATGAGGTAAGTTGAAAATATCATAAGCTAGGCTTCGATAGCTCAGCAGCTAAAGGTTTTTTCTATACAAGCCAGGCAACATGAGTTCCCATCCCTGGAACCTACAGTGGAAGGAAAGGACTGGCTCCTGAAAGATGTCCTCTGATATCCACATACGTGCTGTTGTGCACATTTACCCATGACACAACAACAGCAACAACAACAACAATAGTGACAGAACAAGAAAATACTGTAAGTCTATATCTATATTGCTATTCCACTGACCATAATAGCTTAGCCTAGCCTGCCGCAGTCAGGCTCAGAACACTTACATGAGTTACAGTAAGAGTAAGGTCATCTGAGACAACACTTAGGTTACAATGAAGTATTAGATTTCCTATGTCACTTATTAACTGCTCTATGGAGAGTGAAAAATTAAAGTTGTAAAAATGGTTTAAAACAATATGATTTTTGTCCTATCACAGAGGCATCAAATCTTGTGTTGGGAGTTACCTGTCTTACCGTGATGGTCAGAGAGTCCTTGCCAGCTCTAGGTTTGCCCTGTTTTCTCCCAGCCGACTTCCCTTTGTTTCACTCTGATGATTTTCCTGGTCGACGGGTCAGTCCACAGTTGTACATAAAGACTGAGTTTCATATGTGAGTCCCTTTCCACAAGAGGTTTCTTTGAATTTAGGGATTCACGGAGTGTTTTTTTGTTTTGTTTTGTTTTGTTTTGTTTGTTTGTTTTGGTTTGGTTTTGGTTTTTGGTTTTTGGTTTTTTCTGTGTGTAAGGTGGTCCTGGACCTCTCTTTGTAGACCAGGCTGGCCTTGAACTCACATCAATCCATCTGCTTCTGCCTCACAAGTTCTGGGATTATAGGTGTGCACCACCACGCCCAACTTAAAGTGGATTTTTTGTTGTTGTTGTTTTGTTTTGTTTTTCGAGACAAGGTTTCTTTGTAGCCTTGGCTGTCCTGGACTCACTTTGTAGACCAGGCTGACCTCTAACTCACAGTGATCCACCGGCCTCTGCCTCCCTAGTCCTGAGATTAAAGGCATGCACCACCATGCCCAGGCTAGAGTGGAGTTTTTTGATCGAGGATTGCTTTAAGATGTTGGCTACAGTGCCACCAGGCCTCCCCACCAAGGGGAAGATAGCCTATGACCATACAGTGGGAGGAGAAGTTCCCCTGGGTCATAGACCTAGGGGAGGGAATAGGGTGAAAGCAGGAGGAAGGGAGGAACGGGAGGGTACAAATGATGGGATAACAATTGAGATGTAATCTGAATAAATTAATAATAATAATAAAACGATGGCGACTAGAAAGTCATCTGTAAGCTGGAGTCATACCAGCTGCTCTCACACCAGCAGCCAAGATGGTTCACTTTCTGTAGGACAGGAACCATGTGCTGAGAGGATATGGTAACAGGGATTTCTGTGTTCTCTCTCCTCCTTCTCCTCCCACCCTCACACCTGCGGACTCTGAGCCTGGCTCACCTCTGCTGGGAAGACCCGCCTCTGCCTCCTCTGGAGGTGAGTTCCGGCTTCCTTGCTCTGTTTCATGGATCTGTTTCATCTAGTTTCCATTTTCCAAGGCTTCGTTGAAATGTCTCTTCCACTGTTGGCTGTGATCTCATTTCAGTTCCTGGTTTATTCACTTTGCTTTTCTTTGCCATTGTGTTAATAGGGTCTCTAGACAAAGAGCAGGTTAATTTACATGCCTTCATCTGCCATTCGGAGCTGGGCACTTCAAATCTTAAGCAGAACCTTCACGACACCTTGTTACTGTGCCTCTCTCCAGCAGATGCCCTCAAAACTCACCCTCCATAGACAGAGGAATATTAGAGACTATTTTTTAAAGGCAAAGATGTCTCAGCAGGCAAATGATAACTGTGCAACCCTGAAAACCTGAATGTGATACCAGGATCCTACTATGGAAGGAGATAACTCCAAAGTTGTCCTTTGACCACATGCATGCCAGGGCACATACACATCTGCTCCCCCAAAATAATAAATAATCACAATAATACAATATGGTAAATTAAATACCATTAATGTGATTATTATTAATGATGAGTAATTTGATATAGGCAGTCTCTGCCCTCCAAAGGGTTTTGTGTTCATATTTAGATAATACTTTCCCAACTTGCTCCACCCGTATACAAACATTTAAGAAAGGCACACCACTCAGTAATTATTTAATAAGTAGTAATTCTGTTACTTTCTTTCCTGTTCTTTTCCTATCGCTATGATAAAACAGAATGACCAGAATCAGCTTGGGGAGGAAAGGGTTTATTTGGCTTCTCCTTCCATGTCTCAGTTCATTATCCAGGGAAGTCAGAGCAGGGACTCAAGGCAAGACTCTGAAGACAGGAGCTGCTCCTTACAGCTTGTTCAGCTCACTGTTTTTATACAACCACCAGCCCAGGGTCATCCCTGCCCACAGTGAACTGGACCCTCCGACGCCCATTATTATTTAAGAGAAATCCCACAGTCCTTGCACACAGGCCAGACTGGTGGAGGTGTTCTCTCAGTTAAGGATCTCTCTTTCAAATGACTCCAGCCCTGTCATGTTGACAATAAAAAATAAATAAAAATAAAAACCAGACAGACTTATACCGGTTAGTGTGTTCCTTTACGTGTGTTTCTCTGTGTTTGTCTGTACCACTTATTAGGAAAAGGGGCCCAGATGCACTCAGTGACTCACTGTGTAATGCAAGTAGAAATAGAAGGCAACCCTTAGCGTTGCTCTCTCACACACAGAGCAGCCAGCTTGCCACTGGACTAGCCAGTCTCCTGAGAAGGCCCAGGAGGCCAATGGTACCTTCTTCTTGAGCTAACACGGCAGCTTCCCTGGCATCTCTGGAGAGGATTTCCACCTGACTCAGGGACACCAGGTCCAGAGTGGCTCCAAAATTCACTGACGGAGTTTTCATTCAGGCCGTGAAGGACTTTTTCTTCATAGAACCCTGGGAAATTTGAGGCGACTCATGTTTCAAGGCCACCATTGGGTTAAATGGGCATCTGCAAGCCAGTACAGAGCCTAGTCATCAATCATTTTGATGGGAAAATGTGTCTCCAGGTAACACACGGCCAAGTCATGAATGAGCCACATGTCCTCTGTAGCTCTGCTTGGTCTCTGAGGCAGGCCTTAAGGCAGGAGAGAAAACAGTCAGGGTTTCCATCCAGAGTCTTCCAGGGTACTCTCTACCCTGCACACTCTATCGTAAAGCTCTAGTTTAGATTTTGAAGGGAAATTGATAGAGAGAGGGGGAGAAAGGGAGGGAGGGATGGAGGGAGGGAGGGAGGGAGGGAAAAAGAGCATCAGGGAATCTACTGAGTGTGGTCAGAAGCTAAGGGGCTGGGGAGATGGCTCAGCTGGTAAAGTGCTCATGTCACAAGCATGAGGACTGGTGTCCAGATGCCCAGAGCCCATATAAACGTCCAGCAGGCACGGTAAGTCATGGCGCCTATGAGGTGGAAGTAAGGGATCCCTGAAGAGAGATGGCAAGCTAGACTAACCAAACCAGCAAGCTCTTGTTAGACCAGAAACTCCCTACTTCAGTAAATAAAGCAGAGAGTGATAAAAGATGACTATCGTCAACCTTTGACCTACAGATACATGTGCACAAGCACAGAGACACACACACACACAGACACACACATAGACACACACACAGACGCACACACACAGACACACACACACACACACACACACACGGACCCACCACATACACATGCACACATGCTGCTAAATCAAATGTCTCAATGGAACTGTTGCCTTCCCTCCTTTAGCAACTTGAGGACTGGCCTGACACCTCCCCATTGTGGGACCTCCACTGGATGACCTCTCAAGGTCAGCATAATTCCAGGAATCATGTTTTGATTTCTGAGAGATTCCCTCAGACTTGACAGGAAGGAGGCATTTCACCCACCAGCAGGGAAGAGGAGGAGGTGGGGGGTAACATATTTGGCATGTCTGTCCCCCTGTGTCCCTTTCCCCTCCCCACAGGCAGAAATCCTGGCACTTCAATGGCATCGCCAGGAGCCCACAACCTTCTGTACCTTCAGCTCCACGGGCAGCTTTTGCCGGGTAGCTGCTGGAGCAGAGGTGCGTGAGCAAATGAACTCTCCACCCTCACTGCCCAGCCCCGCCACCACTCACAGTCTAATTAAGAGATTCTGGAGTCGGATGGGTTTGAGGGGGGGCATGTACTTCTTGTGCTCAGAAGCAGTGGCAAAGGCCAGGACACCCCCAATGGTTAAAGGCAGGAAGAATCAAAGCTCATTTTTTTCAAGAGACATACAAAACAGAGGTGCCTCTTGTGTTACCTTTGATTTGGGAAAACATTTTTTATTATTATTATTTTGTTTTAAGAAATAACCACAGAATGAAAGGAAAGGAGGGTGGTTACCCAAGGGCAGAAGAGCGAGTCCCAGGAAGGAGAAGGACGTGATGAAAATAAAAGGCAGGAAGAAAAAAGAAAGTAAAAGGCAGGCCCCCAGACACAAGGTGCATGTCAGATGTGGGAGGGCGCAGAAATCGGTGGGTAGAAGATTTTTGTTATCTTCTTGGCTCAAATTCTTAAGGTGACAGTGGACTAATGCAATGAGTGGTGTGCCTCAACAGAGAAGCACACCTCTTCTTTTCTTTCAAGCCTAAACCTTGTGAGATGTGAGGATGAGGACCATGCTTCCCCAAGGGATCACAAAGCTCTTAGGTTTCTCATCCTCACTGAGGAATATTTTCAAAAGCCTGTTTGGAGGAAGATTCCTAGGCATATAACTATACTCCCTGGGATTCAGAGCCTTTGGGAAAAGGCCATGGGAGTCCTACAGTGTTAGAGAACCATCTAACCAGGCTCCCTCTGAGGCCCTAGATCTGTGCCTCCTGCCACTGAGTCCTGGAATCACAAATCTCTACTGAGAATCCCTGCCTGGCCTCTTTGGGAAGAGCATCCATAAAACAATTTGCTAAGGCCAAGATCAAAGAAAGAGAACAGAGTGGGGCTAGGTGTTTGGGTGGGTAGGAATCCATGAGTTATGTGGTATGGTGGTTAATTGTTCTTTCTTAACTTGATCACATTGATATGGGCTTAGGACATTAGCTAAGCACACCCTGGAGGGTGTCTGGGGCAGCCTCAAGAGAAGACTGGATATGCTGTATCGCATGTGAGCTCTGACTTGGTGAGTGATCCATGCCTTCATTATTGGGAGGAGATGCAAGGTGAGAGATGGGGCCTCGTTGGCGGAACTGGGTCACCAGAGGTGTATTCTTGGGAGCTTCACCTTATCCTAGCCTCTTCCTGTGTCTCCTTTCCTCTGCTTTCTGGCCTCCTTAACGTGAATTGCTTTTTTTCTGGAATGCTCCCAACCACACACCCTGATAAACTGTTGCCTTTGAAATCATAAGCTAAAATAGTTCTTTTCTCTTTAAGTTGTTTTTCTTGGGTATTTGGTTATAGCAATACCAATGCCTTACACTTACAAAAATCGTTTCATGCAACGACTTACCCTTGGGAGAGACTGAACCCCACACTCGCGATGAAGAAGAAAATACTGGGTATTAGGGAGAGGAAAGAGTTAACACATACAATTTAAGATGCAAGAAGGAAGAAACCAAGATATACCGGGATCTAACATTCAGCCTTTACCACAGTCTCGCATATGGCTTTAATTACGCTCACGCTAAAGAGTTGGGATTTGGCCTGAGGTGACGACTTGACAGGTAAAGGGCTGGCTGCCCGAAGATGGGGACCTGAGTTTGAACTGCAAATCCCGCACCAAAAAAAAATGCAGGGAATGGTGGTCCACATGTGTAATCCCAGTGCTAGAGTGTGTGGAAGACAAGTTGATCATGGGAAGAATTTTTGCTGGCCAGTCAGTCTAGATGAATCCGTGAGCCCCAGATTCAGTGACAGACCCCGCTCCATCAAAAACTCAGGTGGAGAGGCTGGAGAGACGGCTGAGTGGTTAAGATGGCTGAGTTCTTTCCCAGAGAACCTGGTTTAATATCGAGCTTCCATATGATGCTTCACAACCTTCTGTAACTCCAGTCCTAGGGGCATTGGGAACATATGTGATACACAGGTATGCATGCAGACAAAGCATGTATACACATAAAACACATTAAAAATTAAAAATAAGATGGAGAATGATAGACACCCAGTGTCAACCTCTGGCTCCCACATACATGCATGTACACACATGCCCACAAACATTCTCACACATGGATCCATGCACAAATACATACACAGACACAAGAGAACCGCCCTGTGTCAATTCTAAAGCAGTCTCCCAGCATTCTGCAATTCACCTTCAAGTCTTTCAAATGTGACTTAATTCTACACATCACATCGTTTGGCCATTTTCTGTATTCCATGGAAACACATGGATTTCTACTACACTAGTCATTAGTGGGGCACTGAGTTTGGGTCCTGGAAGGTGGACCATGCATGTATGCATCCATGCATCCATGCATCCATCTGTCCATCCATGCATCCATCCATCCATCCATCCTGTCATCCATCCTTCCATCCATCCATGCATCCATCTATCCATTCTTCCATCCATCCATTCATCCATCTGTCCATCCGTCCATCTATCCATCCACCCACATAACCATCCATCCATCTTTCCATCTAGTGCCTGAGTACCCATGTTTATATGTGTCACTGACATAGCCATCCCATCCCCGCTTCGGGTCCCGCCCTTAGCTTCAGGAGGCTTTCACAATATTTTCCAAGCTCCTGCTTTCTTCCCTGGTCTGTGCTGGGTTATAAAATGTTCTCTTCAATTATTTCCCTAGTCCTCATTTCAGAACAGCCAAACCAATAGCATGGCTCCACAGCTTATGTACCATATGTCACTGTACTGTGAAATATTAAGCCTTCACAATAGGTCCGAAGTCAGCGACGCACAAGCCTTTAATGGCTTAGCTCACTCGGGCTATTTGAAAGTGGCATAATATTGCTATTTTTAAATAAATGGGATCGGTATTAATGAGAGCTGACCTCTCTCAGCCATGCCGAGCTGCTCCCTGCATCGAGCCCACATTGGGGATTGGGCATGAAGGGGGGGGCGGGGGAATAGCTTTTCAAAATAGGAACCATGCAGCACTTTAAATAATTCTCACAGATGCTAATCAACCTTGGGGAGGGGCGGTGGCGGATGATTATTTGAGAGGATAATAGAGCTCATTTTAAAAATAAAACTTAGAATCTTGAAATCAAAAAGGATTGGGGTAGAGGAATATGGAGAGAGAGACAGAGAGAGAGAGAGAGAGAGAGAGAGAGAGAGAGAGAGAGAGAGAGAGTATGTGTGCACATGCGTGTGTGTGTGCATCAATGCAGGGAGGCAGGCATAGCGAACACAGGCTGTAACTTCAAGGACCACAAGAATCATTGTGCTTTTCCAGGCTAGCTGGGGAACCTGAGAGGGGTTGGCCAGCCAGCTGTGGGAATGACAACCACCTAACAGTTCCCTTACACTGGCAATGCTACCAGCTCTGGGAACACAAGCGGCCGACTCTGGAACACTGAAATTATGTCCCCAGCTGAGGAATGACACAGACAGTGAGGGCTCTCTTCCAGGTTCTTGGCCTGTCATGTGGCAAGCTTACACTCTGAGGCAGGCTACAGGTACAAAGTGCTAAAAATCAGGTAGAGAGGAGACCACCCTGTCTATGGAGGCTGTGCGTGTTCTGCCTTTAGGGATGCGGAGGATGTAGCTAAGAGAAGAGCACCCTGACCCCACAGTATCTGATATCTAAGACCCACAAGGCTCCTTGGGGCATCATGATAAAACTGCTTCTTCCTCCAGTTGTTTGGTGGAGCTGAGGTTGGGCGAGAGGGCCTCAGGCATAGGAAGGGACCCACATAGAAAAGGTCTTGAGAAGCAAGTGAGGAGTAAGGATGCAGGCGCCTGACCTGGAGAATCTGGCCCAGAGTGGGGGTTGGGTGGGATGGGGATTTACCAGAATCAGCCAGCCAGTGCCTCTGCCACCTGCTTGCCCAAGATTGGTGGTAAAAATCCCCACCTTGAATAGCTCTTCTAGGTTTTCTTTGTCCCCCTTCCTGGATCAGATAGTCTATTTTTGAAAAAATACGGAGCCAGGTGTAGTGGCTCATGCCTGCAATAGCAATATTCAAGAGTCAGAGGCGGGATTGCAGGTTTGAGGTGAGCCTACACACTGAGACCCGGTCTCAGACAGAACAAATCAACACCAGAAAATCTATGTTAGTTACTCCTCCTCTCCCTGCTCTGAGTTAGCTGTCCGTTGTCGTGTAACAAACGGTCTCAACACTTAGTGGGTTATAACAAGAAAGCTTTATTATCTTACAGTCTCTATTGGTCAAACAACCCCACTATTATGGGCACTTCCTTGTAGGAATCGCTCAAAATCCTTCAGCCATCGTGTCTCCTGAGACTGATGAATCTCGTTAAGGCTTCACATGTGAGGCGGGCGTGGTGGCGCATGCCTATAATCCCAGCACTCGGGAGGCAGAGGCAAGTGGATCGCTGTGAGTTCGAGGCCAGCCTGGTCTACAAAGCGGGTCCAGGACAGCCAAGGCTACACAGAGAAACCCTGTCTCGAAAAACCAAAAAAAAAAAAAAAAAAAAAAAAAAAAAAAGGCTTCACATGTGAAGGGTTTGCTTTCAGTTCACTCACATGGGTATTGGTAAGAGTCTCCCCATGGCCAGCTGTTGAACTGAGGACCTCAGTGACTTGCTGACCTTTGATTGGACTCTTTCTTAGACTCCTAGTGATGGGCACTTCTGCTCAAAATCCTCCAGGTCAGAGGCACTCTACCGGTAACTTAATAATAGGTGATGTCACATCTCATCAGTTTTGCCGTGTGTGTGTGTGTGTGTGTGTGTGTGTGTGTGATTTAAGTGATGTATGTGCATGTTCCTGTGGATGTGTGCACATGTGCATTCAGGTATCCATACAGATATGGACATGTGGGTATAGAGGTTAGAGGTCAATGCTGGATATTTTCCTCAATTGTACTTCATTGCATCCTTTGAGGGTCTCTCAGAACCTGGGGTTTGTTGACTCAGCTCCACTGGCTGGCCAATGAGCTCCAGAGGTCCTCTGTTTCTAATCTCTACTCCCCCAGTGCTGGGATTCCATGGATACCACCACACCAGACACTCCACATGGGTGCTGGGGATTTGAACTCAGGTCCTTAAGCTTCTATAGCAGGCACTCTGACATTTGAGCTGTCTCCCCTGACCCACTTTTCTCATATTCTTGGTTGAAAGAGGTCACCAGAGAGCCAACTGCCAGTGAAGGGGAGGCACTTAAACAAGTATTTGAACATTTGGAGTCAGGGACCATTCGGGACCATCTTAAAAGCTCCAATTTTCCCTACTTTGTCTCCAACAAGTTTTCTAAGAATGGAACACAGGAAATACCCTGAGGATAGGAACTATGCCTTATACCCCATGGCGCCCTAGATTCTAATGTGGACCTCAGCTCTTGTCCTAGGTTCTTTCTTCCAGAAACCTCTTTCTTAAACAGAGAAAAGGGTGGAAAACTCTTCTAAGTTTCATGGTACCCAAGGGTGCTTCAAGCTCAGCAGGGTCCAGTAATCAGCAGAGCCACACCTAAGCTGGGGGTGGAGCCGTGCCTGACCACACCCACTCCTTTCATTACCCTCCTTCTCCTCTTCCTCCTCCCAATAGCTTCTTGCTGAAAGGGAAAGAAAGAAATTGCAAGATGTGACTATGATATCGGGCAAGTTGGAAGACAGAGCGAGACCAGCCCCATCACTCCCTGCAGCTGCCTTGCTTAAGACGTGGTAATCTGAACTGGACACTGTAGTTTATTAGTTGCTTTACCTTTCACAGCAAGATGTCAAGGTAAAGAAAAAAATATTTTATTTATTTTCTATGTCTCAGAAAACTGTGATTTGCTGAAGTCAAACAACACCCTTAGGTTCTCACATCTGACCGGTAGCTGGTAGTCAATCCTGGGCCCCCTAGAGCTTTGTCTCCATTAGCAGATTGGAAACAGTGGAGAAGAGGGAGTTTCCCAGCTACCGCACCAAGGGGGAAGGTCCCATGGTGCGATGGTTAATTGTCCACTCTGGTGAACTGAGAGTTGTCTGGGCGCGTCAACAAGGGGATTTCCAAAGTGGATCTTGAGGGATCTGATCCAATGGATGGTTTAACCATAGGATAAGCTCAAGGTCCGCATAGCATCCTAGCAGGTGATGGAACTGTGGAAGGTGGGGCCTAGCTGAGGGGAGTGGGCCTTATGCCTTTGATGAGTCTACCTGTCTTAGTCCCTTGCTGTTATTTCCCTACGCTGTGGTGAGGTGGGAGGCCTCTGTCACACACTTCTGCCACCATGCCACCTTGGGGCCCTGTGCTGAGCTTGACTGAAATCATGAGTCAGCATAACTGCGTCCTTCTCTCATGGTGTTCTTGTTAGCTGTTTATCACAACAATGAATGGCACAACTAAAAGGAGGATGCTTCTGACACCAAAGAGGGGTTGACAAGGACTAGCTGATGGCTAGTTCACGATCACAGGGGCACACTTGGTTTGTGACCAACACCAGTGCTGTTGCTCATCAACCGTCCTTCTTGAACTCACACTTGGCTCCGCACTAGCAGGTCTGAATGCCAACATCACAAATGAAGATTCACACAAGAAGGAGAGCTCGAAGGACCACTCAAGCAAAGACAGCTGTTTTATTGGGCAGAAGGTGGGCCTCAGAATGACAACTGAAAACAGAGAGTTCCCATTGTATAGGAAAGCTCTAGTGTGCTCACTTTTATTTGTTTATTTATTTTTAATTTTTGTATATATCATTTGATGTCAGACCTTTTTATTGATCAATGGTAGATTATTTTTTTAATTAATTCATTCATTTTACATCTCAATAGTTATCCCATCCCTTGTATCCTCCCATTTCTCCCTCCCTCCTGCTCTCCCCCTACTCCCCTCCCCTATGACTGTGACTGAGGGGGGGGGCCTCTTCCCCCTGTGTATGCTCATAGGGTATCAAATCTCTTCTTGGTAGCCTGCTATCCTTCCTCTGAGTGCCACCAGGCCTCCCCATCCAGGGGATGTGGTCAAATATGGGGCACCAGGGTTTGTGTGAAAGTCAGTCCCCACTCTCTGCTCAACTGTGGAGGATATCCTGACGATTGGCTAGATCTGGGTTGGGGTTCAATGTTTACTGCATGTATATTCCTTGACTGGTGTCATAGTTTGAGCAGGACCCCTGGACCCAGATCTGCCCATCATAATGTTCTTCTTGTAGGTTTCTAGGACCCTGTGGATCCTTCTACTTCCCCATTCTCCCATGCTTCTCTCTCCTAACATCCCAACAGGATGTCCTCCCCTCCGTCCCACTTTCCTGATAAGTGAACACTTTGAAAAGAAGAAGTCTCACTTTTAAACACTACCACAGAGCCAGCCTCTCAGCCTGGGATGCAGGGCACAGCAGGAGGGCCCTGGGCTCTCTCAAAAAGAAGGTATGAAAGCGAGGCTTCCATATGTGCATGATTCTACACACATACACACTCACACACACATACAAACCACACACCACACACACTACACACATACACAAACACACCAAACACACACTATACACATACATACCACACCATATGTACCACACACAGACACACATTCACACATATACCATATGCATACACACCACATACATACACACATACACACACAACACACACAGACCACATACATACCACCTACCACCCACACACCATATATCACACTTGCACACTATACACATATCACACACACATACCACACACTACATACACACATACACACACAACACACACAGACCACACATAACACCACACACCACACACACACCATATACTGTACATGCACACTATACACAAAATACACAGACACAGACACACACCCCACACATATACTTCCCCATGCACACCCACAAACCACTCACTACATCCACACACCACACCATACACATTACACATCCACACACAACATAATACACCCACACACACATTACACACTACATACATACATAGCACTCACATATACCCCTGTACACATGCACAAACTACATATACACATCACACACACACATATATCCCCACATGCATACTCACACCACACACACACACACACACACACACACTCATACACACCACACACACCACACACATCACATACTCACATGCTACTTTCCCCCAAGGCTTAATAGGTCTAGTAACCCATGGCTCATTAATTAACACACCCACCTAGACAAACTCAGGCGGCCTACTCCTGCTTGGAATGCCCTCATCCTAGGACAGAAAGAGACCTCTAGTGGCCATCACCTCTGTCCTCTTTTTGTTTCTAAGCTCAGCCACAGCCAAGGTTCATCCAGCCCTTTCTGCTCATGGTGGCCAGTTTTCCCGTGTCTCCGTGCTATTTTTTCCTTGATCTTGCCAGCTGCACTGTAAATTCATATATGCTGAGGCAAGGGAGAAATAAACCTATATGCTGCTCTGAGTAATTGGTACCGATAAATGGAATGCATGACTAAGAACCTACTTTTTAAAGTGTAGCAGAAACCAGAAGCAAACTAGTTTTGAAGCAGTTGGTGCCTGGTTATTAAAAGTATTATGAATATGCTACATTTTGTTTGGGGTAATTAGTTTCTCCTACAGTGATACATGGCGATACGGGACAAAGGACAGAATGGTGCTGGGAAATCCTGGGCTCAAGCCCTCCCTGCTAATCTCACTTTCCTGTGCAGGCACAGAATGAAGGCTTTGGAACAGCTCTGTGTTTCCATGCATGGTACGTGCACACTGCTGTGGCAAGGGGCTGAGGTGCATTGCACTGGCCGAGTTATGCCATGCTCCTCAGGGAGGCCTCGTCCTCCTCCTGCAGGCTGCTGCCACCACGGTGGTTCAGAGAACAGAGGAGGGGGTTTTACAGTTGGCAGGTGCCTCAGCTTAGCTCACAGCTTCCTGGGGGGCTGGCTATAGGGGAGAGCTCAGACTTTCTCCCAGCCTCATCTGGATTGCTAATAAAGGGAAGCTGCTGGAGGTTCCCAGACTACTGACCTCTTCAGCTGTGGACTAAGGCTGCTGCCACGCGGCTCGGCTGCTGCATCAGCCTTTCAAACCGAGAGGTCCTTCCTTGGTGCTAATGGCATGCAACACAAAAACACTGCCCTGACAAATGGAGTTCAGCCCTCCTAGCCTCCCGGGCTCAGAGCTCCAGTCAAATCCATCTCCAACAGCTCCTGCTTACAAAACAGCCTCAGGCCACATGTTCTAAAAATGGTTAGGGCTCTTTGCTTATGGAGAGAGCTGCCCATCCCGGACCCTATAAGTGCTAATATGCTCCTATCAGTGACCATCACCATATCAGAAAGCAGAAGGTGGATGGCCAGGAACAGAATGTTGGAAGCCAAAGGAATGTTGGGGGGGGTGGTAGGAAAGGGGGCACTATTCTTTCAGACAGATTTTTTTTTGGTGGGGGCTAGGGAGAAAACTGTCTACCTCTGTGCTTACCAGTCTTTTTAATAGGTAGAGTGTGTGTAAGGCAGAGGACTGTGTTTGATCATTTGTGTTTCTCTAATAGAATATCTGAGACTGGTTCATTTATAAAGAATAAAAATTTGCTTCCATGCTTCTGGAGACTAGAAGGCCAAGATGAAAGTTCTGGTAGGTGTAATGTCTGTGCAGGACTGCTCTTTGCTTCCAAGATGGTGCCTGCTATGACAGCCTCCAAAATGGACACACTCTGCATTCTCCCCAGTGGAAGAAATGGAAGGGAGTGAGCACATTCTCTCAAGCCTTTTTTTTCCCCCTGTGGTCCTTGATATCTGTTCACGAATGTTCCACGCTTACGGCTTAATCACATCCTTACAGGCTTCACCTTTTAACACTACCACAATGGTGAGAAGTCCAGTGCATAAGCCGCAGAACATATTCAGGGCAGGGACCAAGGGACACATTTCCACTGTAGATCCATAGGTACCATATAAGGGTCAGAAAAACCATGAGGAGATAGACCACTGTGGGAGCAAAAGGGATTCATCACAGGATCTGTGTCTACCAAGTGAAGGACGGAAATGGACTCTGAGGACCTGGGCTCAGCGTTCTGCCTCCAGCACCGCGATGGCCACTTGTCTCGTGGTCTTTGCTTTCTGCGTGTTCTGGATTGTCGTCCCTTTCCTAGTTAACTGCTGCCTCTGAACTCATTCAACACACAGCTGCCTGTGAATCAACCTGCAGAAGGCTTGAAGCTCCTCTCTAGCAATGATAGCCACTCCTTTGTAGGGCATCACTCCATCCTCACAGACCCTAATGGCTGACGCTGCACACTCCTTTGATTTCTACACACAGCTCATCCTCACCACCAGTCTACAGTTCTCCCGGCACAAGAGCTATGGATCCTATTTCCTTTCTCACAGTACAGCAGGCATACCACACACAAGCGTCCATAGCATTACAAATAAATGATGAATGGGTATACTTTTGCACAGACTCTTATGCCTGAGCTACAGTCTCGGCTACCTAATAACACCATGGTATGATTTGAGTCCAGCTTCTTACCTGTTCCTCTCTCCGTGTGTGATGAGGAACCCTGAGCATCCCTTGTTAGTGCTTTCACTTTCATCTGTCAGACAATCTGATCACCTGTCCCTGAGCTGTTACGTGACATGCTAAAGTCCTCCCACCGTCCATCAGGACTGATCTGGGTTCTTTAAGAAGAAGCCCAGGCTGAGTGTCAACAGCTGCCCTATTGTTCAAATAAGAAATCTTATTGTCACCATACAATGACCCATGGAGATGAAGTAGGCTGTTCCTCTGCCTCCCCCTCTTACCTCTACCCTGATCAGATGCCAGGTGTCTCTTTTCCGGGAGATGTACCCAATCAGATGAGGAGGGTGTGTGAATGAGAGCAGGCAGGGGGCCGGGATCCCTGACTCAGCAAGCTGCGCCCCTGTGTTCACCATGCTGGAGGGGTTCTCTGCTGCAACTATCGCACAGCTCAGGAAAAAACCCCCGCATCAGCCATTTCTCATAACAAGAAAGAGACCAATTTCCAAGATGCCGGCTGATTTCCATACCCCCTCCTCCCTCCTCTCTGAGACACGATGTAATCTCACCCCTGCAATATAATAAATATTTCACTTTCAAATCCTGATTCATTAAAAGAAGCCCAGGAGGGAGAAATAATAAGGTGTCGCTTTACAGCCCAAATAAAAGCCCAAAAGATATATTCTATAATTTATACTTCTGACTTTGGGTTGAGATAATTCATATATCATTTTCAGTTAGGGACCCAAAATGGTGCTGCATCAGCAGATTGGGTGAAAAATAACTTTGTGTATTATGGTATGCCTTTCAGTAACGTGCTCTGGCTATCACACATCAACGCTGAGTTGGCTTTGAGTGTCTCCAGTGCTCGTCCTGAGTCATTCCCTTTCCCAGACAGTGTGACTTGCTCTCTTCAGTTCAAATGGAGGCCCTCAGCTGAATGCACATACATTCTCCAAGGCACAGAAGCAGAGCTCCGACTGGAATCAGCTGGACGGGAGACATTTTTCTTGCCAGTATTCCTACAACCTCCTCATTCTTCACCTCTAAGGATCAGAGAGCTAAATTGACCTCAGTGGGAGACACGGTACCTGGCATTTTTTTTTTCCAATCGAGGTGTAGCGCTTTACAGCCGGGGGTTTTTAAGATGATGAAAACAAAACAACTCTAACGAGGCAGGTGTTTTTGAGCAAGTTATTAATTTTCCTGAGCTTGAGACCTGGAAATGAAAAAAAAATGGAGATGATAAGAATAATAATAGCAAGCCAAACAGACTTTGGAGCATTACCTGAGGCAGAAGTCATAAATTGTCGTGAGCATTTAATGCACATTTATGACAGACACACACCAAGCACCAGGCCACGTGGAAGGAGGTTTATCTCATTAACTCTCCTGCACCCTGACTTCCATTGGTGCCGTTGGAAGTGAGACTACAAAAGCCCAACAATTTGCCTGTGATGGTGGAGAATGAATGCATAATAGGTACTGACAATTACACTCTTAACTGGTTTCTATGCCAAAGTATTTTTCTTAACTTCTCATTTGACCTTTATAGTCACACTAGGAGGGAAACGGGACTGGAAAACAATTAGAAGAAAATGGGCACACATGCCCTTTGTCCAATGTTGTCTGTTCCTGTGGTTTTGCCTGCACATGTAACTGCTCTCCTAGCCCCTGAGTTCAGACACCTGGTGAGAGCTTGTACTCTTTGGAATCCTTTAGGTCAAGCAGAAGCATCATGCCATCCCTGCCGATCACCTCTCGACTCAGCAGACCCTGCACTCCGGATGTGAGACGTCCCGTCACTGTGGCAAAGGTGTGAGAGAAGCATCTGAGGAGAGGAAAGCTTTCTTCTTCTCAGCTCGTCATTGCACAGGACTCAGCCCATTATGTTAGGGAAGCTGAGGTAGACTAGAGAAGCTGGCGGCAGAAGGGGAACACAGGAAAGGACCAAGGTGGAACGTAGACTTTCTCCCTCAAGGCGCCATGCTCAGTGGCCTACTTCCTTCATCTGGGTCACAGCACCTAAAGTCTCTAGCAATTCACTAGGCTTCAGCACATAGGCCTATGAGTTAAAGCGGCCTTGGTCTGTCACAGTTTGGCATTCTCCCAACATTTTCTACTAAAGTTTGAATGTAAATATTTCATACGTAGAATGTTACACTCCACTTGTCCTGGAAGGTCTCATATGGAGGCCAATCTTTGGTCCCATCCAACAACCAGAGACTAGACAGAATTACTGCCCCTTCCCCACCCTTACCAAGAGCAGTCGCAAGCACACCAGGTTATGTTTGGGGTTAATAGCAGTAGAGCCATCAGGCTGACACTGTCCTTCCAAAGGGACACTCATACTTTGCCTCAATTACACTTCCCTTTTCTGGATTGTTAAGCAGAGACCCAGAGAGAAATGTGACTTAGGTCTGCACAGCTGGTGTCATGCCCAGGTCCTGGCCTCCTGAGCTCGTGGCCTCACATTCTGTCCACTATATTATGAAACTTCCCCAGCCTACTCCATAATAATGTTCTATAACATCCCAGAAGCCTGGAGATGATGTGTAATAATAAGATATCAGTAGGGGTAACAAGAATAAGGGGTGTAGATGGAGTTTACTAGGTACCTGGTGTTTTATGTGATGTAATAGTTGTTGGTCTCTATGGAAACCCGATAGTGTGTTAAAAACCCCATTAGGCCCATTTGATAGAATAAAAACTATAAACGCAAACAAACAAACTTTTTGGTGGTATATCCATAGAGTGAGATATGATTTACCAACAAAAGCCAATGGGTGAAAATGGCTGAGTCAGAAAAGTGCTTACTGCACAAACATGACAACTTGAGTTTGAATCTCCAGCATCACATAGAAGCCAGCATGGTTCCTGTGCCCATAGGCCAAGCTCTGGGGAAGCAGAGATCGGATTCCTGTTCAGCTGGCTAGTCTGGCTAAATCAGTGCCATCTGGGCTTAATGCAAGATCTGGATTCAATAAATAAGATGGAGAGAGGTTGGTTAAGGAAGATGCCCAACATTGGCCTTTGGTTTCATCATGCATGCACACGGACACACACGGACACACACACACACACACACACACACACACACACACAAGACAGAGAGAGACAGAAAGACAGAGAGAGACAGAGAGACAGAGATAGAGAGACAGAGAAAGGTAGAGACAGAGAAAGACAGAGAGAGAGAGAGAGAGAGAGAGAGGGAGTCAATGAGCTATCAAGACAAGAACATATATAGAGAAACTCTCACGGCATATTACTAAGTAAAAGGAGTCAATGTGCCAAGGCTACAGGCTGTTTGAATCCAACTCTGTGATGTTGATTAAACTGTGGAGGTGGTTGTGAAAGGTTAGGTGTGTGTGAAGAGGCACCACACAGAGGACTTTCAGGGAATAAAATTATCCTGTGTGATATTATGTTCATGGACACATTATATATACATACATATCTGTCTGTCTATCGCATACATTTGCTGATTTGCTGACACCCATAGATTGCACATCCCAAGAGTAAGCCATAAGACCAGCTACGGCTTTGAGTGATAATGACATGTCATTGCCGGCTGATCAGTTGCATCAAATGTCCTGTTCATAGTGTAGGGGAGGCCTTGAATGTGGGGGACAGAAGGTATGCCAGAAACTGTCTGTAATATCAAGTTTAATATGAACGTCCCTAATGATAAAATATAGATGCAAAGGAAAATCATGGAAAGTGAATGAAAACTTTGTATTCAGAGCAAACATCAAGAGGGAAAGGCGAGGAAGACAAGGGAGAGGGGAGGAGAAGAGAGGAGGAAGAGGAGATAAAAATGAATAGAAAGAGGAAGAGGAATAAGAGGAAAAGGAAGAGTAAGGAAGGAGGAGGAAGAGAAGGAGAAAGGAGAGAAGAAAAGAAGGAAGGAGAGAGAGGAGGGAGAAGAGTGGCAGGAGGGGAAGAGGAACAGGAAGAAGGAAGATTCTGTGAAGACACAGGAAGTTGAGCATTGCTTAATGAAAGGAGCCAATAGGGAAAGGCCACATACTGAGTGATCCCAGCTCCATGACATTTTGGAAAAGGCAAAACTATAGCCATAATAAAAGGATGAGCAGTTGCCATGGCTGCTGGACGGTGAAGGAGACAGGAAAGGATGCACAGAGGAACAGAAGGATTTTAGGACAGTGAAAGGACTGTGTAACACTGTGACACTCAACATGTGCCAGAACCTGGAGAAGGCAAAACACACATGTGACTCCATGTCCACTATGGACAGTAGGTAACAAAAGGCTAGTCATAACAATTCACCAATGGTGACAGCATGCCACACTGAAGAAGGCCTTGAGTCAGGATGCTGTGGATGTAAGTAAGCTCTCTGCTCTTTCCAATCAGCCTTTCTGTAGCCTAAACTTACTTTAAAAAAATGATTGGATATTCTCCACATTGAGTGGAGAGTGAGATCTGACTCTCACATGAACTCTGGTGCCCCTTATCTGACCACGTCCCCTGGATGGGGAGGCCTGGCAGCACTCAGAGGAAGGATAGCAAGTTACCAAGAAGAGACTCGATATTCTTTTTTTTTTTTTTTTTTTTTTTTAAATTTTTATTTTTTTAATTAATTTATTCTTGTTACATCTCTATGGTTATCCCATCCCTTGTAACCTCCCATTCTCCCCTCCCTCCCATTTTCCCCTTATTCCCCTCCCCTATGACTGTTCCTCAGAGGGATTACCTCCCCCTGTATATGCTCATAGGGTATCAAGTCTCTTCTCAGTGACCTGCTGTCCTTCTTCTGAGTGCCACTAGGTGTCCCCTGCCAGGGGACATAGTCAAATGTGAGGCACCAGAGTACTTGAGAAAGTCAAATCCCTCTCTCCACTCAAGTGTGGAGACTGTCCTGTCCATGGGCTAGATCAGGGTAGGGGTTTAAATTTGACCGCCAGTATTGTCCTTGGCTAGGGCCTTAGTTTGAGTGGGACCCCATGACCCAAATCTGCCTATCATAATGTTCTACTTGTAGGATTCTAGGACCTACTGGATCCTTCTACATTGCTATTCTCCCATTGTTCTCTCATCTAGAGTCCCAATAGGATGTCCTCCCCTCTGTCCCAGTTTCCTGGTAAGGGAAGGCTTTCATGGGACATGCCCATTGGGCTAGTATGCAGATATAAGTGAGTATATACAATTTGAGTCTTTCTGCTTCTGGGTTAACTCACTCATTATGATCATCTCTAGCTCAATCCATTTGTCCACAAATTTCGGGAATTCCTTGTTTTTAATAGCTGAGTAGTATTCCATAGTGTATATGTACCACAGTTTCTTTATCCATTCTTCTACTGAGGGACCCTAACCCTCACTGAAGGATAAGTCATTAGAGACTCGATATTCTAAGAGCATATATAAGGGGAGGAGGTCTCCCTCAATCACAGACATAGGGGAGGGGAGAAGGGGGGAAGTGGGAGGGAGGGAGGAATGGGAGGAAACAGGGGAAGGGCTAACAATCTAGATGTAATATGAATAAATTAATAAAAAATTAAAAAATAAACCAAAAAAATGATTGGAATAAAGTCTAAAGGAACTGTAACAAAATTAACTAGGCAAGATGACTTGGTTAGCAAGTGGGTAAGCAAGAATGAAATCTCTACTTTTTGCTTATTAAACACACACTCTAACATTTTAAATCAGCTCACCCTGGTAGTGTAGGTACAGGAGAGCTGGGAGCGGGGTGGGTGGTTGGGCTGACCAGCTCAGCTACCACCCAGGCCCAGATCTGGGGCTTTCAGTTGGCCCATCCCAACATCTACCCTATCGATGAACTGCTGGAGCATATAAAGGGGCTGATCCTACAGATCCAAAGCTGCTGAATCTCCATGACGAAGGGCAACTGAAGGATAGCCAAGAGGAGTCCTATGAGGATCTGGTACTGTTGGTGTAGCCGAAGCCGGAGGCCTTGAACTAATGACTCCTTGCTACGAACATTTGCAAACAAAGAAGCGTGGTATGCTGCAGGACACACTGTGACATGGATTATTTTTTTCTTCTGGAGAGGATGTACCTTCCTGGGTCTGCTTTTCCCCTCAGGGTATCCAGGCACAGTTGCATACCCTGCTGCACTGGAGGGAATGAAGCTGACTTAGTTGGGGCAGGTGGGTTAGGCAGGATATCAGTCAGTGCGAGTGCAAGAGAAACAGCCTTCTCTGAAGACCATTTTCAGTGAAACAGTTCTCTTTACTTGGGGGGAGGGAAATAAGGGCTATATAATCCTTGGGGAGTGGGTAGGGGCTTGGGGGATGATTATAAATCATTGGGTGGGACCAAGGTGTTAAAAATGCTTCATTTGCGTGAAGAGGAATTCCAAGTGCTTGCAGGTCATATCCTTTTATGGAGAGGAAGTTTAACCTGAAACCTGGTCACATAGCTTTGTGACCACCTCACTTCATCCTTTAGGCACACTCTTCAGTACGCAGTTCCATTATCTTTGTTTGTCTTCTCTTGGTACCCCTCCAAGTGACTGTTCATCTTCCTAGGCTCCCAGAGTGTTTATACACATACACATACACTTGAGCAGCCGAGTTTTCCTTGTCTACCAGAAGACAAGGAGCTGTTGGGGTGATAGTCGTAATTAACTTGGTTTAAAAACTGTCTTTTTATATACAGAGGGAGGTAATCCCTCTGAGGAACAGTCATAGGGGAGGGGAATAAGGGGAAAATGGGAGGGAGGGGAGAATGGGAGGATAGAAATGTAACAAGAATAAATTAATTAAAAAAAAAAAACTAAAAAAAAAAAAAAAAAAAGAATCATAGCCATGCGATTCACATATTCAATGTGATCCTTATCAAGACCTCAAGGGAATTTATAAAAAAAAAAAAATTCCAAAATGCACATGGAATCCCAAAAGACTCTGAGTAGCCAATGAACTTACCGCCATGTTACTATAATTGAAACGGTGTAGTCTTGATTTGGGGGGGGGAAGGGAGGGAGATAAAGACTCATGAAAAACATTGGGGTTTGGTCCCCAATCTTGCATACAAAGCCAAATGATATTTGACACAATACCAAAAGACTAAAACGACAGTCTTTTCAATGAATGAATCCAGGAAAATTGGAAATTCATATGTAGAAAAATAAAGCTGTATACTCACCTTAAATCTATAATAAAACCAACTTCTGATGGATCATGATATAAACAAAAAAAAAACAAAAAAAAAAAACTGTCTTTTTGGTACAGCCATCTTCACACTATTGATTCTGCTAACCCAGGAGCACAGAAGGTCTTTTGAGCTCCTAGCATCATTTTAACCTTCTTTAAAAAAATGTCTTGACATTTTCATTGCCAAGCTCTTTCTTTTCTTTGGTTAGGTGCCTAAATTTTTTTAAAGCTACTATGAATGGGATATTTGTCCTAATTTCTTTTTCTCAAAGCACATTATTGGTATATATAAAAGCTCCTCGTTTTTAAAAAATTGATTTTTTTTGTAACCTGCAATTTGGCAGTGTTTATTAGATCTAAGAGTTTTTTAGTAGATGCTATAGGGTCTTTTAAGTATAGAACTATGTCAGCTGCAAATAGGACTAAAAAAAGAACTGTCTTCTCCATCGCAGCTCCCTGTCTGACTCCCCACATGGTGCTTTGAAGTGAGCCAGTCTCCCCTGTTATTGGTTGAAGAAAACATGCTACTTACTTTACCCCTGGTTGTAAGAATAAATACCTCTGAAGTGGTTGGCCCTAAAGCCCATCTCTGTCTGAGTGAGTTTGCAGAGGCTGGAGAGCTGCTTTTTTTGGCTTTAGAAGGCACTATTTCCCCAGAGGACCTGAGTCAGGTGTGACCCAGATTGTTTTTGTTGTAACATAAGATGCTGCAGAGTGGTACACAGTGAACCTCTTTCTTCACTGGATCAGAGAGTAAGACTGTCCTTCCCAAGTTCTGCAGGTGGGCAGTGAAGGCGGGGCCTGAGTGAGGTGTGCGGATGGAGCAGACAGATCCAAGTAGGGAGGTGTCCCCAGTCATAACAGAACTCTCTCCTGATGCCTGGAACTCTACCATTGGGGATTCATTCCTTTGCCTCTGAAGCCTTTTCTTCACCTTTCAGAGTTCCATGTTAAAATGCAGCTAGTCCTGAGGTAAGTAGAGGGAGAGACTTGACCTTTTTCAAAACTACCACCTCAGTAGAAAGTCAACGATGGCCCAGCGGAGAGCAGTAGCCCTTAAAGAAATGGAACAAAAGGAAGAAGCAATTCTGATGAAAAGAAAAAAAAATTTTTTTTGCTCTGTTCACCAAATTGTATCAGCGAATCAAAGGCTCTCTACTTTCATTGTGTGTATCTGTAGCTGGCTGATACGCAGTATAATGGGGTTAATTCTAGGGCTTAGAGCACTGGCTGGCAATTGGAAGAATGCTTCTACTGGGAGAGAAATGGGGTGATGGTGAGTTTATTCTCTCCTGTAATTTCCTTCTTTTTCTTTCTAGAAGATGGAGGCTTCTCTCTCCCAGGACTCCAGACCTCAGAGAACATGAAAAGAGGGGTTAAAAGATATCTTTTGTCTTTGAAGAAAATAAGATCTTTTTGTAAAATTTCAAACACTAGAAAAATGCCGTATGAATCGTCAGGTTTGGGGGCAGAGAACAATAGCCCAGGAAGGCAATACAGAGCTACGTGAATGGGAGGTGATTTTCCACTCCAGCTGCTCTCTCTGCTAGTTAAAAAAAATTGCTTTAATATCTGTGTGTTTAATTAAGAGGAGTCCCCACACATAACTGGAACTCTTAGAGCCAGGTGGCACCTTGCAGATTGGCAACTTTACACCCCCACTGCCCCCTTCCGAGAGGTGAAGTCGATGGTCCCTGTCACACAAGTTTGTGCCCCCAGAAGGGCACCGGTAGACTCCCCTGTCTCCCCAGTCCACTCCTGGGCACCACTAAAGGTATGCCAGGCTTCCTCCAATCTCTCCATGCCAGAGTCAAGATAAGAGAAAGATCTTTTCTCTTTCCCTGGCCTTGATGGCACAGGGATGGCCAAATGGGGACCTATCCCAGGAATCCCAATATGCTGATGTGCTGACCATAGCAGGGTCAGGTCAAGTGCTCAGAAGAGAGACAGAGGCTTGGTGGCTGGCTGCCTGATGGTTGTTTTGACATTACAGACCTAGGTAAAGGGCCTGGGTACAGTAGAACTTTTTCTGAGGAAGTGTCAAAGCCCCTCATCCAGGCGCTTTTTAGGTCCAAGCATATAGCATGTCTCTGGAGCTTCACCCTAGCTGTGTCAGGGGTGTCTCTATGGAGACCTAGCCCACCTTGACCTAGTAGCAAGTTCACCTCATTGTTCTTAAAGGAGTTGATTTGAGGAGCCTCCCTTCCCTAAGGTCACCTGTCCAATCTAGGGCCTGCGTTCAGTCATATCTAATGCTCTCAGTGGTGGCAGTTCACCCTGATTCAGCAGCCTGCATGGCTATGATGGATCAGTGGGTGTCCCATCCCTAAGGACAAGAGAGCTGAGAGAAGTTGAGCTGTTTGCACAAGGTCATTTTATTAACAGAGAAATTGGTCTTATGATAAAAGAGAGCTCAAGTCTCTCTCTCTCTCCTTCCCTTACCCCTCCCCCCCACTGTCCCCACCCACTCACTCACCTACATATTATATAGTCCAAGAGTTTTCAGAGCTACTGCTTCTTTGTCCTAAGAGACTGAGTCAGAAGAGGCTGGCCTGGGACAGCAGGGGCAGAGCCTCTCGCAGCTTCTTTCAGGCACACTTGCTAAAGAATCTCAGAGAGCAAGCCAGTGCTCCTGACTTTTTCTTGGACTTGTGGGAGTTGCCGAAGTTTACAAAGATTTTCCCCATTCTTCATAGTGAACAATCTTCTGAGCCAGGGCTTGAGAGAGAGAGAGAGAGAGAGAGAGAGAGAGAGAGAGAGAGAGAGAGAAGTGGTTTTCTTTTCTTTTTTCTTTTTTTAATTGCTTGTTTGTGAATTTCACATCATGCACCTAATCCCACTCTTCTCCTTGCTCCTTCATACTCACCCTCTGTCCTTGAAACCTCCCCCTACCAAAAGGGAAAAATATCTTGTTGTGGAAGTTGTAGCGTGCCATAGTGTGTCCCCCACTAGACCCCGTTGTCCACACTTCTTTGCTTACAAATGTTCATTGCAATGAGTCACTGTTCTATTTTGAGGCCTCTGGCTTCTGCTATGCTATCAATGCTGGATCTTTACTGGGGCTCCACTTGGGAATCCTTAGTTGCCCTGTGTCGTGGAGATTCAGCAGCTTTGGATCTGTAGGACCGGCCCCTTCGTGGGATCCAGCAGTTCATCGATGGGGTAGATGTTGGGGTGGGCTAGCTCAAAGCCCTGGACCTGGGCCTGGGTGGTGGAGCAGGTCAGCCTGCCAGCCGTCGTGTACCTGCACTACCAGGGTGAGTTCTCCAGCACTGCCCAGGCCAGCTTATCCAATGCTGCAGCTGGCAAGGTGTAGACTCAGCTCTCTCACTCTTGTGCACCCAAGGCTGGCTCACCTGCAAACCCCATAACTGGGGCCAGCTCTGTTGTGTTGTTCAGGCAAGGTCCAGGAACCGCGCTCCGGAGGGCTGCAGCAGGTAAGGGGGCAGGGCCAGCTCTCCCGCTCTCATGACCCCAGGGATAGCTGGGTAGATGGGGATCTACCACCGGTGGCAAAGGGCAAGACAGAGGAAGCATTTTTCCCTGTCCCATACCATGGCAAAGTAGACAATTGGCAGGGCCCTGCTCGATACTCTTTATTAATATGGTCACAAAAGTCGACCTGAGTTCAAACTGAGAGGATAAGAAAAACCTGTCGAATGGGGGCTTTTGTTGTGGCCACACTTGGAAAAGATAATCTGCCACAGCCTTCTTAGGGACCCTCATCAAAGGGTTTTTTAGAAAATGAGTATGAAAACCCATTTTGTCACCGTGAGTATCTGAGAGCTCTTGTCTTCACGCTTGCCTTCTCCAGAAACATATTAGCATCCTATCTTATTTCTAAAATGGTTTCTTATGAATCTGTGGAGTGAATGGATAAACAAATGAATAAATGGATGAGTGATGAGTTGCAGGAATTGTCTCCTTGGCACAGGATACAAACACCTGCCTAAAGAAACTGGAGCCCCTTGAAGGAAGGGACCACTTAAGGAAAGTTCGTTTTATTGCTCTCACATCCCTCCTGTATGTTCCTGGCTAATCCAGCAATCCATTATTTATGTGTAGCCTAATTAAGGTTGTGAGTGGCTTGATCCTTGTTTACTTAAGCCTATCCCGGAAGATTGCCAAGATTAAATAAAATTACCTGCAGGCAGGCGAGTCTCCCAGGGGCTAGGCTAGAAGAGAGTTGGAGAGGCTGAGAAGATGCCCGTTTGGTTGTTTTGTGGAGAGCTTGTACCCTGGAAACCAAGTTCAGGCAACCCTACACATGCGCAAGTCACAAGACTATGCCCCATCTGCCCCGCCACAGGCAGGGGGGAGCACAATGCACAAGCATGGATGAACATGCGTGTCCTGGTGTCCACAGGCCTTCCGCTGTGTAAATGCATCCTCACCATGTGCCTGTTCCTAGAGTAGTTGCTGCCAAGTGCAGTTCACTTAATAAAGATTCAGATAATCTACACCAAACAAAACTCAGTGAAGTCTGAAACTAACTAATCGAAAACGATTAGCTCCCTTCAGCCTCCGAATCCACCTTTTCCTTGTAAAACTAAAGAGTGATTCTTATTTGGATGCTGGCCTTGTACATTTAATGAAGAGAGAAGCTGATTGGCTCGAGTGGCAGGGGCAGGCTAATATTTTGAATGATTAGTAGCAAATTAGAAAACCTTTCAAAGGACCATTTATATTTCTTCTACCCCTGAGCTGATTCTTCTTGTAAGCTATGATTAACCCATTCACACCCACAGTCTTCTGTGGACAAAGGGGACCTGGGCACACTTTCAGATTTGCCTGTGCTCACAGCCAAAAGGCTACAGGGGTCCTCACTGTCTTAGGAAAAGAAGAGAGGCCTTGAATGCCATTCTTCATCTTCCAGTTGAGGCAAAAGAAGGGCCATTGGCAATTGGTTATCTAGAGTTGAGTTGAATGAAGGAGATGAGGATTCTTTCTCTCTTCTCTCTCTTCTCTCTCTCTCTCTCTCTCTCTCTCTCTCTCTCTCTCTCTCTCTCT
>OU015749.1:103578329-103594399 GCA_907169655.1 Acomys percivali | reverse complement strand
GAGAGAGAGAGAGAGAGAGAGAGAGAGAGAGAGAGAGAGAGAGAGAGCCGAAAGGACAAGAGAAAATGGTGTTTGCCACCATTCAAGGTGAGGTACATGCTCTTTTGGTCCTCTGCTGTGTGTAGAAGTGATGTAAGGAAGGGACCCCATTCTGCTCTGCCCGTTCAGCCCCTCCCAGGAAAGGCCAGTACTGATTCAGAAGCAAAACAGAGAAAGACCAGATGTGGAGAGGGGCTGAGCCGAGCCTGTCTTTCACTCGGGCAATGAGATGCCTGCTGGTGTATTCTTGAAGCACCCCTCTCCTCCTAAAATGAGCAGGCTTACAGGCACGGCTGCACGGAGACAATGATCTCTAATCAAGTCCAAGTTCTCTTCTAATCAGTTCAGTTGTTGGAGGAAGCCATACAGCCGGGCCTGGGTGGGGAGGGTGACTGTTCGTCAACATCACGTGCCAATGGGGTCACCCAGAGGTTGAGTCCAAGGCCAGCCAGGCGGCCTGAATCCCAGCCTTTCTTGGCCACACTGGACAGCCAGCCCTGCAGCTTTTTTTTTTTTTTTTTTTTTTTTTTTGAGCCTAGAATTTCCCAGGTGCTTCCTCCTCCAGCTGCTTCCAATGACATGTCCTTCAACTTGGAGCTGGAAATGAAAAGAATGCAGTAACAGAGAGCACTGTGTCTCTGCTCAGGGTCCAGAGTTCGAGCCTGGCTCTGCCATTGGCAACCCAGACCCTTTGGACTGTGATCAAACACTACCTGACCTTCACTCTATAGTGATGTTTCCCTGGAAAATCCTATTCATCCTTCAAATATACCTCAGATATCCCTTTCCTAACCCATATTGCATCTAAATCCTTGAATTAATTATCCCTTTCCTGCATTTCTCAAAATGTGGCCCTCAAATGTCTGTTCAAGCACTTACTGCTCTGAGCAGTGACTTTCTCGTTTTCAATACTATTTTCTCCACTAAGAGCACTTGAGTGTAAGAAACAAAAACATATTCATAATCATGACCCCATCCATGCCCAGCACAAAGCCAGGCACGTAATAGTTGCTTAGTAAATGTTAGCTGAGCCTGTAGTGAATAGGGAATAAATAAATGTTATGTATACTCGAATCTGCCATTTGGATTCAAAAAGGATTGCTTCCCATTGTAGCCAGTGTTGTCCTCAAATGCAAAACCTTTTGCAGACTCTGCCACTTGGAAAAATCACCAAGGGGACTAGAGAAGAAAAGAAAACGAGAAAACTGGATGGCCCCAGTTCCTGCAAGAGTTCGTCAAGTTGTCCCGTTATGGCAAGTGCACAGATACAGCTTTATTTGACCTAGATTAAACTTGTTGAGAAGGCTTGAAATTGTGACTGAATTAATGCTGTTAATTTCCCCTCCCTCTAGGTGAGCTGATCTCTAAGCAGGGGCTGTCCTCCTCCATTGATCAGTTTCCTCTGTGCTGAGACTGGTCGCTATCACCTGGGATATTGAGTAGCCATTGGCTCTGGGAGGTGGGGGGGGGCGTGGAGAGAGAGAGAGAGAGAGAGAGAGAGAGAGAGAGAGAGAGAGAGAGAGAGAGAGAGAGAGAGAGAGAGAGAGAGAGAGAATATGCTGGTAGAACTGAGTCCGGTGCATTCTGATCCCCCTGGGGAGGGCTGTCTGGCACTTGGTGAGCCTGGACAACAGGTACAGTGCTTGTGAAGTGCTATCGCTAATGGTAATCTGTGTGCTTGGATGAGCTCCTGCCTGCAAACCATCATTTCATAAAACTGAGATGCCAGGAGGCAGTGTGGCCCGAAGCCTCTTAAAGTACCAACTCTCCTCAGGGCCAGCAAAGGCAGAAAAACCTGTGGGTGCTCCTCCCTGGAGAGACACTCCTCCCCAAAGAAGACCCTCTCCCAGCTACTCTCTCCCTTCTTCCCCAAGGCACGATGGCTGGAGTCCAAAACACCTAACATCAAGACAAGAAGCCAAGGAAGCGAGAGGAGGCGAGGTAGGCTTATGCACAGGGTCCCAGCAGGGAAGAGAGTGTGCATAGGAGGCATAGGAGGTCAGGAATGGCAGAAGGACTATTCTGGGCAGGCAGGCATTTGTATGTATGGGAGCCTATGATTAATCTGTTACAAGCTTAGTTGACTCTCCCCACAAAGATACTAAAATCTTACCTGCAGCACTGGGGGATTACGCTCTAGCAGTCAGTTGTCATTGCTAATTATCTGGCCTTAGAATCAACATGGAAGTGCACCTCTGAGTATGTCTGTGAGGGTGCTTCCAGAAAAACTTAACTAAAAATGAGAGACCCACCATGAATGTGGGCAATGCCGGCCCATGAGCTGGGGTGCCAGAGTAAATAACTAGCAGAATGCATTTATCTCTATCTGCATCCTGACTATGGGTACCATGTAACCAGCTGCCTCAAGCTCTGTCTGGGGCCTGTGACATCCCTGCCACTATGGGCTCTACCCTCAAATGGTGGACAAGATCCACCATTCTTTCCTTATGCTGCTTTGGGCTTGAGATTTGTCTTAACACTGAGGAAAGTAACTAATATGATGACCTTATTTGGGAGTAAACTCAAGTCAACACAAGATTCTTAGAGTGGGCCTCAGTCCACACCGGCACATATCATTATTTGGACATAGCCACCTGCACACAGGGAGAAAGCCATATGAAGATGGGAGATTGAGCTGGGCCTCATGATACAGGTCTGTTGTCTCAGCTGCTCAAGAAGCCAGGGTTCAGAGGTCATACGTTCAAGGACTATCTGGTTTGCAGAATAAGTTCAGTGATGGCACAGGCAATTTAGTAAGACCCTGTTCCAAAGTCAAAAGAGGGTGGAGGTATAGGTCAGTGTTAGGAGGCTTGCTTGGTGTGCACAAGGCTCTAGGTTCAATCCTAAGCACTGAAAATGGAAGGAAGGAAGGAAGGAAGGAAGGAAGGAAGGAAGGAAGGAAGGAAGGAAGGAAGGAAGGAAGGTAGGGAGGGAGGAAGGGAAGGAGGGAGGAAAGAACCATCAACAAGATTGGAACACGATGCTGCTAGGAGCAGAGAGCCATCAGGCACTGGAAAGAGGGACGTGCTGACATTTTCTAGTGCCTTCAGGGAGCACAGCCCTGATGGCACCTTAATGGTGGACTTTGAGACTCCGGAACAGTGAGACAAACGATTTCTACTGCTTCAGCAGCCCAGCTGCTGGTGCACTAATAAAGCAGCTACAGTAATAAACCAATTCAGTGTCTGGAATACAGGACCAATAGAAGCCAGTGCCCAAAGAGCCTTCCCCGTGGACAGAAAAGAATTCTCTACCATTAATGTTCAGCTCTGTGACTACAACCACGAGAATGGGCTCAGCATCTGGAATCCGAGTCCTGCTCTACACGCTCTGCTTTGACACTGTGTTTTTGTTTCCCCAGTCACGAGATGGATGTTGCAGAAAAGCTGGTTTGCATTCTCCCAAGGAGATAACACTGGAACGCACGTGTAAAGGTTGGATTAAGTGCCAGATTCAGTAATCTGGTGCCGTTGTTACTGTTGCTGGCGCAAATAAATTAATGCCAGGGAAAAGGCTGGCAGAGCAGAGAGCGTGGAGACCTTGATGCAGCTCTGACTCACAGCTGCAGGGTCCGGCCTGCCGCTCCTTATGGCCACAGACCCAGTGTCTGGCCAGCAAGCAGTGATTCTAGTGCCCGCCCACGCTCAAGGGTGTCCTTCGGGTCCTGTTTGGTGGGAGTCGGGAGAGGTGGCATTCATGATTCATGACGAGGCAACAGCGACACAAGGACTCCGGGCAGGTTATGAAGCCATCAATCTTGAGCTGAGATTTTTCTGGAATGTTATAGCCAGAGAGAAAAGGTTGCCAGGGCCTGTGGGGGTTGGGGGCGGGAGGGCCTTGCAGAGCTGCCCAAGGAATGCGCACTAGGCAAAGGGCTTGTGTCAAACTGGAGCCGTTGGAAACAGTTTTTCTCCTGCTGTTCTCTTCAACCCTAGCGGAGCTTTCACCTCCAAAGGTACCATGCCTGGCTCCTTTATTCCACACACGTCAGAGTAGTCCTCGGGAACCTGTCACACTTGGTAAGGCAGCAGTCATCTGGTTTCGGTTCTTTGACAGCAAGCTAAGTCTTGGAAATTCTCAGCCCTGACATGAATGTGATCTTCATCTCATCCCTAAACACCATGACCAACCACCCTTTTCCCTGCTCTTTGCCACCTAAGCATGGTCATTGTCAGGCCCACGGGTCAGTCCCAGCCCATGAGCTCCTGCCCACAGCGGGTGTTGGAAAATGCCAGTTATTTGGTTATTTACCAAAGCGTGAAAACCTTGGGAGAGTTGACAGGGAGTATTGACAGGCAGGACATGGTGGCGCAGTGGCAGCAGGGACCAGGCCATTTGAAGCTAGAAGTGAAAAGTGTGGATAAGGAAAATGATCAGATAAACACCATGCATTTCAAAATGGCATAAAAATACAGGCAGAGATTCGGGGAGAAGGAAGTTGGGGGCATAAACACCCTGTGCTCACACTTGCCAGCGCTTCCCATTGGCAGAATCCATTAGGAAGCAGAGGGCAGAGTTCATTGGCAAGTCTTAAGAGTCTTTTACTTTTGGGTCGGAGGGTGGAGAGAGGCTCTGCTCCAACAGAGAAGACAGCCTATTTAAGGCATGTGGTCAAATCCCAGTTCCTCCACCTACTGCCATCTGGGGGACTTTGGACAAGTGCATTGACTACCCTAAGCTCCTGGTCAATTATTTATTTTTAATAGGGCGGGAATTTGACTTGTGAATGTAGCATTGTTAAAATGAGTAAGATAATATACGAACAGTGCCTTCTCACAGTGAGATCCCCTGTGCATGCTCAGAAAATTACAGCCAGGATTTTCATTCGCTCACCATTCCCCCAACCCAGCCCGGAGTCCTGTGACACTTTCTCTTCCTTTTCCTTTTTTTTTTGTCCCTTCCCAGGATTCCCACAGCTTCTGCCCAACAGCCGCGTTTCTGGTGTCAAACCATTGTCACACTTAGAATCACATTTCTTTCCCAATCACATCTCCTTCAGTTAGCTTTGATGTTTGAGTCTCCCAGCCTTCTGAGGTTTATTCCGTGGTAAGGCAATGGTGGTAGACATAAATGTCCGGGCAGATTGCATAGAACAACAACAAGAAAAAAAATCACTCTGTGGGTTCAAGGTTATGGTGCTGATTGAACAATCAAAACCAGTCACCAAGATAGGCTAATTACTATTGGTTCCAAGGCACTCGCTTCATGTCAGACACAGCCTTTTCTCTTAAATTAGTATTTCTAAAATTATAACAAAATACACATAAATAACGAAAATTACCATCTTAGCCACTTCACCATAATTTTTAGAAACACAAATCAGATTAAATCAGACCACCAGCAGCAGCTGACTGCCCACAAAGGCCTTCTCAATGCACTTAAGAATAAAATACAGTTCTCTTGATGTGGCCTGTGGCCCCACTGGACCTGACTGGCGCCTGCCTCCTCTGCTCGCCCCTTATGCTGCTTCCGCATGCCCCTCCTCCTCTCCAGGCTCCATCCTGTCTGGGCCCCTCCTGCACTTCCTGCTTCCTCTCCCAGCACCAGTCACCTTGCAGCTAGCCTTCCTGCTGCTCCATGCTGAGATCACTAAATAAAGGCAATTGGAAATGGCAGAGGTGAAAGGCCAGAAGGGAACCCACCTTCTCTACTGCCAGCTCTCAAAAAAATGAAATGAGGAGAGATCTGTATTCTTCCTTTCCCTCTTCTCCACCAAAGCACCTAGCCCAATACTATTTCGTTTTTCAAACGGTCCCCCATTACTTCATTGAAATGCCACCTGTAGTAGCATGTTCAATATCCCCATACCTTTGAGTTTATTTTTAGCCTCTGTTTTTCTGTTCTTCCTTTAGCTCCTAAATATTTAATTTCTTCAGCTTCATAATACACTCATTTCTGACAGCATTTTGCAATCCAACTTACTATTCATGGTGTTTTGTCCCCTTCCTTACCTCTCCTGGCTATTTCATACCACTTAATTTCTAGGTAAAGACAAGTATTGTTGTATCAAATTCTTTGGTCAGGGCCAAAGTGAGTTTATCGATTGTGGTGGTTAGTCTTAACTGTCCATTTTATACAGCCTAGACTCACCTGAGGAGAGAGTCTTAATGAGAAATTATGTAGATTTGGAGGACCCGTGGACATGTCGATGGGGGGATTACCAACTGGCCTACTATGGCCAGTACAGCTCCCGAGACTGGCCTTGGCACTGAACTGTAGAAGAGTGGAGAAAGCTGGCTAACATGCAAGCAAGTGAACATCCATGCACATATTTCTCTCTGCTCATGACTATGAATGTCCTGTGACTTGCTGCATTTAGCTCTTACTCCTTGGACTTCCCCATTATGACCCACTATAACCGCAACTGTGAACTAGCATAAACCGATTGATTTCTCTTTTAAGTTGTTTTCTGTCCTGGTAGCTTGTCCCAGAAACAGAAGTGAAACTAGAACATAGATTAGATTTTTTAAAATGATATAATTAGCCAAGTTTAATTATGTTACTCAAGATCAATGCATCTTTCTACCTATTTAAGTTTTGTTCAATAAATTTCCCTAGAATTTTAAGGTTTTCTTCATAAGGCCCTGCATATCTCCCTGGCCACAGTTACTGAATTATTTTACCTGTTGTTACTATGAATGAGAGTTTTTGTTTTCCCCAAAACATCTTCTAACTCGTTGCTCTATAACCAGTTATACACTAGAGAGTAGCTATCAGCTTTTATATTTTAAAGTTTTAACCAACTTATACTAAACTCTTTCTTACTTAATATTGGTAATGCTTTTCAGTTTTTCCAGATTTACACTCACATCTAAAGATAGTTATTTTCCTCCTTACTTCTCTGCTTTCCTCCCCCCCAACCCATATGTTGTCTCTAAAACAATTCAGAATAATGCTGATGATAGAGGACTCTTTTCTTATTCATGACATTAAAAGAAATGCTTGTTAAGCTTTCAAACATTATTTTTATGTTAAAGCTATATCTACCTATTCTGAATTTAAGTGAGGAACAGGCTTGACTTTGTCTGATATGTTTTGACTCCATATCTGTTGAGATGACCACATAAAGGACTATTCTGGGTTGTCCACTCCTTGCTGTATCACCCTAGATTTCCATACCACACAGCTAGTGTTACCCACTGTTTAATTTTTCCCAGGGCTATGGCAGTCCCCTAGAGCTCTATCTGTCCATAATGAAACATCCCCCACTGCTTTGGGGACGGTGCTTAGGAAGCCAATATCATGCTGAACCGATGGTCTGTCTTCCCCCCCAAAAAAATCCTTTCAGGACTGATTCCCATCAGACACCATGACCCTAACTTATTCTATTTTGTTTGTTTTTTTGAGATGGGGTTTCACTCTGTAGCCCGTAGGCTGTTCTGGAACTCACTCTGTGTAGACTAGGCTGTCCTGGAACTCAGAGATCCACCTACCTCTGCTTCCTGTCTGTTGGGATTAAAGGTGTGTGCCACTCCTTCCAGCTCTAACTTTGCTGCTTTCTGTCTTCTTCATATACCACATGCCACCATTTGGAGTGTGGACATGACCACTGGAGCCTAACAACCTTCGGCCATGAGGGTGAGGGCTGTGACCCAGGAAAAGTGAAGCGGAAAGTTTGAGAAATACTTGACTCCTTGTGCTGTTTGGTTCCTGTCACTTGACACAAGCTAAAGTCACTGGGGAAGAGAGGACATTAATTGGGTGATTGTTTTCATCAGATTAGTTTATAGACAAGCCAGTGGGGGCGTGTTCTTGGTTAATGATTGATGTGGGAGGGCCCAGACCACTGTGGGTAGCGCCACCCTTGCGTAGGTGGTCCTAGATTATATAAGAAGGCAAAGTGAGCAAGCTACGAGGAGCAAACCAACAGACGTGGTTATTTCCTGCTTCAATGTTTCTGCTTGAGTTCCTCATACCCTCTTCATAATGGGCAGTGAGCTGCAAAGATGAAACAAACTCCCTCCTCCCCAGGCTTTCGTACTGGTGTTTATCACAGCAACATAAAGGGAACCTAGGACTCATCTAGTAGGGTTCCCACATCCACACCGGAGAGGCCATTTTCAAACTCGTAGCTGAGCATCTGTGCTACTCTTAGACGAATACAGTCTTAACTAGTACATACTGTTTTCTTCAACCTCCACATCCTCTTCCTACTTTTCCTCAGATGATCTTGGTACTCACTTTACAGAGAAAATAGATGTGGCCCAAGAAGAATCTTCACATACACCTACCGGCCCATCTATCACGTGCCCTCCTCCATGCTCCCATCCTCTGTCACACCTCTCTTGAGGTGCGTGGACTAAAGGGCTGGGGTCCATGTCTCTCTCCAGCTCAAGGGTTTTGTCCCTGTAGTTACTCTTCTCACCTTCATCATCAGCATCTCCTGCTCTAAAGGATCAATTCCAACGGCAGACAAATACTTCACTTTCCTTCATAGTAAGACAAGCGAACCCCTGAACCCCATCTCCATCTCCCTATGAGGGACCACTTCTCACAATCTCCATTTCCTTCTTTCAGGAAAATGAGTCTATCAAGCTTTCCACTCCATCATGAAAACAATCTGGCCCAGGTCACCATGACCTTTGTTTTCCCAAATCTGAGGGTTAATTCTCAGCCCCTCACACCATGTGGCCCCTGAGCAGCAGTGACACAGTTAACCCATACCTCTGTCTTCAGACATCTGTCCTTGGTTTCTGGGACAACACAATGTTTTTGGTTTTCTTTCTGGTCCATGGGTTGACCTTTCTCCATGTCTGTTAGGTCTTCCTCATTTCTCTGACCTCTGCGTGACTGTGTAGCATTGGACTCAGGCCACAGACCTCATCTAATTTCATCATGTCCTGTGGTTTTAGTTACCATCTGCATGCTGGTTGCTTCTCGTTTCATATTTGTGGATCTGACCTCTTCCTTGAACTCCAGGTCTGTATATCCAACTGTCTCCTCAGCATCTCCAGCTGAATGGCTAATAAGCATTTCACACTCAGCCAAAAAGCATGTTCATAAAAGTGCTGTGCTTGAATGCAGAAAGAAACAGGCTGGCTTCAGATGGAATAGCCACACTGACTCTGAGCACACATCCCTTTACCAGGACCAACCTGACACGTCATCATCCAGCCATCTACTGAGGAGCCCAGTTCAAAGCCCCTGGAGTCATTTTATTCCCCACCCGTCTCTCTCTTTTATTCTAGACCCTCTGGTTCCTAACTCCTGCCTTCCCTTCCTTTCCCACCACCACATACTGTCAGGAAATCCTGCCAACTCTTCCTTAAGAGTGAGGCTACAAGCTAGGTCAGTTGGGACAACTGCAACTAATCTGTCTCCAGGCTACTGACCCGTGACTCATCTGTACTGTTCCAGATGTGCTGCCTCCTGGCTGTCCCCACTTCAGGCCAACAATGCTCCCATCTGGAGCCTCTGCATAGGGTGTGGTACGTAGCTGCTCAAGTCTGAGATGCTTCTCTGTGGTCACTCCATTCAGGCCTCTGCTCAGAGGTGACCTTCTCTCAGAGGATTTCCCTGACAAGCCTGGCCAAAATAGTAACCCCCCTACCTCTCCTGCTCCAATCCCAATATATGATTTTCCTTATAATATCTGCCACCATGTGATGCTGAAAGGATTCCACATCTGTTTCCTTGCTCTAGGCCTGTCCTCCATGAAAAATGCAAACTCCACAAAGGCAGGAACTCTGCTGCCCTGCCCTCTTGCCTTCAGCATCTAGACTGGTACTGACCCTGCTGGCATCAGACTGTCCACTGTTCCTTTTATTCTTGGAGGACGGTGAAGGCAGAACTTAGCTTTGGCCATGAGTAGCTGGGGACAGGCTGATAATGGCTGATGAGCAGATAAAGAAGGCTTTGGCTATTCCTGGAGAAGGAGCCTTGAGTTCCCATCTAGAGAGGGTTTGAGGACAGTTCCTACTTACCAGGAGATGAGAGAAGAAAGGTCTTGGTGCAGATCCGAAGGCGCTCACTTGTCTAACTAAGTTGGAGTAATTTTGAATAAATGTCTCTTCAGTGGCCCCATAGGACTATTTCCGGAGATTGAATTTTTTAAATAATTTTTTCCAGCTTTGCTGGGAGGTAAGTCTGTGGACCTGGGGCTCTGTCACATGGGAAATAGAGCTTCTCTTTGACACAGGTGCCCGTGCTTATTTCGTGATCCTGCTAGGCTATCACAATTGCTGATATATTTTTTTTTTAATACTTCAGATGTAGAGGCTTGAGTTCATCACAGTCCTTAGTACAGGGCACATGGTCATAGTATGTTTCATTCAGGCCTCTTTTATTGTGTTACCTTTTCTCTAAACCTATCTATTTTTATTCCAGCACTTCACTCTCATCAAGTTCCAAACTCCCAGGCAACCAGACTATTGTGTTTACTGCATTTCTTTTTGTTCTTAGTGCATTTGCTATGTGCATCTCATTATATCTTATCCTATTCCTTCCCCCACCCCACCCCAATTTAGCATTGTCTTAAAGCGCTAGCTATCCATGACTACATCCAGCTTGCTGCTTTTAGATGCTTTGTGGTAACTCTCTGGTACATATCCACCCTGTCATGGTTAATTTGATTGTTCTTGTTGTTGTTGTCTATTTAAGGGAATCTAGAATCCTCAAAGAGACAAGCCTTTCGATATGTCTGTGATTAAGTTAACTGAGAAGGAAAGACCCACCGTAGGAGTGAGCAGCGCCATTTTACGGGCTGGGGTCCCAGACTGCATAAAAAGGAAAAAGCCAAGCAAGCACCAATATTCATTCTTCATTGCTTCCTGACTGCGAATGTGATGCGACCAGCTACCTCAAGCTCCCGCTACCATGCCTTCCCTACCACGGTTGGTTGTACCCGTTTGAATTGTGAGCCACAACAACCCCTTCCTCCATTAAATTGCTTTTGTTGGATAATCTGTCCCAACAATGAGGAAAGGCACTTATCTGTACCTGCCCACACTCTTTCTAATAAAAAACAGACTGCCTTGTGCTGCTACCACAAACAGCATTGCCATGGATACCTTCTTCATTTGTCATCTTATGGACCTGTGTGAGGATATTCCTGGGTGTGTGCAGGAAGCCCAAGTGCAGGATGCTCTACTTGTAGGAATGTTGCCCAAGTATGTTTAGAATGATTCCCAGAATCCCTCTGTATCTCTCCAGTTATCTATGCTCAAGGGCTCTGAGAACCCCACTTTCCCACGAGGGTTTGGTATGATCTTAATTGTGCTGGTCTAATAAGTATAAAGGAATGTGTCACAGGTTTCTAATTTCCATTTCTTTGATCGCTAATTAATTTCTGCAAGTCTTCATGTGCTTGCTAACCCCTGGGGCTTCCTCCTCTTTACACCGATCGCTCATCTCTTTATAAACAACATTTTTCCATATTTACTACTTGATAATATCTTAAGTGCTTTATGTGTGGTATATCATTCAATTCTCATATCAACACCATGAAGTGAGTAGTGTTATTGATCCTTCTTTCACTGTAAGGCCAAAACTACCACTAAGAAAGATTTGAGCCGGCAAGATAGTGCAGCCAGTGCAGGCATTTGCCACCAAGCCTGATGACCTGAGTTTAGTTCCTAGAACCCATTTTGGTAAGAGGAGAGAACCAACTCCCAAAAGTTGTCCTCTGACCTCCTCACATGGCTCACTTACAAAATAAATGTGATTCTTAAACTCTTTTTAAAGTTCTACATATATTCAGTAATTTGTTAATTTATGACTCAAACCCAAGTCTTCTTGCCTCACAAACTCCTATTCCAAATCACAAAACTCTACTGTCTCTCCCTTCGCTCTGACCAGCAAAGATGCTCCATGCTGATGGATGACTGGGAGACAGGTGGGATCTGATGCAGGATGCATACATACATTCATTTCTCTAACAACTACCTATCAAACACCACGTTAGATGTTTAGAATAGAGAAATTAGTTAGGCAGGAAAACTATTCTCTTATAGAGTTTAGAGTCTAGCCAGACAGATAATTACTACACAAATACACAATTGTTGATGAATTATTATTATGATAGGAGGTGTTAAGATGTACAGGTGGACCTAACTCATCAGGTTTTTTTCGGAAAGAATGTTTTTTTTTTTTAGGTTAGCATATAAAACAATGAATTTCAGCATGTCATTTCACACACACTCTTTGTTCTTACTGGTTCGCCTCCTCTGCTCCCAGCCCATGTCCCTCAGACACTGCTCCACTGCTCATCTCTTTTCTCCATCTAGCACCCTCTTTTGCTCACGTTTCACATGAATTCAATTGTCCTCTTGTCATATGAATTCTATTGCTTATGTTCTTCCTCTCTTAAGATATACTTTTCCTGGTTGATGAATGGAATTGAGTCAAAGACCCAGAAATAAACCCACATACCTATAGATACCTGATTTTTGACAAAGAAGCCAGATCCACACAGTGGAAAAGAGATAGCATCTTCAATGAATGGTGCTAGTCTAACTGGATGTCTACACGTAGAAAAATGCAAATAGATCCATATTTATCACCCTACAGAAAGCTAAAGTCCAAGTGGATTAAAGACCTCAACTTAAAACCCAACACATGAAATCTGTTAGAAAAAAAGTAGGGAACGACCTTTAACTCAGTAGACAACTCCTTGAACAGAACATTAATAGTTCAGGCTCTAAGATCAACAATTGTTAAATGGGATCTCATGAAACTGAAAAGTTTCTGTAAGGCAACAGACACTGTCAAGAAAACAAAATGACAGCCTGCAGACTGGAAAAAGACCTTCACCAATCCTACATCCGACAAAGGGCTAATATGCAAAATCTATAAAGAACTGAAGAAATTAAACACCAGCAAACCAAATATCACAATTAAAAAATGCACAGAGCTTTAAAAAAGTGCTCACAGAATTCTCAACATAGAAATATTGAATGACTGAGAAACACTTCAAGAAATACTCAACATCCTTAGTCATCAGGGAAATGCAAATCAAAACATCTTACACCTATCAGAATGGCTAATATAAAAAACTCAAGTGGCAGCACATGGTGGCTAGGATGTGGAGAAAGAGGAAGACTCCTCCATTGTTGGTGGGAGTGCAAACTTGTACAACTACTTTGGAAATCATTCTAGTACTTTCTTAGAAAATTGGGAATAGTGCTACCTCGAGACCCAGCTATACCACTCCTGGGCATATACCCAAAAGATGCTCCACCATACAACAAGGACATTTGCTCAACTTTGTTCATAGCAGCTTTTAGCCAGAATCTGGAAACAACTTAGATGTCCCTCAATGGAAGAATGGATAAAGAAACTCTGCTACATTTATGCAATGGAATACTACTCAGCTATCAATAACAGGGAAATCTTGAAATTTGCAGGCAAATGGATGCAACTAGGGATAATCATCCTGAGTGAGGTAACCCAGACTCAGAAAGACACATACAGTATATACTCACTTATAAGTGGCTATTAACCCAACATAGATGTCTTCTGAGAGACTCCACCCAGTGGAGGACTGGGACAGATACTGAGACTCAAAGCCAGACTCTTGGTTAACAGCTATAAGTTGTATGGAAGAAATGGGGGATGAAAGGACAAGTGTGTGTGTGTGTGTGTGTGTGTGTGTGTGTGTGTGTGTGTGTGTGTTTAAGAGAGAGAGAGAGAAAGAGAGAGGGGGGAGGGAGGGAGGGGGGAGGGAGGGAGAAGCTCCACAAGGAGACTATCAAGGTTGGTGGGTCTGGGCCCAGGGGTGCCTACACAAATTGATGCACCAACCAAGGACATTGCAAGCAGAGAATCTAGACCCCCTGCTGAGGTGTAGCAGATGGACAGCTCATTCTCCACGAGGAGAAGGGGAGGGGAGAGCGGGGACTGCCTCGGACATGAACTGTGGTGCCCGAGATTTAATCACTGCCCCTTGGTGGAGAGGCCCTGTGGGAACACAAAGGAAGCAGGATGCAGGCTATCCAGATGAGACCTGATAGAGTGTGGTCAGGCATTGGGATGAGGACCCCACCTGACAGGTCTAGGGCAGAAGAGGAAGGCAGGGTGGGAACAGGAAGATGAGAGTGAGGGGTTTATAATTGAGATGTAATGTAAATAAATTATAATAAAAATGTGTATAAAATAAATAAATAAATGGAAAAAATTTTTTAAAGAATGTAAAAAAAGATCTTTTTTCCTTCTCATGATTCCATTTCTAGTTTCATGACCTACACCCTACATACATGCATGTACACACACACACACACACACACACACACACACAGACATATATGCACAAATATATGTATATTTGAAGTAGGAAATATGAGAAAAACAAACAGTATCTATGTTTTCAGTCTTCCTTATTTCACTTTACATAATGGCTTCTGGAGATTTCCATTTTCCTGCATATGTTATAACTTTATTGTACTTTACCACTGCAAAAAATTTTATTGTATATGTGCCACATTTTCTTTACTCATTTATCCACTAATGGACTTCTATTCTGGTTCCATTTTATGGCTATTATGAACAGAACAGCAATAAACATAGTTCTGTGGTATGTTGATTGAAAGCCCTTTAAGTACATGCCAAAAAAGTAATATAACTGAGTCATATGGTAGTTCTATTTTCAAGTTCAGGAGAAACTTACATATTGATTTCCAAAGTGCCTTCACCAAGTTGACCCTCTCACCAATAGTGAAAAAGAATTCCTATTTCCACAAGTTCTTGGCACCATTTGCTAGCATTACTTTTCTTGATGTCAACCATTCTGAGGATAACAAGATTACGGTGAGATGGGATCTTGCAGTAGTTTTGCTTTGCATTTCTTTGATGGCTAAGAACACTGAGCTCTTTGAAAAATATGTATTGGCCATTTAGATTTATTCTTTTGAGAGTTGTTTATTTGCCTCATTAGCCCACTTGTTGTTTGGAAGATCTGAGCATTGGGGGTGGTTAAATTTTTTAAAGTGAGATTAAAAAAATATGTTATTGATTTAAATTTACCCTCTTGTGGTGGGCAGTCAGCAAAGATTTCTTCTCATTCTGCAGGTTCTCGCCTCATTCACTGTTTCCTTTGCAATTGAGAAGCCTTACATTTCATATAATCTTGTTTGTCAGTTCATGGTGTTGACAAAACCAGCTGTTGAATTCCTTCCCTCAAAGTTCTTGTCTGTATCTTGAAGTGTTGTCTTTCAGCAGTTTCAAGATTTCAGGTCTCTGATCCACCTTGAAATGACTTGTGTAGAATGGGAGCGAGAGAGATTTAATGTCCCTCTTCTACACGCGGTGATCCTGTTTCTCCGGTACCATTTTCCAAGAGGCTCTTTTTTTTTTTCCAATATATGTTTTCGACAACTTTATAAAAATTAGGTGGAAATGGCAGGTTGGGGCTATTTTTGAATCTTCTGAACTATTCTATTGACTGTTTATCTGCCTTTGTGAAAGTACTGTGCTGCCTTCAGCACTATGACTCTGTAGTATAATTTGAGGCCAGGTACTCTGATATCGCCAGTATTGTTTTGATGGGAATTGTTTTTTGATTCTCTGTGGTCTTTTGTGTTTCCATACAAATTTTAGGATTTCTTTTTCTGGTTATCTAAAGCATGCCATTAGACATTTTGTGGCCATTGCATTGGTTCTACTGCAGACTGCCTGTGGCAATATGTGGTATTTTTTGCAATATCTGCTAAAACGTGAGCAAAGAACGTTTTTCTAACTTCTAGTATTTTCCTCAATTTCTTTCTTTGGTGTTTTAAATTTCATTATATGGGTCTTTCAACTCCTCAGTTAGGTCTATTCCTGGGTATGTTATAAATGTGATTTTTTTCTCTAATATTTTGGCAAGTTTGTTATTGGTACATAGAAATGCTAATTGCTTTGTGTGTTTATTTTGTATCTTGCCACTTTGCCGGAAGTATTTATCTCATTTAAGATTGTCTGAGGAAGTTTACAGGGCCTTCTAAGTGTAGCAAATAGAGATAATTTGATTCTTCTTTTCCTACCATATGTCCCCTTCTCTCTCTCTCTCTCTCTCTCTCTCTCTCTCTCTCTCTCTCTCTCTCTCTCTCTCTCTCTCT